>CM031237.1:676085357-676803877 GCA_018340775.1 Taxus wallichiana var. yunnanensis | reverse complement strand
CGAATTCATGATGGTGATTGCCCAATGTTACAACAAAGACACAAGATGTGTCGAAAATAGCAAGGGCGAGGTAGTCATAAACCTCACCGCCCGTCATTTTGAAATAATGCTCGCATCCCTCACCACCGAACTTCGTGGTCGTTAGTGCAGCCAACAAGAATGCATCAAGGCCTCGGGAAGACAACGAAGACCAACAGGCATGCAAACTGATGAATGAGGTATACTTGAAGAACAAGAAGGTGGTGACCCAAGTGGCCACAGACTATCCACAAGTGATTTCTCGAGGAGCTCGCCGATACTATCACCTTCCCGAGCAGAGTCTTCGGGCTTTTCGGGGATGCCCACTATTTCCATAAGTGGATGCCGCGGTACTTGGAGACAATGAATAAAAATTTACCCGATCAGCGCTACTGGGTGAAATAATAAGCAGCACCATCTCTCGAGCAAATACAACAGTTCGCCACAACAAAGATTATTCCATATGAACTCCTATGTAGTCTACGCCGCAGTAATATGCAAGGGATTATCCGGCTGAACCGAAGTGGGAGTATAGCCTCGTGCCAAAATATTTGATTACTACCCTGAGCCGAGGTCGAGAATAAAGCATCCAACATTTCACAAAAATTAACGATGCATTCTTCTATCATGTCATCCGCCTCGCCGAGGCCAAACATGACTCATAACTGCAGACGACCAAAACATAGTAGGCAACATGCAGAAATGGGGGCCCTGTTTCACCCAATTTCCCACGTTCACCTATCCGAGGGCTTCCAGCCTTTTAGGAGAGCCAAACTGTGCTACCAAGGTATGCCGGGCCTAAGCTGATTCTACTAGAATCACAAGGCAATCGGTCACATACCATGAGAAGTGCCTCAAAAGAAAGAAGGGTGGAACTCCTTTCCCCCTCACAAGTGGCCGATACACATGCTCCACCCACCATAAGGTGAAGGAAATGTTTACGTAATCTGGAGCTACTCAACTTGAAGCATGACTTCCCCCAGCCTACCTTCGACTCCAAGAGCCGTCGCCAGCCAAAAGCGAAGCTCGATCCGATCCATGTCCCTCAAATTGAGGATATTTACATCGACGTTCTCCATGAGGTGGAACTCGGAAGAAAGGATCACTCTCGCTTGGCATGGCGGAAATCATCCAATACGGAGTGGCCATTGTCCCCGAAGGCTTCCGCATCTACGGAAGATGAAGTAGATAAGGTGTATAATGACACGAGATGGGGACATTGGCCCTTCGGCCATCGACAGAATGCAAGGCTCCTCAAACAATCGAGGAGAGGGTCAAAGAGACTATGTGGAGAACAGAGCATTGGTGCCGCATGAACGGGCTGATCTACCTCGGCTACAGTAGATTTCACAACTTCCCGTTGGGCAATGCACCTCCAAGGTCCAAGCATACCAAGGAAAAAAGTGCGAAGGTGAAACTAGCACCATTCAGAAGAAGCCCTCGAAAGTCCTCTTCCCTCAGAGCGTAATGTGTTATAACTCGGAGGAAGAATTGACAGAGGATAGTCCTATACGCCCATCCACCTGTGATGCTCGTGCATCGCTTACAACTTCGAGAGGTCCCTTCTATCCCTTCTTCTTCTCTTCCTTCCTCCTCGAGTGACTCAAACGACCACCCCTTTGGTCGTGTCCTCTCGCTCCTTCTTCTACCCTTTCCCCGCTTCTTCATCTATCTTCTCCTCCTCGCTGATTTGTCTTCCTCCATTTCTTCCCTCATCTCCGAGCTCCCTTCCCTTCCTATGTCTTCTGCGAGCTTACTGGTTTTTCCCTCCCGTGGACACTTCTTCGGCTATTCTCTCAATGCCGCGCCGCGTGTCTCCACGTTTTCCCCTCCTCTACCTTCTGCTTACTCCCCTCCTGTCTCGGTCCTTCTTCTATAGGACCAGCTTGGATCTCTCAAAGAAGCCTAAGCTCACCAAAGAGGAAAGTTCCCATCGCTCCGATGGACTTTCTGTAATTCCAGCCAAAGGGGCAAAGAAGCACAAGCCTCAGAAACGCTTCTCTCAAAGTCTTCGCAGTGAGAGAGTTATGGAAATAGCTTACCCGACCCTCAAAGAGAAAAAGATCTATCTCCGATGATTTTACCGTGACTCAAATCACAATGGGGACGTCTTCGAAAGTCTCCAGGGGAAGCTCTTTCCGCAGTTGATGCACTCTGCAAAAGCTTCAGAAACAAAAAGAGGAGAAAAGGCTATCGAAGGAGCAGTAACAAGTATCCGCCTGTGCCTTGCGTAAAATGGGAAGTGCACCTCCCACAATCGCCGCCGAGACTCTGAATGCATTTTCAATCGGGAGAAGATCAATGAGTATTCAAAGATCGGCGAAAGGTGGTATGGCGTTTCGCTTGAGGAGCCAGATCCTCAAGGATGCAAGGAAAGAGTGATCGCCGAATATGTCAATCTATATCTGAACATCGGAAGGCGAATAAGGAACTCCAAGCATTAGCAGGTCCAATATCAGAAGAGCTAGAACATGCTAGACTCCAGCACGAGACCTTCCAACAAATGTTCGACTGCTCAAATAAGATCCGAGTCAAGTTGAGTCTTCGCCATCCAAGGGCCCTCAAATAAACTATGTCCACTTTGGACTATCGGATGGATCAGCTGGAATTGGCCCTGGAAAAGATAGACAAGGTGAAGGAAGAGGCCCTCGATGCAATGCATCAAATGGAGAAAGTTGTTCTCGCCATGACCTGTGGTTGCTCACTCCTTCCCTTACCTTGAGATCAGCCGATGAAACTATCCGGATCTTCAAGGAGATAATTTTCTCAAGGATAGGGCCAGAGGTCACATTCGACACTGAATCTATCAACAACCTACTGGCCTGTAGGGACTTCATCGGGTTCCTTATCGAGGCGGAGAGAGATTATTCCAAACTCCCGACAAAGCTCATAGATGAGCGGGAGACTGAAGCAATCAAAGTGAATGACACAAGGATCCATCACAGGATCAATTTGGGCCGATGATTAGCAAGTTTTGAATACTCGCCGCTTCCACATATCATCACCGAGCAAAGATCGAATGCAAAGCGACCCTTTTCTACCAAGCAGGATGATGATGATGAGTAACTTCTTCTTCTTCTTCTTCCTCTTCTTCTTCTCTCTTTTCTCCGACTTTCTTTTGAAATGTCTAAAATGTGTTGACACAAATGATGACATCATCCATGTTGCATCATGGGATGATGTCATCCACCAAGTTGTCAAAGTCAACATGACTTTTAGATATTTTGTAAATAAGTGGTTGGCTCCATTTTGCCTTCTCTCTCCCTCATCTTCTATAAATACTGGAATACTTGTTGTATTCGTGGTGAACATTTTTTAGATAGAAATAGAAGTGAGGAGAGAAAGACTTTGAGCTTTCAGATGTAAGAGAACGAAGTAATACAATTATTCAGACTTTGTGCTCAATAGCTTTGTTATACATTAGATCTTTCTTACGTTAGATCTGTATGCGTTTAATCTGTTGGATTCATATCTAATTTTCCGTCACTTGCTCATCAGTATTGCTTTGTTTATTTACGCAAAGTAGGTTTGGCTCTTTCATTACCAAACCAAAACGAAATCTTCCTGTAACCCTCGCTTTGGAATTCATTTCTTTTCTTCCTTTCGATCTGTTCTTTCTCTCCTCCCTCTTTCATTCCTTTCTTTTCACAAACTGAAACACTCTACCGGGATGAGATCCCAACCCCGAAGGCGTAATCTGTGGAAACTTGCATAGGTTCCTCGCTTAGTAGAAATAGCAATAAACCGCCTGCTTGACTCAAAGAGGGGCTAAGCCCTACACACTGCTGTTGCCTCGTCTATCCATAGATCCGTCTGAGCATGATTTTCTGGACCAACAGCTTTTGGTGACTCACTGGGAATGAATGGATCTGTCTGATCTATGATGGTGGTAAAGTAAAAATCAAAAAAAAAGAAAAAAGAAAATCGCCGCGATTTGCAAATCTGAACTTTTTGTTGAAAATCCAAAAATTTGCAAAAGTGCCCGAAATTGAAAATTTTCTTCTGAGATCCATAGATCGGGCCTAGTTACAGATCTTTAGTTCGCTGAGTTTTTATCAAAATTAGCATTTTTCCGTAGATCTGAAGTTTTGACTGTTTTCTAAAAAAGTTTAAAACCCTCTGAAAAAGTAAAAATCAGATCTGAAAATCAGCCTGCTATTCTTCCCTGCCATCTTATCCTCGCTACTATTTGTCATTAACCGCAATCGGTTTTTCGAAGAGGATAGTTTCTAAATATCTAGAAAAGTGCATGCTGCTGGTTTTTGTCAGAAAAACCAGAAAATCAGCAAGTACACCCAAAAATAAAGTTTAAATCTGCGCCATAACATCGCAGATCTGGAAGGTACGCTGGCAAGTGAACCTTTTACGCGCAGCAGAGAGCCTGTGGAGAAGTTGATCCACTTTCGATCCGCTTCAAAGGCACAATTTTAGTGTAACACCGCACGCTTTAAGCTCTGCTGCTGGCAATTCTGGTCATCCAGGAGTGTCTCACCCCACGAAGAAAAAGTCTTTTACAAGGAGCATCTACATCCCTCAGAGTGCTCACGCTTCGTGGAACCACCCCCACACGTGTGCTTTTCCAGCCTTTCAAATGGCGGTACCATGGGGAAATGCTATGGGTCCTCTCGCACTGCCACATCCAGTTCACGCGCTCCCTCACGGAAACCGAAAGAATTTTCCTAAATTCGACGGGAGCGGAAATCAAAGCACGGATTCCCACATATCTGCTTTCATTATGTCATGCAGTATTTTGGACGTGACTCACGAAGATGTGTCGGTTCACCTTTTTCTGGAAACTCTACAAGGGCCCGCAGCCGAATGGTTTCAGCATTTGCCGGCCGCATCTATCACCAGTTGGGCAACCTTGCGGGAAGCTTTTGAAGACAGATACAAGCCTTCAGAAGATGCATTTGCGTTGTTATCACGGATCACTCACCTGAAGAAAGAAGCCAATGAGACTATGCGCGATTTCGTCGCCCGGTTCAATGCATTAATCAACCGTGTCCCTACTGCCATGCTTCCAACACCGGAGAATCAGAAGTGTTTCTTCGTGAATGCCATGAGCTCAAATTCTGTGTTCTTGCTCCTTCAAGAGCTTAGTAAATTACCCTACGCCGCATTCGCTCGGGAAGCCGCACGCTATTCGGATAGAAGACAATTTGATAATATCTGGCGAGTTGAAAAAGGAATCATCAAAGTCCAAATCTTCAGATCCCTCGCCTGCTACTTCGTCTGATCCGGCATTCCAAAAGATGGCGAATGATCCGCCACATTCAAAGCATTGGCCTGTGCTCCTAGTTCTTCATACCGAGACGTTCCACGAAGGAGTTTCGTTCCCAACAATGTTTCACAAAGACCGCGTCTACCTGCAACCGCTCCACGGTTGGTGCTTGAAGCTCCTCCGGGCCAATGCTTTGGCGAAATCAAGAGGAAGAGCAAGATTATGAAGAACCTTCGTCTCAAGGCGAAGATGATCAAGATGTCGGTGAGCCGACTGGCGACTCTACTATTGGATACATGGAATTTGATGAAGAAGAATCTGATGAAGAGGAGGGTACTCAAGGCTATGCAAGCGGACAATCATATGCTGTTTTTACCCGCTCGCAAGGAAAAGAAGCAGAGGTTGCTGCTCATGTCCAGCAGAGAAGGTCGTGTCAAACGTGCCTCCAACCATTGCTAGAAGAGGTAGTCCTCTTCCTACTCAATTCCCTATTAAGTCTTTTGCAAAGAAGTCTTTTCCGCCCATCTCTCCTCCGAATCAGCCCCCTCATATTCCTATCAAGATCAGTAACCCTGTTCCACCATCGCGAAATGAAGGACTCATTCCCTCACCAACGCAACCCTTGGCCGCATTCGATATAATAGATCATGCAAAAAAGACCAAGATCCAAATGTCTGAAGCTGAGTACCTTCAGTCAAATCCCGAACAGCTTGTAAGATTAACTAAATATATCAGTCAAGTGTCATACATCTAAAACAGTTTCCCGAAAGGAATCCTTTCCACTCCTCCTGAATCCCACATAAATGTTGCTTCAACATCCGCATCAGGCAAGATAGAACCTTTCTATCTCTCTCTCCTAATCAACGGCCATAAGTTGAGCAATCGATAATTGATTAGGAGCTTCGATAATGTCATGCCGACGAAAGTCGCCCATGCTTTGGGCCTCACTCTTACCAAACTGTTTTGTGCAGATGTTATTCATTGAAACCAAGCAAGTTCCGTTGGTTGGCCAAATCAAAGACGCGCAATTTGCGTTTGCGGCTTTCCCAGATAAAAGAGTAAAAATGACAGTCCTCGTTGCTGACATTCCAGCAGCCTATGGAATTCTGCTGGGAAGAAGCTTTTGCAGCGAAGTTGGTGGAGAAATTCACATGGACTGGTCTAAAGCTAGAATACCCGTCAAAGGTGTGATGCAGACTTTAGAACCAGAATCGCAAAAGAAGTACTTGGTTACTAGCTCTGAGGACCCCAAAGCCCAAATCCTTTTTGAATCATCAGGGATGGGGAACTACTTCTTATCTACCGAGACGGGTACAAAGGGCGTTTTTGTTCAAGAAAAGGATCTTAATGAGATCTGGACCTTGCAGTTTGATGGCAGTTGCGCGACTAGTGGATGTGGCGCCGGAATCGTGCTAATATCTCCCGAAGAGGAGGTAATTCCTCTTTCTTTCAAGTTGCGGTTTTTAATACTAACAATCCGCTGAGTATGAATCTCTCGTTACTTCAGATACAAGTCAGAAAGGAAAGGGGAATTAAAATCTAAAGGTACAAGGTGATGCTTGAGCTAGTTGTAAATCGTGACAAAAGGATTTACCAAGTGAAAATGAAAGGCTCGAGACACTACCGCAATTAAAGATGGGACAAAGCATCGAAGAATTTGATGCTTTTTCAATAGGAGCAATTCCAAGAGCTCAAAATGACATGGCCGATTCATTGGCCGTTTCAGCATCTCTCATGCTCCCACACCCGGGTTTGAAAATGAACAAATACACCATTGAAGTGGTTTTCCGCCCGAGCGTGCCAGACAACTCTCAGCATTGGCAGGTATTCAACGATGATAATCACCTCATTGCCTTTCTAGAAAAATCAGAAAATTTTGACGAGTTGTATTTTGAAGGATCCACTTCTACATGCCGTGAATCAATCAACGGTCAAAACCATGAATCAGAGGAGAAAGACGGCATATGTCAGCTCAAAGGAAATAAAATTCCAAAGGGCCTGGTTTCTCTGGAGCGCCTGTTTGACAGGCATGACCGTTTTGTGAAAAAGAAGAGGCGAGATGGTCCTGACTCATCCCCAGAGACAGAACCAGTCAATATAGGTTCTGAGGCACACCCGCAATTTGTAAACATTGGCAAATGTTGCACACCTGAAGAGAAGCGGAAATTTGTCAAGTTGCTGAAGAAATATATGGATGTGTTGGCATGGTCCTATGCCGATCTAAAGTCCTTCAAGCCAAAGGACGTTCAGCATGACATACCGCTGAAAGAAGATGTCAAAGCCTTTCGCCAGAAGCAAAGGCATTATAATCCTAAGATCTCGGGTACCATCCAGCCGAATTCAGAAGATGCTGGATGCGAGAATCATCTTCCCTATCCATCACAGCACTTGGGTGGCGAATATTGTGCCAGTACGCAAGAAAAACGGCGAGATACGCATATGCGTAGACTTTCGAAATTTGAATCAAGCTTCACTGAAAGACAACTACCCTCTTCCGATAATGGATCAAGTTCTGCAAGCAGTAACTGGATCAGAGATGTTGTCCATGCTTGATGGTTTTTCAGGCTACAATCAGATTGAAGTCTCGCCTGAAGATCAATTCAAAACAGCATTCACTACTCCCTGGGGTACATTTGCCTACAGCAGGATGCCTTTTGGCCTAACTAATGCAGGTGCTACTTTTCAACGGGCCATGGACTTTGCATTTAAAGGTATGATGGGAAAAGTCATTGTAGTTTATCTAGATGACTTAACCGTGTTCTCTAAACAACGAAGTGATCATTGTGATCACTTGGAGCAAGTATTGGCCAGGTGCCGAGAACATGGAATTTCCCTAAATCCCAAAAAGTCCGTTTTTGGAGTCACGGAAGGGAAGTTGCTAGGGCATGTGGTTAGCAAAGAAGGAACGAAGATAGATATTGAAAGGGTTAAGGCTATTCAGAGCCTTACTCTGCCTACAAGCAAGACTGGTGTTCATTCTTTCTTCGGAAAGGTGAACTTTCTCAGGCGTTTTGTTCCTGACTTTGCTGAAAAGACCCGCCACATACTGAACATGATGAAAGGATCACCCACTTTCAGATGGAGTGAAGAAGGGAAAAGGTCATTTGAAGAAATAAAAGCTTCTGTTGCTCGTGCACCAGTCCTGGTATGTCCCGACTTCTCCAAGGACTTCATCATGTATAGCTACGCATCGGAACATACTGTGTCTGCAATCTTAATGCAAAAGAATTCCGAAGACATTGAATCCCCGATTGCATTCATGAGTTCTCCCCTCAAGCCTCACGAGTTGAAGATGACTCAATTGGAAAAGCATGCCTTTGCCGTTGTCAAAGCAGTGAAGAATTTCAGGTATTACATTCTAAACTCGCATACGGTGGTGCTGGTCCCTGACACGGCGGTGAAATCAATTCTAACTCAGCAGGAGTTAGGAAGTTTGAGAGGGAATTGGATCGCAAAGGTCCAGGAATATGACCTGGATATTAAACCAACCAAGCTGGTAAGGGGCAAGGGCCTGTGTCAGCTAATGGCTGAAAACAAAGATTCAGAAAACCCTAAAGGAAAAGAGGACTGTACCGACGAAGAGCAAAGCCCTCTAGAGGAACCTGATTCTCTGCCTCTAGTTTTATTTGTTGCAACTAGTGATGAGTGGTACTCCGACATCGCTTTCTTCCTTACCTACGGCGAATGCCCAATGCACCTAACCGCAAAGGAGAAGCGCTTATTTATAAAGCTCGAGTAGCTAAATATGTCATCGGGATGACGGTTTATATAAGCGCGGATAGATTTGCGGTGTCTTCTGCGATGTGTCGACAAGCCCCAAAGCAAGTAAAAGCGCTAGAAAGTTTTCACAATTCACTGTGGAGGCCATTTTTCTTCTTTCGTGACAAAGACACAAGATCATTCGAGCTGTGTACTATCGGGCCGACGCTCTTTCAAGATGCGGCTACACGGGTGGCAAAGTGTGAACCACTCTGTCGAAGGCGATTCGTCAGCCGAAGCCCAAGTTGGCTGCCTTCCCTAAGGCCGGTCATTATCAATGAACCATTGAGCAATGGGGAATTGATTTTATTGGCGCACTCAATCCTCAATCGAGTGCCGGACATAGCTATGTCCTTACAGCAACGGATTACTTCACTAAGTGGGTGGAAGCCATACCCGTCAAGCATGCCACTTCTGAGGTGGTTTGCAGTTTTATCAAAGAGAATATCATTGTCAGGTTCGGCGTTCCAAACAAAATCGTTGCTGATAATGCTTCTAACTTCTCCTCCCGGGAAGTTATTAGTTTTTGCTATGAATATGGGATAACTTTAGCGCATGCCTCGGATTATTACCCTCAGGGAAATGGTCAGGCGGAATCCAGTAATAAGAACTTGGTGACCATCATACGGAAATTAGTAGATGAGAACCAGCGGATGTGGCACAAGTCTTTGTACGACGCTTTGTGGGCGGACCGCATTACTCCCAAGAGATCTCTCGGCATGTCACCTTTTCAAGTGTTATATGGCACTGATGCCGAACTGCCCATTTCTGCGGAGCTTCCTGCTCTGCGCTTGGCACGAGCCATAGAAGATGAAACTTTCTGAATTCTCTAGAAAAGAGAATCATGTATCTTCGAGAACTTGAAGAAAAAAAGTAAGAGTAAGAGTGGTCGACAGGATCACTGAACATCAGAATCAAGTAAAGAGGCTTTTTGATAAGAAAGCCAAGCAGAGAAATTTTCAAGTGGGAGACCTTGTCCTCTTGTGGGACAAGCGAAGAGAGCCAAAGGGCATGCACGGAAAATTTGATTCCCTGTGGAGAGGGCCCTTCAAAATCAAGCAACTCAAGGGAGAGAATAGTTTCTATCTCTCATATCTGGATGGAGCTGAACTCCCGCTTCCCTATAGCGGGCAACATCTCAAGATCTTCAGGAAGTAGAGCTTGCTCTCTTCTTTGTACAGTTTATATTTTAGTTGTGTGTTTGCTTTTGTCGTGTGTTTGCTTTCGGTTTGTTGTGTGTTTCCTTTGTTCTCCCTCCGGTCCCCCTTGTTTTTGACTCGTTACCCAATGGATAGGCACATGAAATCTGGGATTCTCTACCCCCGAGTTCGCTCAGGGATAGTCCCCAGAAAGAGCCAGCTGTTATCCCGTAAAATTGACAAGGGCAATTTTACCGATAACCATACCGAAAATTTTGTTTCGATCCCTCGTTAGGGATCCTTCGCGTTCGAAACGTTGTAAAATCCCTTCCCGGGAAATCTAGTTTTCGAACTTAGTCTTTTTGAGCCTTTTTTGGCTGGGCGCATGGATTTTCCTTGCAACACAAAGTTTTGGTGCGCCCACTTAAAAGCCTTTGGCGCATGGTTTTCCATGTTAGCACGTCTTTCGGTGCGCCAAAGGATGTTGAGTCTCTTTGCGTGCGCCAAGGCGCATGCGCCTTATTGTTGACATTGCTTTTGTTGCTCCACTTTTCGGTGCGCCAAAGGGCGCACATAATCTCGCTGCAACACAAAGTTTTGGTGCACCAAAGGGCGCACGCTTTCCCCCTGACAAAGAACTTTCATGCGCCATTTCAAAAGTGGTTGGCGCATTGATGACCAGTTTTTCTATAAATATACGTGCGCGCCCAATGTCATTTTCATTCTTTTGCAAAGCACGTGATCGTTCTGGACTTGTCAGCCTCTGCTCCGTCGTTTTCATCGCCCTGTGGACCCGCTCTCCAAACTTTTGCTATATATCCAAGGTGAGAGGTTCTCCCTCTTCTCCGTTTTGTGCTTTCGGTTCTTTGAGTGTTCTTGGTCTGTGTTTTGGCTTGCTGGCCGGTTTTAAAATGAGATTATGATTAAGCTAGCTCCTCCCCTGTGCTGTCCTGTCTCATTTTCTTCTTCTTTTCCTCCTCCCTTCCCTCCCTCTTTCCAGATCTGCTGGTAAAGAGTGTTGTTTTGAAAAAGAACTTGATGTCGAAAATCTCTTTTTCAAACCTTATATCTCAAGCAATCTTTGAAATGGAGGAAAGAAGGAAAAAGTGTCGAGCAAAGAGAGGCTCTGTTTTTCACATTGGCGCACTGGCGCGTCTTGTTGCACTAAAAACAGTTGCGCCCCTCGGCGCATCTACCCGCCTTGTTACATGTGCTAATCCCGCGCCCCTTTGGCGCGCTGTTCATCCATGTTGCATCCCTTTTTCATGCGCCAATCGGCACACCCAGCTCCCATGTTACACGAGTTATATTTGCGCAAGTATGAAACTATAAAGGCGCAGGCGCATCCCCGACTACAACAACATCATGTTATGTTAACCCTTCGTGCGCCGCGCCATATCCCTTTGGCGCACGAAAAGTCCTTGCTACACGATACACCCATGCGCCAAAGGGCGCACCAAATCTCAATGTAACACGCATTTCCTGTGCGCCCTATATAAAATGCAATCTGCAACATCCATGCGCCATGCGCCTTTGGCGCCAGTTTAGCCTCTGCAACACTCCTTTTCTGTGCGCCTTATCTATTTGGCCTGCAAATTACATTTTTCATGCGCCCGAGCCTTAAAATCTCTAACTCTTCTCTTCTTCTTTAGCATTCCAATGGAAGATCAAATGACTAATTCAACCTTTTTGGATTGGGTCTCACTTCTTCTTCATGCAGATCAGCAACTGAGTTCGAAAGAACACATGTCTACGTCAAGCAAGAAACCCACCAAACCAAGAGGAAAGGCTAAGCTGACAGAAGAAGAGATGAAATACAAATATCAGAGGGTCAGGATGCCCGAATCACAGGCTGAGTGTAGTATGGATGTCAGAGACTCAGAATTGGGTCACATTGACATGGAGGAATTCTAGGTTAGGACTCAGAAAGTTACAAGAAGTCCATGGATGGACAAGTTAATAGGCAGTGCCCTGCACTTCACGGAGGAATCCCCGTCAGCGCTGTCAACAACGAATTCATGATGGTGATTGCCCAATGTTACAACAAAGACACAAGATGTGTCGAAAATAGCAAGGGCGAGGTAGTCATAAACCTCACTGCCCGTCATTTTGAAATAATGCTCGGCATCCCTCACCACCGGAACTTCGTGGCTGTTAGCCAACAAGAATGCATCAAGGCCTGGGAAGACAACGAAGACCAGTGCATGCAGTTGATGAATGAGGTCTACCTAAAGAACAAGAAGGTGGTGACCCGGTGGCCACAGACTATCCACCGAAGTGATTTCTCAGAGGAGCTCAGCGATACTATCACCTTCCTGAGCAGAGTCTTCGGGCTTTCAGATGCCCACTATTTCCATAAGTGGATGCTGCGGTACTTGGAGACAATGAATAAAAATTTACCCGATCAGCGCTTTTGCTGGGGTGAAATAATAAGCAGCACCATCTCTGAGCAGCTACAACAGTTCGCCACAACAGGAGTGTTCCATATGAACTCCTATGTAGTCTACGCTGCAGCGTCGGCAAGGGATTATCCGGGGCTGAACCGAAGTGGAGTATGGCCTCAGGCCAAGATATTTGATTACTACCCAGAGCTGAGGCTGGAGAATAGCATCCAACATTTCACAAAAATTAACGATGCATTCTTCTATCATGTCATCTGCCTGCTGAGGCCAAACATGACTCATAGCCGGACGACCAAAAACATAGTGGCAGTCCATGAGAGAAATGGGGGGCCCTGTTCACCCAATTTCCCACGTTCACCTATCTGAGGGCTGCCAACTTTTTAGGAGAGCCTAACTGGAGCTACCAAGGTATCTTGGGCCTAAGTGACTCTACTAGAACTATCAAGGCGGTGGTCACATACCATGAGAAGTGCCTCAAAAAGAAAGAAGGGTGGAACTCCTTTCCCCCTCACAGTGGGCCGATACACATGCTCCACCCACCATAAGGTGAAGGAAATGTTCGCAGAGCTGGAGCTACTCAACTTGAAGCATGACTTCCCAGCCAGGCCTACCTTCGACCCAAGAAGCTGCCTGCCAAAAGCGAAGCTTGATCCGATCCATGTCCCTCAAATTGAGGATATTTACATTGACGTTCTCCATGAGGTGGAACTCAGAAGAAAGGATCACTCTCGCTTGGCATTGGCGGAAATCATCCAATACAGAGTGGCCATTGTCCCCGAAGGCTTCCAGACTACGGAAGATGAAGTAGATAAGGTGTATAATGACACAGATGGGGACAATTGGCCCTTCCCGGCCATTGACAGGAACAAGGCTCCTCAAACAATTGAGGAGAGGGTCAAAGAGACTATGCGGAGAACAGAGCATTGGTGCCGCATGAACGGGCTGATCTACCTCGGGGTAGATTTCACAACTTCCCCGTTGGGCAATGCACCTCCAAGGTCCAAGAAGCAGCTGAAGGACAAAAGTGCAGAAGGTGAAACTAGCACCATTCAGGAAGAAGCCCCTGAAAGTCCTCTTCCCTCAGAGCCAGAACAGGTTATAACTCTGGAGGAAGAATTGACAGAGGATAGTCCTATACGCCCATCCACCCAGGATGTCGGCGTCGCTACAACTTCAGAGGTCCCTTCTATCCCTTCTTCTTCTCTTCCTTCCCCTCCTCGAGTGACTCAAACGACCACCCCTTTGGTCGTGTCCTCTGCCCCTTCTTCTACCCTTTCCCCTGCTTCTTCATCTATCTTCTCCTCCCTCGCTGATTTGTCTTCCTCTATTTCTTCCCTCATCTCCGAGCTCCCTTCCCTTCCTATGTCTTCTGCAGTTACGGTTTCCCTTCCTCCCGTGGACACTTCTTCGGCTATTCTCTCAATGCCGCCGCCGCGTGTCTCCACGTTTTTCCCCTCCTCTACCGTTACTGCCTCCCCTCTGTCTCTGGTCCTTCTTCTATAGGACCAGCTTGGATCTCTCAGCAGCTGAGCCAGCCAAAGAGGAAAGTTCCCATCGCTCCGATGGACTTTTCGGTAATTCCAGCCAAAGGGGCAAAGAAGCACAAGCCTGTAACACGCTTCTCTCAAAGTGCTGCAGGTGAGAGAGTTATGGAAATAGCTTACCCCGACCCCCTCAAAGAGAAAAAAGATCTGTCTCCGACAGATTTTACCGTGACTCAAATCACAATGGGGACGTCTTCTGAAAGTCTCCAGGGGGAAGCTCTTTCCGCAGTTGATGCACTCTGCAAAAAGCTTCAGGAAACAAAAGAGGAGAAAAGGCTACTGAAGGAGCAGAACAAGTATCTGCTTCAGGCCTTACAGAAAATGGGAAGTGCACCTCCCACAACTGCCGCCGAGACTCCTGAGCTGCTCAGTCAGGAGAAGATCAATGAGTATTCAAAGATCGGCGAGCAGGGTATGGCCGTTTCTGCTTGGAGGAGCCAGATCCTCAAGGACAGTGAAAGAGTGATCGCCGAATATGTCAATCTATATCTGAACATCGGGAAGGCGAATAAGGAACTCCAAGCATTAGCAGGTCCAATATCAGAAGAGCTAGAACATGCTAGACTCCAGCACGAGACCTTCCAACAAATGTTCGACTGTTCAGTCGAAGATCTGGTCAAGTTCGGAGTCTTCGGCCATCCAAGGGCCCTCAACAAAACCATGTCCACTCTGGACTATCGGATAGATCAGCTGGAATTCATTCTGGAAAAGATAGACAAGGTAAAGGAAGAGGCCCTCGATGCAATGCATCAAATGGAGAAAGTTGTTCTCGCCATGACTCCAGGGTTGCTCACTCCTTCCCTTACCTTGAGATCAGCCGATGACACTATCCGGATCTTCAAGGAGATAGCTTCTCAAGGGACAGGGCCAGAGGTCACATTCGACACTGAATCTATCAACAACCTACTGGCCTGTAGGGACTTCATCGGGTTCCTTATCGAGGCGGAGAGAGATTATTCCAAACTCCCGGAAAAGCTCATAGATGAGCGGGAGACTTGCGAAGCAATCAGTGAACGACACAAGGATCCATCACAGGATCAATTTGGGCCGATGATTAGCAAGTTTTTGGAATACCGCGCTCAGTTCCACATATCATCACCTGAGCAGCATCAGAAACAGGCGACCCCTTTTCGGCCGCAGGATGATGATGATGAGTAACTTCTTCTTCTTCTTCTTCCTCTTCTTCTTCTCTCTTTTCTCCGACTTTCTTTTTGAAATGTCTAAAATGTGTTGACACAAATGATGACATCATCCATGTTGCATCATGGGATGATGTCATCCACAAGTGTCAACGTCAACATGACTTTTAGATATCTTTGTAAATAAGTGGTTGGCTCCATTTTTGCCTTCTCTCTCCCTCATCTTCTATAAATACTTTGGAATACTTGTTGTATTCAGGGTGAACATTTTTTAGATAGAAATAGAAGTGAGGAGAGAAAGACTTTGAGCTTTCTGCAATGTAAGAGAAGAAAGATAATACAATTATTCAGACTTTGTGCTCAATAGCTGTGTTATACATTAGATCTTTCTTACGTTAGATCTGTATGCGTTTAATCTGTTGGATTCATATCTAATTTTCCGTCACTTGCTCATCAGTATTGCTTTGTTTATTTATGCAAGTAGGTTTGGCTCTGTTTACTACCAAACCAAAAACGTAAATCTTCTGACCCTTCTGCTTTGGAATTCATTTCTTTTCTTCCTTCGGATCTGTTCTTTCTCTCCTCCCTCTTTCATTCCTTTCTTTTCGCAGCCTGAAACACTCTACTGGGATGAGATCCCAACCCCCGAAGGTAGAATCTGTGAGACTTGCATAGGTTCCTGCTAGTAGAAATAGCAATAAACCAGTTTCGCTTTGCTGACTCAAAGAGGGGCTAAGCCCTGCACACTGTTGGCTCGTCTATCCATAGATCTGTCCAGGCGACAGATTTTTGGACCAACAGCATTCAAAAAGTTTTCAATTGAACATCAAAGAAGGAAATAATTTAGAATTCCAAAAATCATAGAGTATTAAAAATCATTGAACATTTATTTAAGCACCAAAATTCATAGAAGAGACACATTGCATTACACCAATTTTCTTGGTCAAGAAGAAGTATTGTTGATTTAAAATAAATTAAATCTATGTAAGGAAACTATTGATCAGATAAATATAACAAGATATTAAATCAAGATCAAGCTAAATAAGTACAAGTAAGAGTATATATAGGGTTTATATAATGACTCGATTACCTCCATTGGTCAAAATTGATTCGGGCCTGGTGACTAATCCGTAAAGGTTAAATGCATCCGATTGAGTCAAAATGACCTCAGTGATCACCCTAATGTGATTATCACCAAGCGCTACACTACATTTCAAACTCAATACAATTATGTGTGTGTGATTGGAATAGTGTCCCTTGAGCTAGGTTTCCATAGTATTAGTGGCACAAAGAATAACAGGATACAACTACTTTGTCCCAATGTAAAATGTGTGGTATGGAATTCAGAATAGCTCCCCCTTATGTAGTGAATAATGCAGTCCTTTGATGATGTAGTAGATTGGAAATATTTAGCTCCTTGTGGTAGTAAGTGCCTCTTGAAATGCTTTCCTCCTTAATGAGGTTAAATAATTCATGTATATATATGATTCCTTCGCTCAAGGTTTGTCATTAATAATATAAAAGATGACTAAAGGTGATAACATAAGACAAGAAATAAGTAACATCTAAAAGTTGGAAAAAGAGAGAAAAAGGAAAAAAGTGCCTAATGGGACAACAACGCCTAAGCACTCCTATCTCTAATGGGTGGTTCTGTACATGGTGTCCAAAAGGATAGACAATGAAATCATATTAGGCTAGGATGTCGATTTGGTATGTTAAAATATAAGTTGCAAATAAGAAACAACAAAAAATAAAGATGAAAAGGATAAAAGTAATGGCAAAGAAAAGTAAAGGGGATCTAATGAGTAATTCTCTAACATAGCAATAATGCATATAAATGAAATATTTAGAGGCTAGATGTACATAGTGAGTGTGTGATGTAGTGACTACATTTTCCCCCACTTTATACTAGTGAACAAGGATTCGGTAACATAAAGTAGAATAGAAAATTGTACCTTGGGGGAGTCGAAAGAAGATTATGCCCAATAGCGTGGTGAATGAGTTTTGTAGCATGCCAAATGGAATAGTGCAAAATGTGTGCCATGGAATTCTAAGGGAAGGGAAGGATAAATATCCTAGGGGTGACATTTGTGTGCATGGAGTCCTATTGATGCATGCATGTAGGTCCTGGAATATCGACTTTTTTTGAAGTGTGTTTAATATTTTCTTCATGGTTGCTTGTGTGCTTTGTCTTTGTTGGGATAGGATAGGACCTAAAAATAAAATAAGTGTAGTCAATGCTCTAGGTAAATGTAATTGAACTTTAACTTGAAAATTATGTAAAATTGGAAATGTATATTGGAAAAATCTAAACCAAGGGGTTAGAGTACACCTAAAATGCTGAAAGAGAAAGGGATATAATTTTTTTATTGCTTGAAAACTTTTTCTTAAGAGTTGGTCGGAATAATACGAAGGATTTGGTCGTCATGTCTCAAACTATAGATTTGAGCATCCCGACACTAAACTTTGGATTTAGGAATCCTTTCACCATTAAGGGAAAGTGTATTGGGAGATCTCATAGGATTTTCCCTCCAACCATTAATGCTTCCCCATGGATAAGTGCCACTGCAGATGATCACAAACCCGATTTGTAACTTTCCTTGGGTGACACATTGTTCCAAGCATATTGTTGTCCTGCATATGCCTTAGGTACCACTTCCTTATTTATTCTTGCTTTGGTTTCTGAGTAAGTAGTTAGTTCTTTATTTAGTTATTATTAGTAACTAATTTCAATATGAAAATGTCAATGTATGTATTGATAGTGTAGAATATTGTAATTAAGAAACTCGCTTTATAATTGTTTGTGCCCCTAGGAAAGGAGCACCCCAGCAGGACACTAGCACCCATCATTTCTTTTTACCGGGTGGTTCTATCCAAGCTATGAAATTTGACCAAGTTCATTTCTAGCCTTTTTCTTTAATTTATTATTTCTTTGATCATGTTGATTGTGATTATGTAGTTGTTATCGATAATTGTTGGGAGGGTGAAAAGATTCACTTGATGTTTACCCCCACTCATTTAGGGTGTGTGAAATGAACAAAAGTGAACAGATCCCAAACAAGGAAGGATGAAACTGATATGCACATCTGATATAGGGATTCATGTTGATTTAACAAAATTAGGCTTATTATTAAACCCTAATTACAAAGTCACATATGATAATAAATGCTAAAATATAGATTTGACACAAGCAATAAGCTAATAAAATATGAAACCCTAAGTGCAAGAGAGAGAGGAATGGACTTAGTTGATTTATAGGATGTCTTAGACTCGATGTCCGAGATGGGAAAATTATTGAACATGAAGTGAAGAGTGTCGCAAATGCTAGGATAAATTACATACTACAAGAATACGGTTGAACACGGGTGCCCACTGACTAGACATGGGCACATGGGTGTTGACAACCTCTACTCGGGCGCTTATGACTACAAAAATTGTTAGAACTTGATCTTCATTATGTCACACAAGTTTCACAAATAGTCTCTATTGATCTCGTACATTTAGCACTTTCATTTTTGAGGTATTTGTAACCTAAAAGAAAAAAATTCACCTATAAAACCCCTAAAACCACATTAAATCCAAAAAGATGCAATATGAAAAGTCGAACCGACCTCGGCTGGTCACCCAATAGAGTGAGCTTACAACCAATCATTGCACTACATCTCAGACTCCATGTAGTTCTAGTGTGTGTGAAAAAATCATGCCCTAGGATGCCCTTGTACAAGTACACTTGATAACAAGCTAACTAGATGTAGCAATGTAAATATAATGTGTGGATGGAAAAAAAACTTACCCTTCCTATGTTGTGTATGTAGAAAATGCAGTCCCTTGTCCCTTGATTGAATGCCAAATGGATGCTTTGAAGTTCTTTAGGTTCCTTTTGAGTGCAATCTTAGGTGATAGTAATAATGCTTAGAGTTTGGTCCTTTATTTTGGTCACATAGCTATGTATTTATATGATTCCCTTGTTTGAATTTCATAATTGACAACTGGAAGGCCAACCCATAAGAAAATAATATTCCCAAAAGATAAAAGAAGCCCAAAAAGAGAAAGTAAGGTGGAAAGAGGTCAAGGAAGCCCAAAGGGGATGAGGGCCTAGGCGTTGGCATCCTGACTGGGCGCTAGTGTCCGAAGTCACAAAAGATAAACAATTAAAGTATCGACTAGGATGTAGGGTGTGAAAGACCAGATAAAAATAAGAAACAAAGATAAAAGGCCAAAGACAATCATCAATTACTAGTTTTCTTGCTTAGGAATCATATGAATGCTAGTATGTGTTTATGGACCTAGAAATGTACCCAAGTGCATAATTTTATGTCTATATTTTCCCCACTTTATGTTGTTGAGTGAATACTTGATAACATAAATTAGTTAGAAGTTGTGTACCTTTGATCCTTATAGAGTGTGATGGTGATAACATGCCAAGTGGACAAGTGAACTTTGGAAACTAGAAAGGGAAAGCGACCCTAGGGGTGAAGCGTATGCATGGTGTACCTATTATTGTTGAATCTTATTGAAGGCTACTTCTTGTTGTGTATTAAGGATGAACTGCAAAAGAAGAGCGAAGAAGTAGTCAAAGATGTGTATGTGAAATTTTTTCATAAGTATGTAAAGCATGTAAAAGTAGTAAATGGAAAGTGT
This sequence comes from Taxus wallichiana var. yunnanensis, assembly GCA_018340775.1. Lineage (NCBI taxonomy): Eukaryota > Viridiplantae > Streptophyta > Pinopsida > Cupressales > Taxaceae > Taxus > Taxus wallichiana. The sequence goes on along the minus strand of CM031237.1, from coordinate 676,784,014 downwards.
GCACCTAATTTGCAAAGAGTGAAAAGGATAGAAAATGTCCTAAAATTTTGTAAAAGAGCATGTTTTTTGGGAGATCTCATGCTAAGAGCAATTTTTTTGGGAGATCTCATGCCAAGAGAGAGTTTTTTGGTGATCTCATGCCAAATGCAAGTTTTTTGGGTGGTCTCACGCCAAAAGCAAGTTTTGTGGAGAGAGGTCTAGTGTTACTTTTCTTCCATGACTCTTTCTCCGATTATACACCATTGCAGATGGCATGATCCTATTTGTTTCTTATTGTCCCTGATTTGTTCGAATTTATTGTTTTTCCGATTGAAAATGGAGATAGAATGTGTTTTTCTTCTTTGGAGAATTGTGCATGTATTGTGAAAATTACTTTGTAGGCTTCTACATGAACTATGGTGATCGATAAGTTGATTTGTGTGCCCCAAGACATTATCACTTAGGGGAGGACACAGAACCTAGGTGCTCTGTCGATCCTAGGCATTAGTGTTTGTATTGTATTAAGGACCCGAGTCGGGTTCTCGGTCATTTTAAGACTGTATGGCTACTTTGTTCTGTCTTTGTGTAGGTATGTACTGTGTATCTCTACGAGCTACTATATGGGGTGACTGATTCACCCAATATATGCCCCCCTCATTTAGGGTACATTCGATGTCACTAAGAGAATACGGCCCAAAGAGAGGACCGATGCTAAATTATACGGTATCCCTACAGGGGAGGGAATGTGCATAGTAGAAACCAAGGCACATGCAAACAAAGTGGCTAGAAATATGTGTTACTAGAAAAAAATAGCAAGTATGTCATAGAAAAACAATGTAATAAACAAATGTGTATACAAGATAGACTACAAAATGTGGGTTTCAAACATGGGATGTTGCTCACAATGCCACAAGATGATCAAGTCTAAAGCATCCAAAAGCATACAAGCAATGGTCAAACAAGGCATAGGAATAGCCCGCAAATAATAGCATACAAGTAGAAAGCAATGGTAAGAAAAGTGTAACAAACAACCATGGTGGTAGATAGTTCTTACACAAATGATGCACAAGAATAACTTGTTAGCATGTTATAAAGATAATAAGTATGTCAAAGCATGTATGTATCGATAAAAATTAGTGTGATAGTAAGAATAGGAAATAATAAATAATGAAACAATAGCACCTTTAATGTGTGAGAATGTAGATGCCACCAGGAGCCTTGGTGGGACTAGAAAGAGGTACAATGCTAAGCATCATTGGTAGCATGTAAGGATTTGTAAGAATTTTGTATTCACAACTAGAGAACGAGTGAATGTGCATATGTATATAGAAAAGATATGACATACTAAGTATCATTCTAGCATGGAAAACAAATTTTACATGGAATTATAACTAAGCAAGATTAATGCAACCAAGATATGCAATATGTTTGTGTATGAGTGAGATGGAATGTAATATGAGTGTGATAGGATTAGCATCCTCCCAAATATGTATGAGTATGAGATGAGGCTCATTTATAAAAAAAAAAAACCTCAACAATAAAAAATGAACCATAGAAGAAGACTAAGTCATTGGGAAATAGTTTAAAACTTTGCACTAGATGGAATAGAATATGAAGTGTAGAACATAAAGAGTGAATGTGGTGAGGTTCATTTTAGATTTAAACCCTCAGTAGTTGAGTATGAACCATGGAACTAGAGTGCATCATAGGGTAATGACGATACATTGTGTGTATCAAGATGTGTAAGATGTCTTGATAAATATTAAGTGTGAAACATGGAGTGTGATAATAGATTTTATAGACAATATAGGATGCTAGGAGGGGTTAAGAAAGTGTGGTGCCCCCAAGTATGTGAGTGATGGAGATTTATGCAGTAATGTGAGGACCATGCCATGGTGGCAAAACTTGAAATGTGTCTTGACCATAAATGTAAGGATTAGTTGTTTGAAAAAAGAATTGGACACATAAATGGAGTAGGGTGGGAAGGGATTTTGAATGGTGGTAGCTTATTTGGGATTGATAATGCTATAGAATACTTGAGAGGAGGAGGGGATAAAATGATTTTTAGAATAGATTTCTTAGGTGGAATTGGTAACGTTGTAGATGAATTAGTAGGAGGAGATAATGGGGTAGATATTTTTGAATATGGTATGATACTGGGTTAGATAGGAGACTCTTGACTTACCGAAGAAGGAACATTAATGACTATGGAATAATGCTCATTAGACATGGACAAACAATATTTAGGAGCCCATTGGAATTTAGCAATCGAAGATGAGCATGAAGTAGATGTTGTATATATTTACCCCTCGGGTGAATATGATAAAGCAAGCAAATCGGAGTCTCGAAGTTGGGAAAACACGGCGGAGAAGCATAGAATGTTATATAACAAATGATATAAAACCTTGAGCATGAAATAAGGTGTTTAATTCATCATAATAAAGCATCAAAAAATCATTATCATGATGTCCATTGATTCTATGATAATTACAAAATGGGATACCTTGATATTTAGCAAAATGGCAAGTTGAACACGAAAACATGAAGTAGTGCAGATCGCAAAGGATGTGAGTGCAAAAGATAAGGAAGAATATCATGTTTCTTAGTATTGAGATCAAAATTGAAAAGAGGTGATGGTAATGGTAAGACTTGAGGTTCACTAACATGAGCACATGTAGAAGACATAGAAAGAAAAGTATGAAGGAAGAAATAGGATGGGGACGGAGAAGCATCCATTTTTCGAGATGTTGGAGTTTTTTCACCATGGAAATTTAAGAGATGTAATCATTTCTTTTCCTATATATTGGCGGGAATGTAAAAAACTTGAATTGACTCTAAGATGGGTTGGTTGCCTCCCATATGGTTATGGAGGATTGGGGAGCAATAGAGTCATTAGATAGAATATCGAAAATGGAACTTACTTGAGTAAACCCTCTCATGTATTCATCTTTGTTATTTTGATCTCTCATTGAGATACATAATGTTTAGGGTTTTTTTTGGAGAACATCTTTACAATGTGGGTGCATTTGAAGTAAGTCATCCAAGGAGATTCGAGGATTTTTAGGAGTCATGAAAATAAAACTAATATAATACTTGGGAAAAGGATCCAAATGATAGATCAACCCATCGTGTTATGGAGAGAAAGGGTGGGATTTCACAGAATGACCCAAATGATTTAACAAAAGTGTTTAATTCATCATAATAATTATTAAACCTATAATTACAAAATGGGATACCTTGATATTTGTATGATAATAAATGCTAAAATACATATTTGACACAAGCAATAAGCTAATAAAATATTATATCAACCCTAAGTAGAAGGAGAGAGAGAGGAATGGACTTAGCTAATTTATACAATGTAAAACTTGTTGTCTAAGATGGGACTAGTTTGGAGGATTGGGAAAACTACTAAACATCGAAAAGTGAAAAGTATCACATAATACTCATGAGATAAATTACATGGGTAGGAATAGTCATGAAAAATAAAACTAATATAATAGGGACAATGATGTTTGGACATGAGCACCCATGACTAGGGACATGGGTGTGAGTCGGGTGACCCAAATGATTTAACAAAACCTCTAGTTGTGGGCATATGATAATAAATGCTAAAATACATATTTGACACAAGCAATAAAAATGGTCTAAAAACATGATGGACTTCTAATTTTTGCGTGTTGTCTTGGACTAGTTTGAGTGGGAAAACTACTAAACATGAAGTGAAAAGTGTCACAAATCGGGATAAATTACATTTTGATTGCCTACGACATCGCACTTTGATCTTCAAGACGACCTCACCTGGGCATCTAACTCGTGAAAATGGTCAAAACAAACTGTGTCAAAATTCACAAATAGTCTCTTTTGATTGCAAAATCGCCCCAAAACTAACATCAAATACAAAAAAAAACATGTAAAAAAAGTAATATGGGGAGTCGGATTGACCGTGGAGGTCACATGATAGAGTGATCTTATAACCTAGTGTTGCACTACATCTCAAACTCCATGTAGTTCTATGTGTGTGTGTGTGTGTGTGTGAAAGAATCGTGCACTAGGATGCCCCCTGTGTAAGCACACTTGATAACAAAGTTAGCTAGATGTAGTAATGTAAATAGAATGTGTGGATGGAAAAATAAACTTCCCCTTCCTATGTTGTGTATGCAAAAATGTAGTCCCTTGTCCCTTGATTGAATGCCAAATGGATGATTTGAAGCACTTTAGGTGCCTTTTGAGTGAAAGCTTAGGTGATAATAATAATTCTTAGAGCTTGGTCCTTTATTTTGGTCACATAACTATGTATTTATATGATTCCCTTGTTTGAATTTCATAGTTGACAATTGGAAGGCCGACCCATAAGAAAATAAGATTCCCAAAAGATTAAAGAGGCCCAAAAAGAGCGAGTAAGGTGGAAAGAAGTCGAGGTGCCCTGAGGGAATGACGACATCCTGGCCGGGAACTAGTGTCCAAAGTCATAAAAGATAAACAAGTAAAGTACCAACTGGGCTATAGGGTTTGTAAGACTAGATATATAACAAGAAACAAATACAAAAGGCCAAATACAGTCATCAATTACTAGCTTTCTTTCTTATGAATCATATGAATGTTAGTATGTGTTTATGGACCTAGAAATGTACCCAAGTGCATAATTTTGTGTCTACACATGCATGGTGAATAAGGATTACACATGGTATTTACCATGGCACAAAAAAATAATTGGAGAATGCTAGCATACAAGTGTTAGTGATAAACAAGTAATACACATGGAAATAACAACTAGTAAAGGCATATAGGAAAACAACAAACAAGGACATGGTGAGAAGTTGGTTGTATACATAGGAAACCACTCAAGATGTCATAACATAATTGAATCCATCAAGGTTTGTGCAAGAAAGGAAACAAGAAAACATATGACATAGCCCATAAACAATAGCAAACAAGATATAAGCAAATTAGACAACCATGATTGGAAGGAGTCTTGCAAGGAAAATTCTACACATGAAGCACTTGTTAGCATGATAGGAAAGATAAATAGTATGCTAAAATGTAAGATTTGAATATAGAAATGAAAATGTGAAATATTGTAATGATAGAACTTGATAGTATGTGGGAAAAGGTAGATTCCCCAATATCCTTAATAGGATTGTTAATGGACAGGGCCAAACATCATACATCATGTAACAACCTCTAGGTAACATGCATTCACCTCAAAATACCATGTGAACACACATGTGTGTATGAAAATGATAAAGCATACAATGAACCGTAGTAACATGATAAGAAAAGGTGCAACATATAATAGTATAAAGAAGCAATATTACATCCAATCAAGATCTAATAAAACATGTTTTTGGATTTTTAATTACAAATATGTGAAAGAGAACAACTAGAAGGGATGGATACCGATGCCCCACAATGTGTGTGTGCAAAGTGAAGTCCATGTAAGGGTTCCCTCAATAGTTAAGTATGAACTAGGAACAAAAGTGCACCATCCAATAGTGTGGAGGAATTAGGATGCCCCCAAGTGTGAATTGCAAAAATATCTATGCAATAAGAGTACTAGGAAAGGGCTCATGATCAGCTAAAATAAAAGAACCACACATGTGAACATGATCTAGGATTTAATGGTCACAAGAGAGTGCATGGGGCCAAGTATATAGAATAGGCCTATACCAAGCATATGGAGAAAGAGAGCGTGAAATATGTCTAGATGGAGCATTTGAAGCAAATGACCTATGTGAAGAGTTGTCCCTATGATGTGGGACATGTGATTTACAAATGAAACGAGACCTATGAGTAGGATCTATGTGTGACGGAAACTAAGATGGATGTGTAAAAGGTGCTATAAGAGGAGAAAGGGATCCAAATACCATAGGAGGTGTCAAGGCTAATGAGCCATCATGAATAGGAGAAGATGCACCGAGATTACAAGTAAATGGATATGGGATGGCCAAAGGAGCCAAGGAAAAAGGTTTCACGTGGTGGAATGCCTCAAATAGTAATAAGATGAAACTCATCGATGAAATTAAGGCATAAGTGAACAATAGAAGTCACAAATTTGGCATCCCGAAGCCAAGGGAGTCCTAAACCATGTAATAATTTGTGAGTCATTTGAGATAAGAAGTGGGAGACTTGTGATTCATTTGAGATAAAGGGAAGCCCTTTGATCGTAAGAAAGATAATGAGCATTTATTGTGCTTGATTGTAGGATGTACCATAACACTATTAACGACATGGAGCCAAACGGAAGCATCGATATGTAATCGATGCGAGGAGAATGAGACATGAAAATTAGCATCAATGAAAGTGATAACAAGTTATGGGATATTAGTAGCATCAAAAATGAATCCAAGGGATGATTCAAAGAAGCAAGAGGAGAAACTATTTAGGCGATGAATTGTCATGCGTAAGTAATGGGGCATTGAATATTTTTAACTTGTCATTGTCATTGGTAGATTTAGAAATGGAAGTAGTGGATTTAGGTAACTAGATGTCATTATTAATGAGATCTTGAATCAAATGGTGAAGCTTGAAACACTTGTCAGTAGAATGGCCATTGCATCTATGGTAATCAAAATGTGCATGCTCATCAAAACTCTTTCCATGGGGCCTATTAGGATCATACTCAAGAGGAGGTGGAAGAGAAATCAGATTGCTTTCAATGAGTTGGGGAAATAGCATATGGGGAAGATAAGGCAATCAAGTAAATGTATGCAAAGGGGTTTGGAGATGAAGCTTAGGAGGTTGAGAAACAACATTGAGTAGGATTAACATCATTAGACTTGGGTTTAAAGGGAACCTTGCTTGGAAATTTAGAAGAGGAATGATCGAAGTATTAGAACCATATTTGATTTTTCCCAAAGAAAGTAGCTTAGTCTCACGAGTCTTCAAGGTATGGCATAAATGGTCAAAGGAATGATAGGAATCAAAAAGCACACATTCTTGCAAAGGAGGAAAAAGACTTTGAATAAATAGATCTTACAATTTAGATTCAATTAATACATTGTTCATTTTAGAAATATTGTTCTTTGTAACGCAATATGTAATCACTAAGATGTTCATTAGATCATTGTTTAAATTTTTCCATTTGTGCATAATATATTTTCGTTCCAATATTATATAAAAATGAGGTAAAAGCAAATCAACAAGAGTAGTAAATGATTTAAAAAATTTATAGAATGCAAAGGAATGTCATAGAACCATCGCAAAGCATAATCATGTAAGCTCCTAGGAAACAACTTGGTCAAGAGGTTGTCATCACATGCATAGTCCAAGAAAACAACATGAAAGTATCTAAGGTGCTCTTAAGGGTCTCCATGGCCATCAAATAGAGGAAATTTTGGTGAAACAAAATTGGCAGGGAGTGGATAAGAAGACACTTCAGTGCAAGAGGACTATGAAGAAGAAGTGAAGAATCAAGGGATGGAGAGGAATAAGAAGTAGTTTGTTGCAACTGACAAATTTGTGCTTGCAAATCATGATAAAGAGACTCTAAAGCATGGGTTCTGAAGAATAATTAGGATAAATGTGGGAGATAAGAGGAGAATAAAGATTAGGATTGGGTGTGGAAGTAGGAATATGGCCGGTAGAAGCTCCCACATTGGTAAGAGGGGAGGAAAGAGGGATAGAAGATGTGGTAGTAGTAGAAATAGTGGTACCAAGAGAAGCGAAAGCAAAAATCCTTTGGGATTCCTCAAAGGAAGAAAAAATTAATAGATCTAGGTTTTTAGGATGCTCAACAAGATAAGAATTGAGTTCATTGAGATCCTCAAGTAGAAAAGTCATGAGAGGTACTAGCCATGATGGAAAGGGATCCGATAAGATAGGCGTGAAAGGGGTTAGGTTCACCAAATGATTTAACAAAATTTAAATCTATGTAAGGACATTACTAATTAAATAAATATAACAGTATTCAAGTAAGATCAAGCTAAAGAAGTACAAGCAAGAGTGATAGATAGGGTTTGTAGAATGACTCGGCTTGCCTCCGTAGGTCTAAACTGATTATGGGCTAGTGACTGATCTAGAAAGGCTAATTATGGATGGTCTAAGTTTTGTCTCTAATTATGTAAAATGACGATCACATGGACGGAACCACCGGAATGAAATAGGGTCATCTGGGCATTAGTGTATGTTTGGGTAATCGGTGTTTTTGGAATAGATTCGATCCCGATTCTTTCGTTTTGTTTCTTTTCACTTCTTGTTTGTTGTAAGTCCTATCAAGTTCACGATAATTCTACTTAGTCACACACTGTAGCTACAAAAGAAACCCTCTCTACCTGCATAATACTCCACACATTAGATGAATAAATAATGCATATGTTTGAGTTAGACTAACCTCATTGGTCACCCCAATGTGATTGTCACCGAGTATTGCTCTACATTTTAGACTCAATATAGTTTTGTGTGTGTGTGTGTGATTAGAACAGGTGTCCTTGAGGTTTGTCTAGTGTCGGTGGCACAAAGAATAGTAGGCTACAACTACTTTTTCCTAATGCAAAATGTGTGGTATGGAATTAAGAATAGATCCCCTATAGAGTGAAAAATGCAGTCCTCTTATGATGTAGTAGATTGGAAATATTTATCTCCTTGTGGTAGTAAGTGCCTCTTGAAATGATTTCCCCCCTTAATGAGGTTAAATAAGTCATGTATATATATGATTCCTTCGCTCAAGGTTCATCATTAATAAGATAAAAGCCGACTAAGGGTGATAACATAAGACAAGAAAGAAGTAACATCTGAAAAGTTGACAAAAGAGAGAAAAAGGACATAAGTTCCCGGAGGGACTACAACGCTTGGGGTGCTGCTCTGTCTCTAAAAGGTAGTTCGTATGAGGTGCCCAAAAGGATAAATACTTAAATTAAAGGGGGCTAGGGTTTCGATTGGTATGTAAAGTTGTCAATTGAAAATAAGAAACAACAAGCAATAAAGATGAAAAGGATAAAAGTAATGTCAAAGAAAAGTAAAGGGTTGTTAATGAGTAATTCTCTTGCTTAGGAATCATGCATATAAATGACATATTTAGAGGTTAACTATATATAGTGAGTGTGTGATCTAGTGACTACAATTTCACATACATGGTGTTTTTTAATATTGTATCAAATAAAAGGATCTTATAAGAATCAAGTTAAGTGGGTCACATATTCCTAAAACATGCCCCACTTTTGATAGCTTATAACTCAATAACCAAATTAGGGTTAAGAAGAAGGTTGATTTCTAGTGACCAAATAAAATGTTAAAAAAACTAAATAAAGGTTTTCGGAAGGTAGAAACATATTAATCTAGTCATCATTTTTTTTTCAATTTGTAGCAACTTTTTCTAGAATGTAAAGACTATGATTTGTAAAATTTGTAATTTACAACAATTATGTGTTATTTTATTTGAGTTGTGTGAGTTCTTTTTCCTATAAGAAAATCTCAATTTATATTGTCAAAATAAGACAAATATCCTTCTATCATTCCCAAAAATAAGACAAACCTAAACCCTACTCATTTATCATTTCTCCAATGATCAATTAATTATATTGATAGATGTGGCCTACAATGGAAATTAAGGGTGGTGGTTGAGTGTATTAGTGTGATATGTCGGTTAAATGGTTTAACTTAAATTTTTCATTAAGTTGATCTTCGTAGGGATTTATTTATTATAATAAGGTAATTGAAAAATCACATTTTGGGCGTACACTAGAGTTTGGAGCCTATTATTAAATATTTTTGAAATATTTTTGATCCCGACACAATGATGCAACCATATTGAGGCTAGATAATCCCAAATACATGGCCAATGACCATGTGTGGCATAAATTGTGCGGTTAAAGATAAATTTTCGGTTGTGTATTGTAGAATGCACAAAAAGACTAAACACATCAATGTACCAAAACATTTGAAATAAGGGGAAGGCTTATTGCAAGAAATGCATCTTTTACTCAACATGTAGAATAGGGTAAATTACATAAGCATAAAATAATCAGTAACCCCGAGAGTGGTAAAATTATTTTGCAAGCAACTATGTAATATGTATACTATTTGACATGTTGTATGTTACTACTAGACCCAACTTTAGGAAAGTAGATGAGATTAAGTCAATTCTTTTTATGTGATCGGAAGGAGAATGTTTTTTCTTTATGATTCTAGACCAATGGAAATTATCTAGATCTACATTTGAAGGTTAGATACTTATGGCATACTAAAGTTATCTCATATTTAGCTTGTGTATTTCACATGTATTCTCTTGACTCTATTGATGCATAAATACCATAAGTGTGTGTACAATACATGTGAGGGACAATTTTACACTTACAAACAAATCATGGATTCAAACAGAGTGTATATGAAAGACTAAACACATAAATCTACCAAGCATATTTGATATAAGAAAAATACTTATTGCAAGAAATACAACTTGTATTCAATATTCAAAATAAGGAAATATACTTATGTGCATATTTTAATGTCAAATTCGTTTACAACTCTTCAACCGTGCTAAGTTGCAAAAGTCTTGTATTCCTTTTGAGGATGTTCCCTCCATCGATCACAATGTTGTGGACCCTTGCAAACCTCGCATTTATGTAGATTTACTGCGCTCTAATACCTATGCCAAGGTGCATTATTTTTCTTGTACTTTTGCTTTCAATTAACTGTGACAAGATAAAACATTGGTTAGTATTCCAAGTTAAAGCGAGAAATAGAGAAACGTCAGTGTCAAGATAAAAGACAGATGCATTTCCCATGGGGGAAAGCATGTGTATTTTGGGGACATGGAATGAATGTTGGTCGCACTCATTCCCTACACACTCTTTTGTCTACACATACCACCTACGCATGCGCAAACCCCAACAAGTCCCAACTTGTAAGTTTCACATTTCCAACATAAATTAAAACTCACATCTTTACAGAACATTGTAACCTTCACATTTATTGCTTTCTCCGTCAACCGGAAGTTGGAACCCTCTTTTGTATAAGACACTTTCATTATAAATGCCGCCTTGTAGCTACCTTACTAAAATATAATATACTGGCTATATCATGAGTGTGGGGTCCGGGGAGTATTACATGATCCGCTTCCCCGTCTTATTTTAGGCCACTAAAGGCAGGGGGTTTCGATCCCGCGACTGGAGATAATCATTAGACCGTAGCCCTCCGCAATCATTATACGCGCTACCACCACTACACGGTACACCACGTAGGGATCCGGGAGTGGGACCCTCGCTTCTCCGGGATAAACTTCACGGGCGTCCAAAATCGTCGCGTGACTCTAGCTCACGTGTGAAACTTTTCCTTCACTTTCCTCTTGGAATTTTGAAGGGCCAAGCCAAGCCGAGCGCGCCGCCGCCGGCGAGGCCCCGTTTACCGGGCGGTAAGTAAGCGAAAAGCATTTCTCCGTAAATATACTTCGGACGCCACCGCCGAGACGAAGGTTCCAAGTTGGAACCCTCGCGTGATTTCTCCGTTGTCTGCCTGCAATGTCAGTCAGACTGGCCCAGAGCAGCAGCAGCAGCGGCGGCTTGCCGTTCATGTGACCGTGGCGGGGCGACCGGGGGCGGTGGCGTGGACCTGAAGCAAGCACGCGGGTGAATTGTCCCCTACGTGTCAGGGTTAAAATTGACCACAGCCTTTGGGAGCTCGCGTGCCTGCAGTGAGCGAAAAGGATTCCGATCGTGGCGCCAAAGCACGGGATTGGCCCAACACGGACAGCTCTTGCCCATCGCTTTTGTGGGGCCCGCGGGAGGAAGAAATTCTTTTTAACCGGGAGTCGGGAGAGGATATTTTACATTACCCATTTGATATTAATGTAGGAAGGCCACGCCAACCGCCACGTGGAGAGCAGGACCCCCGCATCCATCATTCGAGGGGTCCGTCTACTCATCGGTCGGCGCACGAACCTCAAACTCCGCCGGAAAGCTGCTTTTCTCGCAAATAGTTTTTAATAATTTGTTTTGGTTCTATTTGGTTCGGGGTCGCTGTCGTAATGTATAGCGTCGGTCGTTGGAGGTCCCTCTTTGGTGAGGTCCACGTGGAATTAAAGAAATCCAGCATTAACCAACCCTAATCTCTCAACCCGGGCCCGCACCCCCTGAAAACAAGCCCTTTTCACAGAGACTGCTCCCTCACGTCAGCCGGGCCCCACCGGGGAAATCCTGCAGCCCAGCCACCATTTCTTTCTTTCCTTCCTTCATTCATTTATTCCTTGCTTGTCTTTTGATATCGACTCCTCCTGCATTCTGCATTCTCTTCTTCAGGAATCCTGTGTCTGCCTTCTTCAACTGTTTTCCATCTCCTTCTGACACAGTGAGGCCCCCATTCCATTCCATTCCATTCCTTGTATTACCTACCTACTTAACCGGGCTTTGTACATTGTCATTTCCTTTCGACTTGTTTTTCTCTCCACTTGCGATCCATTATCATAACCCCGTCTCTGGACTCTCAGCTTTTGCCCAAATTGCAATATTTTTATTACTTTCCCTCTGCTAGTTTTCTTCTGTACGTATTCTTGGAACCTGCAATACCGTTTACTGTACTACAATCTTCGGATCTAGCGCCACTGCCACGCTTTGTTTCCCGACTCTGATCCCAATACACACTGTACTTGCTCTTCTCAGACTCTGCGTCTCTGGTTTCTAACAAGGACGTTGGAAATCTCAGGTTCGATTCCCCGGGCAGTGGACTGTGGTGATCCTTGTGCAGGCCGCCAAGCACATTCACATTCACATTCACATTCAAATTCAAATTCCCATCTGAAGAAAAAAACTCATCTGGAGGGCGTCGATAATTGTTAGAGGTGGAATTCATTAATTGTTGGTGGCTGCGGTGGAAATCTATCTTGTAGCTGCAGCTGAAAAAGGTGGAAGAAGCAAACGCGCAGTAAATAAAAGGTCTGTCACTTGTCAGTTTCTTCGCTCTAATATCTTCACTTGTATTTCTGTGTCCCCTACTCCATGGCCTTGTGAATCAACATTCTTGACTGCCTGTTTGAAAAGTTTAACGTAAACAAAAAGCTTCTTTACAACGTTAGTATACTATTTTCAGAGCTCTGCTCTTCCATTTAAACTCCCGTAAATTCCTTTCGTTAGACCATCATCTCACCTCAACTCCCAAAGAAAAATGGCTTCTCTGATCACTGCCTCTCTACGTTTATATTTACCCCCAACTAGCAGATTGGCTTACGATCCGCTTAAAACTAAAACAACGAAGGATTGTGGCAAACAAAAGAAAAAACAAATGTAGAACGACACCTAAAATAACAAAGGTTATCGGGAGAATAAGAGTTTTCGCTTTCACCGGGTCATGCTTTGAAAAGAGAGAATTTCATATCTATGCCAACGCAAAATTCGAACAGATCTCAGAACAAGAGCTCAGGCAAATTGTTTAACCTTAGTTTTAACCGTATTATAACTCATCTTTCATTGCAACTTTCAACTGTCAGTTCCGATTACAAAATTTAAGGCGTCTGCTTAGAGAATATATATATATATATATATATATATATATTTGTATGTCTTGGCAACACATGATTAGTGTACAATGTACAAGATAATACGACTTTTTGCTAGGTTGGAGAGTGCTAATGATCTATTGAAGGGATGAATGTTGTAGGACCAACCACAAAAGCTTCTCCCAGTGCAAACGATCATTTAAATGGGTTTCGTGAGTGCATTAATGTTGGATTTGGCTCAAAAAAACACCCACAAACTCTTAGGAAAGTCTTAACACACCTGTAACCGCGCCAATGGCCATCAGTCAATTTCCAGTATGTCCAGTTGCACTGTGAAGAATATGGTTTATGTTGGAAATGCAATAATTCCGAGCTTATCTCGTAACTCCAAACTGCAATTTTGAGCCTTCGATCCAAACTTGAACATAATTTAGCTCAGTCAGTCGTCTTTTTCTGTGTCTTCATCTACTGTTTTTAAATATGAAACGTACTTTTACTCGATCTTAGAATTTATTAGGAGAATCGCTAATATGACAACCTCCTGAATGAATTACCATCACCAAATATAAAAAACACTAGAATTTGGGAAGTAATTTTACGAACTCCGCGAGTAGAATAGATTACTTAGTACAATGTGGTTTGGTTTGGTTTGTTATAAACGGATAATCTTATTCAATCCATCACGCAGACTCGCCTGTAGTGGAGAACAATCCAACTCAAGCCCAACAACTGTACTGTATGGATTTTTACCATTATTCTGGAAGTATTTCTTCCGCCGCACCCACGTAATTTTGTTTCTCCGTATAATATTATACTTCTTAATTAAAATAATTATAATTTATAAATTTAATAGAATCGTATAAAACCATAGATTAGATTATTTAAAAATATATACTGAACTGAAAAAGTCCTTCTACTCCTCTTAAAACGCAACCCTAAAATCACCAAAGGTTTTGAATTAAATTCTTCATTTATAAAGATCAATCTCAAAACATCAATATGTTACCGTATACAAAATTCCTTTATTTTTTTCCCCTCAAAATCTAATCAAAGTTTCTTATTAATTTCTTAGAAATAAATACAAATTAGATATGTATATATTCTTAACAATAAATAATATAGAATAAAAATATTGTAAGTGTATAATTAGATTTTAAAATATTAAGATCAAAATTATAATTTCAAAAAACAATTAAATTAATAACTGTAAATTTATTTCAAAAATTGTAAATTGTTAGTTTTAGTAGGTTTTTAGTCTTCTTATTTTTATTACAATAAAATAAATATTTTAGAAATTGTGTTACTAATTGTCTTTATAATTAAATAAACCTTATAAATTTATTTGAATTTTTTTAATTTTTACAATCAAATTTGTGTTTCTTATTTCAAAACTATACTTTTGTATTAATATTATAAACAAGGTATTCAATTTAAATTATAATCATTCTACCTAATGTCCCTAATGTTAACAACCCAAATATCAATAATAGGTCGAAGAGGAGATCCACACCACTAGGGTTCTTAGAAGTCATGCAAGCAAGGGCAAAAACATTGAAGGACCGAGCAATGGCATGGAAAGCATACAACAAGGTTCTGATGGTGATATCGTTGCACATTGTCTTCTTTCTTTAGGAAAGAATATTGATAAAAACTCTTAAGGATTTTGTCCACAATGGATGTGAGGAAATGGCTTAGAAAAGATATTAGGGTGATCCGCGACAATGTCAAAGATCTGAAAGCTAACAAGGTTGACAAGGTCACACAAAACTGGCAAAATGTGGAAGCTAGATTGGAGACTATGGAAAAATAACAATCTCCTCCCGATGGCTTTGACATGCATATTGCCCTTTTTAGCTCCATCATCAAGGAGCTCAATGCCAAAGGTAGCAATAAAGGGAGGTGAATAAAAAGGAAGCTAAGAACAAATCTTCTATCCTAAAAAACCTCCTCAAGATTTCCACTCAAGTGAAAGACAAAGATAAACATAACTGGTCCATTTGCCTTTGTGCTTTAGTTTGGCAAGTCTTCTTTGCTTTCTAACTACTAACAGAGTGTATTTTTACTATGTTTTAGCTATTGTTGGATTCTTCGTTTATGCAATCCCTATTTTTTATTTTGTTTCTTGTGATCTTCATTCTAACATGTGGATTTCATATCCTTTCTTTATAATAGGGTAGGGCCATTGTCAAAACCCTCATGTGTGTGTGTGTGTATTCACACACACACATACATACATATATGCATATATACATAGTGTATAGACTCTAAAATAATTTTTATATAAATATAAAGGTTAGTATTTTAAATTCAATGTCTTAATTAAATTTTAAAAAGAGATCCCCTTTAATAATAAGTTGATATTTTAATTTTGTTATTATAATCAAAATATTAAAAATATCATTTCTATAAAACCAAAATTTTTCATTTCAAATATAATTAATTAATATTAGAATAGTTTAATTTTGATATTTTATATGTTAAATATTAAACACATCAATTTTATTGCCTATTATTTTTATAATATTTTAATCTCGTCATACAATTTCTATATTTATTTACTTATTCAATTATAATAATAAATTTATATTATAAGTACATATTGAATGTAGTTACGAAGATAATAGATTTTAATTAAAACTTAAACTAAGGTGTAAAACTATAATTTCTCCTCAAAGTTTTTTTAAATGACAAAATCTTCTTTGATTTGGATGCCTTGACTTATGAATTCGAATATAATGTCTTATATGTTATTAATAGAAAATCGGTTATATTTTATTCCATTTTATGTTTTAGGAGTGACCAATATTTATTAGTTGTGATATTTTTGATATATAATTTGTGCGAGAACTTGTTTTTAGATGTGTAATTATAATTTTCCTTATGGGAATATGATAGATGATCAATTTTAAAATTGTTATTATCTTTATAATAATATATATCTATTTTATATTTGATAATTTTATCCTTCTATATATTTTTATTAAACTTTAATTCTAATTTTATGTTGTATTAAAGTGTGATTTCATAAAATTTAACTTATTATATTTTTTTTTCCAACTTCTTTTTATATTCAATGTGTTACTCTTTTGAAATGATAAATATTTTATGTTTGTTTTTAAGTTTTTCTAGATTGTGTCTATAAAACCTATCTTCAATCCAAATGAATTACTTCTTTTATTTGCTACATTTCTTACCACCTCCAAAGAAAGTTATATCTATAGTTAAATTATTGAAGTATAAATATAGAGATTTTATTATAAATTTGTTTAGTTTAGTTCTATTAAAATATATTACTACCCCAAACTTCAAAACCTATAGTATGAGTACAATAACTCTAGTGGATGATATAATATAAATACTTACCTAAATAATATTTCAAATTTTATTCATTATGTTGTTTATTGCATAAAAATTGTTAATTTGAACTCTAACACATATTTATTAGATAGTCAAAAGAATTATTAAACATTAAGTCTTGATATCTCATAATTTTTTGTGACATAGTCTACTACATTACATTGAATTTCTTACATCAGTCTATTTTGTATGTGTTTATAACACCGATAAAAGGGTGATTTTAAGTATATTGATTATAATTCTAGATTAAGTTCAAGAAATATGTTTTAAGAGTGACATAAAATTTTGTTAATTTGAATTCCAACACCACATACTTTCTTTTAAAAATTATTAGACAGAGTTAAAAATATTACCAAAAATTAGCCTTTGGTCTCTCATAGTTTTATGTGGCTTAGCCTATTACATTACATTGAATTTTTGACATCAATCTAATTTGTATGTGTGTTTATAATACGATAAATGGTTACTTTTAATTATATTAATTACGATTCTAGACTAAGTTCAAAAATGTGTTATTATAGGAACATGACATAATTTTATGTTAATTTGGATTCCAAAAACACATACTTTCCTATTAAAACCATTATATAATTAAAAAAATTCCAAACATTAATCTTTGGTCTCTCATAGTTTTTTGTGACCTAACCTATTACATTACAATGAAATTTCAATATCAATATACTTTGTAGGTGTGTTTATAGCATCAATAAAAAGTTCTTTTTAAGTACATTGATTGTGATTGTAGATGAAGTTCAATTTGTGACTCTAGATTAAGTTCAAGAAATGCATTGAGGTATTAAATAAATTAGTAAAAATATCCAAGATATTGCCTTGTATTAAGAGATTAAAGTATATAAAGGTTTATAAAAATATATTAAGGATGAGGTATATATTGGAGCATTAGGAAAGAGGGAGGAGGAGTAGTGGGATGGTGAAGAAGACCTATATTCAACTAATTTAAATGGTGTGTTTTTAAAAAGTATTGGTATGGTTTTGAGAGAAGCATCATGCATGTTTTTCTTGAAGAATAGCATTACATAACTCTCAAAAGTTGGAACATCATTCATAGTATCATTGTTAAAGTATATTTATTGTCATTTGATTCGAAAAACTTAAGAGAATAGATGTTATGAAGATTAATAAATTTAATTGACAATAATGCAACCACACATAACCCTTCACATTACTCTATAAAGTTTGATTAGTATGACTAATGTAGGTCAAAAAAGGAAGAGAGACATCAAATCACATGTAGTGAGGGTTTGTAATTTTTGAGTCCAATATAAATTTCATCAAGGTTTTAAGTAGAAATATAATTAAATTTTACAAAACTATAAGATATTGAAGCCAACACAAGTAGAAAAAAAGATATTTTATAATAAAAAAGTTGTTTTACGAGGGATTGTTAATAATAAAAGATTGAAATATAGATATCAAAATATGAGAGTTAATTATTATCCTACAAGCACACACAATAGACCATAAACTAAGAATTTGTATTGGTTTCCATTAATTAAGATGGGTATTAATAGATTAAAATCATGTAAATCTTTTAAAAATTAATTTTTCTAAATACAAATAATAATTATAATATAATTTTATAGTCCAAATTATTTGAGTTATAAATAAAAAAATACTCTTTTAATAATATAAATAACATTTTAAGATAGTTCATAAAATTAAAATGAAATTGTTTATTAAAGTTAAATTTGTAAGAAATTTAATATAAATAATATAAATAAATTACTTAATCTTCTATGATGTATATACGTTTTGCCTAAGTGTCACACATGTTTGCAATCTTGGCTAAATTTAACCTTTCGGAATTGTTTCTCTAAAAATAACTATGGTGCAATAGTAGGTGCCCAAACTAGCACGTTGTAAGTCCCAACTCTCTCTCTCTCTCTCTCTCTCTCTATATATATATATATATATATATATATATATATATATATGAAAGAACTACTTACCTCAAAAATGGCTTTTATATGCGGCATTTTTATAAATAAAACAACGTACTAATTACTCATTGATCTTATGAACTATTGTTTTCCTTCACAAATGGGAAGTTGGCGTCGGTTCCCATTGGCTTTAGCAGAATCTTGCTACCATAATTTTCATTGAGAGATGCATTCTCATCTCTCGCTAAGTTGCTAATTCTAGGAGATTGTGGCTACGGAATATTTAATATCATTTTTACATCTATCTTCAAACCCCGTGAAAGCATTACTTGCTACACTACAAAGGTTTTATAGTTTCATATCTCGCTTCCTTTTTGTATAAGGTAAGTGTGTTTGTTCCGATAAGCTATCGATTTAGGTGGAATAATTTGTTGTTAATACTTTTATAGATACAAGAGTCGATATATCATTCTTCAAGTATTTCAATTTGAATTATAATCGTTAAGGTCTATTTGAATCCTTTCGCTTCTTATAGTGCACATGTATCATCCAACCTTTTATGCTTATCCTAGATAGATTAATTTTGAGGTAATTGATTATTATTTTGATCTTCTCTGTTTCAATAGCAACAGAAATGAGTGATAATAGTGTATTTGCACTTATTTTATTTTGCTTTTAATGTGTTCCATTTCTTTAATTGAATTATATGTGCATATTCAATATTTCTTTTAAGTAAATAATTTTTTTTTTTTTAAATTCTGTTTTTCAAAATTAAATTATTGTTTCTTCCAATTTTAAATTATTTTTGTAAAATATTATTAATATTAATTGTACTAAATAACTAATTTGATATATTCTATTTTTATTGAAAGTTATGTATATTATATTTGTTAATTGATAATAATAAGTAAATTGAAGTTTCATGTAATAAAATTCAAATATCTAAATTTATTATAAAGAAATTTATGTCAAAATAGTTGTTACATATTTTATTTAATATATTTTATTAAAAGATGGTTAAAAATCGAAGGGCCCTTGGTTTATTGGTGAAGTTTCTTGGTTTTGAATAAGTCCACCAAGGATCACATCGAGAAAAATTTGAACACTCTTCTTTAAATTGTAATAACATAATTTATTTAACTTTATGTAAATTTTAATATTCAATAAAAATTATGAATGTGGATGAAATTGAAAAAGTATTAGATGAATCCAAAATTCAAGATATTGCATAAATCTTATATTTTATTAAAGATATTATATAAATCTAGGTTTGAACAATTGCACAATTTAAAATCTGTAATTAAACTGAATTTGTAAAAAAGTTCCAACACTTCTCTTTGAATTGTAATAACATAATTTAATTTAACTTAATATAGATATTAATGTTATGGACGAAACATGAATTCAAAATTCAAGATATTAAACAGTCAAATTGATTTAGGTTTGAACAATTGCACAATCAAATTGTCAAGCCTGATTCTTGGCGCTAGATAAGTTACGATGCCTGTCATTTCTTTCATTAAAAGAGTATATATTCAAACTTTCGATTGCGTTTCGTACAAATTATTGGCCGAGGGCAATGAAGTCATTGCTTTCCTGTTATTTACATAGTATGGAAAGGAGATCATTCTGTAATTTGGTGGATTATCTAATTTTTATGACCGCGCCAACCTTAATTCGTAGGGAATCGCAAAAGATAAAAACGTTGATTGGATTGTATGTAGATAAGCAACATAGAGTACAGTGCAGCATTACCAATGCCATAAAAATGTTTTTCAAGTTGCACGCAGTACGTCCTTTTTTGTTTGGGATGCGAGTTTGGAAGCAGTGCAGGAGAGTTGTGTGCAGTTGGACTAGAGAAGAGATGCGCACGCCTGCATGCCGAAACCAAAAACAAAGGACAGTGTCAGTGTCAGTGTCACTAAACTCAAAGTCTTTGTCTGCATGCTCTCCTGTGTGTGATGATAACACTCTGCATATATACGGCGGGAAAGATGCTTTGCCTTTTGGAATTTAAAGTTGAGCAAAAAGGTGGCGTCTGGAGGCCCTTTCACATTCCAGAATGGTGGCCTCAAAAAAGTGATAACGACACTAGATTTTGTTTTCTTTCAGAAATTTGCAAAGAAAAGCGAACAGATCCGTATAATATAGTTCTTACAATAAGATGGTATGACGCTGAGTATGACCAAAATTATTACTTACAACTCCATCCATCTTCAGCTCAAGTCGTACTGAACTGAATATATTTCTAACATTTGCCTAGAGATAGATAATTAACATTGCTAATTCTACATTTATCAATGTAAATTATGAGCTGATTAGGAAACAATTTACTATTTCGTTTGAAAACACGGGTCAAAAAGAGTAGCTGCTTTAAAAATGTTGTGAACAATGATTTTGTAATGTTAAATCTGAGTCATGTCATAGCTTATTTTGTAAATTACAGCTTAGGAAGTCCCATTGCCCATTTTTGGCCTCTGGCGGATGTTAATATCTGCAACAAACTGAATGGTAGTATAATTAATTCTCTTCGTTAGAAGTAGTCCTAATAAAGTGCACTTGCAGAGAGAGTCTGAACAAGAAAACACAGAAATTAAGAGTCTTGGCTTTTCTGTAACTTATAAGGGACTGTTTACTGTTTACAATACCGCGAACAATTTGTTTTTATGAAGTTATTCTTCATTATTGTATCTGATTCATTGAACCTTTACTTGTAAATGAGTAACTAGTTGCAAAGAATTTTCGGAGATTCCCGAGTTACTGAAATAATTAGAAACAAGCCTGGTTGAGGCATCTGTAAGCTTCGGACGAACTCAGTTATGGAAGAACAAACCGCGGCTGTGTAACTGTAATATAATTGGTTTAGTTTGGAAGCATGCTCAAAGTTAGAGTTTGTGAAGAAGATTTTCACGGCAGACTAGATACTGTTGCATGAAGGGACGTGACGGTATAAACAAGTCCGATTTACAGTAAAGTAGGGATTCAAATAATTCCATGGCTGCTAGCCTGCTACTGATTTGCATGATATATGTTGGGTGAGTGGGGTACAATCATCGCATACCCCACTCTATAAAGATATTGTCTCATGCATTGAACTAATTCCACGTTTGGAGTTTGATCACAGTTTTCGGTGAGCAAAAACAATAATGCCTTCTTCGTCCACCAACCTTTGTTGTAGGTCCAGTACAGATCTTAATAATAGTGACTATCTAACAACTCAAAAGTGGACGTTATAACTAATGCCATTAATAAAGGAGATCCAAATCCCATGCCTCACAAATTCTAATTCTACCACACAGGTCTTTGAATCAGTCATGATGATGTTGCACTCTCCCACCCACCCATAAACTCAACTACCTTGCTGATGCACAATACTACTTTTACTTATTATTAGTAATCGGACTGTTGAATAGAGATGTTTCTCATCAATCTACCAACTGCGACCCATGATCCATCAAACACTTGATTTTTTTCAAAAATATAACATGCGGAATAAAAATAATTCCAATATATTATTCCCACTGTATCTTTGATTAATCCACCTTTTCCAACTTATTTAATGTACACTTAATCTTTACACAAAATTTTAAGTGTCTGAATTTGTATAGTTCCGATAAGTTAAGTTATCGATTGATATGGTATTACAATATTTGGCTACTGTATATACTTCATATCTTGTCAATTGTAACAGTATAATGTATTGTATTCTTTTCCAAATAACTTATTTTATTTTTTATACAGTTCACTTACTTGGAAGTTATAGGTATCCTCCCTTGGGTTTTTTTTTTTCACGCATTAACTGTTGATGGAGAAGAGATTTGCAGTTATAAGCACCTAAAACTTGTAGGACTATGCCACAATGTATCAATTTAGTTAACCAAATTAATAAGCATTAGATAGCCTGGTTTAAGCAAATATAGTACATGGGTTACTAAACATGCACTTCACAGTTTCAAAAAAGTTTGCGACACAATCCTCACCATTATGATCGCTCTTTTTACTGAGTAATGCAGCAATGTGACTGCATATTTTGTTTAGAAATTAGTTCTTGGTTACACCGAAACAATCAAGAGGAAATGGATACGACCAAGGTTCGTATAACCATTGTACAGAAAAGCTGTTTGTGGCTAACACTGGTAGAATCTACGTGTGCAGGAAGATCACTGTTATTACAATGAACACAGTATCACGCGTTCCTCCAGGTTTCAGATTCCACCCCACCGACGAAGAACTGGTAGATTATTATCTCAGAAAGAAAGTTGCTTCTAAAAGGATTGACTTGGATGTTATCAGGGATATTGATCTCTACAAAATTGAGCCTTGGGATCTCCAAGGTATTTTTACTATACTACTAAAATGGTAATGTCCTTCTTCTGCAAGGTGTTAGCGACATTATCGATATTTGATTTTGGTGTTTGTATGTGAAATGTATAGAGAAATGCAAGATAGGATCTGAGGAACAAACAGAGTGGTATTTCTTCAGCCACAAGGATAAAAAATACCCAACAGGCACTCGCACAAACAGGGCTACAGCAGCTGGTTTCTGGAAGGCCACAGGCAGGGACAAGGCTATATACGCTAAGCTTCATCTCATTGGAATGAGAAAGACTCTAGTTTTCTACAAAGGCCGTGCTCCTAACGGACAGAAATCCGACTGGAT
Organism: Taxus wallichiana var. yunnanensis; assembly: GCA_018340775.1. NCBI lineage: Eukaryota > Viridiplantae > Streptophyta > Pinopsida > Cupressales > Taxaceae > Taxus > Taxus wallichiana. Next base: position 676,760,691 of record CM031237.1, on the reverse strand, counting down.
CATGCATGAATACCGACTTGAGACAAATGAAAATGGCACTCCTCAGGCAAGTAAATTAACATTTTTTTTTGTTTCAACTTACAAAATATTTTAAGAAAATTCTCATTTAACCTACTTTGGTTATATAGTCATGTTCCAAATAGATATGAATGCGTCCATGTCTCTATCATCCATTACCAAGAATGACTAGAGGAGGTTAATGGGACTAGATAAGTACAGGTATTTTAGAAAAGACACTGGGAAAAATGTTATAGTCTTCAGAAAGCTAAAAGGAAATGTTGGAAAACAAAACATTTCGCATAACATGAGAAAAGTAATCTCTGTCGTCTCCATATAAGAACAATAACCCCCATTCGAAACCTGCAATAAAAAAGGCTTTGACATTTAGATTGCTTATTGTAGTGAAGTAGAAGACGATACCACACTAACAAGTTATTTTTCCCTTACTTACCTTTTGAAAGTATTCGCAGGAAGAGGGATGGGTTGTTTGCCGTGTGTTCAAGAAGCGCATTACAACTCAGAGGAAAGGAAACGATCATGATTCTGGCTGCTGGTATGAAGACCAGGTTAGCTTGCTGGTTGAGATAGAGTCACCAAAGAAATATTCACAAGGAGAGAATCATATGGGTTATCAGCACGCATTCACCTATAAACAGGAGCTTGAGCTCCACTACCACATGCCTCATGATCCATTCCTTCAGCTTCCCCAGTTGGAGAGCCCCAAAATAGCCTGCAATGCATCCTCAAGTAAATTAAGACCTGAATGTTCTTCAATGCCATATACTAATCATGGAATGGAGACCATGGAAGGACACGCCAATCCTCAGTCAGACCAACAACTTAACAGTGCATACAACGAAGAGCAGGTGACTGACTGGAGAGTGCTGGATAAATTTGTTGCTTCACAATTAAGCCAGGATGATCACGGGTCCAAAGATACCAGGTTTTCTAACGATACATTGTACCCAATGCCTGACATGACCCTGCTTCTCAGACAGTCTAATGATAAGCAGCAGCAGCAACAACAACAAACAGATTATCCCTCAAATTCCAACTGTGATGTTGATCTGTGGGCGTTTGCAGGGAAGTAGAGCGGGCATGGCCTCTATTAGTACATGCCAATTTTTAACTGTTTTTCCCATGTACATAATAAAGTAGACTAGAGTTACCTACTTAAGGCAGTGGATTTGATAGACAGCATATGATCCATTGACATGACCTCAAAGCCCTTGGGGTGGTGTTCAATTGAAGACACTAGACCTGATCACACAGGAAATTAATTAGCCGAGAGGGCTACAGGAGAATGTGCAAAAACAAATCAATAAACATGCCCTCTAAAAATGTAGACAAAGTTGATACCTCAATAAGCTAAGCACTAGACCATTTTAACAAGTAGGATTCCACGCTCGGTGGGATACATAAATACATTAGTTGTGTTAGCGATTATATTTATATTCAGTTTAATCACTGTAACTTTAATAGACCAGCAGATATGATCAGCTGGTCACGTGTATGTTAATGACGAATATTCATGTAATGTGACATTTTATTCTGCTACCATTGCCATTATATTACAATTTACTGACTATACATCTTATGTATTTGAGAAGCTATTATTCATCTAGTATTTTTGAAATTTTAATAATTATATTAAAAACACATTTTAATATTTTAAGAAGAATTTTTTTTTTTTTAAAAATTAAATTTAATATTAAGCATTTTGTTGAAACATTCTACATCAACCATCCAATCTAAAAGGAAGGTCATTATACATTATATTATACTAGTTGATAAATCGAACATTGTGATTAATAAATAATTCTTTCAATATTGAGTTTTGTCTAAAGGCTTGATAAGAATCAAGTTATATGACGCATGCCCCAAAACAAACACCACAATCAAATTATAATTTTTTAAATATTATTATTGTGATTAGGACAAGAAATTGTTTACTATTTTAAAGGAAATCGGAGCTAAAATACATAAATGTGCATGAGGGTTTGGGAGCCCACTAGCACACACAAAACAGATTTCACCACTATGAAAATTACCTTTAGACATTACTAGGTTTAAAGGTGACAGTTTAAACAATTTTTCATTTGCCTCCAATTTTTTAAGTTCTCCAATTATTTCATTGTCTTTTCTTTTTCTAATATTAAAACCGGTAAAGATTTTCTAAATGTATCTATCTAAAACATATTGAGAAACATGATCTCAAGGCCATTACCTTATATTTTAGCATACCATAATTATTAATAATTTCATTACCGTTTTCACAATGTGAGTAAAATGGGTTCCAAACACCACTTTATGACTATGATATTATTATTTTAAATTAATTTTTTCAAAAAAGGAAAAAAACTCTTAATAACATTACAAATCGGAATCAAAATATATACTTACAAAATACCATCACCTTCCCCAACCACTACCATGTAAAAAACCTCTCAACATAATTTATTATTTGAGTCAAATTAAAATGCAATTAAATTAATATGGATCCATTTATGTGTATTACACTTGGATCTAATACAATTCATATCGTATGAATGTCCAATTTCTAACTCAAGTATAGGTCAAAAGACAATGAATACGCTAAAAGATATTTTAATAGAGTCCAAACTTTCACATGTCCAATTAGCTATATTGGGAGTCCAAAAATATTAAAATTTTCAACATAACTCCATGTGCATGATTATAAAGAAAATATAATTGTGGGGATTTTCCATCATTCATGTAAACTATACAACAGGCTTTGATCCTCAATTGGGATATGGTACACTAGCTTGTTATGACTTGATTACCTTTGCCGCATGGAGTAAAAGAATATAGACAAATTGATTTTATTTTATTTAAATTATAATAGATATCAATATTTAATAGAGTTCAGGAAGGGTGAATAGGACTCGAGAGGATATTACATTATTCCATTTTTTTAAGTGTGTTAAAAGCATTTTTAAGTGAGAGGAAAGAAAGATGCAAGAAGGTTTTTAAGAAAAACTTTTCCAGTATTTGGAGGAAAAAGGAAGAACCAAAGTATGTCCCTCTTTATAGATCTGAATATATCCATTAGGATTTTGATAGTTATTCTTTTGCGAGTACAAGTTAATAGTATTAAGAAATATTCACATGTAAAGACTCTATTTTGATTATTATTTCTTAAAGATAAAGCACTTCATACAAAATTAAAATTAATATTTTATTGGGATTTATAAATATTTTTAAAAATATAATGATATCTTCCATTAATTTCATATTAAATATGGTCTTCAAAAATTATTTTTACCTTCTAGAAAATATAATTTGTATATTCTCCTACCTTATGAAATATCACACTTTTATTACATTTAAAATTGATGGAAAAAATTAGAATTAGGCTAAAGAGATCTTTAAGCAAGATGGAAGCATTATATTTATGAACTCCATAACTTAAATTTGATTACCATAGAAGCACAAATAAAATTAGAAATAATAGAAAATCTTAGGTAAGACTCTTAGATTAATCCATGCACCATAAAAATTTAAATAAGGTTGATTTATTTCTTCACAAATATCTCTTTATACTTGTTGTTTAATGAGTTGATGAATATTAGTTCAAAAATCCAAGAGTTTTTATATATCTATCCAATTTATGGAGGAAAGCTATAACTCCAACATACCAAGAAGATATGCATTCTTGTTTTTAATTTGCATATATACGGTGCACCAAATCCTATGAACATAATGATAATGTGAAAAATTAATGAAGTAAAAAGAGAGTGTGTACCCAAAACACTACCAAAATAATTTAGTATGAACCATTTGTTTCTTGAAAGTTATTTTATAACACAAAAGACAAGAACACTTTCCAAGCATGCATTTGAAATCATTTTTTTTCAAATGTGGGCTCAAAACCTTACATCTATATAAAAAAAAAAAGTGCCATGGCAAATGAGACATGGAAAAAATCAAAATATGTGTTTTTCAAACACAGCCCAAAAGTATTAGCATTCCACACAAAATAACTTGTTTAACTACATGGTGACTTGTAGATTTACACATTCTCAAACCTCCCATATCATCCACCCCAACTACAAGAGTGGAAACAAAAATGATCATAGTAATTACTTGCACTATCGTGGTTGGACATATCTTGGCTAAACTATTTTTCACAACTCTAGAAATTCATATCTCTTGATGGGGAGAGACCAAGTGATTGAGAACCAAAGGGAAAGCAAGTTTCGAAGGGACCACCATATTGATGATCATGTCTTCACTTTGATCTTTTTCATTGGGAAGCTACAACAAAGAAGTGTAAAGTATATTGTTATATTGTAGACTTTTTGCGACACATTCAATACAAACTCTTTGACACTTGTTAGTTGAAATACTTAACTATTTGGGTCTTCCATCCTTTTAGTTTCACTTTTGATGATGCTTTAGGAGACCATTTCGGAAAGTAAAGAGCGAGGAATTGTGATACATAAGATATCTAGAGCACCATAGGTGTTAAACAAGGTTTCCTACGAGTCTCCTACAATTTTTGGTCTTTACAAATTGATGAGATAGAGGAAATAATTTTGAGTGCCTTAGGTGAAAAAGATGGTTGCTTGTAACAATTTGGATTCTCGTATTGCAATTCTTCAATTTAAAGATGATATATTTTTAGTCTCTCTCTATGAAAGGTATTTAGAAATAACTTGAAATCCTATCCTCCTTTTGTAATACTCATGGTCTTCAAGTTAATTTGGGTAAAACTAAAGCTATGGATTTTGAAATCTCCATCAATAAATCAAGTGAGATGATTAAGGAAGGGTTCGAGATAGTCTATGAGATTCATATCAATGTTTTTGGGTCCTCTTCTCTACACCACACTTTATTTTGACTCCGTGTATATATTCTAAATTAAATAAGGAGTTTGGAGCTCTCACTACCCCGAAAAAGCATTTTTTTATCCACTCAAAACATTCAAATGAATATCCACCTCTTTCACTCATTGGTTACACCTTCCATCTTGTATGGTTGTAAGGTTTGGGGACCATACCTTTAAGTTGAAGACTAAAAATGAATATGAAAAATGTATGTTATTCAAATATATTCATACCAAGATATCAACTCATCATGCCATCATCCTCGCATAATTTGGCACAATGTCACTCATTACTTTAGTGATCTTTCATGTAGTGGCGACCATGATTTAGATGCTAAGTAAATGGGGTGAATCCCATATTGGTCTTGTTAGGTATCCATTCTTTTCCTTCAAATCATCTATAAAGAAGGAAAATCATGGGGTTGATTCGTGTTGGTATGTGAGAGCTTCCTCATTGCTTCACCTCATTGATCTTGATATTGAAAGGATGCCCTTACATAGATTTCCCATGAATTATCCTTTTCTCTCCAAGAGAGAGAGGGATTCGTATTGATATGTATATAGCATATCTCAAGTCCACATGGATGCAACCTAAAGATCCGATCACCTAAAAAATTTAACACTACTTAGACTTATATATTCATTTCAGTTATGGGTTCATTTAACCCCAAGGTACACAAAATATAATAATTTAAATCTTGATAGTTCTTCTTGCTCATTTTAGAGTTTTCTCCTATCAACTTTGTATTGAGACAAACCACCATATATGTCAAGAGCATAATATTAGTTAGATTTTCCTCTAAGATATGTTTGACCTTCACCAACAAGTTATCAAGCATGAGTCTCCAAAGGGGATTACACCAAGTTAATTACATCATACTTCCACCTATTCGAGATCATCCGTAGGAAGAACCCCCATGACTTTCCTCCATATTAAAATGTTAGACCAATGAGGCATCACATATTTAATGACTTGCATGGCCTTATACCCATTACACATTTCTTCACCATACTTTGAATATTAGAAACTTGTTTCTCTAGAGCAATAAAGATTAATTCACTACACATGACTCCTCATTTTTGTCTTTTTATGATATCTCTATTAGATTGCTACTCTTTCCCTTTTCTTTATTTAATCTTTATATTGTATTATTTTGGATGTACTCTAGTGCCCCTTTTTAATTATTTACATTATATCTTTTGTAGTCCCATGGATCAATTTTAGGCTTTTGTAGACATTAACATACTCATTGAATTAAATTACCCAACTTAACCTACATAGTATAAATATGCCTAATTTACTCGTGGTGTGTGGAGTGGGACATTCACATATTGAGCCTAAAGATTATAGTGGGTGTTGCTTTTGAATATTTATTAATCCTTAGGTTAACAACAAAATTGAAGTAAGTTATAAAAATATAAAGTATAAATATAAGTGTTCTAAATTTTATGTGAGAAGGTAGTTTCAATTTTTAGTTATAATTTTATATTTCAGTCCATTTGACCATCACTTAGATTTTTTTCATTTGATTATAAAAGTTGATTAAAAATCATAATATAATGGTTTGTGAGAGTTTGAAGTCTATTTTTTCTAAAAATATAAATTCGTGTTCAACTTAATAGAACTAGATTGACTACATATAACAACAACTAATGAGAAATATTTGTAAAAGATAATAAAATTATTAATCAACATATATACATAAAATCTAAAAAAAAACCTTAAAAACATTTTACAAATAAATATATTAAAAAAAAATCCCAAATAATATATTAACATTTTCATTTATATCTTATGAATTATTATAATATAGAAATGTCAAACTTATAAAATTTATTCTAATTAAATAACAAAACTAGAGTATGTACATGTAAACAGATTAGTAAAGTTTTGGTTTAGTAATCGTAAAACTATTGTATTAAATTAATAATACTTAGCATAAAAGTAAATGTTTTCAAGTATGAAAGGAAAGATTCTGGACAACGGCTTTTAAAGCTTCCATAAGAACGCAATTATTTGAAATATTAAATAGTTATTGGTATATTCATTTTTAAATAAAAGCGCCGGATACACAAATAAAGGAAGACGCCACAGGAAGAAATATTGTTTGGGTGGCTTATTTGTTAATGTAAAGGGATTGGGAATAAGCTGGCCTCTATTTCTTGATTCAAATACAGATCGATGAAGAAATACAGACAAAGACGAAGCTCTGAAAGTTTTCATGTAGTGCCAGAGAAAGCAGAACACACCAGTTATGCCAATAAATTCACTGAAATTTAATAGTTAAAATTGAATGACGTAAATCAGTGAGCATAAAACATTTACTCTGGCGGACCTTGCTCAAACAGTAATTACTAATTTAAACCTGATAATGCAGTGTACCATGCTGTTAACAAGATGACCGAAATTTATGAAATAAGAAAACCAAAAACTTAAATACGTTTATCAATCTTTTACAATATTTCTCTTAAGAATTCAAATAGCTAAAATATTTTACATGCTCGGCATAACAGTAAGCTGCATTTTGGAGGCACATTCAAATGACGACATCGAGAAGCATATTTATTATACAAACTAAACGAGAGGAAAAGAATGAAACGTATTGAAAAAACAGCAAGTGCGATTTGCAGTTACCTGTTTCCGAGTAGTGAAAAGACAAGGTCTAAATAGTTGTCACCTGTCATGGCTGCCAATCCTCTTCCTCTAATTCCTCTTCCTCAAACATGTCTGCGTCTGCGAAGTGTATCAAATCCACATTCCCTTTCTCTTATTTGGAGGATCCCCACATTTTCTTTCGCTGTTCTTTGGCTCCCCACTCAAAATAGAAAACAAATAACATTTAAGCAAGGCAAGCAAATACACCTTAATCAAAACAGTTTGACTTGGTCACAGTCCCCACACACTCATCACCTGGATTTTGACTTTGGAATATAATCCAAATACGCACCCAGTACTGGCAGTGCTTTTTAGTGAGGGAGTGTGTATGGCCCCACACCCCACCAACATTTGCAGGCCTCAATCTCTATATGTAACAAACCCCATTAACTAAGGGGGGATCCGCCAAATGTAGTGGGTTATCGAGTGTTGAGTGGCAGAGGCAGAGGAGAATATGTTTTGCCCTCCTCCCAAGTCACACATAACTCTTTATCTTAAGTCCTTTTTAGGGTTAAATTTTGGTTGCTGTTTTAAGGAAACAAATGGGAATGGTTGGGTTAGTTGGTGTGGCAGGGCATTAATGGGTGCTGCAACACATGGCAGTAGTTGACTTGTTGCCTCTCCCACTTTCCATCTCAAATAAAAATAAACAAACAAAAGGTATCTGAAATGACAAGTCAATTTCCATGATGAAGTACCGATGGAAGGCATGCGCATTCCATACACAATATTACTCTGACCTCAAAGTGACGCCCTCATTGCGTATGCAAAAATAACATCCACAATTTGCCAAAGCATTCAAATTAAGAGCAGGGTAAGTATTTATTTAAAAAACATGGGTGGTCCTCCAAATGGTACTGCTTGTGTCTGCAACCTTTACAGCTATATATATATAGCCAATTAGCGGTGCATACATTTTACATGATGAATGCACATGAGAACATGTTTGAGAAAATGATGATTTCTTTCATCCCAAACAACAATTAATTTCTGTGTTTGCAATTGCTTGTGATAATAACATAAATCCGAATCCCTCAGAGGTTTACTTTATATTTAACGTTTAATTTTAATTCACAATTTACAATAGTCATTTCAGTTGAAATTTAAAAACTAATTCCATAAAGATTGTTGAAAAGTCAAGGTAACAACATCATTCATAATCTATGCACTTTTATGATATTCTTCCAATTATTGCCAACATATTAATTCGGTCGAAACAACTATAGCAAACATGCTCTAATAATTTTACAAGGTATAAAATATATTTAGTTCTTAGTACAACATAAAATAAACGAGAGTTTTTCTCCCCAATATAATTACCAAAGGGCCTACACCCGCTACCAATAATATCTGTGTAAGCACCTGATTTTGTCGAGGGATTAGTTATCTGTTATATATTTGTATTGTTATGGACATTTGGGTGTTTTTCAATTATTGGATTAGATGGCGCTTTTTATTTTTATTTTTATTTTTATCTTTGGAATTGGATTGGATTGTGTTGTCCTTTAACATGTTCTTTTCTATTTGTCTCTTATTTACCTTTTTCGCTTTTTAATTTTATAAATTTATTTTTCAATTCTTTTATTTTATTTTTCCAAAATATATCGTTGTCATCTAGTATTCCTTGAAAAAACATTTTTACAATTTGACTCTTATTTTGGTCCCTTAGCATTTTTCTTACTCATGTGTCAATTCATGCACACGAATAAATGTCTTTATTTGAATTCAAACCTCTATTGATATATACGTGCATTAGTGCATTTAACACACAAAATCAATAATGAGTAATCAACAAAACAATTATTAAAAGAATATCCTTGTCCCATTTAAGCAATTACAATCATTTATAACAATATTCAAGCACTTGAACAAATATGAGGAGCATCTAACATTTATTTTGTTACATTGATTAGATCATTAAAAGTTTGCTACGGTTGGCATACTTACATTATAATGGAATTAATGTTGACCGCATTATACTTGGTGTGTTTGGATTCAAAAAATATTCCCATCAACAAATTGATAATAATAGAGGGATAACCCATGCCCCTCAAAACATCCCTCATTTTATTTTAAGTTCTTACAAGGTGTTATTGCTCTATTTGGATTCCATGGAAAAATATCAATTTACTAGACATATGCATAGATTTCAAGAAAAATCAACAAGGTTTTCAAATCCATGAAGCATATGAACATGGTAATGCATGCATATTTACCCTAATTGTTAACTTTAGCGAGAATCATAATACAATAACAATAGAAGGGACCTAAAATAATTTCGACAAAGGTTCTTTCTTCACGTTGATTTTCTAATCCTTCATCTTGTTTAATAGACCTATGTTGCCTCTTTATTTTTGACAAAATCCTCTATAATTGTGATAAATCAAATATTTTTCTTAACCACCCCATTATCAATTATCTATACTTTAATAAATTATTATTTTAGGGTAAGTGCATGGAAATGGGGGCCAAAAAGGGGTCACAAATGAAACCACGAACGTCATCGAATAATTCGGCATGCCTATGCTCAAAATTTGACAACCGATAAGGATAAGTACCTTAGATTTGAATCTAGTTTCTAAACTACTAATTTTATTTTAAAAAATGGTTGAGATTAAGAGGGTCAAATGTGGTGCGCACACAAACTATGTCGATTTTTGTGTCAAAAAGATAATAACCTACTCTGTGTGCACCCCCGCCCCCTCCCTCCATTTTTGAGTTCTATAATTTGTTTTCAAATCTCTTTGATATAAAGTTAGCTAAGACCATGTATGAGGTCCCATTAATTTTTCATAATTTTTGGATGAATGTATTATTTTTATTAATTTTCAAAGTGCACATATCCTGAAAATGAAATATTTGTGTGTGCACCCCCATAAATTTGAGAAAAAGTCATTTTTAGTTTTTTTTTTTAGTGTGTGTAGAATGGAGTTTAGAAAAAACCACTTTTTTATATAATTTGGATGAAAAAATCATAAATTGTGCACCAAAATGTATGCATAGGTTTTTGCAAGAAAACAAGGCACTAGTAAAAGAAAATATGGATGAGCCTCAAACTAATCGATTTTAGAAAGAATTCTATCATCATAAAGGTAAACTGAGCGACATTGTAGTAGAATTTATTTTTGAATATTATGTTTTGATGCATGAGATATTGGTCGCACAAGTGAAATTTTGATGTTTTTTTGTCAAACACAATTTTAATCACCCTGAAACAGTCCAAACCTTTGGTTTGGTAATCCAAGGCAAATCCAAGCCTATGGATTGGGAATTTCAAACCCAAAAAGAGGAAAAACGTGAGCGCGTTATAACGCACTCGCATTACAATGTGTTATGTGGTATATGTGTTTGTGGCATGCTCTTATGTACAAAAATAAATGTTTAAGTATAAGTTTTTCTTTTATTACTTCTTATATTTTAAATAAAATATAAATAATAATAAAAGAAAAACTTATACTTTAAATTTATTTTAGTAAATATAAGATGTTAGGGTCACTCTGCACCTTATGGAACTAGTCTCACAACTCCATCTGTCATGGTTTAAAAGATAGTTTTTCATATTCTAATCTAGTCAGTACATAGGTATTTTTAGGATTTTAGCATTCAACATTCAAGCTTTTAGGGTTTAGATTATACAATCGATATCTATTTTGTGAAAGAATATAGTCATTGTTTAGGTTTTGGGGCCTTTTGGATTGGTTATTGACATTTGTAGGAGTGTTTAGGAAGATTTAGGAAATGTTTACTCATTCAAGGGCAATCTTCTCAACAACGGGTTTTCTAGGTGCAAGGAACAAACACTATAATGGTGAAATTTGACTTCTTCGGATGATTTTGGGAGCTCCGTAAGGAGTTAGGAGGAAAATAAATAGGCACTGGAAAGATATGTGAATCCTATACATGTTGGTAACATTCATTTTTCTTTAAGACTTGAAGGTTTCATGAAGAATTTCAAGATAGTGTAGCTACCCCTTTCGGTTCAGACAAAAATGGCCCTAAATTTGTAAGCACTAAAGATATGATCACAACATATTGATACGTTAATATTTGTAAACGTTGATAAGTAGCTATGGGAATGGGTACTATCATAAATAAACTATTGTTTACCATGGGTAAGGATCTCATGAGGATGGGGCCAATTTTTGTGAGTTGAAAACACCTTCATAACACCCCAGATTGTGTTTTTGAGTGACGAAACTTCTAACATAAAATTTAAACCCTAAAACATAAACCATAAACTTAAACCCTAAACCTTAAACCTTGAACCCTAAGACCTAAACCCTAAACCCCGAATCATCAACCCTTAACCCAAAGCCCTAAACCATAAACCCCTAAGTCGTGAACCCTAAACCCTGGGCCCTAAACCCTAAACACTAAACACCAAACTCTTAGCTATTAACCCTAAAACATAAAACCTAAACCTTAAACATTCAACCCATAGCTCTAAGACCTAAGCTATAAACCCTGAACCATGAGCCCTAAATGCTAAACCATAAGCCATAAAACCTAAACCCTAAACCCTCAACATTGAATCCTAAACCCTAAATCCTAAACAATAAACCCTAAACCCTGAACACTAAACCCTAAACCCTAATCCTTGAATAGTTCCAAGCTAATCAAACACCCTCTAGGATAGTTCAAGAAATATATTAAGTATCTGGAGGTGATGTCAGAGAATCTTGGAAGTGTTGGAGGAAATTTAGGAAGATTTAGGAATATTGTTTAGGATTAGGGCTTAGGGTTTAGGGTTTAGGGCTCATGGTTTAAGGTTTAGGGTTTAGGGTTTAGTTGGTTTAGGGTTTAGGGTTCATGGTGGTAAAAATAGGGTTTAGGGTTTAGAGTTTATGGCTCAGGGCTCAGGGTTTAGGGATCAGGGTTTAGTGTTTAGGGTTTTGGATTTTGGGTTTTGGGTTTATGATTTGTGATTTAGGGTTTAGTGTTTAGGGTTCATGGTGGAGAAAATAGGTTTAGGTTTTAAGGTTTTGGGCTCGGTGCTTAGGATTTAGGGATCAAGGTTTAGAGTTAATGATTTAGGGTTTATCGTTGAGGGTTTAGGGTTTTTGGGTTTAGGATATAGGGTTTATGATTTATGATTTATGGTTTATGGTTTAGGGTTTAGGGATCATGGTTTTGATGGCTCAAGTGAAATGTCTCAATGAATGATTTTATTCAATGTGTAAATAATGTATAAATACATGAGAGAATGCGGTGGTTAGGAGGTAACCGCATGTAACTGTGTAAATAAAATAATCCAAACTAAACAATGTACTAGCTAATATGCTAACATTCCCCCCTTAATACATTGTTTCTACATATGTACCCCCTAAACAAATCAAACTTCACCTTATCGAGAGGCTTGGTGAGAATATCTGCAACCTGAAAATTAGTAGGGTTATTGGAGCTGAATTTGGTGGTTCAAGACCTGTTCATGAATGTAGTGACATTCAACCTCAATATGCTTTGTTTGTTCATGAAAAACAAGATTATTCACAAGCTTCAACACACCTTGATTATCGCAGTGAATTATGGGATGTTTCTCTTCAGGAATCCCTATATCTATAAAAATGCGATGTGACCAAATCACTTCACACATAGCTCCTTGTGTGGTGTGGTATTCAACCTCGGTGGATGAGAGAGCAACAACAGTTTACTTCTTGCTAACCCACGAGATAGATCTAGATCCGAGATGAAAAACATACCCGAAGTGGATTTCCTATCATCAACGGATCCTGCATAGTCTGAGTCTATATATCCCTATAAGAAGAACTTAGTGTTCTTCTGATACTCTAGACCAAAGTCAACTATACCTCAAACATATCTCAACACATGCTTTGCTGCTATCCAATGAAATTTCTTCGGCTCCCTGCATAAACCGCGATATACCTCACCGCAAAGAAAATATCTAGCTGGTATAATTTAAGTAAATGAGACTCCCCACAAGTTATCTGTAGTGAGTGCCATCTACCTATGGTGAATCCTGGAATCTAGATAATTGCAAACCTTTTTCCATAGGTGTGGACATTGGTTTACAATTTGACATTCCATACTTCTCTAGGAGAGTCTTGGCATATTTCATCTAGGAGATGAAGATATGATTCTTCTTCTGCCATATCTCTAAGCCAAGACAATAGTGAAGTAGCCCCAAATCAGTCATGTCAAAGGATTTCTTCAAATCATTCTTTACATCATCCATAAGATTGTCAGAACTTCCTGTGATCACAAGATCATCTACGTACAAAACTAGAATAACAATCTTTGTTCCTACCTTCTTGATATACAAATTTGTATCTGAGGGGCTATGAGTGAATCCATGTTGCAATAGGTGATCATCAATTTTTATATACCATGCCCTAGGTGCTTGTTTGAGTCCATAAAGTGACTTTATCAGACGACATACCTTGTGTGGTTGATGCTCATCTACAAACCCTTCAGGTTGGGCCATGTATACTTCTTCTTTGAGATCACCATTCAGAAAAGCACTCTTAACATCCATTTGTTGAAGTTTCCATCCATTTTGTGCTGCCAGTGCATAGACAACTCTGATGGTTTTGATCTTCGCAGTGGGTGCAAAGGTCTTGTCATAGTCAATTCCTTCTTGTTGAGCATAACCCTTTGCAACAAGTCATGCTTTGTGTTTGTTGATTGAACCATCTGCCTTATATTTTGTTTTGAAAATCCATTTGCAGCCAATGGATTTCTTACTTGAGGCAGATTGACAAGTTCCCACATCCGATTCTAAAGTAGGGAATCATATTCAACATCCATATCCTGTTTCCACTGTGGTTGGTCTAATGCCTCATGAACAGTGTCAAGTTCGGTGTTATCAACAACTGAACTCATGAGTGCAAAATTTACCTCATGTCTGGCTTGAATTTGTGTTCTGACTCCCGTAGAAGTGCCTGGAAGTGAGTTCAGGTGTGCATCCCTAATAGTATACGGACCCATTTCAGACATTGGTGCTTTGTGCTGCTGATGTGAAGATGTGTTTTCCAGTGTGCCTAGATCAACAAACACGTCTCCACTCAGCTCTTCTTCTCTCGAGAAGAATCATCTTCCTCATCATCTTCCTCATCATCCTGGATGTGTGAGCAATCTATGTGACGAGGTCGCATCTGGAGCTCCATTGTGTGGTAGGGATTCAAAGGATGACTCATCACACACCACATCTCGAATCTCATAGATCTTCTTCGTCTCAGGGTCCATGAGATGATATGCCTTTGAGGTAGTACTATACCCCAAGAAAATACGGGCGGTGTCTTTGGATTGATCTTCTTCCTTTTCTCATCTGAAACATGCATATATGCAGTACAACCAAAAACTCTCAAATGATGGATAGAAGGTTTACGACTAGTCCATACCTCTTCTGGTGTCTTGTTCTACAAGATCTTCATGGGTGCTGGTTGCGTAAATACCTTGCTACGGACTACTTACGCCAAAAATGATCCTCTAACTTAGCGGTGGAGAGCATACAATGAGCCATCTCCATGACAGTCCTGTTGTGTCGCTCAGAAATCCCATTCTGTTGGGGAGTGTAGGGTGCAGTCAGATGTTGTTGAATGCCATGCTGCTTTAGGTATGCTAATAACTTCTTTGATACAAATTCCCCCTCGATCTGAGCGGAGGAGAAGGAGAGGCTTCCCAGACTGCCTGGTGTGTGGCTTTGGTAAAAGGTTTGGAAATTGGAAAATGCCTCACTCTTCTTCCGGAGAAAATATACCCACATTTTCCGTGAGTAATCATCAATGATGAGCTGGAAGTATTCAAAACCTTGGAAGCTAGCTAGCAGGGGTCCACACAGATTGGTATGTACAACCTGAAGATGCTCCATAGAATGATAAGAGCTCTATTTGAACGGACCTTTGTGTTGTTTTCCTGCAAGACATCTCGAGAAAACAGGTAAGGAATGGGAGAGTGGAGGAAGCCCTCTTACTATTTCCTTGGCACTGAGCTGATGTAGAGCCTCGGCAGAAAGATGACCATATCGAAAGTGCCATAGTGCAGTGGACTCCATCATTGAAGCAGAGAGAGCAATGTTAGATGAAGTGACCGCATCCAGTGTAAATAGATGGCCCTTCATAAATACTTGAGTAATTACTGAGTCTCCTTGGGAAATAATGCAGGACTTGACTCCTTTCTTAACAAATAATTCAACCTGTATTCGATGATTAAGAAGTTAACTCACAAACAAGAGATTTGAGGTCAAACCTGGAACATATAGTACCTTCATGAGTGTACATCTTCATGTCCCAAGAGGAATGATGACATCACCAATCCCCGCCGCAATATACTCTTGATTATCTATGATGGTGATCCAATCTCCGTGGGCCGGTCACTCAGGGTATGGAACAACTTCTAATTTTTAGTCATGTGTTTGCTGGCGCCCGAATCAATCAACCAGACACTTTTTAATGGCTGCGAAGTCTGCAAGACTAGGAAAATGTCTGGATGAGTTGTGTCTGGAACCTCTTCATTGGAGGTGGCATCTTGCTGAGCAACAATATGACCTTTCTACCTCTGATTACGAGCATGCCATCAGGATTTATTGGAATATCCTTGGCCAGAAGTTCTCTCTTCGCCAGAGTTGCCATACTTGCGACTGTTGTAATAATAGTTTACAATCGTGTGTGTATCTATGGAGAAAATGTGGCACCATCGACCGCCTTATTGTTTCTACTACTACGGGGTGGCCACTATGGTGGCCACCGAGAAGGTTCTACGAGGATGTTGCTTCTGATTCTGGGGGTGACTGCCCTTTTTGAGGCTTATGCTTTTGCATCGTGATGAGAGCCTTGTCTTCGAAGGCTTCTTGAACATTCTGAATGGCTTCTTCCTGCTGGAGATAATTCACCAGTGTGGCAAAACTCACCTCCTGTTGAGTGATGGTCAACGTGGTGATCAGTTTCTGAAACCGGGAAGGAAGAGCTCGCAAGGTGAGCGGGACTAGCAACTTGTCGTCTACCGGTTCATCGAGAGTAGAAAGTTCTACGCGTAACTCGGCCACATGCCGCAAGAAGGCTTCGACTGATTCACCATCATGCATACTCATTGTGTGAAGCTTTTTTGAAGATGCAACTTCGTCATCAGATTCTTGGCTTCATAGATGGTACACAATGTGGCCCATGTCGTAGAGGAAGTGGTTGCTTCCCGAATGTAAGGTTGAACCTCATCAGAAAGGCTCAGGGTGATAAGCATTAGTGCTTTTACATCAGCCTTTTCATACTTAGCCAACAAATCAGCATCTGTGGGAGGGGCGTCTTTTCCAGAAACGATCCCCAAAGATCTTCAAACTGAAGAATCGTCCGCATCTTGGTTTTCCATGCGGTGAAATTTGGCCCTTTGAGCAACTAGGCATCCGACAACAAAATGTGAGGTGCAGACATTTTCAAAAACTCAAAATTGTATTTTATTTATTTATTTTCAAAAATGGTTACAATGCTTACTGAAGGAACCTGTCCCAAAGATGGACTCTATAGGCTCGTGTAGTGAGACACGATGCTTCTGTGGGCATTCTACTTCGCATTCATCATCTGCATCATAACCAAACTCTAATTCTTCGTGGATTTGGTGTGCTTGACAACATATGTCGAACCAAAAATAGTTGAACAATCCTTGACTCACCAATTTGTCAAATAAGACATTGCCAATATTCAAAGCAATTCATTAAGTAAGGAAAATAGATGCCGATGGTGTCCTCTTGGGTTCTTAGAGGTGACCCAGTGGAAGGGTTGCTCGTAACACTCTCGGCATCGGAGATGTGCGACATGTACGTGGTGAGGTAATGCTTTTTCCTCTTTGCAGGTTGTCTTCCACGTGCTGATTTCACTAGATTTCAACACATCCTCTAGCGCCAAATGCAAACTTTCTCACTCCCACGCTCTTGGAAAATAATGAGAAACATCAACCAAATCCAGAATAGAAATTGATTGTGTCTTCAAAGAGAAATGTCCCACGTGCACAGCTATTTCTTTAGCTAATCTCCACGCAAATTTCACGTATTTTTTTGAAAAGAACAACTCTTCAACATGTTGATCTAACAACCCATCTAATCCAATGATCTATTTCCTATGCAATAGTGCTCTTTCACACACTCATCCAAGAATAGAAAGTAAAATAAAATACTCCAGTTCTCCTATCTGCAGGTCACACAGGAAGTCCTTGCTCACGGATCCTCCTTGGCTCCTGGGTGCTGGTGGTTGGTCTTTTGCCAATACTTGGTCACACACCAATTTCCAAAGACCTTTGGTTTCCACGTAGATTTTAAACTCTGCACAAACTATGCAAAGTGGTAGTAGAATACATGCATCCAGAATACATGCGGTTTGGGATGGCACTGCTCACATACACCATGATGGCTATCCAAACAGATCGATACAGTTCATCTCCTCCACACAGCCGCTTCCTCTGCAGATGTCAATCACCATTCTCACTTCACGACAGATCACTCGCCAGGAATTACAGTCTCCACAGTTTGCTTCCTCCAAATTTACACGCAGGCTAAGGAAAGAATCGAGCTTTGATACCAATGATGGCTCAAGAGAAATGTCTCAATGAATGATTTTATTCAATGTGTAAAAATTTATAAATACATGAGAGAATGCGGTGGTTAGGAGGTAATCGCAGAATCTTTGTGCAAATAGACTAATCCAAACTAAACAATGTACTAAATAATGTGCTAACAAGTTTAGGGTTTTAGGCTTTGGGTTTAAGGTTTACAATTTAGGGTTTAGGGTTTAGGGCACATGATTTAGGGTTTAGGATTTAGGGTGTAAGGGTTAGGGTTTAGGGCTCAGGGTTTAAGGCTCATGGTTTATGGGTTAGGGTTTAGGGTTAATGGATTAGGGTTTAAGTTTTAAGGTTTAGGGTTTATGGTTTAGGGTTTAGGGTTTATGATTTATGTTTTAGGGTTTAAGGTTTATAGCTTATGGCTTAGGGTTTAGGTTTTGGGGTTCAAGGTTTAGGATTTAGGGGTTAGGGATTACGACTTAGGACTTACATGTAGGATCATACGATACCTTTCTAGGTGCAGCTCCCCTATTGAGGATCATATTCATATTCAATGTATCACCGTTGAAGAGGAAAGATCTCTGTCAAATTGGTTATTCAAGTATGACGTGGAAGATGAGTAAAGAAAATGAAAGCTAGAGAATTATATTTCATTGGTAATTAGTACTAAGTATTAACAAGACTAATATGGCTTCGACTACTCGACTAGGAGGCCATGACAATATTAGGACCATATTTCCTAGTCTCATGCCTAGAACCATCATTGAGTCTGCTTGTGCAAAATAAACATAGTGATAGGGGTATGGCTAAGAACACAAAGGAGTTATCAATCACCTAGTAAATATTTCTTGTTTAGTTCGAATGGGAGTCAGTTGGCCTATGGCTTAGTGACCTTCCATTCATTGATAATTCCTTCTATGATAAACCCATGGATGCTTTCAAAAGTTCCTTAAAAATATAGGGGTAGTCATCAAGCCTAATGAAGGTTGTGATGTGATGTGTCAAAACTATATATTCACAAGAACCTCTTCTTCCTTGAAAGTCCCCTGGTTTTCTTAGTAATGATGTCTCCTTATATCCAAGGATCAAGGACTACTGGGGTCTGTGGTACGATTGTACATTCAATAATCATCGAGTGCTTGAATCACTAAAACACTAAACCCTCAACCCTAAACACTAAAACCTAAACCCTAATTACCAAACTTTGAGCCCTAAACCCTAAACCTTGAACCTTGAACCTTGAGACCTATACCCTAAACACTCAACCTTAAGCCCTAAGCCCTAAACCTTAAACCCTAAACCTTGAACCCTAAACATGAGCCCTAAATCCTAAACCCTAAGCCCTAAACCGTAAACCGTAAACCCTGAACCTTAAACCCTAAACCCTAAACCCTAAATTTTAAACCTTGAACACTAAAAATACTTGTTGGAAAGACTTCTAAAAAAAGATACTAATGAGAATGATTGAAATTGGTACAAAAATTTTGAAGGAGGGAAATTTTAGATATCCAAGAAAATTTTGTACAACCCTTTTCTAAGCAACCCCTTCCCTACGAGAAGCTTGCACAAAGAAATGTTACCCAATAGAGCTATCTTATTTTTCACATCGCATGGGAACTATTTCACTCACTGTAATATTCTGTGTCTTACCCATTCTTATTAGTATTGACAGAGAGTATTCAATTGAAAAGGGTTCATATGCTTCGTAGGCATAATATTCAAAGAGAGTCATCATAATTTAACACTTTTCATTTTATGATATTTTGAAGGAGGGAAATGCCAGATATCCAAGATTAATTTGGTACAAAGAAATGTTACCCAATATAGCTATCTCCTTTTTCTATAGCTTGTGAAATATTTGGAGCTCCAAGAGTGTTATAAATAGTGCAATTATATGCAGAAGATCAAGAAACATTCAATAATGCAAGTATATGTGGGGAGAAACATGTTTGGAAAAGATGTGTAATATATAAGGTTTGTCGATCCTTATAGTGCAAAAGATCAAGAGTAGTTTTCACTTTGTAATCACTACTGTAGACTGAAGATCAAGTGCAGAAGATCAATACCATTAGAGTGTTTATTCCCTAAACATTAAACCTTAAATCCTAAACCCTAACCCCTGAGCCCTAAACCCTAAATCATGGACCCTAAACCTTGAACCCTAAAACCTAAACCTTAAACCCTAGGCTCTAAACCCTAAACCATAAACCATAAACCCTAAACATTAATCCCTTAACCCTAAACCCTAAACCTAAACCTTAAACCCTAGGCTCTAAACCCTAAACCATAAACCGTAAACCCTAATTATTGATCCCTTAACCCTAAACCATGAACACTAAACACTAAACCCTAAAACCTAAACCCTAAACACTAAACACTAAAACCTAAACCCTAAACCCTGAACATTGATCCCTAAGTTCCCTAAACCCTAAACCCTAAACCCTTAACCCTAAACACTCAACCCTTAACCATGCAACATTACCAACAAAGGAGTTCATACTGGTATTATGGTTGGATGAGGGTCGACTCTTGAGGATCATATTCATATTCGGTGTATCGCCATCGAAGAGGGAAACTCCCCTATCAAATCGGTTATTCAGTATGACATGGAAGATGAGAAAAGCAAATGAAATATGGAGAATTATATTTCATGGGTAATTAGTACTAAGTATCAACAAGACTAATATGGCTTTTGACTACTCGACTAGGAGGGCATGACAATGTTAGGACCATATTTCCTAGTCTCGTGCCTAGAACCATCATTGAGTCTTCTTGTAAAAAATAAGCATAACAACATGGGAATGACTAAGAACACATAGGGGTTATCAATTGCCTAGTAAATATTTCTTGTTTAGTTCTGAATGGGAGTCAGTTGGCCTATGGCTTAGTGACCTTCTATTCATTGATAATTCCTTCTATGATAAACCCATGGATGCTTTCAAAAGTTCCTTCAAAAAGATAGGGGTAGTCATCAATCCTAGTGAAGGGAGTGATGTGATTTCCAAACAACTTGAAATGCATATAGATTTAGAGGTCATAACACGAATTTACAAATATCTCTATTGTTATAAATGGAAGCCAAGTAACAGTGTCTCCCTATATCCAAATATCAAGGACTACTGGGGTCTGTGGTAGGATTAGACATTCAGGAATCATCAAGTGTCTAAATCAGAATGTCATTGCATATAGAGAAACATTCTCAAACATTGGATTAATGCATCTTGGAAAATAAAATTGAACCTCATAAATCCTCTCAAATTGCTAGTCTAGGTCCTGGTCCTATTTCCATTTCGATTTCGGTTCTAGTTGTGGTCATCAAATATGGAAGTTTTAGGAAAGGAATCCACACTTGAATAATTATTCCCATTTAGATTGTTGGAAATGCCAATGGTAGTGGCTGCCTGTGGAATTTGGTTGGTGGAAGGTGGGGTTGTGCCCTTGTTGGTTTTTTCTCATGGCATCATTGGTATCCTTTCTAGTATTATTAGAGAGAACTCCCCATGCTTGTGTGATAATTTTAAAAGATCCCTCGACTCTTGGGAACTTGTTTTTATTAGGATGCAATAACAAGGCTAGTTTTAGCAGGTATTAACAAAAAAAGAAAATAATTTTGATTGGAATTACTTACGAAATGCATTCCTTCGCTTTGATCTTATCTTTATAAATGCAATTCAGCTTTCCAAGTTCTCCATATTTGCCAAATTTGGGTCGAATTGACATTTTGGACCTCTAAAAGCATGAAGAAAATGGCAAGTTAATTTCCCCCAACATTTCTTGAAGTGAATTTAAACGAAATGAAATTTGGAATTTGGAGGTGGCACATGGTAGACATTGATTTTCCTACCACAAATTTACTTATTGATGATTAATTGTTATTAGTTGGATTTATTTGCCATTATTATGATAAGTGTGTTTTTGATATTGCCAAATCATTGTTAGGTTTATACTTTACTATTTTTGTCTATTGAGGCCTAAATCAATGTTTGTGCGTAGATGTATTACATTTCTATTATAAAACCACTTTCCATCAAAATGTTTTGGTGAACCCTATTGAACCTAAGTTTATGAAATCCAGAAGGGACTTAATTTTTTTTTTTGTGTGGAGTTCCAAAAGTTTGATATGAACACAAATATAACATGAAAAGGAGGCCCCATATATGGACTAGAAGGGGTTTGGACAAGAGATTCAAGCACAAGAAAAAGGTAAATAGGAATCACATGTAGGATGACAAGTGAAAGGCAATTAGACTAGGGAGATCAAAATGATCATGGATAAATCCAATCGGGATGGACTTGAAATAATACATAAGATCTTATAGAACATTTTAGAATAGTCTATATGAGTAGTTGGATCTAACGAGGAAATAAATGGAAGGTGTGGGAGGTTGAAGAAACATCTAAGAGCACTATAAATACCCACTTGACATATGATGGTGTATATGTATTCATTCAAAATTAATCACAAAGACATTAAAAAGAAGATGCACTTACAAATATGAGAGATATTGTATCTTCAAAATATTACCATGATTATAGTGGCACATCATTGTGATTCAATATAATAATGCTTCTATGAATAGTAAATACATGGGATAGTTAAATGAGTACTAAAATAGACAATATATGGATTTGTTTAGTTTATTATGCATGTTGATTCATTGTTATGGTTTGAGTGCATGAGTCATGCACATTATTTATCTTCATACTTTATTCCAAGAAATGGGGACTTGATGATCTATTATCATCCCTTGGGTGAGAAAATCAATTTTATGCTCAATTGATATGTTGATACATGATATATTATATTTGTTGATCAAGGCTAGGGGTGCACATGACTCAAAAAATAGAAGATGAATAAATTCCAACATGTTTTTTTATGTTGTCACTATGCTATTTGAATTAGTCATGAATATTAGTGAAGAGCATATGATTGGAATTTTGGATCATGAAGATCATTCAATTTGATTAGTAATATAAATGACTATCAAATGGGGGCATTCTAAAATTCCAAGTCCTAGAACAAAGATAATTTTAGTTGTAATTGGTAAAATATCATATGGAATTTATAAAAAGTATGTTAAAATTAAATATTTGGGTTCCCATTGAAAAATACCACATTCTCAAATGGAATTTATACTCAATTTCAACTTCACATGAATTTTTGTGGCCTTCATAAGTTAGAGAAATTTTTAGGTTTGTGGATCCATAAGTTAGGAAAAAGTGGTGGTTTTATTACCACCCCAAAGGTTTTACAACTAAAGTGTTAGTTTTGTAACTAGTCCAGCTTTTTTAAAACCATAAGTATTATGAAAAGTGATGGAATTACCTATATATAATGCATTTGAAGTTCAATAATATTATGAGAGTTTTTCCTATGACCGTGTTTTTTCCTTAGTGATATCTCCTCAAAACCCTAATCCCAACCCTAAATGTAACTCCTTGTTTGTGGCTCTTTCTAGTGAAGGAAACAAAGTCGACGGCAGTAAATGAATCTAATCATATTGGTAGCGTTGGATTTGAACAGGTCGGAGGACACATTTCAAGCCATGGGAACTCTAGATACTGTTGATTCTAAAGGATTTACAAAATCTGTGATCCATGATGGTGACAATAATGAAAGGAGTGGATCTATGAGTGTTTTCCAATCTAAGGACAATATCTCCTAGATAGGTCTAGCTTTCACCTGGGGATACTTGGTGATTGCAAGGACCGCCCACATGAAAATAAGGAAAATAAATCCCTTTCTCCTCTTAAAAGGCTACTACACCCCATATGGAGCATGGATCTAAAGGCACACATAGAGAAATAGGGGTCAGTTAGGGAAATGTTGAGGGAGGAAAAAGGAATCCCTCCTTTATTGCTATCGTGGCCAATGCTTAGGATACTCCAAAAAATGATGGACAAAGATTTGGAGGCCCTAAAAAAGCAATGCTTCTAGATTTGGGTACTTCAACCAGGGAAATAATGCAATAGATCCAATCGGTCCAAATCATATGTTGAAGTGACCTTGAAATAGAAGGAGAATGCCATAAATGTTGACAAGCTATTAAAACCATCATAGAAGACTCTTGTGTTGAAGATAGAAGAAGATCTACTGCAAAAGGTCCTCAAGGAGGAGGAAAATCTATCCCAACTTGGACTCATTTGCAGGTTTCACAAGTTTTGGCCTAAGCTCTCTCAGCTCCATGATTGGATTTCACAAAGATGGAGGGAAAAGATTAAGGGTAAGATTGAACTTTACCCCTGTGCTAAAGCCTATTTTATTGTTGTTTTTGAAACCCCGAGGACATTTAATTTTTGACCAATATTGGGTTTGGGGAGAACATGGACTCATGTTCAAGCCATGGTATCCATATTTTGACCCCTAAAGACTCCTTTGATACCTATCTTTCTTGGATCCGCTTACCATGACTTCCATTGCAACTCTGGAACAGATCCTACCTTATTGCTATAGGAGATACCCTAGGATCTTCTGTGAAAGTTGATGATAAAACCTCCCATCAAACACATACAACTTATGCTATAATTTTGGTTGATATTGACACCTCTCAAGCCCTTCCAATAGAGATTCACCTGCAAATAGGTGATAGGAAGTGGGTATGAAAGCTTGAATTTGAGGGTTTAGCTTTTAGGTGCAGAATATGCTTTCAAATGGGGCATCTTTCAGATGAATGTGAACATTCTAAACGTAAGGAAAATCATGTGTGGTGGAAGTAATCTCTGTCAGATCATTTGACAATTAGCCCCCATTCAAAACCGGTCGTAGATTCATCAAACCCTTAAAAGAAGACTCTCCCGCTGTTGGGACACCGCAAGTTTATTCTAACTCGAGGAGGATGCTTTTATTGAGAAGGATTGTTCCCCACCCTCGCTCGAGACCATGCTCCTATCATGAATATTGAATTTGTTCTTCCGATCTTCACAAAAATTGGTAACATGGACTAGACGGTAGTGGAATGGAGGAAGAAAGGACATAAAAACTGAAATCCAAAATTGTTTCGGTCATGGAATGATTTGGTGTGAGTAGGTTCTTTGCAGACATACTATGTTGTTGTTGTTTTTATGCTCTTAGACTATTATTCTTCGGGCTGTTTTCTAGGTAGATTATTACCGCCACTGGGATTTCATGTTAAATCTTGATATTGATTATTTTTTTTTTTGGGTAAGATTGTAAAATTTGGATTTTGAGCCTTTATATACAAGGGTATAGTCCCTTTCAAAAACTATTTACCAATAATTAAAAAAAAAGTTCAATGGATAGAGAGAAATGTCTTCAAATTTTGACTCTTAAGTGTCTTGTTAGATCTTTAGTTCATGTTCTTGTGCATATATGAGCTCATGCAGTGTCTGTAGTAATTTTATTAATTAATATTAATTGATTGAGTCATTAATTGATTCATTGGAATTTATCGAGAGTGCATTCCATTCACTTATCATGATTAGATTGGTGCATAGTTTAGAGATGGGGATTTGATAGTAGAAGAAGCGCAATGAATGTATAAGAACTCTTTGAAGTGTAGATAAGGTAGTTAAGTGTTGAGAATATATGATTTGAGTACTATATGATTGAGTTGGGTGAGTTGAGAAGTATATTTTACTCAAAAAGAATGTTGTCTAATGAAGAGAGTAAGGGTCATTAGAAATATATGAGCCATTGAGGTTTTTGTATCCTTATAAGCCCGAAAAGGCACGAGATTGTCAAATGCATAACATTGTGGAGATGAGGAACCATGGCTTCACTTTTGTTCTATATTTTTCTTGCATTAATATTCTCCAAGTGAATATCTTATACACATCTCTTTTGTTGTTGTACTTGATTCATTTTTCGCATGTTCCCGATTCTTGAAATTAGTCTACTATTAAAAATAATAGTAATAAATCTTAATAATACTTAATTAAAAGCACAATAATATTTTATATTAGATAAAGAATGACATTTTTAATACTTCTATACAAGCACATTGAATTTATATCACATATATGGAATACTAACATGTCTAGAAACACTTATTTCACTAAATATGGACTTATTCCAGTCCAAGAAACTAAAAAAATATGCAATATTGGAATCCAAAGATTAAAATGGTAAGAATTGGAATTTATTGTACTCCAAAATCAAACATATTGGAATCCAAAATCACATATATTGGAATTCAAAATCACATATATTGGAATCCAAAACCGCATATATTAGAATCCAAAATCACATATATTGGAATTTATTTGTACTCCAAAATTCAAGGCAAATAAGAGAACAAAAATATTTGAATGCCTTAATTAAAATAAAACACAACCATCAAATATATACAAGAAGAATCAATTATAGGTGGAGATAACCACCGCAATGAGGGCACAACTAATCAATTCATTTCAACACCGTATTAAACTAAAATTTAAGCTAACATTCCCCCTTAATACATTGTTAATACAAACATCATATTTTCAGATAGTGGACCCCCTTATTTTAAACATTGTAACAAGTTTTTACACTCTTTGTGTAGCCTTCTCACCTTTGAGGTGGCATGCCATCTTTCTGGCTTCATGGTCTTGGTGACACCTTGGTTTTCCCTGCAGGATTACCATAAACCTAGAAGTGACATGAGTACATCTATATGAGAACACATTTTATGGTTTCTGGTTTCCATAGATTACCATGAACCCCTATGGTTTTCCGACCGCAGGTTCACCATAAACCTAGAAGTGACCGGATGTCTCAGCTGTACACTTTAGTGGTTTCTCGGATTCCCACAAACCATTTCCACAAGAATCAAGAGCTACTTTCGTTATTTTTCTCCTCACAACATCCTTCATTCATGAGGTACCAAACTGGAAAATGCTCTGCATTTTATTGAAAACCACACCGCACAAAAAACCACATCATGCATAACAAATAAACTAACACTAAAAAAATTTCACCAAAGTAATGATGCGACCCCATCATAGGTGACTAATGAGAGGACGCCAATTGTCCTCCAACCTCCATGTATCCTCCAGCCTCCAGTAAGTTTCTACTTAATTAACAGATATGGCTTTGAGGCTCATTATGTTCCAATAATTTTCACACATCATAATTCTCACCGATGTCTTCCTTGATCTTTTCTCGGCCAACTTGAAATAAGCTTGGCCTTGACAACAAGTGGTTGGGAAGGTAATTCTCCTTTCCCTAAAACCTTAAAATAGCCATGATGTGTAACATATAGGAGGGAAAATAATCAAGAGTGGAATTTTCCTTAACATCTTCACAAACAAAGTGATCGAGCTTGCTGATTTTAATAATGGGGAGAAATATAAATTTTTGAGTTTGTGGAAATGGAAAATACTGACCTTTCCAAAATAACGATGGTGATGCATATCTCTAGAAGGAATAATGTAATCCGGTGAAATTACGTTAGTGGTTAAAGCCATGGCTTTGGAATACCAGATGCTTTGAGATCCATAATATGAATCATTTTTCTCCTTGATGCTTGCTGCCATGTTGTCTATGGTTTAGAATAGAGACAACACTAGATTTATAATGTGTGTCACACAAAAAGGTTGGTGTTTTCAAACAACCAAACAAAATAAGCCTCATCCACCTCTTGTAATGCAGCAGAGCTTTAGATGTGCTGATCTTGAAATCCCGATATGTCTTCCTCCTTTACGTATAAATTTCAACACAGTCTAGCCATGTAATATGTCAGCCCACCAAGAATTTAAGTCATGCTTCACCACATCATGTAGGTCTATTATAACACCAACATGGTCATGGAACAACAAGAAAACAAAAGAGATATATCTTTCGATACTTTACGCTAGCAAAGGGATGCCAAATTAAAAATAAAAGAACTTACACGCTGCTAAATGAACATGCTTCCAAAAATAGGCTACTCCACTTCACTATTTAACAGAGACTCTAATCCACTCCAAAGCTAAACATGTCCTATCAAAGAAAATGTAGGACTCCAATTACACATTACATTATCGAGATCCTCCTCCGATCATACACATCACTATGATACCAATTAAGGAAAACAAGAATGCAAAAATGTTAGAATGCCTTAATTAAAAAAAAAACACAACCATCGAATATATAAAATGAGAATCGGTTATAGGTGGAGATAACCAACCGCCACGAGGGCATAACCAATCGTTTGGTTCAACAATGTATTAAACTAATATTTATGCTAACAAAAATCACATATATTGGAATATGAAAATAAAAGTATTGGAATCCAAAAATTAAAATATTGGAATCCGTTACACATCCTTTTGGAGTCCAATTTATTAGTTTACAGATTAAATTAATGAATATGGGAAAAAATGTTTAATGATTTTAGGGAATCCAACATTGATACGAGAAATAATTCCTAGTGGTCGCTAGTCGTATAAAATAGAAACATGTTCTATTTTTATATGGGCTGATGACCAATAGGCCTAATTTTTCTTTGGAATATGACTCTTATCAATTTTAAGATGTCTTTAAGATTAAAACATGTAGGTTTGAATAATTAAAATTCCTTGTGGCCTAGCAGTACCGCTAGGCTAATGACATTCAAGAGATGTGAGAAATTTCCGTGTTCATTTAGAATGATATGATTGAACCTCAACGTAACCAGAGAATTATGAAGAAACTAGAAGAGGGTGACAATCCAGTCTAGGAAAATGTAATTGATGTAAAACCATCCAGATATATTTTTGTGTTTAAATTTAGATATCAAATTACCTATAAAACCATTGCATATATATTTTCATCTTTAAATATGGATATGAAATTAATTAAAATTAAATGTAAAACCATCCCAGATATATTTTCATATTTAAATATAGTTATGAAATAAATTAAAATTCCTTTACTAAAGATAGAATTATAGTAAAATATTATAAGAATTTTTGAATTTTATCGTAACATTATTCCCGAAGATGGGCTTTGAAATTAACAATAGAAATCATAGTAAATATAAAAAAATAAGCTCCCTATAATTGGGTTTTTGATCTAATAACATCCCAAACATATTCCATGTCCTTTAATGGTTGCAACAAAGGCCACAACTCATCTAACAAGTATTTGTCTTCTGACTTAGAATCTATGTTAAATGTTTTAACAATTATGTAGTTCCCCACATCATTGAACTTATTTTTCTCTAAAGATTCATCTATAAGCACTGTATTTTTACAATGGTACGATGCATTAAACTGTTTCCAAATGGAGTTAAGATTCTTGAGATATAATTTGGGATTCTAAAACCTTCATAATTGGTGCGTTTGGACTCGATGCAATCTTCTTGTGTAAATATAAACTTGAAGCTTCCAACCTCTAAGCCAATGTTTTAAAGGAATGAAGGCATCATGTCATCAACATTTAACTTTCTCACGATGTCCATAGTGTTATTTTGAAATGTTTTTTACAATGTTGCAAGAACTCTTTCACATTTGGTCAAAGAAAATAAATTTTATTTTTTAGCTTGACGCCACCAATATTTTTTAACTTCATGTGTGAGGAATCAACCCTATGGATGGTTGTGCCAAAACAATGTTTATATTAAATATTATCGCTTTACGTTACATGTGTTCTTATCTCAGTAAATGAAGAAAAAATAAAACCAAATGGTTAAGAGTGGTGGATCAATCAAAAATTAAAACACGTCCCTTTTTTATTGTTATATGAAAAATCAAATGGTTGTAGGTGGTGAAGTAGTTAAAAATCAAAGGGCGTTGCTCATTTCTTATCAGACTAAGAATATTTTTTCCATATTTTTTTGAATCGATTGTAATGTTTTAGGAAACAAATCTTTAAAACCCTATACATTTTTTATTTTGGAAGAAAAAAATAGTATTTAAGCATGCTCATAATTAATTTAGGAATACATATTTGATTAATAAAAACTGCTCAAATTTTTGTTACAATAAAATTTTTCTAATAATTCACACACACAACTTATACATTCATACTCTCAACTTATAATAAGTGAAAATATAAATACTCCCAACTTATATTTGTACAATATCAACATACAAAATAGTTAATCAGAACCTTCATAATAACATATGAATGTATCTTCTTTACAATGTTAAGCAGTACCATCATAATAACATTTTGAAATGATAAGTATTTATTTAGCATTTTCTCGCTCCAAATATTTGATTCCCTCTATGACATTCAATCCCTGAGACACTATTAGTGATAATTCTTTGTACAAATCGGTCATCAACCACATATCTTTTGAACAATATTCTCCTCTGCTTTTCATCCCAACCATTAAATTTTCAGGAGGGTTTCCCTTTGCACCTAATGTAATACACAACATGTCTTTAGAGTTGTAGAAACCATCGTTTCTATTCCAAAAATTTTCTACATCTCTTATTGTAATTTTATCAACTATATTGCATTGTTCCATTCCCTAAGTGAGTACTGGATTCAATTCAATCGATAATTTTTATTGAAGTCATTTTTTAACTTTTCAACATTAGCGAAGTGAGATTGTCAGACTAGAATCCCACTTCAAATTTTGTTGATAATGACTTTATAAATTCTTTCAGCCATCTTGCAGTTAATAGTCTCCTTCTGAACTTAAGTGACATATTCTTAGAGGGTGATTGGTTTTTTCTCATATAGCAAGCCCTCTAAATATAAAATAAGTAAATAATTCTTGTGGCTAACTATAGGGAAGTAAATAATTTTTATTTTAATCGGTCGCATATCAATTCTAACCAATTGAAATAAACAACATTTTAGCTTGTGGCTACCACTTACCGATTGATCTTGTGTCTATGATTCGCATCGTCTTTACCCGTAGTTGGATCTTTTTATGCACAATATATATTTCAAATAAAAATTAATCTATTCATAATCTAGCTATTGCTATGGAAAATGAAAGCATAATTGAAAAAACATAGTGGTCTCCATGGTAATATGGTAAGTTCAATATCAACACTTTAGGAGGCTACCACTTACCGACTAAGCTTGTGGCTTGGCTTGCATCGCCCTTACCCGCTGCTTGTTATTTTGATGCAAGATGTATTGTAAATAAACATTAATCAATTCATAATCAATTTCATGCTATGGAAAATGAAATCTTAATTGAAAAAGCATACTGCTCTCTATGGTAATATGGTAAGTACAATATCAATTGTTCTCTGTCTTGTGAATGAAGTTTAGCGGCTACTAGGGTACAATTATATTTGTTGAACCACCCTTTGGTGGACAATAGTTATGAGCTATTGATGTGGATTAGTGACTGCTAGGTTATGCCATCATTGGATGGACTAAGCATCGAAACTAATGTTTGTTAGTTATGAAATAGTAAATACAAACTATGGAGCATTAGATGCCACCATGAACATTTGAAATAGGTTATTTGGTTATTCAGCATTTGAAAATGGTCCCTATTCTAGTGTTAGCTGGTATTGTTTCCTATAAATTTGCGGTCCTTATAAATGGTTTTGTTTAAAAATACACATGGTTAAAAAACCAGTTTTGACTACTTATTTATGATGTACGCAAGCCGCGCCCTCCACGGTTACTTTCTCTAGTTGTTGGTTTTCTACATAAACCATTAATTGTCCTATAAATTTGTGGGGCTTATTATTGGTTTTGTTTATAAAAGCACATGTCTAACATAATAGGATTTGATTGTGTATTTGTGTCTCGATGTGCTCGAGTTCTCGTCATCTATCATCAGAATTGTAAAAATAGAATATTGTTAAATAAAAAACCATGACAATTGAAAACATAGCTCATTAAACATATTTATAAAATGATTGAAGGTCAATCACCATGTTGAACTGGTTATGTAGCGTCAAGTTGAAAGGGTTGTAAATTAGTTACTTCCTTATTTTTTGGTTGTCTATATAAATAATAAATGTAAAAGTAGCTTATATCGGTTCAAAATCCATTAACCAAAATCACCTATTCAATTTGTCTTTGGTGATAAACCTTTCTTCATATGAGAATAGTAATGTTTTTGTTAGGATAATAATTATGCATTGTATTTTCATAGGTAATAATTTGTGATAACTTATTATATTATTAAAACCATATTATTTGACTTATTAAGTCACATATGGTTATTGTTATTTGGTTATGTTTTTATAACCATTATATTTGGATTATTATCTCGTAGGACTATTTGTTGCATAGTTGCAACTTATTTGTTTGTACTTAATTATTGTTGCTTCCGGATGTATTTTGGAAGCTTGTGTATTAAGGAATATTGTTGGACATATGTAACATCTTTATTGTTTGTATCCGGATGTCCAATACATATATATATTACAGCCTGCACCTGTGTAAATGATTGATTGATTATTAATAAAATATTACAAGCTTATTTCCTTGTTTTACATTTGTTTAGAGTGGTTGAAGCTCCTGGAAAGGTTGGAGAAAGGTTTTAGAGGAAGAACAATCATGGAGAAGAAATCTACATCATTGGAGAGCCAGTGTTGCCTCTCAGTAGCTTCCCAGATCTCCCTGTAGTCCCACAACCTTCTATGTGATTTCTAGGTAAATGTAAAGCAATTTTTTTTTTTGCCTTGGTGCCCTTTGCACCAAGGAAATTTGCTTCTGGCACTCAAAAATTAAAAAAATCATTTTTCCCCATTAGGGGTTTTGTTTCTAAATTTTTAGTTACAGATAATATTATCTGTACTATCAAATTTGAAGCATTGAGCTCCTATCAAAGCTCCCCATTGAGTTGAGTTGTAATACATTGCAGCCGAGTTGTATGCTGAGCTCACACTGAGCTAACTCATTGCATTAATGGTTTCATTGTTGGATGAAGCCAATATTGGCATACATACTAAGCTTATCTCTTGGAACGAGTTGATTAAAAATTTGTGTGCATAGTATGCCAATGAGCCACCTATAATACACATTGAGCCAAGTTATTTTTTAGACGAGTCATGTATTTTGGTTCATTAGAACCGAGCCAATCTTCCTCCATTTGAGTCATCCTACATCCCATGCGACCTACACAAGAAACAAAAATTACAAAGTAAATCATTGAAACGACAAGCCATAGCCAAAAAGGTGACCTTCATTCAACATGCAGAGGTAAAACAATAAATAAAAGTGTGGATCGACTTTATAGAAGTCAGAATTTAGTGCAACCACCGCCATGTGCCTCCTCCCACCTGATCCTTTGTATGTTGCCTACAATTAGCGACCTATCAAAGCACAAAGCATCGAATTGTAGAGCAAAAAAACAACAAAATAAAATCCAGAGGAATTGCAAAAGAAGCTAAAGCAAATAAAAACGGTGGAGGCAAATAAAACAACGAAGGAGGATAAGAAAAGAAAGAGATGGAAATCCGTATTCGAGGCACAAACTCTAAATACCTTACCCATGCTCGTATTCCATGTGGATCTCATCTCCCTTAGCCACGCGTCGCCATTGGAGAAGGTTAGTTGATTTTTTCTTTGGATAAATATTTAAACTTCCAGTTTATATATGCAAAGCAAACATAATACTATGTTGGATAGGGCATATGCCTTGTGAATAAGAGGTTAGGTGTTCGACCCCACTCAAAATCAATGTTTTTTACATACAATATGAGTTAGTGGTGAATTTGGTAGAAACCACCAAATTTGGCAAAGCACATTTAGTGGGAAAACCTCCTCCAACCTCGCTAGTTATCACTAAAGCCATCTCTAAAATTTTAGTGAGAAAAACCCTATTTTAGGGCAATTTTTTTCTCTTAGACCTCTTATTTTTCATTCCAAGCAACTTTTGCTAAAGGAGGTATACCCAAAAATTGCATTTTAAGCTATTTTTTTGCAATTTTTGGCATAGAGGGTCGTATTGGGCTCCAGAGGCCACCAGGGCTTGAAATTTTTTTTTGCCTGCCATTCAATTTTTCAATTTTTTTAAATGTAATTGTATGCTTCAGTATATTATACTAATTTACTGAGTTTCCATAGTCAACCGTAAACATTATAACTGCTTAGAAACTGGTAGATAATTGTAATAAAAAATAGTGAAATTTGGTTCTAAAACACTCACGAGATCCTAGATCTCATTCACAGTGTTTGGTATATATAGTGCCTCTGGGAAGCACTTACGGGTAAAGCCATCATGAATACTATTGCACTTAATGCCTAATATAGCTGCAACAACATCATCTAGGCATTGACCCTTTAAATTGATGGGGAGTAATAAGGACACAAAGTGTAAACACTATGAGCCATCCCATCCATCTGTGAATGATTGCATGACATAAATATGGATTGAGAAATTATCCAAGTATATAGAGAAGTTACGCATGTGTATGAGGATATTTATTTGAACCGATGTCAATAATCACACAGACCCCTTTCAGTACTTTCTTGGTACCACGTATCGAATTATTTCATGTACATTAACACCTCTTTCACGCACCCGGGTATATAGAAATGGCGAGCTTCTTCCACATACCGACGAGTATATCGGAAGGGCACGTATATAGAAAGGTTCGGTATATCGATGATGGTATATATATTGGGAGACCTTATACTTGGAGTGATAAGAGCCTAACCCTATCAGTGATTTCTTCAAAATGGGAACCAATGCCCCCAAAGTTTTCTTCTAGATTCACAACTACTTAGAGGAAACAACTATGCTGCATGGAAGACAAAAATCAAGACACAACTTGAGTTTGAAGAGATCTGTATTGTTGTGAATGGTACTCTGACTAGATCAACTACTGATACAACACAACAATGAAAATTTGATAGATCAGATCAGAAGGCCAAACTCATCATCTTGTTTAGAGTGTTCGATGATGTGTAACCCCACATTCGAGATGCCAAAACAACCAAAGAAGTGTGGGATAAGTTAAGCACAATATATGAGGCCAAAAACAAGAATTTCATTCTAAATTTGCAGAGTTAGTTACACACATTGAAGTTCAAGAAAAATGAAAAAATCAAAGCTTTCTTAAGAAGAGTTGCAGAGTTGAGGGCTTCACTTCTAGCCCTGGGAGAAGCAGTCACAGATGAAGCTCTTGTTCCCATTGTTCTAAGATCTCTCCCTTCTTCTTACCACATTTTTGTAACAACACTAAACGTGTCAGATACGACAGTTAGTTTTGACAAGCTGGTAAACCTACTGCAACAAGAGGAAGCCATGCATAATAAGGATGATGAAGAGGAGTAGGCACTTTCTTCTCATCAAAAATGGAAAGGAAAAGGAAAAGGAAAACCTAATTCCTATCAAAATTCCCAACATCAGAATCAATATCAACATCAAGGGGACAAACAATAGAAGAAGCAATGTCCAATCTGTAAAAGAGGACATGAGTTGAAATATTGTTGGTATAATACATATAAGAAAGGTTCATCAAGTAATTTTGGACCTCAACACCAACAATATCAAAAGGGACATACAAACTAAAATCAAGGGAAGAAAAAGGGGAACTAGAAAAAGAATACCCCATCAACAAGGAAATATTGTTGAGCAAGAAGAACATTCAGATAATGAAGACTACTTGTACACTTCTCGATCAAGTGAACCTTCCACGTCATCTAGTGATGTATGGTATGTTGATTCAGGAGCCACTCAACACATGACCAACCATAAAAATGGTTTACTTCAATGAGGGAAACACCTTCAAAAAACCATGTTTCGTTGGGTGATGATTCATCATATATAGTTTAGGGATTGAGAACATTTCTCTACCCCTTGGTTCATGCAATTGTAGACTATCAAATGTCTTATATGTCCCTGGGTTGACTAAAAATCTACTGTCAGTCAATCAACTCC
This sequence comes from Taxus wallichiana var. yunnanensis, assembly GCA_018340775.1. Classification (NCBI taxonomy): domain Eukaryota; kingdom Viridiplantae; phylum Streptophyta; class Pinopsida; order Cupressales; family Taxaceae; genus Taxus; species Taxus wallichiana. The sequence goes on along the minus strand of CM031237.1, from coordinate 676,724,969 downwards.
TAGATCACAACTTAAAAATTGACTTTGATAGTCATTCTGGCAAGAAAACGTGTTTAATTCGAGACAAATCACGAGGCTAGAAAATAGTTGCAAAAGACTCCAATGTGGGATGCATGTTCCAGCTTGATTTTTCCACAGAGATGATCAGACACGTGTGGCTAATAAATCTACCTCTGCACATTTATGGCATTAGAGACTTGGTCATGTTAATTTCAAGTCTCTCGAGACACTTCGCCGACATAATATGGTACATGGGTTACCATCTCTTTAGAAGGATACAAACAAATGGCCTCACTGCCTAATAGGTAAACAACACAAAGCTTCATTCCAGAAGAGTACATTTCAAGCTCATGGCAAGCTTGATTTGGTTCATACCGATCTTTGCGGTCTAATGTAAATCGAGTCATTCTGGATTTCAGTACTTCATGCTTTGTGTTGATGACTATTTAAGAAAAATGTGGATTTTTTGTCTTCACAAGAAAAGTGAAGCTTTTGAAACCTTCAAGAAGTTCAAAGTGGCTATTGAGAACGAAAAATGGTCATCACATCATAACTCTCTACTCAGATCGAGGGGGAATTCACCAGTAATGAGTTCAAAGACTATCTAAAAGCTCACGGGACTCATCAACAAATTCCTCCTCTACACACACTACATCAAAATGGTGTTGAGAGAGAGAAGAAATTGTACTATCATGGAAATGGTGCGATGTATGATTGATGAATTTAGACTAAAAATACATTTTGGGTAGAAGAAGTAAAGAAAACAATGTATTTGTTGAATAGAGTGCCCACAGTTGCTCTTGATGGAGTAATGCCACATGAAGCATGGTCAAAGTGGAAACCATCTATTGCACACCTTAGAGTATTTGGGTGTAAAGAAAGTATGCACATACCCAAAAAATAGAAAGAAATTGGATATGAAATCACAAAAACCCATCTTCATTGGGTGCAATGAAGAGACTCTTGGGTATGATTGATGGATCCAAAGACCAGGAAAGTCTACACTAGCAGAGATGTTGAGTTCTTTGAGAAGAAGGAAGCAAAGACTCCTCCTCTAGACTCACCTGATGTAGATTCTTCACTAGTTATAAAAATTGAATCTGATGTTCCCACTGATGATGAAAGTGATGATGGGGATGTTGGTGATGATCAGATAGAACAAAACCCATGGAACAATTCAACGTATGCCCAAGTGGTATACTAACACATTACGAGATGAAAGAATAGATGCTCCACCTGGATACATCCACCCGTAGAGCATAGAATCACAAAGTAAAGCAAGAGAATAAGTGAAATTTGCTTTGATGAGTAGAGTTATTGAGTCTGATGAGCCCTCTACAGTCCAAGAATCCCTATAGTCAAAATCTTGGAAAGATGCCATCAATGTTAAGTATCAATCAATGATGAAAAATAACACTTGGTAGCTTGTCTATCTTCCACCAGAGAAGAAAACCATTGGATGTAGATGAATATTCAAAACAAATTACAAATTAGATGGGACAATAGAAAAGTACAAAGAAAGACTAGTATCAAAGGGGTATGCACAAAATTAAGGCATTGACTACGAGGAGACATTTACTCCCACAACTAAGATCAAAATGATCAGGATGACATTTTCTCTAGCTGCATAGTTTGTTTGGAAAGTCCATCAAATGGACGTAAAAATGCCTTCGAACAAATATTTACAAGAAGAATTCTACATGACTCAACTTTGAGGGATATGTTGTACACTGGTCAAGAAGAAAAGGTATGAAAACTTGGGAAATCTTTGTATGGCCTCAAACAGCACCTGTGCATGGTACATTGAAATGGATGAGCATCTCGTACAACATGGATTTTTAGAAATCCATACGATCCTAATATTTACCTCAAAAACTAAGGGGGGAAGATTGTGATTGTAATTTTCTATGTCGACGATCTAGTCATCACTAATAGTTTAGTGACGATGATCGATGCAATGAAGAAAGATCATAATTGATCGTTCGACATGACAGATCTTGGGTTGATGCATTATTTTCTTGGATTGGAAGTATGAAAAAAAGAGAATCACATTTTTGTTTCTCAGTTGAAATATATCAAGACAGCGCTTGAGAAATTCGGGATGATGGATTACCCACCTATTTCTACACCTATGGAGAAAAAATTGTAGTTATCTCATTTAAATCCATCTCCTGTTGTAAATGCCACTCTCTATTGGCAGTTGATTGGGAGTCTCATTTACCTTACCTACACTAGACTAGATATTAAATTTGTAGTGAGATATCTATCCAAGTTCATGTAGGAACCCAAAGTTTGTCATTGGAAGGCAAAAAGGTGCATCTTGAGATATCTCAAGGGATCAATAGATATTGGTCTAGAATACAAGAAGAATGATAACTTCTTCTTATCTAGATATTCAGATTCAGATCATCTAGGAAACATTGATGAAAGAAAATCCACTTTAGGATTTGTGTTCTTTATGGGATCTGGACCAATATCATGGGGAAGCAAGAAACAACACTTTGTTTCTCACTCTTCCACAAAAGCTGAGTATCATTCTGCAAGAGAAGCTGTCTGTGAAGTGATTTGGCTACGTCACATACTCGAAGGAATTGGAATACCACAGGACAAACCGAAAACCATGTATGTTGATAATGAAGTGTTTTTAAACTTGTTTACAATCTAGTTTTTCATGAAAGAACAAAACACATTGAGGTATATGTACATTTCATATGCGAGCATGTCTTGAAGCACAATATATAGCTTTAGTTTTGTCCAACAACTGAACAACGAGAAAATATCTTCACAAAGTCACTTGCATGTGAAAAGTTTGAGATGTTCAGAGAGTTCCTCTCCTCATCCCTTGAGACAATGCAAAATTAAGGGGGGAATGTTAGGATAATAATTATGCATTGTATTTTCATAGGTAATAATTTGTGATAACTTATTATATTATTAAAACCATATTATTTGACTTATTAAGTCACGTATGGTTATTGTTATTTGGTTATGTTTTTATAACCATTATATTTGGATTATTATCTCGTAGGACTGTTTGTTGCATAGTTGCAACTTATTTGTTTGTACTTAATTTTTGTTACTTCTAGAATGCATTTTGGAAGCTTGTGTATTAGGGAATATTGTTGGACGTGTGCAACATCTTTATTGTTTGTATCCATTATTGCTCAATACATATATATATTGCAGTTTGCACCTATGTAAATGATTGATTGATTATTAATAAAATACTACGGGCTTTCGTCTCTATTTTACATTTTCAAAAGAATTTCTTGACTATGTGTCTCAACAATAGAAAAAAATTTGGAATAAACTAATACACACAAGGCGACTTTTCCATCGTAAAGAACTATTATTAGATAATTTTGGGAACAACATCAAGTGAAAATATTATCCAAGAACTATTAAGATCATTCGCAAGGAAAAGGATGGATGTTTCCTCATAGGCCAATTTTTATTGTAGTTAGCAATTTCTGTGGCGTTTCTCTATCTAATCCATAGTGACTTCTTCTCTATCATCATCGTTATTGTCGAAGTTGTGCACAACGGTATTGTGTCCACAAGACACACAATTTTAAATTTTTTATTGTTGTCATAGGGTCTGTAGCATCCATCAAGAATTAATTCTCCACGGCCTTTAACCTTTTCCATGCATCTTTTTAATGTTTCTCTTAACATTTTTGAATAATCAATTGGTATGAGAAAAATAATAATACAATCCAACACACTAGTTTTGATAACTATTAGTATCTCCATTATTACATCAGAAGAAATATCGCTAGACAAATTACAAATATCATCAATCAAACATTAAACATTAAAAGGATTGGTCAAAATAATAGCTGATAAAGTTGACGAAAGATGGAATGAAAATGCACATTTATAAGTAAAATATTCTATGTATTCCCTCTCTTGCGGGTATATTTTCTTCTATTTACATGACATAGTTGTCTAATATTGTTTGAGCCTTGATAGGAAGAACTTCTTCCACCTCAGGTTCATTTTTTTGTTTTCACTTTTTCCCCCTATATGGGAATCATATTTTCTTTTCCTTTTCTCTCTTCACCCAATAGTACATACAATCGATCGTTGTAGTAGGATTCATGCGGTTCAAATTTTTCAATTACATTGGATTCACTACATACTAGAAACACAATATTATCTATATGTTTATTTTTCAAATAAAGTAGAAATTTTTCTCTCATTTTTCTGTCTCCTTTTATTCTTAGAAATTAAGAATAAAATATCTCTTCTATTATGCCCGCATCAATAGAGCCAATTAATCAATCATACCCTAATTGCACTTTATCAAATAGTCGATAGTTCTTCATTAGTCATTCCTCTAGCATCCCTGAATGAATTGGCTATGAATCTTACTAGTGAATTTGACTGAAAGTTAACCTAATTATCTTTAATAGGTCAACAAGTAAGGCCACATGATCTAAAAACTAAAATGTTGTTACGCATTTAGTTCATATATCACCAGGAAACAATAGAAAAGTCCATTTTTTGTATAGACTCTCTATTTTTTACATTTGGAAAATTGAAAGGAATTGATTCTCAAAGCTTTGCATTTAAAGGAAAAACATATATTTTATATTTTTATATGACAAAAGTAAAAGTTAATAACCAATGCAATAAAATTAAAGTACATTACCTTCCACTCTTTTGCATTTTTTTGTCAATCTGGACCGTTGAGGACATCCTAGCGATTTCCAAACTAATCTAGCTTTGTAAAACAAATCAATAAAATTAGTTTCTATCCAAGTTTTGTTTACTTCATTCTTTTGTTTGAAAATATTAGCAATGGCTTTGGTAGATGATTTTGTAGACATAATGTAAGACTTTGAAACCATAGTCTCAAATGTAAATACTTATAAGTCTCGAGCCCAAAGATGGCCATCAAGTATATAAAATTTCACATCATCCCTTTCTAGGTCTTTTAGATCTTGGAGTTCCACAACATTATTCGTAGACTACAAGAAGGGAAGAAGAATTACGTCCCTCTGTGTAGGAATAAAATTTATCAACATGGAGTGGAAAAGAAGGTCAACATTATCATCATCTATAGGATAATATTGATATTTTGGAGGTGCTACATGACACCTTGAAGCATTAATTCAAAATACTTCACCATTAAATGAAAAAATGAATCTGCTGAATAGTTAAAACTTCTATTTTCTCAAATATAGTGATTACTTTCTTTAAAAATGTAGTTTAGTTAGTATTCTTTTTCAACCCATGCAACTTTGATTTAGATGGGTTGATCTCCAATTTATCCAAATATGTTTTCCTTGGCATAGTAAACATCTTATCATGATTTGGAGGTGAAAGCAAACTGTTCTATTCAAAAATGACAAACAGAAGAGGTTTTATCATTTATATACAATTTTTTGACTACTGTAAACATGCCATTATGAATTTTTTCTACATTTGAACAACCAATATTGTTAGAATCTATTAACATCACCAAATTCCAACCAGATAGTGAACATGAATATGGTTCTTTGTTTATTGAAGCTTGCATTTCCCATTTCTTGAATAAAGAAACTTCCAACTCCATATCTAGAATAAGACACTTATTTTTCTAAAGTCAATGCATTCGACACAGAACATGGAGTATCCCCAAATCAATAACTTCTAAGGATATAGCCATACCGACTTCCTCTTGTTTGTCATCCATAACAAAAAGCAACCAAAGGTTGGTGTAGTATTTTTATGGGAATGGATTTCAACAAACAAGTCATCATCTCTTTTCTTCCAACAATCAACGCCTTCGATGAATGGAATTTTCAAGAACAAAGTGCGAAAAATGGAAAAAAATTACTTGTAATTGGAGTAAAATACATTAATAATTAGTTCATATATGAAGTATATATATTTTCTTTGTATTATCGATAAGGAATATAAGTATTATCCTAATAGTCACCAACCTCTAGAGTTCCTTACTTTTTATCATTGGAGAGTAATTAACTTAATGGTTAGCAACCACTAGGCTTCGACCGAACATGATATCTAACCTTCAACTAGTTACAATAATTCATATTTTGTGTATCAAATCAATAAAACAAAAATTATCCAAAAGTGTTCTAGCCAATTAACATGCATTGAAAGGATCAAAATTCATTTGCACCTTTTGAAAGGATTATCCTTGAGTCTAAAAACCTATAACATTCCATAGATAACATGATAGGAATGTTAGAAAATATAGATCTTAGTGGTAGATAGGCTTCTATTCGAGATATAAATAGATGGTTTAAAACATTCCTTGTTCATTTACACCTATTGAATGGACTAGCATAAAGGCCACTAAGATCTAATGTTTCATATTTTGAAGAGAGTGTTTGAGAAACAAATCAAAATAATGCAGCTATGATTCTTAAACAACATCTCGTTATACAAGATGATGTGATTTGTGTGTATATTAGACATATTGTAGTCAAAAGGATTATATGTCTTTAATAAGTCTAAGTAAGATAACACATTGAGAGTAGGAATGTTCATTTGCACCTAATGAAAGAATTATAATTGAGTCGGACAACTTGTAATGTTCCTTACATTATAGGAAAGGAATCCAAGAAAATATAGAGGGTAGTGATGCTAGGATTCTCGTCAAGAAATAAATTGACAACATAAAACATGTTTAGTTGTTCATTAATACATATTGCAAGGAATAACTTAGCGGTAGCTAATACCTAAGGATTCTTATTTAAAATTGGGCCTTGGAATATATTGTGCATAACATGTAATTCACATCAGTTTGTATCAAATAAAATGCTTATCAATCACTAATCTCTATTACTTATTGAAAGGAATGACATAGTGGCTGCTAGGCTCAACAATTTCTTATTTTGAAAATAGTGATAGAATAACAAATTATGGTCTAGCTTAGCAGCCGCTAGGCTCCTACCATTACCTCTTGTCATTGTAAAAACTATTTGTACAACTTTGAATCGATAGTGTTTTTAAATGATTATAATTGTATCATATTACGGACTATCCCTAGCGTATCCAAGTGATGCAATACATACCCTAAAGAGGGATTAAGCCTTATGTAATTATCATAAGATATATTCTTTATAACATATAATTCACATCGATTTATATCAAAGAAAATACTTAGCGACTGCTAAGCTCCATTACTTATAGCAAGAGGATGACATAGTAGCCGCTTTAGGATAAACAATTTGTTATTTTAAAAATAGTGATAAAATAACAAATCATAGTCTAGCTTAGCAGACCGCTAGGATCCTATCATTACCTCTTGTTATTATAAACACTATATGTATAGATTTGGATCACTACTATTTTTCATTGATTATAATTTTATCATATTAGTTGGACTATCCCTAACAGAGCCAAGTGCTACACAACATACTCTCGAGAGGGATCAAACCTTATGCAGTTCTCATAAAATATATTCTTTGTAATATATAATCCATATTGATTCATATCAAATAAAATGCTTAGTGACCACTAAGCTCTATTACTTATTGAAGGAATGACATAGTGATTTGTTAGGATCAACAATTTCTTATTTTGAAAATAACAATTCATGGTCTAACTTAGTGTCTCCTCAGATCCTACCATTACCTATCACCATTGTAAACACTATCTGTACAAATTTGGATTGCTACTATTTTTCATTGATTATAATTGTATCATATTTGTTGGACTATCCATGATGGGGCCTTATTTAATATAAATCAAATTAACTCTTAATTTAAGAATAACTACTATAATGAATGATATAAAATTATAATATAAAATAAATAGACACACAACAAGAAAACAATAATATGAAACCCTAAGAAAGAGGGAGAGAGAGGGCGACTTAACTAATTTCATAGAATGTGGAGATTATATGGGAAAAATAACTTTTGAAACAAACTATAAGCAACATCGTCAAGGCTCACTGGAGGTTTTGGGACTTAGAAATGTGGAGGAAAAAACACCCATGGGAGGATATGAGCACCAAAGTGCTAGTTTCTTGATATAGGCACTAGTGTCAGTTAGATGTTCGATTCTAATCTTTTCTATACGGGAGGGGATTCACTATTGATCTATCATTATCACTATGGATTTGTTCCAATGTTGTTGTTGGAACTTGTATCCTACAAAATATATAGCTAGTTACACATACCCACAAACCACATCAAACCTAATAAATAAGATGCAGAATGGGGATTCATATTGACCCCAACGGTCACTGAAGAGTGATCTTACGATTGAGCGCTGCACTACATCTTAGAATCCATGTAGTTCTATGTGAATGTGTGTGTAATGATGCCCTAAGATGCCCTTGTGTAAGTTGCACAATGATAACATGCTAGATCTAGAATATAAAAATGTATAGAATGTGTGAGATGGAATAGAATAGACTTCCCCTCCTATGTTGTGTATGCAGAGTGATGCAGCCCTTGTCCCTTATATGGATGTGCTATATGGATGCTTTGTAATGCTATTGTTCCTTTGGATGCAAGCTTAGGTGATAGTAGATAATGCTAGTGCTTGGCCCCTTATTTAAGATTTATAACTATATATATATGATTCCCTTATTTGAATTTTGTAATTGATAACTGGAAGGTCGATCCAAAAGTGTAAAAGATGACAAAGAATTAAAAGAGATCCAAACAAGTGAAAAAGGTCTAGAGAGGGTTAGGAGCACCCAAAAGGGATATGAATGCTTTGGTGCTTCTTTCCTAAATGGGCACTAGTGTCTCGAGGTCATAAAATATAAATCAATCAAATACCGATAGGGTTGTAGGGTGTGTAAGGTCAATAAAAATATAAGAGACAAATAAAAAGGCCCAAAAGACATTATCAATTACTAGTTTTATTACTTAGGAATCATGTATATAATAGAAAATGTACCCAAGTGCATATATTTTGTGTCTACATTTCCCCCACTTTATGTTGTTGAGTGAATACTTGATAGCATAAAGTAAATAGAAAATTTGTACATTGTGATCTTGTAGAGAATAGTGTATTTGATAGCATGCTAAGTGGACAAGTGAAGCGTGAAGTGATCGCAATGTGAAGCATGGAGACTAGGAAAGGGAAGTAAACCATAGGGGTGAAGTGTACACATAGTAGTGTCTTTGTTGGAGCTTGTGCTTTCTTGATGTGAGATATTTATTGCTACGTATAAGAACAGACCTACAAAAGAAGAGCAAGAAAAGTAATCAAATTTCATATATGAAAAATCAAAGTAATGCATGTATAAGTAAGTAAAGAGTGTAAAAGTGTGTAAAAGGAAAACATGTACCTGATATATAAGAGAATATGAGATATAAAATTTTATTATTTTCTTAGAGTTGGTGGATTTGAATGTTGATGGTGAGGTTTTCGGGACGTCTCACACCAAGAGCAAGTTTTTGGGTGATCTCATGCCAAGAGTGAGTTTTTGGGTGATCTCACGTGAAGAGTGAGTTTTTGGGTGATCTCATGCCAAGAGAAGAGTGTTGGGAAGATAGGTCTAGCTTTTCTCTCCTTCCATGATGCTTCTTGAATAAACACCACTGCAGATGGTACATCCCTAATTTGTTCCTTTTTTTCTATCATTCGATTATAAGCGATAGAATGAATTTTATAACTAGAGGTAAGTGCCTACTACTGGAGAACTGATCTAAGAATTTATATAAACTATGCTTGAGTGAGAAAATTACTATTTCCCCAAGACATAAGCACACAAGGGGGCACAAACATCACCGCTACTTTCCAAGTCTAGGTGCTAGTGTCTACTTTGTGTTTTAGGCCCAAGGCTAATTCTAAACCAATCTATAAGCTGTGTGCTGTGTTGATTTTATTACGTGTTATGTGTATTGAACCTTTGAGATGATGTATGGGTGATTTTTTCACCCAATAGATTTCCCCCTCATTTGGGGTGCATGCGATGAAAGTAAGAGGCATAAATGAGCGAACCAGGAGAGGACGATATGCATATATGATATTGGATGCCTGTAGAGGATAGGGGATGTACATGGTGGAAACCTAGGCACATGCAAATAATATGTAATAGGAATAAATATTAGTGTAACAATAGCTAGCATGTAATAGAAAACAATGTATTAAGAAACCATGAATATAAGATGGGCCATGATAAGAAATTTTCATACATGGGACATTGCTCACAATGTCACAAGACAATCGAGCGAAGTGGCCAAAATCATATAATTATCAGCAAGACATAGGGCATAGCCCACAAACAATAATAAGTAAAAGGTGATAGATAACCATGGTTGTAAAGATCTTACAAGGAAAATGCTACAAATGAAGCACTCGTTAGCATGTTAAAGAGATAAATATTATGTCCAAGCATGTATAGATCAACAAAATAGTAAAGTGACAATGGTGAGAATTAATAAATAATGTAAACATAGAGCATGCGATGTGTAAAGTATGAGAGTGTAAAGGTAGGTTCCCCAGGGAGCCTCGGTGGGACCGGTAAAGAATAATGTCGAGCATCATGCATTGTGTGAAAATCTATAAAATTCTTACATTCACTTCAAGATACCAAGTGAGCACACATGTGTTTATAGAAATAGATATTGACATAATCCAGCTAACATAGTAAGTAAAGTGTAACATGTAAATAATATAGGCTAACAGAGAGTAAAGGTAACCAAGATATGTAAATTCAATGTAAGTGTAATGGTGTGATGCAATGTGAAGATGAGGAGGGGTCACGTTGCTCCCCAACAGATGTGTATGAGATGAGGTTCATTTAGAAATTCCACCTCAACAGTAAAAAATGAACCATAGAACAAGAGCGCGTCAACGAGAAATGATGAAAAATCATGTGAACCAACAATGTGATGATGCTCGGTCTCAAAAAGATAGTCATGAAGTACGGAGTGAAAGAGAGTAGTAGATGTTATGAAATATGTATCATGAAGTATTGAGCTTAAAGTGTAGTAGGAGTAGATGATGTGATGTTCATTGATGAAGTGTGCACGTAATAGTCAGAGTGTGAACCATAGCACTAGAGTGCATCATTGGGTAATGAGGATAAAGTATGCAAACCAATAATGTGGTGATGCTCAGAAATATAGTCATGAAACGCGAAGTGAGTGAGAGAGAGAGAGAGAGTAGTATATTCTCGGTAATATGTATCGTGAAGTGTTGTAAGAGTAGATTATGTGAGGTTCATTGATAAAGTGTGCCCTCAACAATAATTTTGAACCATAGCACGAAAGTGCATCATCGAGGAACTGATGGTACAATGTGTGTACCAAAGATGTGCATCATCGGGAAGGAAAGTGTGATGCCCCCAAGTGTCGATGGATAGGAGATTGTCGACAATAGTGAAGGGCAAGGCCCCCTACCCGATATCCAAGGAGACAAAGGCATGTGACCATGATCTAAGATTGGTGGTGTAGGGGAGTAACTATATGCACGTGAATGAGACCGATGTGGAAAAAATCTATGACAATGGTAGTCACTTGCTGAATAGGGGACTTAGGATAATGATGTGGAATAATTGAATGATGAGGATGATGAGGTCATGTGTGAATAGGAGAGCTAGGTGCGAAGTAGCTTTAGACTTGAGAGATGTAGGAGACCTAGATGCCATGATTGGTGCAAAGATATCAACAAGAGTGGGCTGAGGTAATGGTGTATGTGGTGGAATACCTTTGATGGTGACAATTTTTTTGTTATGGATGAAATTGAGACACAAGTGATGCATGGAAGGGATGGCATGGGTAGCGTGGAGCCAAGGAAGACCTAAGAGCATGTCATAGCCTATGATTTCAAAGGTAACAAAGAATGGTGTAAACATAGTAAGATACCCAACAGTAATAGGAAGAACAACACGACCATAAGAATTAGGGACCGGAAATGTGATTAGAGAAGTGTGAAATTTGATAGCTAAAAGAAGTGCTATAGAGCATGCATTGGTAAGGGTTGATGGATAGAACATTTTTGACAATATAGGTACTAATAGAAGCATTGATATACAATGAATCAAAATAAAATGTAGCATGATAATCATGATCGAGATAATGATATAATTGGATGTGTGATCATCAAGATAACAATAATAAAATCAAGTGGTCCTGAGGAAGGAGGAGGCATAAAATGATATATATGGTTTGTAGAAGAATCAATGAATTTCTTTTCATGTTTGGGCAATGGGTCATTGAAGATTTTGAGCTTTTGATTATCATTGAACGGTTTGGAAGTAGATGGCTTAGGGAGCTCAATTGCATTGTTATCAATAATATATTGAATAAGATGTTTAAGTTTAAAGAAATAATTAATAGAATTCCCAATGCATTGGTGGTAGTCATAGTGTGCATTTTCATCGTATTTATGGCCACGCGGGTAATAAGGATCAAGATTAAGTGGTGGTGGAAGAGTAATAAGATTACTTTCGATAAGCTATGGTAATAGAAATTGAGGTGCGTAAGGTAGTTTAGTAAAAGTATGCCTTGTGGGCTGCAATTGAAGCTTTTCAGGTGTAAAGATGGCATTAGTGGTGGCCTTAGCTCCAATGGGATTAGGAGATGGCTTGAAAGTATATTTAGCTTAAAACTTGTTAGAGGATGAGGATGAAGAAGTATCATAGTATTTCAATTTTACCATAGATAAAAGTTTTCCTTTGCATAATTTGAGTGTATGAAATAGTTAATCAAAGTAGGAGAAGTCTCAAAGATGACACTCTCTTGAAGTGGAGGTAAGAGAATTTGAATAAAGATATCTTGTAGTTATGAATCAACTAGTACATTGGCCATCTTAGCAAGATTGTTCTTATAACGTAAAACATAGTCAGCTAGACATTTGTTGGATCCTTGTTTGATTTGAGAAAGTTGTGTATAAGATATCTTGGTGCTGATATTGATAGAAAAGTGAGCAAGGAAATAATTGACTAAGTATGTAAAATAGGTTACCGAATGAACATGTAGATCGTAAAACCATCGCATAGCGTAATCTTGTAAGCTTCTAGGAAATAATTTAGCCAATAATGTAAAGTCATCTCGCATAGTCAAGACATGCCACATGAAAAGATCAAAGATGATCCGAGGGTCACCATGGCCATTGAAGGTGGGAAGCTTAGGTGTAATGAAGTTGGGAGGGAGTGGATAAGAGGAAATGACAGTGCAAAAGGGCCATGAAGGAGTAATGAGGAATATAGATATGGAGAAGAATGTGAAGTAACTTGCTGTAATTTATGGATTTAGATATTTAGATCTTGGAATAAATAATTTAGGTCATGATTTCTTAAAGAGGAACCATGTTGTGTGTGGGAAGTATTAGGAGGAGGGAGAGGAGTGGTAGTTGTAGCTATAGAAATAGGAATAGTGGATGGTGGTGTGGAGGCCATGGCGGCCGAGGAGGAACCCATGAGAGGGTGAGAGGAAACATCTCGAGCATGTTTTGCTAGTGAGTAGAGCATTTAGGACATGTGGAATATGCATAGGGTGGTCACGTAAAGAAGAATGAAAATTAGTGAGCTTGTCTAACTGTTCTTGATCAATGTTAGTATCCTCATCATATGATTGTTCACTGTCAGAAGTTTCAATGTTTTCAAGAGGAACATTGTTTGAGTTAAGAAAAGGATTATAAGATTCAACCATTGATTTAGAGAACTTATGGATAGATGGAGGAAGCTCAATGTGCTCAAGGGGACCAAAATGACCACTACGGGTGATGGGCATAAAAAAAAAGACTTTGAAGGAAGGTAGGGTTTGAGCAAGTGGGTTCACCAAATTATTTAATATAAATTAAATTAAATATTAATTTTAGAGTAACTACTATGATAAATGATAGACAATAAATGGACAAGTAATAAGCAAGCAATAATATGAAACCCTAAGAAAGAGGAGAGAGAGGGTGACTTAGCTAATTTTGTAGAATCCAAAGATGATCGGGGTAGGAGAAGCTGTTGAAATATACTTTATGCTTGTAAGCAATGTCGTTAAGGCTTCTTTGGAGGTTCCAAGACTTAGAAATGTGTAGGACAGAAGCACCCATGGGAGGACACAATTTATCGAGTCTACTTGGTGATCTATGTGCTAGTGTCTAGTTATATGCTCATATTCTAATCCTTTATGTGTAGGAGGGGCTTCATTATTGATATTTTTTAATCACTCTAGATTTGTTCCAATTTCCTTATTCACACATGTAACCTACAAAATATATATCTAGTTGCACATACCCACAAACCACATAAAACCTAATAAATAAGATGCAGAATGGGGAGTTGGGATGACCTCGACGATCACTCGAAGAGAGATCTTAGAACTAAGCACTACACTACATCTCAAAATACATGTAGCTCTCTATGCATGTGTGTGTAATGATTCCCTAGGATTCCCTTGTGTAAGTTTCACAATGATAGCATACTAGATCTAAAATATAGAAAATGTATAGAATGTGTGAGATGGAATAGAATAGACTTCCCCTCCTATGTTTTGTATGCAGAGTGATGTAACCCTTATCCCTTGTATGGATGTGCTAGATGGATGCTTTGTAATGCTCTTGTGCCTTTGGATGAAAACTTAGGTGATAGTAGATAATGCTAGTGCTTGGCCCCTTATTTGAGAGCTATAACTATGTATATATATGATTCCCTTGTTTGAATTTTGTAATTGAAAACTGGAAGGCTAACCCAAAAGTGTAAAATATGCCTAAGAAGTAAAAGATACCCAAAAGAGTGAGAAAGGGATAGAGAGGGTCAGGATAACCCATAAGGGATAAGGTCCTAAATGGCCGCTAGTGTCCAAGGCCATAAAAGATAAATAAGTCAAATACCAATAGGGCTATAGGGTGTGTAAGGTCAATAAAAGTATAAGAGACAAAACAAAAGGCCTAAAATACATTGTCAATTACTAGTTTTCTTGCTTAGGAATCATGTATATATTAGTATGCTCTAGGACATAGAAATGTACCCAAGTGCATAGATTTTGTGTTTACATAGCCAAGTGCTACACTACATACCCTCAAGAGGGATCAAACCTTATGTAGTTATCATAAGATATATTCTTTGTAACATATAATTCACATCAATTCGTATCAAAGAAAATTATTAGCAACCGCTAAGCTCCATTACTTATTAAAAGGAATGACATAGCGGCCACTAGGCTCATACCATTAAGTCTTGTCATTGTAAACATTATCTATACAAATTTAGGTCATTAGTGATTTTTATTAATTATAATTATATCATATTGGCTGGACTATCCTTGGTGGAGCCAAGTGTTGCACTACATACCCTTGAGAGGATCAAGCATTATGTAGTTATCATAAGATATATTATTTGTAACATATAATTCACATAAAATAAAATCCTTAGCGATCGCTAAGCTCCATTACTTATTGAAAGGAATGACATAATGACTGCTAGGCTCAATAGTTTACTATTTCTAAAATAGTGATACAATAAAAAATTATGGTCTAGCTTAATGGATGCTAGGCTTCTACCATTACCTCTTGTAATTTTAAACACTATCTCATCTTGTTGTCACCCTCAAATTTCCCTTTAATTTCTAAGTCTAAAATTGCAAATTTTTTGAGTTGGTGCCCTTAAAGTATGCTTGAAAGAGGTATTTTGAAAATTGGAACTTTCAAAGAATTTCAGACTCATGAAAATCATTGCATCAGATGGGAAATTTCTTCCCCTTTCCAAAAAGGTAAAGAAGTCCTCCTAACTCCTTGTACTTTTTAAGTTATGGCTCGGCGGGCCTAAGTTGAAAAATTTTCCCTTTGGTGGACTGGTAGAGATGCGGAGGTATTTGGGATTTTGATATTTTTTGCAAAAAGCTAAGTTGACATGATTTGGCCCATGAGCCCACAGGAGAATTGAAACAAAAGCTCCTAAGGACTTGCAGCGAATCAAAGGCTGCCACGTGTCCAAGGAGCAGATGTGTTGCAACGGGTTGGCGGAGGTAAATGGGATTTTGTGCCATTTTGTAGAAAAGGTCAAAATGATACAACAAGAGTCGTGCACCCGTTTCTAACTAGATTCGTCATATGTCCAAATCAAGTCGGAGTCTGCGGGCAACGAGAGTAAATGAGATTTTGTGAATTTTTTTAGAAAAGGTCAAAATGCTCAGAATTGAATGGCAATCCTATTTCTAATAATAGCCCGCCACGTGTCCAAGTCAAAAAGTCAAGGCGGGGCTCAGGAAATTTGTTCCAAAGTGCCAAAACACAAAAATTCATAAAAATGAAAGGGGCTTCCCTATGCCCGCTCCAATCTTCTCCTTCCACATGGACGGTCCGATTTGAACGTTTTAACAACAAATCGACGATTCATATCAAAACTGGAAAATAAAATGAAATGTTTGTGTATTCACGTAAATTGGTTTTTCACCATGGTTTTTCTTCGTGAATGGATGATTTTGAAGGGAACGAAGGATGAAATCCATTTAAAAACCATTTTTCTCACCTGGAGGAAGTTATAACCACTTTTCATGAGCTATTTGATGGGTTCTGGAAGCCATTGTCGGGGTTGAAATTTTGATATGTCAAGACTGTAATTTTGAACCGAAAAATCAATACAAGAGCTTCTTTTTCTTTTTCCTTTGTTTCCCTCTCTCCCTCTACTCTGTTTTGTGAATCATTTGATCAAATAGAAGCTAAGAGACTTTGTGTTCTTCAAAATGCAATTATGAGAAATTTGTGTCTGTGGGATTGTATCTGGTAAAAACGTGAATGGTTCTTCTCTGTATTTCATTTGTCCAATGTAAATAAGGGTTTTCTCTACAATCTCTTTTCCCTGAAAGTATTGCCTTCTTCTCCCTCCATCCTCTCCTTCATTCCTCTATCCTCTTGTGCTGATAATTTTCCTTGTAGAAAACACATTTCCAAGATATCAGAAGACCAAAAATTGATGAAAGTTGTACATTTGTATATATTTTTATCCTTTGCTTTCAATAAGGGAACCTCTCCCATCAAAGAGGAGGGACTTGTTTGTCCCCTGACTGTGGTTTCATCCCAAGTGCAAATTTGAAACCCAATAGTTTTTGCGACTCCATTGGGGAATGCTTTCAATAGATTCCTTTCTAAGAAGAAAAATAATTTGATCATTCCATTGATCTGGTGACTCTAAGATACACACGTGGTAGAAGAGCTCTTGGAGTTAAAGATTCTCAATTTCAACTTCTGGAGTAGTAGGGTTTTCCTCTTCCTTCAATAGGGAGAAATAGAAGAGCTCATTCTACAAACACACCCCTGTTAAAGACAGAACCCTTGGGAGTGGAATCCCTTAAGAGAAACTCAACCCTAATCTTTGTGCTTTGATTCTTTCATTGGTGTTTAGTTCCTCTTCAAGTAGTTTTTCCAAGGATGGTAATTCCATTACCTTGGGGCCACCGAGTTGGTCCCTTGGCTCTTCCACAACCTTTGCATGAGTTACCTAGGGGTAACAGAAAGAATTTTCCCAAATTCAGGGGTGATGGGAAAGTGCACCTTGATGAACACATTACAGCCTTCATTGTTGCATGTGGAGTCCTCGGTGTGGAGCATGAAGATGTCTCTGTTAGGTTGTTTGTGGAGACCTTGCAAGACAATGCAGCAGATTGGTTTTACCATCTTCCTACTAGAGCAATTACCAATTGGACCACGATGAGAACAAGTTTTGAGAACCGTTTCAAACCTACAGAAGATGTGCATGCTCTGCTTGCCCAAATTTCTCAAATCAAAAGGAACCACAAGAGCCCATGAGAGAATTTGTGGCTAAGTTTAATAAGCTTATTAACAAGATCCCACAAGACACTGGCCCATTGATCAGATCCAAATTTTTTTTTTTTTTAATGCACAACTACCTAAAGTAAGTTATGCTTTGAGGAGAGCCAATTTAGAAACTTTGGATGAGGATCAAAGGCTAGAAGTTAGTGTAGAAGATGACTTGATCATGTTAGGAAAACTAAAAAGAGAATCCTAGAAATCCAAGACATCATCTTCTCCCTCTTCTCTTGGAGGTAATTCGGATCAGTTGGTACAAAAGTTGGCCAATGACCTCATTGCAGAAAAAAACAATTGGCTCAGTATGCTCCATACCAGGATGTTCCAAGGAGGAATTTTCAGCCTAGGAACATACTACCTTCTTCTCAAACTAGGTTGGAAGTTTGAAGTTCCACCTCTCAAAGTGCCTGTCAACACAACATGTGAAGTCCTTGAACTTGATGATGAAGAATAGGATGAATTGTATGATGATCAAGAAGAAGATGCTAATGAAGAGTTGGAGCAACCTGGTAATTCTAGAGTCAAATTCCTCACCACTAAAGGTGTTGATGATGAGGATGATTATAATGATATAGTGGCTGACATGAACAATGAGTCATATGTTGTCATGACTTGAGAACAGACCAGAAAAAGGAGAAATTTGTGCAGCCTGTAAAGAAATCAAAGGAGTTTTCCAATACCATTCCAGTGCTTGCAAAGAGAGGTTCTCCTATCCCCACCACCTCCACACAAAAGGTAAGCTCTGCTGGTTTTTCTCCCTCTAATTCTGCTTCTAAAGCTTCTGCTATGTCAAATGATAAAGCTAATAGGTCTAAGGTCTCTTCCATTCCTTGTAATGATACCCCATCCACATCTGGATCCTTTGATATTATTGATCACATAAAGAGAACTAAGGTTTAGATTTCTGAGGCTGAGTTTTATCAAACCCATCCCAAAGCCTTTGCCAAAATGGTTGATTTTGTCAACTCCAAATCTAAAATCCCATCCCATGTTTCCAAAGGTATTTTACCAACTCCTTATTCCCCTTCCCAACCAAATATTGTATCTTCTGTCACATCACCTAATGAGAAAATCAGACCTTTCTATGTGACTCTCCTTATAGCAGGCCACAAGCTTAGTAATTGTGTTATTGATTCTAGAGCATTTGATAATGTAATGCCTACTAAAGTAGCTCATGCCTTGGGCCTCACTCTTACCTGCACATATGGTTCTTGTTATTCTATGGAGAGTAGGGAAGTTCCTTTAGTTGGGAGAATCAAGGATGCACAAGTAGCTTTCATTGCTTGGCCAGAGAAAAAGGTTTTGGCAACCATCTTAGTTGTTGACATTCCTCCTTCCTACGACATGCTATTGAGTAGGAACTTTTGCAAGGATGTTGGAGGGGAAATCAAAATGGATTGGTCACATGCACTCATCCCAGTTAATGGCAAGATGAAGAAGCTGATGTCTGAGAAGCAAGCTGAGTATATTGTGTAAAAAATAGATGATCCAAAAGCACATATTTTGTATGAAGACATTGGGCATGGGAACTATATGATTATGTCACCGGATGAAGCAAGTCCATCAAAAGGAGTATTGTTTGATCCTAATGATGTCTGGACATTGGAGTTTGATGGAAGCTATTCCTCAGCTGGCTCTGGAGCTGGTATAGTGTTGATCTCTCCCGAGGGTAAGATTCACCCTTTTGCTTTCAAGTTTCAGTTCGAGAATACCAATAATACTGCTGAATATGAGGCCCTCATTCTTGGGTTGAATATGGAAAAGGAGATGGGAGTGAAGAACATTTTTGATTGTGGTGATGTTGAGCTAATTGTAAAGCAGGTCCGAGACCTTTATCAAGTAAAAAATAGAATATTGAAGCACTATAGGAATCTAGTCTGGGATTCTATTGAATTCCTCGATGCTTTCTCCATTGTAGCAGTACCAAGAGAAGAGAATACTAGGGCTGATTCCCTGGCAGTCTCTGGATCTTTGTTAATTCCTCATCCTAACTTCTCTTAGGACAAATTCTCCATTGAAATGATTCATAGGCCTAGCATTCCTGACAATGTAAACAATTGGCAGGTCTTCAATGATGACTAGCATCTACTCTCTTTCTTGGAGTTGAGAGATAACTTTGATCAGTTTTATTTTGAAGGAAGTGATAACTTGCCCAGAGAATGTGTGTTTTCAAATGAAGAAAATGTCAAAGAAGAGATGGATCATGATGGATGTATCAGATTGAAAGGAAACAAAATTCCCAAAGGTTTGGTGAGTTTAGAGGATATTTTTGATAAACATGATAGGCATGTCAAATCTAAAGTTTCCCAAGGAAATCAAAAATCTTCTGAAACTGAAAAAATAAATATAGGAAGTATAGATGAACCTAAAATGGTGAACATTGGGAAGTGTTGTACTCAGGAAGAAAGGGAAAAGGTGATAAATATTTTGAAGAGGTATGTTGATGTGCTTGCTTATTCGTATGAAGATCTCAAAGCTTTCAAACCAAAAGAAATGCAACATTCCATCCCTCTTAAGCCTGACATCAAGCCTTTTAAACAAAAGCAAAGGCAATATAATCCAAAGATTGCTGACACTATCTTTCAAGAAATACAAAAACTTTTAAAAGCCCGGATCATCTTTCCTATCCATCATTCCACTTGGATTGCTAACATAGTGCCTGTCAGAAAGAAAAATGGGGAGATTAGAATCTGTGTTGACTTTAGAAATTTAAATCAGGCTTCCTTGAAGGATAATTATCCTCTTCCCATGATGGACCAAGTGCTACAAGTTGTCATAGGGTCAGAGATGTTATCAATGTTGACTGATTCTCGGGTACAACCAAGTAGAGGTAAACACTGCAGATCAGCACAAGACCGCCTTTACCACCCCTTGGGGCACTTTTACCTACAAGAGAATGCCTTTTGGACTCATCAATGCTAGTGCTACTTTCCAGAGGGATATGGATCTAACTTTTGGTAGTTTGAAAGGGAAATGCATAGTGGTATACCTAGATGATTTAACCATATTTTCAAAAATTAGAGCAGATCATGTTCAACACCTTGAAAAATTCCTACAAAAATGTAGAGAGCATGGAGTTTCTTTGAATCCTAAGAAGTTTGTGTTTTGTGTAACTAAAGGTAAGTTGTTAGGACACATTGTCTCAAAATATGGAATCAAAATTGATCTAGAAAGAATTTAGGCCATACAAGTAGATTCCTCTTCCCACGAGTAAGAAAGGCGTTCATTCCTTCTTTGGTAAGATTAATTTCTTGAGGAGATTCATACCTAATTTCTGAACTTACTATGAGCATTGCTCACATGATGAAAGGGAAGTAGAATTTTGGCTGGTCCTCTGAAGGAAAGCTTGCTTTTGAAGATATCAAAAAAGCCATTGCAAATACTCCCACTTTGGCGTGTCAGACTTCAATAGAGATTTTATTATATATTGCTATGCCACTGAAAACACTTTGGCCATTGTTTTAACTCAAAAGAATGTTGAAGATCATGAATTTCCCATAGCATTCATGAGCTACGTTTTGAAATGCCCACGAACTGAAATATGCCATGATGGAGAAACACACTTTTGCTGTTGTAAAAGTTGTTAAACAATTCAGATTTTATATTCTAAATTCTCATGTTGTTGTGTTTGTGCCTGATACAAGTGTCAAATCGATTCTCACACAACAAGAATTTAGAACTAAGAGAGGTAATTGGGTGGAAAAAGTGCAAGAATACAATTTGGATATCAAGCCAACCAAGCTGGTTCATGGTAAGGGCCTATGTGAGCTCATTGCTAAAGGTGTTGATGAAACGTTGTCCAAAGATGAAGTGGATCTACCTGTGGTTTTGTTCGAGATGTATGGTACGTTGATATTGCTCATTTTATGACCTATGGTGAATGCCCATCTCACTTGAATGAAAAGAAAAAAGAGCCATCAAACTTAGATCTGCATAGTATGTTCTTTGGGAAAATGCTCTTTTCAAATGAGGTGTAGATGGAAGGTTTTTAAAATGTGTAGATAAAGAGCAGCAAAAGAAATTATTTTCTACTTTTCATGATCAAGCTTGTGGGGGACATTTCTCCTCTGCTGTAACAACTCACAAAATCCTTCGTGTTGGCTATTATTGGCCCACTCTATTCCAAGATGCATCAAAGTGGGTGAGTAAATGTGAAGCATGCCAAATGTTTGTTGGAAGACCAAGGTTGGTTGCTTTGCCTCTCAAGCCAGTGGTGATCGAGGAGCCCTTTCAACAATGGGGTTTGGATTTCATCGAACTCTCAATCCATCTTCAAGTGCTAGACATACTCATGTGTTGACTACCATAGATTATTTCACCAAGTGGGTGGAAGCCATCCCAGTCAAGAGTACTACTTCTAAAGTAGTATGCAACTTCATAAAGGAAAACATATTGATAAGATTTGGAATTCCAAACAAAGTTGTGACTGATAATGCTTCTAACTTCTCCTCTGCTGAGATAATGGATTTTTGTTATGGATATGGAATATCTCTTGCTCACTCTTCTAATTATTATCCTCAAGGGAATGGACAAGCTAAATCAACGAACAAGAATTTGGTGACCATTGTCAAGAAACTTGTGAATGATTCTCAAAGAAATTGGCATAAGAAATTATATGATGCACTTTGGGCTGATAGGATTACACCTAAGAGAGCCATTAGAATGTCTCCTTTCCAAGTAGTGTATGGTGTGGAAGCTCAACTTCCAGTGATGGTGGAGTTTCCAACTTTGCATTTGATGAAAACTATTGAAGATTCAAGCTTCAACAGTGCTCTAGACAAGAGAATCATGTATCTCCAAAATTTGAATGAAGATAGATTATAGGTGGTTGATAGAATAGTAGCCCATCAGTTGAAAGTGAAGGCTTTGTTTGACAAGAAAGCCAAATCCATAGTTTTCCAGGTGGGGGACATAGTGTTGCTATGGGATAAGAGACATGAGCCTCGAGGAAGCCATGGTAAGTTTGACTCACTTTGGCTTGGCCCCTT
Organism: Taxus wallichiana var. yunnanensis; assembly: GCA_018340775.1. Taxonomy (NCBI): domain Eukaryota; kingdom Viridiplantae; phylum Streptophyta; class Pinopsida; order Cupressales; family Taxaceae; genus Taxus; species Taxus wallichiana. The sequence continues at coordinate 676,702,293 of CM031237.1, read as the reverse complement.
CAGAATCAGACATTTTGCTAGTGAGAACTCTTTTTATTTGAGTTACATGGATGGATCTTCTCTCCCACTCCCTTATAGTGGGCAGTACTTAAAGTTGTTCAAGTCCTAGGTGATTAGGGAGTCCCTCTGTACATTGTGTATTTTCTTTGTTTTGGGCTTGTTTGTTTCCTTTTTCTTCCTTGTTGTGTGGGGTGTTTGTTTTAGGCCCTCCTTTTTGGTTTGTTTCCTTTCTGCCTTGTGTGTGTTGTCTTGTATTGGTTTTCCTCTTGACTCTATCACCCAATGGATAAGGCACTAGTCTTCATTTCCCAGAGTTGGTCTATTGTTCTTGATCTTTCCTTGTGCCTTTGTTTCAAGCCAAGTCATCCCCAGAAAGAGCCAGCTTGTTGTCACCCTCAAATTTCCCTTTAATTTCTAAGTCTAAAATTGCAAAAAAATTGAGTTGGTGCCCTTAAAGTATGCTTGAAAGAGGTATTTTGAAAATTGGAACTTTCCAAGGACTTTCAGACTCATGAAAATCATTGCATCAAATGGGAAATTTCTTCCCCTTTCCAAAAAGGTAAAGAAGTCCTCCTAACTCCTTGTACTTTTTAAGTTATGGCTTGATGGGCCTAAGTTGGAAAATTTTCCCTTTGGTGGACTAGCGGAGATGCGGAGGTATTTGGGATTTTGATCTTTTTTTGCAAAAATCTAAGTTGACACGAATTGGCCCATGAGCCCGTGGGGAGAATTGAAACAAAATCTCCTAAGGACCCTTGATGACTCAAAGGTTTCCACGTGTCTAAGGAGCGATATGGAGCAAGTAGGTTGGCGAGAGGTAAATGGGATTTTGCACCATTTTGCAAAAAGGTCAAAATGATACAACGAGAGCTGCGCACCCATTTCCAACTAGATTGCACCATGTGTCCAGATCAAGTTGGAGCTATGGGCTGGTGGGGGTAAATGAGATTTTGTGACTTTTTGCATAAAAGGTCAAAATGCTCAAAATTGAACGACGATCCTATTTCCAATCATAGCCCGCCACGTGTCCAAGTCAAAAAGTCAAGGCAGGGCTGCGGGGAAATTTGTTCCAAAGTGCCAAAACACAAAAATTCATGAAAATGAAAGGGGCTTCCCCCACACCCACTCCAATCTTCTCCTTCCACGTGGATGGTCCGATTTGAATGTTTTAACAAGCAAATCGACGGTTCATATCAAAACTAGAAAATAAAATGAAATGTCTGTGTATTCACATAAATTGGTTTTTCACCATGGTTTTTCTTCGTGAATGGATGATTTTGAAAGGGCATGAAGGATGAAATCTATTTAAAAACTATTTTTCTTTCTGGAGGAAGTTATAACCACTTTTCACGAGCTATTTGATGGGTTCTGGAAGCCATTGTCGGGGTTGGAAATTTTGATATGTCAAGACTATAATTTTGAACGGAAAAATCAATACAAGAGCTTCTTTTTCTTTTTCCTTTGTTTCCCTCTCTCCCTCTACTCTGTTTTGTGAATCATTTGATCAAATAGAAGCTAAGAGACTTTGTGTTCTTCAAAATGCAATTCTGAGAACTTTGTGTCTGTGGGATTGTATTTGGTAAAAACATGAATGGTTTTTTCTGTATTTCATTTGTCTAATGCAAATAAGGGTTTTCTCTATAATCTCTTTTCCTTGAAAGTATTGCCTTCTTCTCCCTCCATCCTCTCCTTCATTCCTCTATCCTCTTGTGCTGATAATTTTTCTTGTAGAAAATGCATTTCCAAGATATCAGAAGACCACAAATTGATGAAATTTGTACATTTGTATATATTTTTATCCTTTGCTTTCAATAAGGGAACCTCTCGCATCAAAGAGGAGGGAATTTTTTGTCCCCTGACTGTGGTTTCATCCCAAGTGCAAATTTGAAACCTAACATGTACAAATTTTAATCGCTAATTATTTTCATTGGTTATAATTGTGTCATTTTGGCTTGACTATCCCTAGTGCAGCCACTTGCTGCACTACATACCCTCGAGTGGGATCAAGCCTTATGTAGTTATCTTAAGATATTTTTTTGTAACACATAATTCACATCGGTTTGTATAAAAGAAAATGCTTAGCGACTACTAAGTTCCATTACTTATTGAAAGGAATGGCATAGCAGCCACTAGGCTCAAAAATTTCTTATTTTAAAAATAGTGAACAAATAAGAAATAACAATTACATGTCTTAGCAGCCACTAGGATTCTCCTCGACTATCTAGTTATTATAATTGAGTGAGATCTTTTGTAATGTTTCATAAATTGCTTTGGAAAAGAATCTTAAAAAAAATATATAGAGGCTAACGCCACTAGGATTCTTGTTGATAAATAAATGGACAACATAAAACATGCATATAGTTCATTAACACATAATTAAAGGAATAGTTTAGTGCCCGCTAATACCTAACACTTTATTATTATTTATCCGGTGTTGGAATAAAAAATCATAACAATGGAGCTTAACGTTCGCTAAGTTTTTCTATATATAAGCCGTTGAGAAATATTTGTGAAACAAAAAGTTATGTTTTAGGGTTACTAATGTAAATAACACCAAAATATTGACAAACAAAAGATATATTAGAAATTTCATGCCACATGTCATCATTTTAGTGGGTATTATTTACATAATAATATTGCAGATTTATTCCATTCTAAAATATTTTATAGGTGTTTCTTTAAATATAAATTTCTTAATAAATGTGTCAATTATATTGTTTCCTAACTATCTGGTTCAAACTTTCCACGTGGCACATTTTAATTGGAGAATTATATTAAATTAGTGCACACTACATCTAACAATGTCGAGATTGATTTTGATAAAAATAAAAATAAATGTGCATATATTATTCTATTAAACTTTAAAACTATGTTTAGAATTTATTTCTTCTATTTTCTTATAATATATATTTTATTATGCTTATATTAATATATGCTATAGACAATAAATAATTGTGTTGTTTTGATTTTTTTTTTGATATCTTGCAACTTTTATTATTGAGGGGTAAATTCAACTTTCAAATTGCAAATCCTCGAATTTGAGAGTATTTGAAATTTCAATATCCCACACTTTTACTTAATGGGGAAAGTTAAATTTTCAATTTTTCATATCCCATAATTTTTCTATTTTCAAATTTTCCAAGGTGGAATGTGCCAATTTTTTTTATTAAATACCTTGGAGAACTATTGATTAGGGTTTCTATTTTTTTGGTCTCGTAGAAAAGTAACTCATGAAATCATAAAACAATACAAGCGGGTTGTAGATTGCGGGGCCAAGCGCACAAATCCCGTTCATTTTTTTGTGATGGAATAATGAGGAAGTGATTATAATCTCATTTGCAGAGTAGGAACTTAAAGGATGCACAAAGGTGGCACAAAAAGGAGGAAATCAAAATAGGTTGCGAGATAGAATCATGCGAGATAATTTGTTTGAGGAAGTAGACAGAGGTTTCATAGACATCATTAAGCACAAAATAATCTCAAATATTACTAAATTAGGTATTTATCAAAAACATATATTATAGTAAATGCACTTTTTAACTACGAGATATTTAAATCATTTTGTCTATGACTAGTTCTTTTTTTTTTTTTCATGATAGTCCAACCTTGATTTCCCCTCTTGAATCACACTCAAATCTAGCCCTACTTTCCACTTCCTTTTGACGCCTTGTCAAACCGCATTGTTATTCATAAAAACACATTTTTTTGTGCCCTAATGAAAGACTATTTAATCCATTTTCATCTCTTTTATTTCTCTCTGTTGAATGCTTTCCCATTTCCACCCTTCATGTCTCTCTCTGGATATTTATTTTAGATTTTTCATTCTCGTTCCTATGATTATTTTTTCGATAATGATGGCCTATCACATAGTCACATTTTTTAAAATTTTAATGGTTTACGAGACCCAAAGTATTGTTTAGATATTCCTTTTGACTACCTTTAATGATTTTTATTAAGATGATAGAAATAAATGTGGGTAATTATTTCATTATACATTATTTATATGGTTGTCGTGTTGACATTCTGGGAAGATATTTGAGGTTAAAAATTTATTTAAAACTATAGAACCATATTAAGTTTTCAATTGTATGATAAATATTTTCAATTATATACGTTTTCCCATGTAGAAATAGTCAAATTTAATGTCTTTAACAAGTTAATTTTTGTACAATGGAAGGTAAACATATTATATATATGCATAAATATTATTAAATATAAATTTTAATAACTATATATTTCCTTTTTCACCCCATTAAGCCATGCCAAAAATCACATAGCTTTGTGGCTGCGATGATATAATTCTTTATTTCGACCACCAATTTACAAAACCATAAATTTATTTGAATTAAATGTGAAACCATAGATAATAGATTTCATTTAAAACATAACTTTTAATAGGGTACGCATTATTGATGAGAGATAGAGTTTTGTTATATATATTAATTCATGATTCTACATGTATATGTATGTATTTATATGCAAACTCTAGATTTATTTGTTATCGTTTATAGATTTTCAATTTGATTTCTCCTATTAAAATACACTAAATCATGAAAACATTTGTCTAGCCTAGCGGCCGCTGCCAGCTATAATTCTTTTGGAGAAAACGCCTATTTAGCTTAGCATTGCACATGACTCATTTGTTTTTTCCCATAGGCAACAAAGTGTTATTTGGGCCTAGGGATTGCTAGTCTATTTTATCTCGTTTTAGATTTTTAGGCTACAACAAGTATATGGATTCATATCTAAAAACTTTACGTATAATTTTTTGATCGCTATTCCAAGTTTCTTAAATTGTCATAAAAGTAAAAAAATCTGTTTAAATCACATCGCAAATGTAAAGAAATTATAATAATTCTTAAGGCTTACGCAGTTCATATATATATATATATATATATATATAACACATAAAATGTTGATATTTAGGGCTTAGTGGTCAATAGGTAAAGCCTCGAGTAAATACAATATACGAATTTTTTTTTATGAAAACAAGATCTGTATACATTAGTTGAATTTATTGTTTGGATTTAAGAATTTTAAGTAAGATATTTTGAGCTTAGCGGCTGCTAGGTTATGCCACCAAATAATATTTGGAGACTAGTGGTGGTTAGGATTTAAAAAATTAGATTAAAATATTATGATCTTAGCGATCGTTAGGTTATGCCACAACATATTATCTGGAGCTTTACAAGTCGCTATATCTTTTGTAACAAGATAGTATGAGATTAGCGGTTGTTATGTACTACCACAACATAATATTTTGAACTTGGGGGTCACTAGCATTTAACAAATTAAATAATGATATTTTTATCTTAGTGTATGCTAGGTTATGCCTCAACATATTATTTGGTGCTTAGTTATTGCTAGGATTTGAAAAATAACAAGTAAGATATTGTGAGCTTAACGGCTGCTAGGTTATGCCACAAAAACATATTTGGTGGTTAGCACTCACTAGGTAGTTTCAGATATTTTTAGCTTTGCGGCCACTAAAGAACTACCACAACATAATATATGGAGCATAACAATCACTAAGATTTTAAAAAATAAAGTAAGATATTGTGAGCTTAACGTCCACTATGTTATGCCACAACATATTATTTGGAGCTTAGTGGTCACTAGGATTTAACAAGTTAAATTAAGATTGTCTGAACTTAGCGGCCACTATGTATTGCCACAACATAATATTTCGAGCAAATGTGTCAATAAGATTTAACAAATTAAAGGAAGATAATTTGAGCTTAACGATCGCTAGTTTATGCAACGACATAATATTTTAAGCCTAGCGAGTTATTAGGATTTAACACATAATATTTGGAGCATAATGGTCATCAGGATTTAACAAATTAAATTAAGATATTATGAGCTTAGTGGCCGCTAGGTTATGCTAAAACATAATATTTGGAGGTTATGGGTGGTAGGCTTTAACAAATTAAATTAACATATTTTGAGCTTAGCGACCTTTAGGTACTTCCACAATATAATATTTTGAGCTTAGGTGTCGCTAGCATTTAACAAGTCAAAGAATAATATTTTGAGCTTAACATCCACTAGGTTATTCCATAATATAATATTTAGATATTAGTGTAGACATCTAAAATGTCGACATGATTAATTATGATTAATTTGTCCCACAACATCACTATCTAAATCCATATAATAATTAATTGTAAGATTAATTATTATTTAATCCATTTTATCATATTTACCCTTTATCATTTTATCATAATTTATCGTTTATCCCATCATTCCATTATTAATCCTCTTAATTCATTATTTTATCCCATCTTATCATTAATCACTTTTATTTCATTATTATATCATATTATCCTATCATAACCATTATTCAATTTTTATAGGAATTTAATATTCCTACATCTAATTACCCACCTACCCTACACATCCGTACACCCAACTTTTCCATGTAATCTCTCTCTAATTACAATTAATCTAGCCTAATACTAATCACATCCTCCACCTCTAAATCTAGAGGTTTCTATTTCTAGAAGCCTCTCTAAATTTTCCTCTTTCATTTTTACAAATTCAAGTATATCTCCCTCCCTCCATTTAATTATTAATTCAATGAAGACATATCTAAAATTCTAGAAAACTCCATTATTCTCATGCATTCTCCACCCTTGATCCAAATCCAACTTGGATTCATCCTATTCATTAAATCCTCCACCCATTAACTATAAATTGAAAGATCCTTTTCCATGAGAGTAGGTTGGAAAATATGGTAAGCTTGAACAACATATACATTTTTATCTTCAATCACTCAATAAATTCATCATTCATCTTTGATCTAGCATCATTCATCCTTCTTCAAGAAATCATCGGTCAATCAAGGGGAGATGTTGCCCAAGTTTCTCCACCAAAATATGAAGCAAGCAACTACAATCCAACATCTTGAGCACATCAAAAAAATCAAAGGGATCTCTACTTTGGTAAGTGAAGGTATTACATTCTATTCCCTTTCCATCTAGCTCAATCTGAGGTAGTGATAGAGAGTGTTAGATTAGGAATTGATCTAGTTTGGTTTCTAATTTGCATTTTGCACTAACATTTATTTTTCATCTACATTTTGGCACCCACCATGGGGCTTACCCACCATTTTTCATCATTTCTAATCTTGTTTGATCCCTTGCAAAGGTTGCCAAATTTTCAAGAGATTTCTTCGCCATTTAACCCTTCAAAATTTAAAATTTCGAACTCGATTCAGTCCCCAACACGAAAAAATACTTTTGTTTGTGTATTGGAACATATGTAACTTGAGAATGGCACTGTTCCATAAAATGGCACCGATTTCTTGTTTTAGCACCTATGCATGAACTTTGGCACCTTTGCTAATACTTCAACACCTTTGCTATAGCTTGAAAAACTATGAAATTGTTGATCTTGTTTCCACATTTTTCATAGAATGGAACCTTTGCAATAAAATTGGTCCCTATTTTGTAATTCAACACCTATGCACACACTTTGGCACCTTTGTTGATCTTTTAGAGCCTTTGTTTTAGCCCTAAAACTTAATTTTTGCTTGTTTTTGACCATTTTTCAGCCTTGTCTCATATGTCAATGCCTATGCACACCTAGTAACACCTATATAAAATAGTGTGTATGAACTATATTGACACATATGAAGATACTTGAGTGCCTTTGTTTTATCCTTTAAAACTTTGAAATTGCACTTTTTGCCCATGTTTTACCACCTTTTAGTCTTTTTTTCATACATTGGCGCCTTTGTACATAGAATAGTGCCTATGCCCTAAAATGGTGACTTTTATATACTTTGGATCCTTTTCCATAATTTGGTGCCTATGCCCTCTCAATCATCACCTTTTTAGAATCATAAGTTTTGCTTACAACTAATAGTCTAATCTTGTTTTCAAGTGTTTTTGGTGGTTTTACAAATTTAACATTCTATTTTTACTGTGTTTATTGCGAGAAAAGGGATATTCTATCCATTTTTATATTTATCTAGCCTTTTTATTGTAGTATTGAAAACTACTAATATTTTTGTTTTGCAGCTCGTTTGATCATAGATATTGGGTTAAAAAATCAAACTACTAACCATTGTTTTGTAGGGCCTCCTCTTGAAGACCCAATCATCAAAATACTAATCTTTATCATTTCATTTTATCATATAACATTTAATTATCTTGAATTTATAATTTTTTGTGTGTTTTTCCTTTATTTCTTGTTCACCATGATGGTAAAATCATGTGTTCTCTCCTCTCGCATCCTAGGACGATCTTGAGGATCAAAAGCGGCTAGCCTTCTCATTTTTATTTTTTAGGGGAAACGTGATATGGAAGTGATTTCCATGTAATTTCCATAGTCCTAGGGGTATCATAACTGTGGGTTTCATCTCCACACATGTAGAAACACTCCATGTTCTAGCAAGGTATACAAATTCTTGGACAAATGTTATTATTTGCTAAGCACTTACCTTTTTTAAGAGCGTCGTGAAGTGAGGGGCTTCCATGTCCCAAAACCCAAGCCTTAGACACCATCTTTGTAACATGAAATTTTGCCCCATGTACCACAAGGTATATCAGGGACTCCCATAGTGAGCTCACGCATCCTATACTAAGAAACCATTTGGTTACATATCGAGCTATATTATAAGGAGGCCACACTCCCCAAGATCACTAAGTAGCCGACCCCACATTAACACATAGGTACAGATCCAATTGTAACACCATCGTCGGTATGTGGTATCGAAAGTAGGCTATAACTTGATTGTAATCCCAGTTGACTAGTTAGGGTGTGTGTGTTTTATGCTTGTTGCCTATTTTTTAACACCCTTAACCATCCCATTAATTTAAAATTTTAATCAATCAAACATCGTCATAATTAATCATCCCCAATCACACAATCCAAATCCTAATCCCATCACCATCAATCATAATCAAGAACTAATCACTTGCACATCCTATCAAACCATGACTTTTGATCCTCAATTATCATCCCCTCCAAACCAACATTCAAACCCCTACCTCTTCTCTAAATCCATCACCAAGTTATTCCAATCATCCCCCACCCATCAAATTCAACCATATCGCTTTGACCATGAAGTCCCACACAACATCCAACACATTAACAAACAAATATCAAACCTAACATCCTACCTTAACCAACCCTCTCCTCACCATCCAAACCAACCATCCCATGTTGATCCTAACCTCCTAAAAACCATCCAACTACTTAACCAACAAATATCGATCTTCAATCTTCAATCAACCAATCACCCCCTAAACTATCGTCCCCAACCAATCCCATCCATAATTTTCCCTTGCTAATATCCCTACTCCTCACCCCATTGACTTCCTCTTTTAGGAACTTGAATCATCTCAATCCACACCATGATGCAATCAACATAAATCACTATCACCACAAGCTAATTTCATCGAATTTGACCACCTCACTAACTTTGACCTAGACCAAGAGGACCTCCTTTATGTCCTTACTAGTCTAACCACCCTTCCCAAACCCACACAACCATCCCAAACCCTAACCTCCAAATCCCATACCATACATTATAACCAATACCGTCCTACGATAAAAACTCATGCAAATAATCCACTACGGTCCAAAAATTATATTCCTAAATCAGTCATCATAAAACTTATCATCAATTCATATTCACATATGCACAACCATCCCAACAACTTTATCCAAAATAATCATCCCCACATCTCATATTAGTCCTCCATCCTCATCATCTTCATCATCCTAATTTGATCCTCTGGAATTTTTCCTTGATAGTCCCACCTCACCTAATATACCATCAACTTCCACCCCTCTATCACCTAAACCCATTCATGTAAAAATTATCTCATTTCCTTCTACCCCTAATCCTAAACCATCAAATGTGACTCCTATGCCAGCCCCACCATTTTCATCCACACCTAATCCTATCTTAACCCCTTCATCACCCAAACCCAACACTATCCTATCCAATAATCCTATTTCACCTCCATCATCCCCAATCCTAAAACATCTAATATGAGTCCTAAGTCACTGACTATTAATCCTAACTAACCTAATACCAATCCTCTCCACACCCCATATTTAACCCAATCTACTAAATCTATAATGCCACATTCATCTACTTCATCCCCATAAATTGACAAAATCTAATGTGGCTCCTACACCACACCCATCTCCCAAATATCCTTCATCCACAACATGAACCAAATCTAATGTGACCCCATATCACACCCATACCCTTCATCTAAATATAACCCATCCCTTTTCGTATACATATACTAATCCTAAATAATCTAATCCTAAGCTAAAACCATCTACCTCAAAACCACATACTCCAAACAATCCAAAATCTACTTTTTCCTCTTATTCCAAACCATCCACTTCGGCCCCTAGGCCTAATCCATCACATTCATCTTCTATGCCGCAAAAATATAATCCAAATCAACCAAAAAATATCATAATCCACCCAATCCTACACCTTTACTTCCTACTCCCCAAAAACCATTTAACCCAAACTACTTCACTCCTTTAGGAGAATCCTTGACCATAATCTTCCATCGTCTAAAAAACTTCAACATGATCATACATACCCCAATCAAATCACATGATCAAAACCTTCCCAAACCATCTTGGTATAAGGAAAACTATTATTGTGAATTCTATTGCACCCATGGACATTTGAACAATCATTGCATGTAATTTAGGTCTTAAGTCCAAAACCTCATTAACCAAGGGCTTCTTGTCCTTGTACCCCTTTATTCACCACCTTTCCATCCCAATAAAAACATCACCAGCCATAAAATATCATTGTACATCAAAACATCGCCACTTGCCAAAAAATAAAACAAATCTCACCTCTCATCCTTTGTTAAGTCCAAACTCTTAGCGGATAAAAAAATATAACCCCTTAGTCTCATGATGATCACATGACATCATCTTCCCCATCCACTTCATACCCTATAGCCAAAAATATGTTTTCTAATATGAAACATCAAGGAAAATGCTTAGGCATCCACGAATAAGGCATCTGCAAACCTATCTACCTTCATCAAAATCTAGGTCATTTAGGCTTAGGATATAAACCTAACACTAATAATGTCCCTCCCACTACTCCATCACAACCCATTTCTACCACTCCCCTTGTTGATCCTACCATCTCAACCACTCAACCCAATGAAAATCATTTAATCCCCCTACAAATACAAAACACCTAAAAAATAGATTGAGCACATATTTTAATGCACACACACACAAATGTTCTTTCCTTGCCACCCATCCTCCTTCCATACAACATCTACATCGATTTGCATCTAATAAATTATTATCATCACATCCATTAATAAAATATTCTAACTCATTAATTTGAATACTTGGTCTACTTTCGCACACATGTTGTAAGACAATAGTACCTACTACAATAGTGTGACCTTGGTATATAATTACCTCCAAAATTCAAGCACAATTTTGTTCCTAGAGATCTACACACTTTCACACACTTAATCAACTTTTGGTGAAGATCCTGGGTGTGTCTTTTAACACTCAAGTAAATGTCATCTCCATAATCATTTCCATTCCCCCATCAAGACACTAGTGATTCTTAAACCTCGAGAGTTCTCAAGAGAGTGAATACTATTTATACAACAAAAACAAATATCAAAAAACAAAAACTATCAATTCAAAATTAAAAATATCAAATAAAATCCACCTCAAGACTCTCTTTAGGGTTGTTTCCACCATATCTACTAGGGCTATGGACACCTAGCTAACAATAGATAAATGTTGTGACAAGAATCGATGCATCTCTGTCGGGGCTATGGGCCTTTGAATGATATTGGAGAATTACACGGCTTAGCCTTTTGTTCAACCTCTATCAACCTACTTCACTTAATTACTCCCTATACATTGGATAGTTTTTGTTCACACACTACCCATTAAGTCTTGAATTCAAGTGGAAATTAACCATAATAACCACAGACTATCTTATCTTGTAGAGTCATAGGGCTCATATGTTGCTAGATATTGTTTATACCTTGGTCACACTTCCATTTTATTCCAACTCTTTCCTTGAAATATGTGACATTAGGCTCATATTTTGTTCATCGATGATGCTATTTTACTTCCATCCATCACATCCACATCCTTTTTCCCTATGATCAAAAATCCATGGGTAGATGATGATCCTTTCCTTTTCATCCAATCCTCCTCATGTCCCTTTTCAAATGTCATCATCATGACTAGGGGAAGTATTACTACCATCCATTGGGGCATCATCCATTTTAGATACCCCTCACTTCCCATCCTACCCTACACTGGGGAAAACTTAAAACCCATCCATCCATCCACACAGACCACCCTACTTTACACTTGGGGAACACCACATCTATCCCTCAATCCATCCCCCTATACCTGGGGGAATATATTATCATCTTCCATATCCCCCATCTTATCCTATACCACATCCCTCATCCTATCTATCTATGTATCTCCCATCCCACATCCCATCTAATCCTAACATATCAACCAATCCCTATCCTATCTAACCTATCCAATTTCCCTCAATCCTTCCCTTTCATCCTACCCAAACACACTTTGGGACTTATAGGAGAAATTCACATCCCACCTTACATCCCTTCCCATCCCCCCATGAGCTATCCCATCATGAATCCTTTCATATTACCTAATCTCAACCACTACCCCATCCCAAATAAAAAATCTCAACATCCAACATCAAATAATCTAAAATCCAAAATCTAACAATAAAAAAAAACCATAAATAGATCACAAATTTACACAAAAAAATAAAAACATTCAAAAATACAAAATTGAAATGTGTGTGCTTTTTCTTGTGTGTTTGTTTGTTTACATTTACATTTTGGCTGATGATATGAGGCCCATTTTTTTTTCTTTTTATTTTACATGGTCCAATGATATGAGGACCATATTTTTATATTAATCTGTCCAATGATATGAGGACAAGGGCATTTATAAATTCAATCATCATGGTATTTATACCTTGGTGCATTTTTCTCTATGCCACATCATTAATCACATTGATAATGATGATAAAAGTGGAAACTTTATGATAGCAAACCCCCTTCTATCATCATATTTTAACCTTATCATAATCCATTCCTAATCCTCATCATCATCTAAATAACTATATAAAAACCTCAACCTCCTATCCAATCCATCCTTTATCAATCAATCAAATCTAAATATCATCATCTTGCATACAAAACCCAAAATCCTCACCCCTTGATGGGGTATCTTCTAACATCCTCAACTCCAACATCCTCAAATATAACATATTCAAATCCAACGTCCTCAAATCCAAATCCCAAATCTTCAATCCTAACCCCTTGACTAAAGAATACTATAATCCAAAATCCTCAAAACCTAACCCCTTGACTGTGGGAACCCTTTAATCCACCAACCCTAAATATTCACCTTTGTCATACATCGTTGACTGGGCATCCTCTACTTCCAAATCCAATTCCTCATAATCTGCTAAATTTCCTACTCCCCTTCTCTCATGTCTTCTAATTCTCTAATCCTTTCTCCTACTCTTCTCATCCTCTAATCCTCTCATCTCCTACTCTTGTCACCCTTGAATCTCCTACTCCTCTAACCCTTTCTCTTATCTTCTAATCTTCTATATCCTAATCCCTTAATCCTCTCTCCTATATTTTAATCATATAATCTCCTCCTCTAATCCACTCTCCTATCTTCTAATCTTATAATCCTAGTCAACATCAACAATCCTTCTATTATATAATCCTCAAATCCAGTACCCTTCATCTCAACCCCTGACAAGGGAATCCTCTAATCCTAATCCTCCGAATCGTCACATATTCTCATCCTTTAATCCATCCTCTAATCTTCTCTCCTCTACTAACTTGGGCCTCTCCTCTTTTTGAGTGGTTACTCGACTCATTCCTTCCCTACCTAACCCCTTGAGGGGGCATCATATCACCATCCTAACATATTATCTTATTTTTCTTTGAATGGTCATTGCTATGCAATAACCATTCAAAGAGGGGGAAAATGTAGACATCTAAAATTTTGACATGATTAATTATGATTAATCTGTCTCATAACATCACTATCTAAATCCATATAATAATTAATTACAATATTAATTATTATTTAATCCATTTTATCATATTTACCCTTTATCATTTTATCATCATTTATCATTTATCCCATCATTCCATTATTAATCCTCTTAATTCATTATTTTATCCCATCTTATCATTAATCACTTTTATTTCATTATTATATCATATTAACCTAATATAAAACTTATCAACATTTTATAGGAATTTAATATTCTTACATCTACCTACCCACCTACCCTACACATCCCTACACCTAGCCTTTCCATGTAATATCTCCCTAATCACAATTAATCTAACCTAATACTAATCACATGCTCCACCTCTAAATCTAGAGGCTTCTATTTCTAGAAGCCTCTCTAAATTTCCCTCTTTCATATTTAAAAATTCAAATATATCTCCCTCCCTCCATTGAATTTTTAATTCAATGGAGACTTCTCTCAAATTCTAGAATTATCCATTCTTCTCATGCATTCTCCACCCTTGATCCAAATCCAACTTGGCTTCATCCTAGCCATTGAATCCTCCACCCATTAACTATAAATTGAACTCTCCTCCTCCATGAGAGTGGGTTGGAAAATCTTGTAAGCTCACAACACATCCATTTTTATCTTCAATGAATCAATCAATTCATCATTCATCTCCAATCTAGCATCATTCATCCTTCATCCTTCATAAAGAAATCATCAATCAATCAAGGGAGATGCTGCACAAGTTTCTCCACCAAAATCTGAAGCAAACAACTACAATCCAACATCTTAAGCACATCAAACAAATCAAAGGGAGCTCTACTTTGGTAAGTGAAGGTATTGCATTCTATTCCCTTTCCATCTAGCTCAATCTGAGGTAGCGATAGAGAGTGTTAGATTAGGAATTGATCTAGTTTGGTTTCTAATTTATATTTTGCACTAACATATATTTTTCATCTACAATTAGCAATCACTAGGATTTAAAAATATAAAGTAATATATTGTGAGGTTAGCATCCGCTAGGTTATGCCACAAGATATTATTTGGATCTCGATGGTCCTTAGGATTTAACAAATAAAATTAAGATAGTATGAACTTCGCAACCGCTTTGTATCGCCACAACATAATATTTCAATCAAACGTGTCGATGTGATTTAAAAAATTAAAGGAATATATTGTGAGCTTAGCATCAGCTAGGTTATGCCACAACAACATATTTGGAGCTTATTGGTCACTAGGTAGTTTTATATGTACAACTAGTATGTGTATGTTTAGATAAGTATAACATTTGGAATATATACATGAACATTCAATCAATTATAAATATTAATATATTTACATGTCATAAATATTTCAATTCTTTCCCGTTATGATAAAATGCTTCCACTCATGATTTATTACGGTTCTTGATTAATTATGGGTGGTGTTGATCCAAGTCTGCATATAAGTTACTTTAAGTGTTTTTATCTTGTGTGGGGCATTTTGTATCACATTGTTTTTGTGTTGCAAGAATGGATTATTTACAAATCTTGTAATATCTATCTATCTTTCGTATGGCCAAAATTGGGTTTCTAAATATCACACTAACCTTGTCAAGAAAAAACTACTGAGTAACATTTTTTTGTGATTTCCTTCAGAGTCTCTATTTTTAGTATTTTTTCCCTAGTTTTGGAGACAATCTCAATGACCTGTAAATTTTCTTCTTCATTTTCCTTTGTTATTATCCTTTGGAAATTAACCAAGAATTGCTTAAGCAATATAAAAAACTCTTCACTAGAAACCAATTCACTATTTTTCTTAAATACTTCCATAATTGAGACATTTGGGAAAATATGATTTCCTCTAGAAATAATGTCATCAAACCTGGAGAGATAGTTTCCTTACCTGATCATTCCATTCCCTTAGTATTTCCTTGGTATAATTGGCATATGTATGGCATATACCAATATCATCCATGGTTATAATTAAAGGGTATTTACAAATTCCTTCCTTAATAAATTTCCTATATATTAATGTTTTCTCGCATTAATACCATGGTTTTAATGATATTTCTAGTCTTCTTTGGGTAGGATTGTTCCTTCATATTTTCCTTGATGTATTTATTTATAGAATTGTATAGGGCATACAATAGCTCTTCTACATCGAAATTGTACCCAAAGGAATTGTGGCCTTTAATTGAGTTTCAAGCTCTTTATTTATAGTACCTACGCCTCTAACTACTTATACACCTACTTTAGTTATAACCCTTATCAAGGATTTTAGATCTTCATCATATTGAACCACTTGGGAGCCTTTGGCTTTCCATTTATTTTTAAGAGAGAAGAGGTCTTTTGAAGTTTCATGCCAAATAATGGCTTGCTATGTTGACATCTTCTTTTTGGTTATCCTTTTCAAGGTTCCCGTCCTTGGATTAAATTCAATGTTTACTAAGGGCTCTTCTTGTACCTCCCAATCAAGTTTTTATTTGTGAGAAATTATAGATTTATCATCCCAATCTTGTCTCACTTTATGTGGAGTGGAGGGAAAAGATTGAGATGGTTGCACTAAGGATGCCCTGCCTGAGATTTTAGTTTTAATTACCTCTTATTCTTCGTCTGAAGAAGTTAAGGCATATACCACCAAATTTGGGGATTCAGTTGGTGTGGGCCTAACTTCTTGAACCTTAGATAGAGTTTCAATTGATTTAGAAAACCCTATAGGACCTTGAGAATGAGGAACATAGGGATTTTATAAAATATCTGAATAGAATGATGCCTTTATCTTTATAACCTCCTTTTTAATAGTTCCTCTTGAAGGGGGAACTTCCCTAATCATCTTCATATTTTACTTAACAAGGATATCATTTTTTTGGGTAAGCCATACCTAGTCATTGACGTCATCTTTGTGTGCATAAGATATATTTATCTTTCCTCTTGATTTTAAAAAAATAGTATTTGTAAAATCCTAATTGGAGATTCATGCATGATAAAAACTACTAGAATTTAAATGACACAAGCAATAAGAAAGTAAAATAAGAAAACCTAAGTGCAAGAGGAATAAAGAGAGACTTAACTAATTTTCACTTTCCCAAAGATGATATGGATAGGAGAAACCGATTAACAGGAGGAGAAAAATGTCGCAACTAAGCAAAAAAATCTTAGAACTTCCAAATGAGCTAGGACTACGACATTTGGACTAGTGTGAGGTGCTTAGGCACCAGAGACATCAACCGGGTGCCTATGACTATGTAGGGGCTCGGAAAATGGTTTTCTTATGTCACACAAGTGTTACTGACTTTTTTTTTTTGGTCACCTATATGTCCTTTGGATGATCGTCAAATTTTCTTGAAAACTGTTCAAAGAGAAGATGACCTACACAACCCTTAAACTACATCAAATACCAAAAATAAAATATATAATATGGGAGTTGGACTGATCCCGATGGTCACCCAAATGAGTGAAATTATGACCAAGTGTTGCACTACATCTCATACTCCATGTAGTTATTATGTGTGTGTGTAGAAATCATGCCCTAGGATGCCCTTGTGTAAGTGCACGTGATAGTGGGTGATAACTAGATGTACAAATGTAAATATATGTGTGGATGGAAAAATTAACTTCCCTTTCCATGCATGTATGCAGAAAATGTAGTCCTTTATCCCTTGAATGAGTGATAGATGAAGGCCTTTAATGCTCTTAGATGCCTTTAGATACAACCTTAGGTGGTAATAATATATTATTAATGCTTGGTCCTTTATTTTGGTCACATAACTTTATACTTATATGAATCCCTTGGTTGAATTTTGTAATTGATAACTAAAAGGCTAACCCATAAGAAAATAAGATAGTCGGATGATAAGAGAAGCCCAAAAGGAACAAGTAAGATAGAAAGAGGTCGAGGGCACCCAAAGGGTACTAGGTTTCTGGCGCTAGTGTCTAGAGTCATGAAATATGAAGAAATAAATTTTAGATAGGGATGTAAGGTGTGTAAGACCAAATAAAAAGTAAGAAATATAGAAAAGAGGCCAAAGGTAGTGTCGATTAGTAGTTTTCTCGCTTAGGAATCATATGAATTCATGTATGCTTTTAGGACCTATAAATGTACCCAAGTGCATGATTTTGTGTCTACATTTTCCCCAATTTATGTTTTTGAGTGAATACTTGATAACATAAAGTAGATAAGAGATACATACCTAATAACCATGTAGAGTGTGATGGTGATAGTGCTGCCGAAGAGATAATTGAAAGTGTGGAGTGATAAAAATGAAGTGTGGAAGCTAAAAAAGAGGAAGTGACCCTAGGGATAAAGCATATGCGTTTTACATGTTGTTTTTGTAGCTTGATGTGAGTTTGATTCTTGTTGCATATTAAGGACGAACCTACAAAACAAGAGCAAAGAATTAGTCAAATATGTGTATATGAAAAAGTTTGCATAAGTATGTAAAAAAATGTTTAAAAAAGAAAGTGTACCCCTGATCGTGGAGAGTGAAAATGATAGAAAATGTCCTGAATTGCTATAGAAGAGTGATTATTTTGGAAGATATCATGCCAAGAGAGATTTTTTTAGGTGATTTCACACCAAGTGCAATTTTTTTGGGTGATTGCATGCCAAGTGTGAGTTTTTTGGGTGATTTCATGCCAAGTGCGATTTTTTTGGGTGATATAACACCGCAAAAGAAGAGTGTCAGGGAGAGAGGTCTAGTGTCACTCTAATTCCATGAATGCTTCCCAAATAAGCACCACCTTGTACATGGTACATCTCGTGTTTAGTTCTGTATTGTTCCGTGTAGAAGATTGAGATAGTAGGAGATTGCATTCATTCTATATTATGAGGCCAATGCCCAATCGTGAAATTGATCTCGAAGCTGTTGTAGACTATGCTGATATGAAAAATTAATTGTAACTTCCCCTAGTTATAGGTGCCCAAGAAAGGCCAGAGTGCCAGGGCTTAGTTTCTATAGTTGGGTGCTAGTGTGTGTGTTGAACTAAGGACCCAAGTCAAAATATGGGGTATTCCTATAACTCAATCATGTGTTGATTCTATGATGAATGTACTGTGTAATATATTTGTGTTAGTGTATGGGGTGACTGATTCACCTAATGTACTCTCCTCCTCGTTTAGGGTGCACGCAACATTGTTAGGAGAATGAGGCCCAAAGAGAGGACTGATTCTAATATGAAACTATTATGAAGTGTATTCCATATAGGGTGAGGGAATGTGCATTGTGGAAACTAAGGAACATGTAAAAAAGTGGCTAGAAATAAGTGTTAGTAGAAAAATCGACAAAAATGCTATAGAAAACAATGTAAACAAGCAATAGTGTAGACAAAATAGACTGCAAAAGTGGGTTTTAAACATGGGACATCACTCATAATGTCACAAGACAATCATGTTCGAAGAGGAAAAAAGCATACAATGTGCATAAAAGACAAAGGGCATAACCCATAAACAATGGCATATAATAGAAAACAATGGAAAACATTAACAAGAAAAATATCAGACAACCATGGTGGCAAATAGTTCTTGTAAGGAAAATCCTATACATGAAGCACCTGTTATCATGTTAGAAAGATAAATAGTATTTCAAAGAATGTATGATTAATAGAATGAGTAGTGTGCTAGTAAGAATGGGAAGTAGTATAAAATTAATAAATAACACTTGTAGTGTGTAAGAAAGTAGATGTAGATGCCCCTATGATCCTTGGTGGGATTTGGTAAGAGTTAAAGTGCCAAGCATCAATACTGCATGTAAAGATATGTAGAAAATATTCATTCAAAACTAAAGAAAAAGTGAATGTGCATGTGTATATGATAAACATAATAACATACTATGTATCCATCTAGCATTGGAAACAAAGTGTACATGTAAGCATAAGCAAGCAAGAGTAAGTGCAACCAAGATATATAATATATAGTGTATGCATGAGATGAAATGATATGCAATGTGAATGTGATAGGGGAAGTGTGATACTTGAGTGGATATGAATGAACATGAGATGATATTCATTTATAAAATACCCCTTAATAGTAAAGAATGAACCATAGAACAAGAGTGCATCATCAGGAAATGGTTTGAAAGTGTGTGCTAAAAATATTGATCACGAAGAAGATGAGGTTCATTTTAGATTTGGACCCTCAGTTTTTGAGTATGAATAATGGAACTAAAGTGTGTCATATGGTAGTATTATGTGTGAGAATTGAATGCTAGAAATATATATCATGAAGTATGGAGCGTGAAATGTGCGGTGTGTGACGTTCATGAGTGTAGTATTCCCTTATACAATCAAGTGTGAACATTAGTACATGAGTGTGTCATAAGGTAATGATGATAATTTTTAATAAATTTTTGTAATGATGCTTAGAAAGATGTAGTATGAAGCACAACATGTAATATTAGAAATAAGACACTCGATGATGCTAGGATGGGGAAGTAAGCATGGTGCCCCAAGTGTATGATGATGATCTATGACGATGTTTGAAATGTGTCCTAGCCATCAATGTAAGGAATAGTTTTCACAAAAATTTAATTTAATGTGACAACAAGGTAGGGTGGGGAGGAATCTTGAATGGTGGTAGCTTATGTGGGATTGATAATGTTGTAGAAGACTTGAGAGGAGGAGGGGTTGGAAAAAAATTTAGAGGAGGTTGCTTAGGATTTGGTGATGTAGTAGAAGACTTAGTAGGAGGAGGTGATGGAGGATGGACCTTGAGAGGTTATTTCTTAGTTGGAGTGGGCTGCATAGGTAGTGCTTGAGTAATGAAGAAATAACATTAGAAGTGATGGCATGATGCTCATTAGACATAAATGAATCAGACTTAGGAACCCAATGGGATGTAGCAATTTG
Source organism: Taxus wallichiana var. yunnanensis (assembly GCA_018340775.1). Classification (NCBI taxonomy): domain Eukaryota; kingdom Viridiplantae; phylum Streptophyta; class Pinopsida; order Cupressales; family Taxaceae; genus Taxus; species Taxus wallichiana. Next base: position 676,681,395 of record CM031237.1, on the reverse strand, counting down.
AGATGAACATATAACATTTTGTGTAGAAAATGAAATGATACCATAATTCTTAAGGTGGATTTTTTTCATTTTAGGGCATAAGAACCATTGTCATTATGTCCATTAATTCAATGATAATCAAAATATTGATGACATTGATATTTTTCAAGCCGATAAGGAGGATAGTAATGAGTAGATGGCAAGTTGATCAATTAATGAGTTTGGAGATGAGGAATAATATCTTGTCGCTTAACATTTGAATCAAAATTGAGACATTTGGGTAGCGGAAACACTTGGGGTTCACTGAAATGAGAATATGTAGAAGATAGAGAATTAGGATGAGGAGAATGAGATGTAAAAGGAGAACTAGCATGAATTGGATAAGCATCCTTAAGATGTTGAATTTAAGATTTAAGATATGTAATTGTTGATTCCATATCTTGAATTTTGTCTTGAAATAAATAATGTAAATATTGAATTGAGTCTAATATAGGTTGATTGGACATGAGAGGACCATGAAGTCTAGTTTCATAAGAGAGATGATCAAAAATGGCACTCACTTGAGCAGGTGGTGTATCTCTAGGGAGATATATGGTGTCTAGGGTTTTTTAAAGAACATAATTGCAAGGTGGATGCATTTTAAGTAATCCATGAAAAGAGATTTGAAAAACCTTAGGATCCATGAAAGAATATTTGATAGAAGAAGAAAAATGAGGATCCAAGAGTGTTCAAATGTGGGTTCACTACATGATTTATCAAAAATGGAATTTGTAAAATCTTGATTATAGAGTCACGTATGATAAACTAATGATAAACAACTATTGGAATGTAAATGACACAAGCAATAAGCAAGTAAAATAGGAAACCCTAAGTGAAAGAGGAAGAAAGAGAGACTTAACATATTTACACTTTCCTAAAGATGATGCGGAATGGATAAACTGATGAATAGGAGGAGCAAACTCTCACAAATAATCATAGAAAATCCTCGGAACTATCGAATGAGCCGGGAATAGGGTGCCTAGATTGGGGTGAGAGAGTGTCTAGGTGCTAAATGCCTTTCTTTGGGAACCCGACACCATGCAAGGGCTCAAAGCTGGTTTTTCTTATGTCACACAAGTGTTGTTAACCTTCGGTTTTGGTTTCCGTATGTCACCTGGATGATCGCCAAATTCACCTGTAACCTATAAAGAGAAGATGATCTGTAAAACACTCAAAATACATCAAATCCAAAAAGAAAATATGTAATATTGGGATTCGTTCTTACCATGGCGGTCACCTAATTGAGTGAAATTACAATCGAGTGCTTCACTAAATCTTAGACTCCATGTAGTTCGTATGCGTATGTGTAGAAATCGTACCTTAGGATTCCCTTGTGCAAGTGCATGTGATAGTGGATGATAACTATATGTAATAATGTAAATAGATTTGTAGATGGAAAAATAAACTTCCCTTCCTATGTGTGTATAAATAAAATGTAGTCCCTTTTCCTTTTAATGAGTGCTAGATGAAGGCCTTTGATGCTCTTAGATGCTTTTAGATGTAACCTTAGGTGGCGATAATAGATTCTTAGTGCTTGGTACTTTATTTTGGTCACATAGCTTTATACTTATATGATTCCCTTGGCTAAATTTTGTAATTGACAACTAAAAGGATGACCTATAATAAAATAATATTACCAAAAGATAAAAGAAGCCCAAAAAGAGAGAGTAAGATAGAAAGAAATTGGGGTGCCCATGAGGGGACGAGGGTGCTTGGGAGATGGGGTACTAAAGAGTGTCTTTGGTGTCCAAAGTCATGAAATATGAAGCAATGAAGTTCAAACTTGGTACATGTAAGGTGTGTAAGACCAAATAAAAATTAAGAAATAAATAAAATAGGCCAAATGTAGATGTCAATTACTAGTTTTCTTTCTTAGGAATCATATGAATGCGAGTATGCTTTTAGGACCTATAAATGTACCCAAGTGCATGATTTTGTGTCTACACCTCTAAGTGACTGAAGGTGTTTGGAAACCATTTTCATGTGTTCATATTGCCTTAGAGGGTGTTGGGGGGGATGGAATGAATTTGTATTTTCCGATGTAACTTTCAAATTAGGCCATGTATTAAATTTCTGCATCCCATGGTGGATCGAGAGGGGGATGTGTTATAAGCTTATTCTCTTTGAACTTTCCAACAATACCATTATAAATATGATATGCCACCTCTTGTTTTGCAAAATTTTTAGGCACATAGTATGACAACTGAAAAGGAGGTGTAAGGATTCCCTCAATCATGATAATAATATATTCTAGATAGAAGAATATAGCTCCCATTTTCCTTATGGAAGTAAGGATGCTAGAAAATATTATGGGTGTCATTGTTTCATGTATTTGTTGGTAGAGAGAAGGATATAAATAAGTGACTATATCTTGAGTATGATATCTGAACCGATGGGCATATAAGTTTGAATATAGATCATTTAGGTGCAAATGGAATGAAGGAATCTAATTTTGATAAAAATATGAACAATTGAGAACATCAAAGACTCGCATTCGAAGATAAAAGCCATTTAAAATGATTTCCCATTATCCACGATATTTTTTCTTTGGTTCACTAACTTAAAAGCGAGAACTTTCTCTAAGGAGGAATCTTTCCTTCATCAATAATCATAGAAAGTAAAGGGATCCAAGATACATCAACCTTAGAGATAGAAGGTTTTTCCATATAACCTGTTCATGAGGGCCATGCCAATATGGAATCTGGTCTAAACATTTTAATAAGGATATGGTTAGATCAGAATCATCCATATTATCTATTGGGTCCACTAAAAAATTTGTAAAAGAGATCTTATTCTCCTTGTGGCCATCCATGTAATGAAATTACTTGTATAATTCAGATTATGAACATAAATAGAACACCAAAGAACATAATATTTCAGATAAATGATCTCAATATGTAATTAAAATAGCTTCGCCACTTCGAGGGGGCAACCTCCAAACCATACAATAAGACTCAAATGCTTGAATGATGATGAACTACTACCTACAATCCCCTATATATACTATTCATATGTTATGGCCATCACCAAGGCTGACCTACTAAGCATGAGAAAGTATAAATGATATGGTAAACCACAAGTCACTACTCATATCCTAATATAAGCAATAGGTGCATAACATGCCCTTCCCCTTCAAAGCAACATTTTCCTCAATGTTGAATAATCCTAGATGTTGCGGTAGAAAACCTTCATCCTCTCGGGTTGCATCTTCTATGATCGATTCTTCCACTTGATCGAGATATTCCTTAATGTCTCGGTTCTCACCTCTTAGTAGGTGTTTGTAGAATCTTCATGGCTCCAAAATGATTCTTCCTTCCTCATCAAGTTATGGTAGCTCTATTTGGGTTGCAAATTTCTATCCAATAACGTTCTTCAGAAGGAAACATGGAATAGTGGGTGTATGCATGAAGATTGAGGCAACTCTAGTTTATAAGCAACACTTCCAATTTTCTGTAGAACCTAATAAGGAACATAATATTTAAGAGTAAGTTTGTTTTCCTGTTTATATTGCTTCAGGACATCTTCTTGTAAATTTGTATATGTACAAAAATTCAATCACCAATTTCAAAATGTCTTTCACTACGGTGTTGATCTGCTTGTTGTTTCATTCTATTTTTTCCAATGCCAAACTCTCCTTCAAACTAGCCAAAACCACCTCATTGTTGATGCTTTGAATGTGTTCCTCAACATCTCGACCTTAGTTTTCACCCTCAAAGAAGAAGTAATAGATGGTGGATGGTAATAATATAATGCTAAAAATGGGGTCATTTGATAATAGGTATGAAAATATGTGTTATACCACCATTCTGCAAGTGGTAGCCATTTAACCCACCATTCCTACTTATCTGATACAAAAAAATGTAGATACCCCTCTAAGAATTTGTTGACCACTTCTATTTTCCCATTAGTTTGAGGATGGTAAGATGAATTGTGAGCTAGCTGAGTACCCAAACATGTAAATAATTTTGTCCAAAAATTATTTGTGAAAATAGGATCACAATCACTTACAATTATCTTTGGGGTTCCATGTAGCCTTTGAACTGTCTCCAAAAAATAGCTGCATCTTGTACTGGCTGCAAATGGATGTGACAGGGCACAAAAATGGGAATATTTTGTGAGCCTATCCATAATCACCAAAATAACATTCTTACCCTCTGAATAAGGCAATCTTGTGATGAAATCCATGAATACCTTCTCCCATCTTTGGCTAGGAATTGACAATGGTTATAATAGACTTGGTGTCTTAATGGTTTCACCTTTGTTCTATTGGCACACCAAACACTCTGATACAAAATTTTGTACATCCACCTTAAGTCCTTCCCAAAATAATTATCTTTTATTCATTGACATGTCTTCAAAAATCTAGAGTTTCCTCAAACAGTGATGCATGTAGCTCTGTAAGAATCTTATGATTCAACTCAGAATCTTTACACAAGAATAACTGTCCTTGTACCATAGGGAATTACCTTTCCACTCAAATTTGTTAGATGTTATAGAGCCTTGCTTGATATTCTATATTAGAGATTGTGTATCCTTTTCCTACTCCCATTCCAATCTTGCTTCATCCACCCAATTAGCATTCAATATGGACATTACACATAGTAAGGCATCTACGGATGTATCCCTTCTAGATAGTGCATCGGCTACTACATTTTCTTTACCCTTTTTGTATATGATTTCAAAATCATAACCCAACATTTTGTTACCCACATTTTTTGTTCCCGAGATGATAAAATTTTCTCCAAAAAGTATTTTAGACTATCATGATCAATTTTTACCTTGAAGTGTCTACCCATTAGATAGGGCCTCCATTGCTTGATTGCATGAAGAATATCCGTCATTTCTTTCTCATATATAGGTTTGAATAGATATTTTACTTTGAATTGGTGACTATCAAATGTAATTGGTCTTCCTTCCTACATCAGAACTACTCAAAATATTGATCCTGAAGCGTCGCATTCAACAATGAAGGTTTTTGAGAAGTTGGGAGTATCCAAAACTGGGTTGGTGCACATGGCTTCCTTCAATTTCTCAAAGGATTTAGTGGTTGTGTCTATCCAATGGAAGGCATCCTTCTTTAGCAATGTAGTGAGTGGAGCCACGAATCTACTATATCACCTCACAAATCTTCTGTAGTACCCTATTAGTCATAAGAACCCTAAGATATTTTTGAGAGTTTTGGGCCTTGGCCATTCCACCATAGCTTTTATCTTCTAGGGATAAACTTTGACACCTTCATGGGATAGAATGTGACCCAAGTAATCTAACTCTTATAAACCGAAAGAACATTTGGAGGGATTTTCATAGAGCTTATATTTCTCCAAAACTTCCAACACTTTATTTACATGTTGCAAGTGTTCTTCCCATGTCTTATTATAAATCAATATGTCATCAAAGAAAAATAATACAAATTTCCTTAAAAGTGACCTAAAAACAATGTTCATCAAGCTTTGAAATGTTGATGGATCATTTGTATGACCAAAAGGCATTACCAAAAACTCATAATGGCCCTCACGAGTCCTGAAAGCCATTTTATGAACATATTCCTCTCTTATTCTAATTTGATGGTACCCCAAATGAAGATCTAATTTTGTGAAATAAATAGCACCATGAAATTCATCAAGTAAATTATAAATTACTGGAATAAGAAACTTATCTTTGATGGTATAATATTTAAGTTCTCAATAATTTGGACACATCCTCCATGTTTCATCCTTTTACCTACCATGACCACTAGTGAAGAATATGCGCTTTGGCTATGCCTGATGATACATGCCTTTAACATTTCCTACACCATTTTCTCGATATCACTTTTCCGGGAATATAAGTATCGTATGGTTTGATGTTAGGTGGTTGGATTCCTAGAATGAAGTGAATGACATGATAGTGATCCCTAATTGGTGGTATTCCCTTTGGAATTGCATAAAAAATAGACGATTGAGCACCAATTTTTTTAAGATTGGGTGGCATTGAAGACTCTATATTTTGTACCTCTATGGAAAATAACTTTGCTACAAATCCATCTACTCCTTTTCTGAGAACCTTCTACATCTGATGAGAGATAATAATTTGTGGAGACTTAGCTACCACCCTTTTCAATTTTATTGTCCTTCCTTCGAATGAAATCACATGAAAATTCTTGGAAATTCATTTCTATAGTACCCAAGATTGTGAGCCATTGGACACCCAAAACATTATCTACCCCTCCCATAGAAATAACAAACATGGCGAGTATAACATGTAGTATCCCATGGAAATCTCGATACTATGGTAGTTTCCTATGCACTTGACTATCCCACCATCCATAATCATAACTTGCATTTACGGAGCTAGGTAAATAAAACAATTGAGGCGGGTAGTGAACTTACTATTTATGAAGTTATGAGTACTTTATGAGTCAATCAACGTCGTCACCTTATATTTTTGAGATAGCCAATAACCTTGATTGTTTGAGGAGTACTAATGCCTGAAAACACATGGAAAGAAATTTTAGGTTGGTGATACTCTACTTCATCTTCTACTAGTTCCTCAACTTTTCCTATAATTTCAGCTTCCTCTTCATCCTCATTTCCTCCTTCACTATAGAACAAATTATTCTCAACACATTTGTGTCCTGGTCCATATTTGTTTTCGTGGTTAAAACATTATCATTTTTCTATTTTTTCTTTCATTTGTCAAGGAGTCAATCTAATTGGTTGAGTGAATGATGGGGAAGGGGTACTACGGTCTCTGGTGTTAGTGAAAGGTTGCCTCCTACTGCAAAGATTTTTTTCCTCTACTCTATGTGCCATGATAATAGAATCAGAAATCTTGAGTGGATTAAACATACATACCTCATGCTCAATGTGGTCCTTAAGACCCCCAAGAAATAGGTCATTCATGTTCTCTTTTGTAATATTCTCCACCCTTAAGGATAGGTTATGGAATTGATGCACATAATATTTGATTGATCATGTTTGTCTTAACTTTTCCAATTGACTAAAGTAGTTATCTAAAACACTGGAACTATAGTGTAATTACAACTCCTCAATAAAAATTTTCCAAGTGACACTTAGACCACTCTTTTGCCTCTAAGGACATAACCATTGATACCTGCATTTAATTGGTTTGATTCAAGATACAGGGATGCCAAGGTCACATTTTTTCTGATGGGATTTTATGCAACTCAAATAATTTCTCCATTTGATTTATCCAATTCACTGGATCCTTCCCATAAAATTTGTGCATCTCCCTTTCGAAATCATGTTCCATGTTACAAATAAGTTGGATTCTGATTGGGCTAGAAAAGTGATCCAACATGGTTATTTTTCCCATTATTCTAAATTGAAGATCCTCCTTGGTTGAGTTGGGACTGATTTGGGACATACTGTTTACCCTTTATATGTTGCATGATATCATCCAACCGCTGATTGATTTGGTCTATGTCTCCTTTACATGCCATCTCAGATTGTACATTTTGTAGTTCATACTTGAGTTGGATCACCTTATGATCAATTGAGGTAAACCCTAGTGCTGAGGAATATGTATTTACCCCTTTTGACTCCAACTCTTCTATCACTACCCCATCTTTATTTGGGGTTTTACCCGGAGTGACCAGATTCTTTTTGGCTCTTATGGAAGGCCCCATCATGATGTCAAACCCTAGGGTTTAGGGTTTTGATACAAATTCGGCCAAATAGGAAACAACACAAATAAGATACTACCACTATTTTTTTGAGGGCTTTCTGAAAATGTAAAGAAATTGGAAACATTCCAAAAATATCGGTCTAGGGAGCAATTTTATGAAAACCCTAAATTTTTAATAAATTTTGCAAAATAATGTTTTTTTTTGAAATTTTTAGGAATATTACTTGTAATTATTCATAACTCGTAAAAAAATCTTCAACAAATTTCTCAAGTTTGTAAGATATATTAGAACAAAAAATTAGGGTTTTTGTAATTTTATCCTAGATTGTAGATTTGATACCACTTGTAATGAAATTACTTGTATAATTAAGATTATGAGCATAATTAAAACATCAAAGAACATAATATTTCAGATAAATGATCTCAAGTATGTAATTAAAATAGCTTTGCCACTTGAAGGGGAAACCTCAAAACCATAGAATAAGACTCAAATGCTCGAATGATGATGACCTAATACCTACAATCCCATATATATACTATTCATATGTTATGGCCATCACCAAAGATGATCTACTAAGCATGAGAAAGTATAAATGATATGGTAAGCCACAAGTCGGCTACTTATATCCTAATACAAACAATAGGTTAAGGGCGTAACAATCTAGGACTCAACCGTATATGTACAAGGTTTCTAGCTATGGTAGTTTGTAATAACATCTATATGCATACCCGACATAAAAATTATTCTATTTTTACATGATTTAAAAAATAAGGTCCACTCCTTGAAATTGGAAAGAATTAGATTGGAAGTGATCAATTTTGGAAATGGAAGCACCACTGGTTTAATGATAATTAAATGGAGACCATCTCTTTTTATTTCCCTTATGTCTTGGTACCTTAGGGATTGATCTTCCAGGATACCATTTTTCGTCTATGACATCTACATTAATAATTTCATTTTGGAATGTGGAAAAAATAGCCGAGTAATGCTGAAATTCATGATTTAAGGAAATTGGATAGAACATGATATCTCTCATTAATTTGGTGTTTGATAGGAATATAAATAAGCATCTACGTCGACAATTCTAGTTCTCCCACCATGTTGAAAGATACGAGTCCACGAAAACTACATATATCATAAAAATAAACAAATACCAAGCCAAAGGATGTACTTGGATTTACATAAAAAATTATGTCTCTTATTGAATATTTGGTTAGATTAAAAACTTAGTTGACAAATAAATGTAAGAAGTGTTGATCTAGTGGTCACCGAGGTTCAATCATAAAAAAATATTTAGCGTAGAGGTCGCTAGGCATCATTCACAGGATAACTACTAATGTAATGAACAAAGTGCAGAAAAATGTGTACTATTGAGGGGTCAAGGCATATGTAGTTTTGATCCTAGCGGTCACTAAGGTAATCCATAACAAAATGTTTAGAGCTTGGTCGTATCTAGGCATTATTCACAAGACAAATATTAATGCAATGAGAAAGTGTGGAAATACGTGCACTCTTGAGGGGTAAAGACATACATATTTATGATCTTAGTAGTTGCAAGGATCAACCACAAAGAAATATTTAGATCTTGGTCATATCTAGCAAAGTATTCACATGACAAATATTAATGCAATGAGAAAAAGCGTGGAAATACAAGAATTATTGAGGGGTCAAGACATACATATTTATGATCTTAGTAGTCGCTAGGATCAGCCACAAAGAAATAATTAGATCTTAGCGAGTCACTAGGCATCATTAATAGGAAAAATATTAATGCAATGATAAAATTAGGACAATACATGCATTATTGAGGGGTCAAGATATACATAGTTCGATCCTAGTAGTCACCATGAGTTAGTCATAACTAAATATTTAGATTTGATCAGTCACTAGGAATCATCCATAGGACAACTATTAATGCAATGAGAAAAGTGTGGCAATTCATGCACTATTGAAGGGTCAAAACATATGTAGTTTTTATCCTAGCAGTCACTAAGGTCAATCACAATGAAATATTTAGAGCTTAGCAATCTCTAGGCATCATTCATAGTAAAAATATTGATACAATGAGAAAAATATGGAAATATATGCACTCTTTATGGGTCAAGACATATGTAGTCCTAATCCTAGTGATTGCTAAGGTCAGCCACAACAAAATATTTAGAGCTTGGTCATATATAGGCATTATTCATAGGACAACTATTAATGCAATGAGAAAAGTGCATAAATACATGAACTATTGAGGTGTTAAAACATACGTAGTTTTTATCCTAGTGGTCGCTAAGATCAGCCACAACGAAATATTTAGAGCTTAGTGGTCACTAGGTATCATACATAGTAAAACTATTAATGTAATGAGAAAAGTTTGACAATACATGCACTCTTGAGGGGTCAAAACATACGTAGTTCTGATCCTAGAAGTCACTAAGGTCAACCATAATGAAATATATAGATCTTGGCTATATCTAGGAATTATTCACATGACAACTATAAATGTAATGTTAAAAAATGCAATAATACATGCACTATCAAGGGGTCAAGACATTTACAGACTTAGCCACATTTTAGTTAAAGAAGGGTATCACATGCAAAACACATGAAGTTGTGGGTAGGCGTAATGATGACAAGGTTGTTACATGGAGACTTGAAGCTCAAGAAAATAATATTCCAAGGAATCATTATGGTTACAGGTTGTAAAGTGAAGGTTTTTATGGCTAGCTAGCATCTGCATGGCTTGGAAACTTGAGTATAACAAAATATGATGACATTTGGCATGCGGGCTTGCTTCTAGAATGATGATTAGGAGATCCTATCCTATTTAAGGAGGCATTTGGATCTAGAAAAAAAAGAGAGAGAGAAGGTTGAGTGTGAGTGCATATGTAATGGTGTATGTGTGGTGAAGAATATGTAATGGTTCTAGGGGGTAATATAGGGTTTTTTGGATAACAGAGCCATGGGAAGGGTAGGATGATAATGGTAGAATGATGTAACTAATCTGTTGTGAACCTTTTGATGTAATATGGTTACTATAAACATTTTTAATCAATATATAAAGGGTTGTTTTGAATATCTATGTTTATGGGTTCAAACCCTAGTGTTCTTCATTTTTCTCATGGTTTAGATCTGATTCCTTTATATTGTCAATAATGCTTATGTTCTTTTCATGGTGCATCTATGTTTAGATCTAGTGTTTTTACTTTGTGCTAGAATAAATGCATGTATTTCCTATTTTCTGCACATATTCCTCCATTAATGGAAAACATTATTACAAGGCTCACATAAGGAGGGCTCGAGCTTTATATGCACCTGGGTGAGAACACCCTAATTAATGTTGGGTGATAGGCCGGCACACTTGGGGTTTAAAGGGAGTAGGGAAATGTGACTACATTTTGGTTCCATTTCGGGACCTCTTTTGAAGTTGTTATGAGAATGGTGTGTGATGACAAAATGCTTGACCTTGGACAACATTGAGACTTGGCTTAAAATCATGAAGGATGAGTTTTCTTAGAGATTCAATACTAGATCTAAGTTTGATGCACATAAATGGGTAGAGAGGAATTGTATCATGAACTCTATGAAACATTATTTTTTTGTTTCCCAAGTAGAGTTGTATGAATGGTTGTCATCATATGCATCAAGGAAGAGTTGGTATTATAGACCTCATGTTTGGACCCAAGAAGAGTATCAGAGGCTACATGATGTTGATCTGACCTAGACTCATGTTGTTGATCAGTGGTGGTGGAGTGGAGTGTTAACTAGCTATATATTAGAATTTGTGGTTTATATGTATTCTTTCCTTGAGATATTGCTGAGTTTGAGTTCTTGAGGGAGCAAGAGGATCATTCTTGCATGTTATACCATTAGCCATTAAGATCTTGATCATCACTCTGAGTATGGAGGAATTTCCTATGGCTGGCTAACTTCCCACTAAGTGGGAAAGAAGCTAGTGTGGTGAGAGATGGCGGACCTTGTGGTAGAAATGGAGAGAGAGGAGAGGTGATCAAGTATAATGAAGTGTGAGAAAGGGAGTTGGTGAGACAACGTGAAGTTACAAGAGTGATGGAATTATGGAGGAAGATGTTGTGGGAAGGATTTGAGGTTTGCGTGGAGAACATGGGACCTGAGAAGTCTATGCTACCCCATCTTGGCAAGTGGGAGAGAAAACCCTCAGATTTTGGTGAGAGCTCATCATATGGAGAAAGGAGGAGATTTATAGGTGTGCATCTTAGCCCACCTAGTGACCAAACCCTGGCGCTTAGTTTTCCAATTCTTGAGATAAGTGTTGTTAACCCGGTTGGTGTTGGTATTGGTAGTGAAAACACTGGTAGATATAATTTTTCATTTAGTTCATCTATGATAAAACATAAACATTTCTTGTGTTTGGAGGCATCCTATCTGGCACATCATTTGGGAAAAGTGTGGGTACACAAAGTTTGGGTATCACGTCTGGAAGTGGTTCAACGTCACACAGATTTTCGGCATGTGTAGTTTAGCATGATGGTGGGTACATAGAGTGCAATTGCATCAGACCCTTACCTACTGTGATGGGAGGAGGATTTGGTGGATCAGAGGAATAGGAGCTAGTGGATCTAGTGGATCTAGTGGTGGAGGAAACACAAGAGGGAATCAAGGTCCTAGATCTGGTGGACAAGGACCACAACACCATCAGCAAGTGTTTTATGAGATTCTCTCTTCATTTTCCTAATTACAAGGGTGTTGAGGATGTGGTAGAGCATGTACACAAATGTGAATTACTATGGCGTGCTAAGGGTATCACTACCCACAAAGTGGAAGGAAAGTCAATTTACAACTACATTTACAAGGGGCACACATAATATAATGGTACCAAAAGTATGACCCACATCAAATGGTGGTGGATTATAATGTGTTACATGATGCCTTTTTGGTGGAATTCCACATTCCTAAGTTTGAGAAAAAGAGCATCAAGCACACTCAAGGAAATTCAACAAGGTATGATAGAAAGTGTGTGGGAGTATGATGCTGTGCTTTAAGACTCTTCTGTCAAAGTTATCTTATGATATCCATCCCTCACAACATGCTCAATGGTTCGTTGGAGGATTGATAACACCTTTTAGATGAGCGCTTTCCCATAAGACTTTCATGGACCCATGCGAGGCCTTGGATGCTACTCTACGTTGCTGAGGCCATCGGAAGCATTGATACTAGGGTAAGTCCCATTTTTAGAAGCAATATATTGATGTCATGGAAAAGTAGCTAGAAAAATTATCTGCAAACTCAGCTCATGAGACTCACAGTGGACTATGGTGCACAATTGTGAGGTAGAAGGACACACAAAGGATAGTTACCCACAAAATTTTGTGCACACTATGTCATTAGATTGTGAAATATGTCACAGAGATCATGATCCAAGTAGATTCCCATTGTTACAACATGCACTCACAAGAATGTGTCTTCTTATTGTAATATTTTCTCATCTATGAACTCACGATACAAAGGATTCCGATTGATAGACCAAATCCATGATGCCATTGATATTGGTGTGCATGTGCCAGACCAACATTGGAAGTAGTTCTAAGAATGAAGGTCATAGTATGAAGGGTGTGAAGATGGAGGTGGTTGAAGAAGAGGTTTTTTCAGAGAGGATTAGAGGTCATGGTGGATAAGGAGGTAGGAGTGAATTTCCCCGTGGAACTTGTTACAATTGTGGATCTACTAAACACTACAAATGTGAATGTCCAGATTTTCTTTAGTTCTCATGGTGCAAGAAGAAGCATAAGTATGAAGAGTTCCCTAAGTTTTATGAGCACATGAGCTAGAACCAGAGGAAGGAAAAGGCATGGGATGGTGAGTGTGAAGTGAGCTGATCCATAGTGGATGCCTAGGGTAGCACATAACCCTGAATTAGAACTGTCTTAGTAACTAGGTGGGTGGAAGATACGTGTGCACAGGGAAGAACCAAATCAAAGGCCCTCTCATTACAAGAGAAGAGGTATTACATGGGAAATATCTTGATCCAAATCATCAAAAGGAGGTCTACCAAGAGACCATGGAGGTGATTAGAAACCTGCAAGGGAGATTCAATGTTTGAAAGAGAAATCACGAAAGTTGGAACAGGAAAAGAATGTTGAGGTCCCTCAGAAGGACATGGATGAGGTAGAGAAGTGTGTAGGATGTTGCTGCACTAGGAGAATATTATCCCTCTATTAGGAGAATGGCTAAGAGAAAAAGTACCATGCGTTGGAGGTGAGTGTGAGAGGCAGGTCTTACATGCTAATCTTCCCCCTCACAAGTATTGATTATGACAAAGAAATCACATTGAATGCAAGTTGTGGATGGATGGCTCTTGAGAAACATTCTAATTGACATGGGTGTAGAGGTCAATGTTCTCACTTTAGATGCATGGAATCAATGGGAGGCCCCCATTACATCCATCTTCAAATGTGTTGTATATGGAAAATAGAAAAAGGCTATGCCCATCGAGTGTTAAAGGATGCATCCATAACCATCTAAGGGGAAAAGTTTACTAGAGATTTTGAAGTCTTAGCACTTGTTGAGGAAGATAACTTTCCAACCTTACTTGGATGCCCCTAGTGTTATAAGAATAATGTTGACTTGCACTTTAACAAAGGGTACATAAGTTTGAGAACAAAGAGGAGCATGTCATTATTCCACTAATGGATGGGAAGTCATGCCCTATGTAGAACCTTTGGGAGAAGAGGACCTGGATAAAATCTATGTGCGCACCATTAGAGACCCCGAGGTTGTCCATCCATCAGAGAAGGAGTCATTCAATGGGAAGATGCTCAATCCATGAGTGATATAACTAGTGTTGCATGTGACAATTGGGTGTATGGGACCTATGAGTTGGTCGAAGAAGACAATTGAAGGGAATATGACTCAGTTACAAGGTGTGCTTAGTTAGGTGCCTGGGAGGAAGGATAGTTACCCAGTTACACTAGAGAGGGTAACCCTGATGTCTTTCTACATGTGTGATGGAAGTCCAAATGGACATGTCAAATAGAAAGGAGGAATATGCTTACTTATACCTTATGTGGGACAACAGCACATTGGTGGGTGACCCATCGAGACAATCTTCTAGAGTGGCGTGAAGTGAGAATCATGCTCTCTCTATTAGGTTTCTCTAGTAATAATGCACCATCTAAAATATGACTATCATGGGAAGGATTCCACCTCATTCCACATCCAGAATGTGAGAGAACTGGATGGTAGGCTCGGAAGCCTTACCTCCTTCACTATGGGTGCATAAGTTCTATTCCACCTTGCAGGGTTGTGCATGCACATGGTATATCCATTTGAAGTTACATCATTAGATGGGAAATTAGCAAGAGTTAATGATGGATATATTATTCAAATTTTGAGTATTAATCTCCTAAGCCATTGGTGAATGAGGTGTTGTAGGTAGTCAAGTGCCTTACCTTGGGAGATAGTACCATGGATGAGGACCAAATCCTATATTTTTAGGGGAACCTAAGTTGGGGGCACTTCATAGAAGAAGAACTAGAAGAAGAAGAGATAGAGGAGATATAGTTTGAGTGCACCTTCCTAGAGAAGGAAAAGGAAAGTTAGTTTACTTGATAGATGATGAGGAGGTAGAAAATTTGGATGTTAACCATACAGAAGGTACACATGAAGTATTGGAAAAATAGATGAGAAAGCATGTGCCTACCATGAGCCCTTGAAAAAAAATAAAGTTAACATTGGTACAGAAGTAGAGCCAAAAGAAGCTATCATTGGAGATTACCTGGAAGACCAAGAGGTTTCAAAAATAGTTGAGCTACTGCGTGACTTCCAAGACTTGTTTGTTCCCACATGGGTACCATGAATTGAAGGGATTTCATCACTCATTAGGGGAAATGTGGATTAAGTTAAAATAAGGTGTGCACCCATAGAAGAGGCCATACAAGATGAACCTGAATTTATGCATAAAGGTTAAGGAGGAAATTGATAAGATGATAGAATCTGGAATCATTGAGGCAATTGAGAATTTAAGTGGGTGATCCGATGGTGATTAGTATCAAGAAGGATGGGAGGATAAGGATTTGTGTTGATTACATATATTTAAATGCTTCATGTGTGATAGATCCTTTTCCAACCCCATTTATTGAGGATATTTTGAAGGTGTCGCAGGGTGAGAAATCTATTCTTTCATAGATGGATTCTCTGGATATCATCAAGTAAGAATCACAAAAGGAATACCAGGAGAAGAATACTTTCACAACTGAGTGGGGAATTTTTCTTATACGGTTATGCCCTTTGGGCTTAAGAATGTGCCTGATGTATTTTCGTGCATCGTGGTGTAGGCATTTAAAGACTTCATCCATAAATTTATGCAAGTTTACTTAGATGATTGGACAATGTATGGATTAGTAAGGGATCATTGTGAAAATTTGAGATTGATGTTTGAGAGGTGTAGGTAGTTAAGTTATCTCTAAACATTAAGAAATGTGTCTTTTTTACTCCATTTGGCACATTACTAGGTCACATTATATGCAAGGAAGGTTTATTGGTAGACCTTGCCAAGGTTTCCATTATTTTAGGGTTGGAGGAGCCTACTACCAAAGCAAAGCATGGTGTGGATTCTTAGGGCATAAGATATTATAGGAAATTTATCAAAGGCTATGCCAAGATTTTTGTGCCATTAGAAGAGTTTTGAAACATAAGAGTAAATTTATTGGGGAGAGGCACAACAAGTGGCTTTTGACACATTGAAGGAGAAACTTACTATTGCACCCATTTTGTACTTTCCCTCTTGGGATAAGCCCTTTCATGTGCATGTGGATGCATTAGGTATGGCAATAGGAGAAGTGTTGGCACAACCTAGAGAGGGATTGTTGATCACCCTTTGTGTTTTACAAGTAGAAAATTAACTCCAGTTGAGCATAATTACACACAATGAAAGAGTGAGAAAATTATTTATGATTTATGCGCTACACAAGTTTAGGAAATACTTATTAGCTACCCCATTTATATTTTACATGGATCATATGGCGCTCAAGTACTTTTTTGAACCTATTTTTACAAGGGTGCATATGCTAGTGGATCTTGTTATTTTAGGAGTTTGATTTTTGGTCATCGTGAAACTAGGAAAAGAAATTTAGGACCTAACCATCTATGAGGATTAACTCAGTGAGGACACAAAGCATTGAGGACACAATGCTAGATGCACAAATTTTTAGATTCTGCAATGCACACCCTCGATTTGGAAGGATATTGTTGTTTTCTTATGAATGGGTGTGGTGCTTGAAGGAATGAAGGCCTTGGAGAAAAAAGTTGTCTATACACCCACACCTATATGTTGATTAGTGGAGACCTATACAAAGATAGGCTGAGATGAGGTTTTTGCACGGTGTGTGTTGGAACATGAGCATACTGCAATCATGGAAGAAGCTCATGGTGGCATTACAGGAGGACACTATGTAGGAATGCGACCACAGTGCAAGATCCTATTGGTAGGCCTTTGGTGGGAGATAGTTTATAAGGATTGTATAGAGTATTCAAAACATGTGACCATTCTAATGCCTTGGTAAGCAGGGAAGAGAGATGAAATGCCATTAAGACCTATTTTAGTGCAAGAGCCATTTGAAAAATGGGAAATTGACTTTGTGGGCCCTATTTCTCTAGCTGCGTGCAAGACAAGTTTGACTATATTATCACTTGTACATACTATCTTACAAGATGGGAAGAAGTGGTGCCTATGAAGGATTGCATGGTGGCTACAACAACTAGGTTCTTATGGGAGAATATAATTAGCAGGTATGGATGCTTGTTGAGTTTAACAAGTGATAGGGGTACTCACTTTTTGAATGAAACTATTAGAATCTTATTGGTAAAGTTTATGGTGGCCCATCACAAAACTATGCCCTATCACCCTCAAAGCTAATGGAACTGCTAAGGAATTTAACAAGATATTTTGAGCCACACATTAACTAAGATTTGTGATGTCAAAAGAAGGGACTGGGATGATAAAGTCTCTGCAGTACTATGGGCATATCACACAACTTATAAAAGATTGAACAAAGCCACACCTTTTCAATTGGTATTTGGTGCATAGGCGGTTCTTCCTATGGAATTCATGTTACCATCCCTACATATTACATGCATGTAGGAGGATTGGTTGATGAGAAAGCATTAGAGAGCATTGATAAACTTATGGAGTTGGATGAGAGGGCGCTATATCCCGATGGAGTCAAAAGATGGAGAAAGCTAGGCAAGAAGGCATGACATGATCAACATATTAAAAATAAGAAGTTTGAGGTTGGGTAGATGGTTCTTATTTTATATGATTAAAATTTTATTTTCCATCCTAAGAAAACTCAAAGTGCATTGGTTGGGACCATATGTTATATCATATATACTTGATTCAAGCACTTTCCAATTACAAGCGTTGGATGGAACACGGTTTACCTAGTTATTTTAATGGGAGTAGGTTAAAGCCCTACTATAAATAAGTCTTCTTTGTGTTTGTAAATAAGGTAGTATTTCCATTTAGCTTAGGATTTCCCTTAATGCATTTTCCTTATATGTGTTTCCTTTCATCGTTGTTATGCTTTGTCTTTTATTTTTTTTTTTTTTTATGGGTGCACTTTGCGTCGGTGGCTATGCAGGCTAGTTACTATCTAAAGGGGTTTTATGCGTAGAGGACCACACATCTATTTAGTGTGGGGTGGAGAGTGTAAAGAAGAATTTTTAGTGAATAGTGTGGTAAGAAGTAAGTGTTGGGAGTGATGTTGATTGGTGGCCCGAATGAGAAAATCAAAAGCGCGTGGGTTCAGAGGAGCGTGTGTAGAAGAAGTGATTATGGGTGGAGATTGGTGTCAAAATATTTATGAAAAACCATACAAGTGATAAAAGCATAGAAGAAACATGAGGTAGGTGGTGATAAGAACTAGGCTTAAGATGTAGAGGAAGATTGACTTTGGCATTGTGAGCGCATGTAAGGATATGTGGTCAATGAATTTTTACGTGATAGAAGGTTGCGAGGAGTTTCACACGAATTTGTGCATGAAGGAAAAAAAGTGCTAGACAAAACACATGGGAGGAGGAAAGCTGTTGGAAAAATACAACTTTAATGCAATTGTATGGTGGTAGGTGACATGGGAGTTAATGTGGGAAAAATCAAAAAGCTATAAATAGAAGGTCAGGGTAAGTTATTCTTTTTACCTTGTGTTTGTTTATTGAAGAGCTCTTGCGAACTAGGCATCCTTGTGAGATAATTTGTGAAAGAGTTGTGTGTGAAGTGGATAAATTTGGTAGATTTGTGAACCAGAGTGGAATGGAGTACATAGGTGTGCATGGAGGAGATTTTTTGGTGGATTCCCATGAGTATTTACGTTGTCTTGTGGAAGGAGAGTTTTCCAGGTTAGGGTTTTGCAGAGCTAGGGAACACGTTTTGAAGAAATTTTCACAGGAGTGGAGCCGAGGGATTGAGCAGTGTTAAAGAAAAATGTAAGGAAGAACTTACAAGGGCTTGATGAGAAATATGGCACCAAGGAAAGGATTAAACGTTTCACCAAAGAAGAAGGGCAAAGGAAATTTAGTCGCATCGACAAGTTTTAACGAAGAGTGGTATGCAGAGATGTAGTACCAGATGGCATTTTAATGGGGATGGAATGGGTCTCTCATGTGCGTAAGATGGTTATAAGTGATTATAACCATAGGATAGATACCACTAAGAAGGAGATGGCATTGGAGAGCTTGTTAGAGAGAGAACACATGATGACAAACTAGTGTATGATGACTCTATGAAGACAAAACTGGAGAAGGCTAGGATTTTGCAACTTTTTGAGTTTCCATTTTTGGAAAACCTGAGAGATTATACCAATGGCTCATGTCACGCATGCATACAAAGATCACTTCTACTTCACAGGGAGGAGAATGTGCATAACCCCACAATTGATCTCCTAGATACACTAGACTTATCTACATAGGTGAGTCGTTGGATGATGACTTGGATGACAAGGAGGCTATCATGGAGACAACCAAGGAATATGAATACAAGAAGGGAAAGAACTATTTCATATACCAAGATTACTGACCCAGTCATGAAGATGGTTGTGTGCTTTCTCACCAAGTTAAATGGGCAGGAATGGTGGACACAAGTGAACAAGAGATGGTTGAATGTTTACAAAAAGATTTTAGAAGGGACAATCTACAACCTCTCGGCCTTCATTATGGAGGATATCATTGATTCGCATATGATGGAGATAAAATTATGTATGGTAATATTCTCCTTACCATTGTGTTTTCTGAGATTGGAGTGCTTGATGGGCCGAATAACAACATTTGGGAGTACCCTGATGAGAACCCCTCCCCAGCTAAGAGATTGAAGCATATACTTGTGAAACGATAACAACTGCATACAAGGCACACTTGGATAAGTGGTACAAGTAGATGCACGATGCATTTGGGGAAAATGGAGGATTCTAGAGCAAATTCTAGCCTTGGTAAAGGATGAGGCTGAGTTTTGCAAGTGTACCAAAACTTCTGCATTGGCAGGTTCACGTTAACTGATGGCACCAAAATCCCATGGTGTAAACTACCTTTTCCTTCACAACATAATATTTTCAAAGCATAGTTAACAAGTTCAAGGAGGCCAAGAAATTTAGATTTGATCTAAGTGAGGTAGATCAGATCACCACACGTTCACCGAACATTAGTGTATCCTAAGAAGCACACATATGTGGAGAAGTATGTCTCTCATGACATACATATGCTAAGGCCCGTAACATTACCACTTGCAGGAAGCACAATGACAAGGGTGTACATATACACCTAAGGCCCAAGTTTGAGAAGGGCACATACATTGAGGATGATGTCTCCATCCCTAAGGACCCTGCTAGAAGGAAGAAAGAGGAAAAGAGAGAGAGGGAGGAAACTACAACAAGAAAGGTGCCAAGCGCATGTATAATTTAGACCGCATGGGTGCAGGAATTAGGCGTGGGCCCAAGTACTTACACACAAAGGAAGAAATTCCCCATAAAGGAGAAGTCTCCCGAGAAGGAAATGCCCCCATGTAATAAAGGAGTTTCCTATAATGAAGAAGTAAAAGATGGCAAAAATTTCAGATTCTGAGGAGAAAAAGAGTGTGAAGGGTGATGATTCCAAGGAGGAGAATGAGGAGGAGTGTGAAGAGGTGAGAAAATCCCCGGTGTTTGATGTACATGGATTTGATGAAGAGTGGGATGAGTTTTTGGAGGGTTTTGGGAGAAAGAAGGAAGTGAAGAGGAAGTGGGGATGAATGTGCATAGGACCCACACCCCTCGATGATGAATAGTTGGATGAAAAAAGTGGAAAAGGAAATAGTAGGTATCATCAAAAGGAATAGAGCATGAGGTGGAGAGTGCAAGTGTGAGAAGAAGTGGGAGAAAGATACATGGAGCATGGGAAGAGATCCCAAGTTTAGTAGTTAGTTCTTCCAACAAGAGCACGCAAAGGTAGAAAGGGGTGTGTGAAAACACAAGGACACACAATGACTTATTTCAATGATCTAAACAAGGTCTTGCATGTGCATTTCTAAAGCATGGTGCCTACAGACCAAATCTTCTGTTGGTCATCATTTGAGAAAGATAGTGCATACACATGCACAAAGAAAAATGTTGTCATGGAATTTTGAGTCCCATGTTGATGAACCAGAGTTTGAAGTTGATGTAGGAGCATTGGTAACCACACAAAACCCCAATGAGATAAATCCTATTGTGGATTCACAATAAGCTAACTGATGAGAAGGCATGTAATACACTAAACAAGGTGGTGGTGGAAGTCAAATCAAGGTTATTTGGGAGGAATAATAGGATTAGGCATTAGAGAAAGAATTGGATGAGAAGAACAAGGAAATCATAGAGAGAGACAAGGAGATAAAAGGGAAGGAGTCTATAATTACGCAATTAAAGGTTGAGTTGAGAGAAGAAAAGGTGAAGGTGCGTGAAGCCTATAAGAAAGTGGAGACTATCTCAGACTCCATTATCTTAAAGCACCCAGATTTGGCCCCTCCTGAGTAGAAGTATGAGTGGATTTCCACACCTGGAGGAATTGACGTGCTAATCATGATGGAGAGGAAACCACTTGTGTTGGAGTCGGTGGAGGAAGTTTTGGCACGAAAAAGAGAACAAGAGAAGTTAAAAATTGAAGAGACCATAACTGGTACTCCGAGCTCCTTGCCTCTGTAAAAACCGCATCACATATGGCCAAAGTTTGTCTATGACAACTATGGAGACAAGGACATGGTGGAAAGTGTATTGGTTACTACCCATGAGGTGGACCTAAAGGAGTTCTAGGAAAATAACAAGGGTAATAGGGTGGAATGGGACAAGATCATAACAAAGTTGAGAAGAAGTATGAGGTGATCAAAAGCTTAAGGGTCTCGATTAGAAATAAAGTGAAGGAATTATATCCCTAGGTTACACGAAGGATGGATACATTGAGTGACCTTAACAAGAAAATGGAAAGTATTGTTGATACACTAAAGGATAAAGGTGAAGAGTTATCATTTGATGAAGTCAACACATTGATAGGGATTTATTTCAACAAGTGCAGAGTGAGGTGGATGCTTGGAATAAAATTGAAGCATCCTTGAATAAAGACTTCCCAATCCTTGTACAACAGTAGACAAAATTATTTTGTTCTTTGGTGTAAAAAGCTGGATACAAGTTAGTTATTCTTTCCTCCTTTTTTTTTATTTTTTTATTGGAGATCATATTGTTTTCAAGGATGGATAACATGTTTAGTGTGGGGTGATGTTGAGCCTGGAAAATGACTAAGTCCTAAAGAAAGGATGAGCACACACGGAAGGCACTATGGAGAAAATCACGTGAGTGAATGCATGCAAGGAAATATAGGTTTACATGAAGAAGAAAGGTTTAAGGGTTTAATAAATTAGACATATTTAAGTTAAAGAAAGGCATCACATGCAAAACACGTGAAGTTGTGGGAAGGATTAATGATGAAAAGGTTGTTACATGGAGACTTGAAGCTCAAGAAAATAATATTCCAGGGAATCATTATGGTTACGGGTTGTAAAGTGAAGGTTTTTATGGCTAGCTAGCATCTACATGGCTTGGAAACTGAGTATAATAGAATATGATGACATTTGGCATGTAGGATTGCTTTTGGAATGATGATTAGGAGAGCTCCTATCCTATTTAAGGAGGCATTTGGATCTATTTAAAAAGAGAGAGAAGTTTGAGTGTGAGAGTATATGTAATGGTGTATGCGTGGTGAAGAATATGTAATGGTTCTAGGGGGTAATATAGGGTTTTGGATTAGAGCCATGGGAAGGGTAGGATGCTAATGGTAGAATGATGTAACTGATTTGTTGCTAAACCTTTTTGATGTAATCTAGTTATTGTAAACATTTTTTAATCAATATATAAAGGTTTGTTTTGAATATCTATGTTTATGGGTTCAAACCCTAGTGCTCTTCATTTTTATCATGGTTCATAATTCCTTCGTATATATAATGCTTATGTTATTTTTGTGGTACATGTATGTTTAGATATAATGTTATTATGAATAAATGCATGTATCACGTCTGCACATATCTCCTATGTTAATGGTGAACATTCTTACAAGGCTCACATAAAGGAGGGGCTCGGTGCCTACGCGTGCCTTGGGTAAGAACCCACTAATGTTGGGTGATAGGCTGATGCGCTTTGGATTTAAAGGGAATATGGAAATGTGACTATAATAAATATGTATTTTTATTCCTAACGGTCGATAAGGTCATCCATAACAAAATATTTAGAGCTTAGGATCAGCCTTGAAAAATATTTTAAACTAAGTGCTCACTATGCATCATTTACCGGAAAACTATTATTGAACTAAGAAAATTGTTGCAATACATGTTTTATTAAGGGGTAAAGCTTTATGTAACTCTAATTATTTTGCTTGAGGGATGTGTATACCTCTCTTTAATTATTTATAATTGTATCATATTGGTTAGAATATCCTTGGTAGAGCCATGTGCTACACTACATACCCTCGAGAGGGATCAAGCCTTATGTAGTTCTCATGATATATATTATAGGTTATTGAAAGGAATTTTTAGTGGGCACTAAGATTTATTATTATGATTTGTTAGTCAAAATCTATATTCAAAATAAGAAACAATGAAAAATTTGTTGTAGCATAAATATTTTAGTCCACATGATTATATGGCTTAGATGTATTACATGGAAAAACCAAAAAAATTATTTAGAGCTTATCGCATTTGTAGTTCTCCAAGAAAGTTAAAGGGACAACATAATAATTTAAGTAAGGAATGTCTTAGTGGTCGCTAGGTAATTTTAATATAACATTCTAATAACCAATTATAGTAGAGGAGATTAGCGGTCGCTAGGCATTTTATTATTTAAAACCTGATGTGAAATATGTGTGATGTGGATAATTGACATTATACATGATTATATGCCATTTACAAATCAAAGTAATAAATTTAGAGATTAGCAGTCACTAGGAAATTCTTGGAGAGTATATAAATTACACATTTTAAGGATAAATGAAGTCTTAAAGGCCATGGAGGTCTCTTCTTAGTCAGTAAAAATGTTAAATATTTCCAACGCTCATAGGGTACTCTTACAACTTCAAAATGATCAACTCATGATGCATATGAATACCCAAGTTACTTCGTGAATCATAACATTCTTTTTCATCTCCGCAGATTATTTCTTAGATTATTGTGAAGGGATTTATTTTGTATACATACGTATCTTTCTTGGTAGTGTAGGTGATCTTGAATTATAACTCCTATTTGACCATTACAATTTTATAAATAGACAAACTATCAAGAAGAGAAAACCTCTTTGATATGTTACTCTTTGCATCAATTTATCCATATAAAACATGGTATAATGAGTTTAAATATAATGACCAAACTCTTTATAGTGTTATTATGAACATATAGACTCCAAACCCTATATATATTATACATGGTCATTAAATCTCACAATTTCCCAAGATATTAAATATCACAATTTCCTTATGCTTCCACCTCCCACTAAAAACAAACAAGGAATAAATTCCCTTTTCTCACTTACCTTAATCTTCATGCAAAGTAATGGTATTATGTTGGCTCTTATTAAGATATTTAGTAAATTTATTAAAGCTAGATTAAGAAAAAAACCTTGTCATCTTATAATTTTTAGTGTTGATATATCATTAGTTTATTTAACTAAAACACTAAGAGCCTATAATTTTAGTCTGTAAGTGTTGCATGTGTCTTTTCAGAACTATCTAGTTAATGATAAAATCTTTAAAATAATTTTTAGCTTACGTTCTCAAATCATAGGGTTTATACTTCTCTGATTCACTATATTGCTAGGAGGAACCTACAGAGACTAAACCCTTTGTATTTTATCCTTAGCCATCGCATATATGTTTTTATAAAATTACATTTTTCATAATTTCCTTTTGCAAGAAAATAATTACTGTAAAAAGAAAATAATTACTTGTCTTTTTAGGCTCTTAATATCAAATTTACTAAGGAAAATTTCCATACAACCTCATTAAGAAAAAGAAGAAAACACTTATTTCACTAAATTGGGACTTATTCTAGTCCCAATAGCTAAAAAATATAGCCAATATTGGAATCCAATATTACTATTTTTGGATTCCAAAATGTCAAATATTGGAATTATCTGCACTCCAAAATCACACATATTAGATTCCAAAATCGCACATATTGGATTCCAATATCGCATATATTGGAATCCAGAATCACATATATTGGAATCTAAAATCACATATATTGGAATTATATGTACTCCAAAGTCTCATATATTGGAATCCATTATACAAAGTTAGTGTGCACTAGGCATTATTTATGATTTGTTATGTAAAGAACATGTTTTGTTTTATAAGGGCTAATGGCTTTCAGCCATTATTTATGCTAGGTTATAAGGGATAACGATCATTAGCCATTATTTATGCTTATGTTATAAGGGCTACCGACCACCAACCGCTATTTATGCTATGCTATTTATGTTGTGCTATACTGATCTAGCTGATGCTTAGGCATTATTTATGACATGTTATGTACAGAACATGTTTATGATTTATACAAGATAATGAACATATTCTCTTGTCCTTTAATGGTTGCAAAAAAGGCCACAATGTGGTGTTAAATTTAACACCCATTTAGATGTATTTTATTATTTTTATATTAGCTACAAGACTACTAGGCTAATGAATTTCAAGAGATGTGAGACACTTCTAGGTTAATTTACTATGATATGATTTAACCTCATTGTCAGAGAATTATGAAGATATTATGAAGAAACTAGTAGAGGGCATCGATCTAGAATATGAGAATATAATTAAATGTAATCCATCTTTTGATGCACATGGTAGTGGTGTGAACCACCATATTCTTTGTAAAATACTCCATAGAAATATCTTCAATGATCTTCTTCATCTAGCCCGATGATATTCAACGGTGGGAGAAGAAATATTAGATCTTCATTACCCTCCTATTCAAGCTCCCCGCATCTCACTCTATCTGACGCCATCACTATCATCCCTAGCTCAAGAAAAGGGAAAAGCAAAGTGAAATCCTCACACATCCAGAGAAAAGTTATCACTGGTTTGCAGACACTCAAATCACTTGGTTATCGTAGTAAAACCCTACAAATAAAAATAAGAATACTTATGCTCGCGTAAACTTCTTGTCAATGTTTTTGAGTTAATATTTTTAGGGTTTGAGGGGTCTGAGGGATTCCTATTCTCTCTGCCACAAATATTAAGAAATTTAGGGTTACGGTCCTGTCGACTCTTCATATTTTATTTAGATTTAAGTGAATTTAAATAGTAAATTACTATTAAAAATAAAATTAAACAAACATGTTCGTTAAAGTGGATACCTATTGAACGTAATCAACAAAGTGGATAATCTTGTTTGAGAGTGATGATGTATGAAATTTTAGGGGTAGTCAATCTCTATGCACATGTTTGGAAAGGAAATCTTATGAGAACATGTTTCTTAAAAAAATAAAGATACCAACTCAAGTCCTTTATAGTGCATCTATGTATCTACTGCATATTTCGACAAATTAATTTTAAAATCTATTTATTTTATTATGGCATAATTATTGTTGGGGAACCATATTATAACTCATAGAATAGGTAAATATCCTTCCATGTCATAGTCCTTCAAGAATCATATATCTAAAACCTGCATTGCTCACCATAGAGAGAAAATCAAATAATAATTGACTTTACAGTACTTGTTGCTTTCACATGATTTGATAAGAAGCATGTTAGAGCCAAAAAAATTGTTCTACATTGAAGAAATATTGAAATAAATGTGAGATAAAATATTTATGTTAAGTGGAAATAAGTAAAAGAATCCATAGAAAGAAGGAAATATGCCTACTTTTAATTTTGTCTTGCTTAATTTAAAAAAAAACATTTTCCTTAGAGTGACCATTATTCCACTCAGAGAGTAATATTTTTTTTTGACATTAGGTAAAAGAGGGTTGAGGGGACCCTACCCCATACATAACAAATCTCCCAAATAGAGCATATATTCAATACCAAACCATACAAAAATATAGTCTGATCTAAAAAGAATCAAAACTAACAACCAGTACAATAAACTAACAATAATAAAAACACATAACTAACAACACTAAACAACAACCTAACATCAACCACTAATTTTTCATTTTCTCCAAGTTGGCCACCAAAGTGGCCCATTCCTTAGCCAATGATTCAATGTTAGTGCCCAAAGTGGTTACATCAGCTTCAGATAGTTCCATTTTCCTCTTCTTTGATGTCCCCTGCTCTTCACATTTTCTGTAGGCATTAACTAGTTGTCCGAGAGTTTGAAGGTGTTGTAAAGTGCACTTGACAGTGAGAATACTCCACTTAGTGAAGTTCTGAAGCATAGCCTTAAGCTGATCCACATCACTATTTAAATTCTTACACTTTTCTTGTAAAACCTCCATATTTCCACCCTTTATGACTTGAGCCACATCCTCAACTTTCATCTTCATTGCATGTCAATCATTGAGGATAAACTGGATAGTGCTTTTAGTAAGTCAAGTGTCACATTTCATGTTTTTAAGGTCTACAACCAATTTATCAAGATCAACTCCCTCTTCCACACCACCTTTTCCAAGCACTTCCATTTGGGTCTTTTCTGGGTGTCAACTAAAACCTGCCTCCTCTATTGACTCGGTTCCCCTTTTCAACCTTCTTAATATCCACAACCTTCACATCGTCTTGTTTTAGGTCTTGGAGGCCCTGACTTCAAATTCAACCACATTTTGATCATCCCCTTCACTGACTCAGGGGATTCGCTAGACTCCTCATTCTCAGAATTAGTTTCATCTTCCACAACATAATATTCAAGGGATTTTGACAGACCTATCCCCATTAACCATTTTATCCATATCCAAGATTGATCTCTTCACAATGGCCATAATAAAACCATGATGTAGGGGAATACTGATTTTTCCTTTTTTATAGTGGTCTAGGTAGCACATAGAGAATGAAGTATATAGTATGGAAAACTAAAACTATGCCCATGTTTGAGGAAATTGAGCATGGGAAGATGGTAAGAATAAATACATTTGTGGCATCCCTCAAGAGTGAAAAATGGATTAGGTTAAGGGCCACTTCATTAAATGGGGAGGTAAGGAATTCCTAAGAAAGCCCACAAAATGAGGGGTGATTTTTTCCTTACCTCATAGAAATAGCTTCATTTCATTTGTTGAATCCTTTTTGGGTTTGTAGACTTCGTGTCCTTTTGTGGGCATGCCCATAACATAAGCCACCATGTTGATTGATAATTCAATCTTTACTCCCGCAACACCACATTTCCCCGTCCATTTCTTGGCCATTTTCATGTCGATCTAAAATCCTTACTGAGTTGCTCATTATACCCCTAAAAAATATTTAAGAAAGGGGACAATATCATTTGGTTGAACACCTCAAAGCCTCATATTTAAAATCATTGAGATCCCAAGGTTCAATGCAAACCAAATGTTCCCCCATATTTCTATTAAAATGTAGGCTATCATGAAGAAAAATCTTTCAATGTTGAGCTCTATGCTACATAGACCCGATCACACAACCGCAATACCAAACACAAAGTAGCATGCATATAACATTATAGGAATTCCAAATTCCTAGAGAGGATTAAATGCTCATTAATCCCCTTAATAGTTATAACCCCAATGACACTCATAATTACAAGAACATTAACATCCCCTTAATAGTTATAAACTTGGATTCCAATAGAGGAATAAACCCGGATTATAAGAACATTAACATCCCCTTAATAGTTATAAATGTGCAACAAAATTCATCATTAACCCCCACGTCACCTTCCACCATTCTTGTGTACCTCAAAAGAAGGGACATGAAATCATTGTGGAACATTTTCCTCCCACACTTGACACTTTAAATGAAAATTAAAATTATCCTACTCCCCTTGTTAGGAGGATATATTTTTGTAATTAAATATAGATATGAAATAAATTAAAACTCCTTTTCTAAAGGTAGAATTATGGTAAATCATTTTAAGAAGTATTTGAATTTTTTTGTAATACTATATCCCAAATCATGAATAATCCAAATTAAAATTGTTTTCATGATATCTATGAACACACTAATTGTTGAAGTGCCTGACAATTTTTAATTCTTTATATACCTTAAATTGATGTGAACAATTTTTGCAAAGTGGGACAGTTTGAAGTCGAGAGGATAATATGACCTTAAAAAAAAATAAAAGTAAGAGAGTGAATACTTAAGGTAAATTAACATTATATATTATTAAAAAGATATTTATTATATATTAAATTATTTATTTTATTATAAATTTCCTATATAATCACACATATTATACTTATAAACATTATTAAGATAGGAATGAACAAAGATTAGGGTTCCATAATTGAGGCCAAATTTAGATAGTTAAAAAGCTACATACATTGCGAAAATAATATTGAGAAAGGAAAAGGATGTAAAAAAAAAATAGACTTCAACCTATACCACACAATTAGGAAGGGGTGGGGTAGGTTTTGCGAGTG
Organism: Taxus wallichiana var. yunnanensis; assembly: GCA_018340775.1. NCBI lineage: Eukaryota > Viridiplantae > Streptophyta > Pinopsida > Cupressales > Taxaceae > Taxus > Taxus wallichiana. The sequence continues at coordinate 676,651,725 of CM031237.1, read as the reverse complement.
TGACTAGGTCTAGGGATGACACGCTGGAGATAAACACCCCACCGAGATCAAAATATGCTATGAACAAAGTTAGAAAATTGAAGTAGGACCCAAATTTTCAATTCCAAGTGCATCAAAATCCTATTGTCAACCCAAAAAGGTGACGGAAAAGGATATAACTTTACAAAGATACAAGGAAGGCATGCTTTTGCCAAATCTTCAACCAAACCCACATGATGTTCTAGGTAAATGAAATGGGATGCGATTTCCTTGACCACTACTTTATCTGCACACAACACCAGAAAATTGAGCATGAAGACACCTATAATATCAGAGTTTACATGATCTCTCCTAGTGCTATGGAGATAATCCACACCCAGGATGTTCACAATTATAGTCATAACATATGTGGAGTCTATGTGGATGATATTGTGAAGCTAAATTTCAGACACAGTAGAGATGGAAGTCATTTCCCACATGTTGCTATGCAAGAGAATGAAAGAAACATAGGTAGATGCCATGAGAGGGAGGGGGAAAAAATAGACATAAACATGAGAAAATGAGTGAGGATTGGTGAAAGCACAACCCAATTAAATCATCCCTTAACTCGTGTGAGGAAGGTCGACGAAATAAAAATTGGATGGCATCATCAAAATTTTTCCATGCATTGGCTAGATTATTTGATGAAAAGGATCTTATATTATATTAAATGCAATATGATACAAGATTCTCTCAACAAAATAAGCGGGCAGTATGAGAGCAACCCCCAAATCCACATGCACCTAGGCCAAGCCTAGTAAAACAACAACTAAAAGGGGTTTAAGGAACACCAAAAATAAAGGCTAGATTATGAATAAAGGCTACTCGTGATTGATAAACACACATTATACAAAATCACATTACTAGAGACAATCACACACATTATATAAAAAGTGTGTATCAATTAAATTTACCACACCACCCTTGGAGCTAGCTAGGATGAATAACACATCTCCACCAGATTTTGAATCATCAACCTTGGATCCTAGCTTGGGGGGGCACTCCGTAGTAGGATTTATTCTAAGGATATGCCTATAAAGTTCATCGAGGGTTCTTGGTTGGTAGTAGCACCAAACTTGTGCCACTTGTGGAACTAGAGATAGTGCTTGTTAAGGTGTACTTTGGCCACTTTTTTATGGATGCATGTGGTAGTGGTGTGAACCACCTTATGGCCGTGCTCATTAAAATTGTATTCCATGATATTATTCACACCATTTTCATCTAGCCCAATGATATTCGGTGGTGGTTGATGAAAATATAGGTCTTCATTATCCTCCTCTTTAAGCTCCCCTATCACACTCTATTGGATGCCATCACTTTTTTTGTTTTATACTAGCTAGTGACCACTAGGCTCTATTTGTTTCCTTGGAATAACGTTTTTTTAACAATTTTAAAATGTCATTAACATTATGTTTTAAAATGTATAACCCATTTCCTATAAAGAGTGCAATATGTAACACTTGTCTCATTCTCCTTAATCACTCAAATCATTGGTTATCACAAAGTAAAACCCTACAAATAAAAATAAGAATACTTATGCTCATGTAAAATTCTTGTCAAGGTTTTTGAGTTAATATTTTTTTAGGGTTTGAGGGTATGAGGGCTCTGTATTCTCTCTACCAAAAATCTTGAACAATTTAGGGTTACGGTCCCATCGACTCTTCCTATTTTATTTAGATTTAAGTGAATTTAACTAGTAAATTACTATTACAAATAAAATTAAAAAAATGTGTTCATTAAAGTGGATACCTATTGAACGTAATCAACAAAGGATAATCTTGTTTGAGAGTGACGATGTATGACATTGCAGGGACGATCAATCTCTACATGCATGTCAACAAGACACTCTCTTAGGAGAACATGTTTCTTAGAAGAACAAAGAAACCAACTCAAATCCTTTGTATCATCATTTACATTAAATTTGGTGGAAGACATCAAACAATACAGAACTTCAACATCTTGCATTGTCTTAAGGGGTAAAAAAAAAGAATACAAATCATCTAGAAAAATACCACAAGAGTGGCCCATTCATCTCTTGAGAATAAGATTATCATAACCATAACCATTGAGATTATTGATAGCTCTCTGTGCATCCTCCTTGTTGATGAAATTAACAAAACCAAACCCCCTGCTAACCCCGCATCTTTGATCCATGGCCATGTAGACACACATGATGTGTCTAAATGGCTTGAAAATATCATGCATATCAACATCCATCGTTTCCTCAAACATATTGGTAACTTGATCATAATTTTCATCATTTTTGTGGCACATGGTGTCACCAAAGTGGTCCATGACACCCTAAGATTGGGAGGGATGTAGGTTGATCACACAATAGTGAAATAAGTGGTAGTATCACCATGCTTACTTCCACTATGGTGAGGCCCTCAGTGGCCTTATGCGTTGTTAAGTGTTCATGTCGCACTGGAGGGAGAGAGATCCTTGTAATTTCATTTTGATGTGACCATCATTCTTACCGTAGATATGGAAAACCATGAGCACCGCACCACCCTTGGAGCTAACCTGGATGAACAAAACATCTCTACCAGATTTTGAATCATTGGCCTTGGATCCCGGTGGGTAGGGGCACTACAAAAAGATTTCTTCTAAGGAGATGCCTGTAAATTTCACTGAGGGTTCTTAGTTGGCAGCAGCAACGCTGAACTTGTGCCACTCACAACACTAGAGATCATGTTTTTTAAGGTACACTTTGGCCACTTTATGGATGTGTGTCGTAGTGGTGTGAACCACCTTTTGGCCATGCTCATTGAACTTGTATTCCATGATCTTCTTCACACCATTTTCGTTTGGCCCAATGATATTTGGTGGTGGTTGATGAAAATCTAGGTCTTCATTATCCTCCTCTTTAAGCTCCCCCCATCACACTCTTCAAGACACCATCACTATTTTTGTTTTATATTGGCTAGTAGCCACTAGGATTTATTTTTGCTTTGGAATAACATTTTTAATAGTTTTAAAATTTCATTAACATTATGTTTTAAAATGTATAACCCATTTCATGTAAAGAGTGCAATATGTAACGCTTGTCTCATTCTCCTTAATCATAATCCAGCATTGTGTGTGGCATGTGTGTGTATCATTATCCTCCTATTCAAGCTCCCCACATCTCACTCTATCAGACGCAATCATTGTCGTCCCTAGCTCAAGAAAAGGGAAAAGAAGTGAAATCCTCATGTGTCCAGAGAAAAATTTATCACTGGTTTAGACACTCAAATCGTTGGTTATCGCAGTAAAACCCTAAAAATAAAAATAAGAATACTTATGCTCGTAAACTTCTTATCAAGGGCGGAAAATGCATCTCCACCAGATTTAAGCTTAAGGTTTTTTTTTAATCAAAAATAAATGTTTTTAATTTGGTTTAATCCCCATAGATCTTCCAAATCATCAAGTACCAAAAACATAGAATAACACTTGATAACACAAGACACTCTCTTATGAGAACATGTTTCTTAGAAGAAAAAGAAACCAACTCAAATCCTTTGTATCATCATTTACATTAAATTCGGTGGAAGACATCAAACAATATAGAACTTCAACATCTTGCATTGTCTTAAGGGGTAAAAAAAGAAAAATACAAATCATCTAGAAAAATACCATAAGAGTGGCCCATTTGACTCTGAGAATAATATTATCATAACCATAACCATTGAGCTTATTGATAGCTCTCTGTGTGTCCTCCTGTAATGAAATTAACAAAACCAAACCCCTTGCTAACCCCCATCTTCTAATCCATGGCCATGTAGACACACATGATGTGTCCAAATGGCTTGAAAATCTCATGCAGATTAGCATCCATCATGTCCTCAAATAGATTGGTAACTCGATCAAATTTTCATCATTTTTATGGTGCATGGTGTCATCGAAGTGGTCCACAACACCCTTGAGACTGGGAGGGACGTAGGTTGATCACCCAACAATTAAATAAGTTACATTACCGCTAAACGCTTACCACCTATGGTGAGGCCCTCGATGGCCTTATCCATTGTTAAGGTGTTTGTGGCACCGGTGGGGGTGAGATCCTTGTAAGTCCATTTTTATGTCTAGTGATCACCCTTCTTACCAGTAGATATGGAAAACCATGAGCACCGCACCACCCTTGGAGCTAGCTAGGATGGACAATGCATCTCCACCAGATTTTGAATCATCGGCCTTGGATCTCGACGGGTGGGGGTGCTACAAGTAGGATTTCTTCTAAAGATATTCTGTAAATTTTGTTGAGGGTTCTTGGTTGACAAAGAACACCGAACTTGCTCCACTGGTCTGCTAGAGAGATCGTGCTTTGGAAACTTTATGGATGTGCATCGTAGTGGTGTGAACCACATTCTAGATGTGATTGTTAAACTTGTATTCCATGATATTCTTCATGCCATTTTTTTTTGGCACAATGATATTGATGGTGCTTGATGAAAATCTAGGTATTCATTATCCTTCTCTTTAAGCTCTCCCCATCACACTCTACCGACATCATCACTATTTCTATTTTATACTAGCTAGCAGCCACTAGGATTTATTTTTTGCTTTGGAATAACATTTTAATAGTTTTAAAATGTCATTCCAAACCTTGCTAAGATTTTTGAGAAATCTATTTTCATTCCTGGATCATCGATAAATGGTTCATTTGGTCACGATGCAATCTTCTTGTATGATCATGATGCAATATTCCACATAAAAATAAAAAAATCTTTAAAATAATGATCTGCAAAACAATAAACAAAAAATGTTTCAGTTCTATACATGCTATCGCCACTAGGATTTATTTTTTCTTTGGAACAAGGTTTTATCATTTTCAAACTGTCATTAAGATTAACATATGAAGATCTAGTAAAAAATCATTTTATGATTTTCGAAGCCTCCATGGATCTACAAATCAATAAGCATAACATGTTTCTATTTTATATGGTCTATAGCGACCACTAGGATTATTTATTTCTTGTGAATAAGGTTCTATCAATTTCAAAATGTCTTTAAGATTAAACCATGCATAACTAGGGAAAAAATTGTTTTTTTTCAAAGAATCCAACATCGATGTGTGAAACAAAAGTTTAAACTATGTAGATATGGGAAAATTGTTCTTTTATTGGTCCATGATCCATGATTGTCTCTTTAATCAAGTTAGAAAAAAAAGTTTTCTTTCCCAAAAAGAATCGAAAAAATGATTGCACACTGTGAATCTTTAAGAACCTTAAGGTAGTTACTTTATTCCATAAAAATGCACAATACATTGTTGGATTTGGAAGAAAAGTATATAATTCAAATGCCAATTGTGTCATTTGAATGTTTTTAATGATCTACACATGTTTTTGTGCTCTCTTGTGCATGTTTCAACCATGTACATAATTCAGTATAGATTTTTGAATCAGTCTTATAGTTTCCATCAAATCTCTAGTATGTTGGGGTTTTGAGAGTAATTTCTTCTTTGACCTTGTGCAACAAGAATATTACATCATCGATCAAAAGTATATTTTTTCACCATAGACATTACCATAAATGTCTACTATCTACTAGCTTGTATTTTTTTGAACTTACATTGTTGGCATCCCCAAATGAACCTGAAGTGGGTTTCTCACAGCCAACTAAATTTTTTGATGAACATGTATTTCACCATTGTTGAATCCATAAATGAAGACCATAAGGTAGTGTCAAAATATTTTGATGTAGTACTTATCAAGTCAGCACTAAAATCTCATTCAAAGTATTCAAGTATTCCGGATCTAAAATATGGAACCATATTATGAGGTATTTTTCACCAATACCAGAAATTCCAAACAACAAACCTTCAACTCCCAAAACTAGTAATTTCTGAGGCTTCCCAATAGGATCTATAAAAACAAATCAAAATTAATGTAAGCTTCCAAAAGTGATTAAAAACAAGGCATCAAAGTATTTAATCACAACTCAAAAACAACTTATAAAACTATAATATCATCTCAATCACAGTGAAGATATAAATACTACCTACTTTTAAATTTGTAATCTCAACATATAAAATAAAGAGTGACCATATGACTGTATGAATGAATATCATTGTAAAAAACATTTTGAAATAATTAATAGTTATATATTTTTTTGTTTGCTACAATTTTTGGATGCCCTCTGCAACACTCAAACCATGACACAATATTTGTGTTATGTTTTATACAAATTGGTTATCAACCACTTATCTTTGAAAAAAAATTCTTCATTGGATTTCTTCCCCACCATAAAATTTTCAGAGGGTTTCCCTTTGGGCCCATTGTAATACACAATGTGTTTCTAAGGCCGAAAACAATACCATCTCTACTCCAAATATTTTGGAGATCTTTTTCTGCAATTTTGTCTTCTACACAACAATGTTATTTACCCAAAATAATAAATGGTTTGAATTCAAATGCTAATTTTTTTCAAAGCCTTAATCAACTTTTCAACTTTGGTGCAAGAGAGATAGCTAGACCAAAATCCCACTTCACATTTTTGTTGCCAATATCTTTAAAAATTCCTTGATCCCACCTCGCAAGTTGAGAGTCTCCTTACCGAACTTGATTGTCAACTCTTTGTAGGATTGGTTTTCTCATAGAGAAAACCCTCCAAATCTAAAATAATTAAATAATCCTTTTGGCAATTGCACAAAAGTAATTTTTCTCAATTTTCACAATTTGATATTAACCAATTCAAATAATCAAAATTTCAATATGTTAACACTTATTGATTGAGACTCCATCTTGGATTCCCTCGCACTCCCCCTCTATAGGTTCTTGTGATGCTCATTCTATTTTAAAAAATAGTAATCAATTCAAAATAAATTTTAATTCGATGTAAAAAATACGTGAAACAACTCACTTTTATACAATATTGCATAGATGTAGTTGTATATTAGTGACTAGTAGGTGTAAGCCATTAATGCCTATGGACTATGTTTGGGTTGACAGTCTATGATGGGCTTAGCGACCGCTAATAGCCAATTGTATAAAAGTAATTTTTTTCAATTTTCTACAATTTAATATTAACCAATAAACCAAAAATTTACTCAATTCAAAATAAATCTAATTAAAAGATGTATGTTAGTGACCGCTAGGGTAATACATATTACAAATAAACTACTTCGTTATAGGTTCCTTCAATTATGAGGGTCTTATAAATGGTTTTATTTATAATTGTATATGACTATCATACCATTTTCCATCTGTGAGTTCATGCGTGATGTGCCAACAACCTCCCCATTTGGCATCAAATCTAAAAAAAATTGAATTTTTTATTAAAAATATGTAAACAATGACAATCAAAAACATCTTATAGTGATAAATTTATAAAACAAGTATTTCCCACTCACCTTTTATAGATTCATTGGATGGATGGTCAATGACATCTGGGGAAACAAGTTGAATTGGTTGTGACATACTAAGATCGACATCGTCTCCTCTATTTGTATGTGGAGAGGAAGAGATGATGTCTTCCTCTATTGTTTGGTTGTCTGCATAAATATTGTATGTATCAGTTCAAATGCATTAAACTAATAGAATTGTTTAAAGTGATCTTAATCAATGTACATTTTTTCAAATGACAATAGTAATGTTGTAAAAACATTTCTTGATCATGCGATTCAACAATAAAAACCACAGATAGACTGAGTCAACCAAAGCATGCACTGCAAACACTACCACCATACAACACTATAACCGGAGAATTATCGGAAGTGAGTCGAGTGAACATATGAGACCAAAAAAATAAGATCTCTCATAAAGAAAAGGATGTGGCTTTCCTCATAGGCCAATTTCTTGTAGTCAAAATTTTTGTGGAAGTTGATCCATCCAATCCATGGTGATTTTTCTATATCCCCATCATCAACATCACAATTGTGCACATTAGTTATTGTGTACATAAGACACAAGCTCTTAAATTTTCCATTGTTGTCATAAAATCTGTAACAACCTTCCACAACTGATTCCCCCTTGTCTTTGAATTTTTACATGTATTTTTTATTGTCTCTCTTAACATTTTTGAAGAAGCAATAGGTAAGAGCACAATAATTACACAATTTAATAGACTAGATCCGAAAACTATAAGTAGGTCCATTATTGCATCGGAAGTGAGTACACTAGACAAATTATAGAAATCTATGATCACACATTCTACATTGAATGGATTAGTTGATGGAATAGAACATATTGTTGACTGGAGTCTGGAAGGGATATGCACATTGATAGGTAAATTCTTTGGTGTCTTCCATCCTTGCTGGAATATTTTCTTCCATTGCAATCATGTAGTTGTCTATAATTTGCTTGAGTTTCAGCTTTGGGAGAACCTCTGCCACTTTAGCATCAAATTTTCTTTTTGCTAATTTTTCACTTCCTCCATAATCATCTTTTCTTTTTCCTTTAGTCTCTTCTCCCAAGAGTACACACAATTGGTGGTAGTGAGATTCATGCACACCATATTTTTCAACAATATTTTTTTCAGTGCATTCTGCCAATACATGATTACATGGATATTTACTTTTCATATATTTTAGAAATTTTTCTCTCATCCTTTTGTCATCTTTTACTCTTTGGCAAGTAAGTATCTAAAGTCTCCACTATGATGCCTTCTTAATAGAGCGAGTTAGCCATACTTTCCCTACTTGCACTTTATCTAGTAGAATTGATATCTCCTCATCGGTCATTCCTCTTGCAGGCCTGAAGTAATTCTTCGTGAACCTTGCCAATGAATTTGGTTGAAAGTTAGGTTGGTTATCCTTAAAAGGAGAACAATCCAAACCACCCGATTTAAATAAATCAATGGTTGTCAATTTTTTCCATATGTCCTCAGGTAAAAATAGAAATGTCATTTTTTCATAAAGGCTCTCTTCCTTAGACACTTTGAAAATAGCAAGACATTGCATCTTGAAACACTACATTGAAAGATGAAATAGTATATTTACTTTTTGCATATTACAAAATTAAATTTTAAGAACAAATGCGTTAAAATTAAGTTTCATTACCTTCAAATCATCTAACTTTGAGTTTCCCACTCCAGGCCTCGAGGACATCCTAGGGATCTCCAAATCATTCGAGCCTTGCAGAGTACATCAATAAAATTGGTATCAATCCAATTTTTGTTTACATCATTTTTTATTGTTGCTAGAAAATTTTAACAATGAATCCTACAAGGAGTGTGTGAAGACATAATGTGATCCTTTCTAAATTACATCTTAGTATGTAATGACTTGTATTTTCTTTCAACCAAATTTTTTTTTGGGCACAAATGGTATGTTGGCCATCAAGAATGTAGAACTGCACTTCATCCCTTTTCAGGTCATCTGGATCCTCGAGTTGCACAAGTTCCTTTGTAGAAGGTAAAAAGGGAAGAAGAAGTGCATCCTTAGTGTAGGAATAACATTAATCAACATTGAATAGACAAGAAGGTCAACATTCTCATCATGCACATGACGATGTAATTGATATTCTAGAGGTGCCAAATGGCACCTAGAAACTTCAATTGGAAAAGCATCACCATTGAACAAAAACAATTTTAATTGTTCAACATTTGAAGTTTTATTTTCTCAAATATATTGGTCACTTTCTTCAACAACACAACCGATTTTTTATTCTTTTTAAGCCCTTGCAACTTTGACTTAGATGGATCTATCTCTAATTTAGACAAATAAGATCTCCTCAATGTTGTAAATAGCTTTGCATGTTTTGGTGGAGAAAGCAAATTTTTTTCTATTCAAATAATGACAAATAGAAGAGGTTTCCTGATTCTATACAATTTTTGAATACCAAATTCATGTTATTATGAAATTCAAGGGAATTTCCACAGCCTTTTTTGTCTGAATGTATGAAATTCCCAAATTCCAACCATATTTAAGACAAGAGCATGCCTTATTTTCTCTAGAATCCTTCATTTCCAGTTTCTTGAACAATGAAACTTCAACTCCATGTCAAGAATAAGGCACTTATTCATTATGACATCAATGCATTCAACCTAAATATGCAATGTTTTCTCATCAATAACTTTTGAATTTAGTACCATACCAACTTCATTGACAACATCCTCATCAACAAAAAAATAACCACATATCACCGTGGTAATTTTTTAGGGAATGCATTTCTACAAACAATCATCATCTCTCTTTTTCCAATCCTCTACTCCTTCAATCAAAGGAATTTGCATGAAAGAGTGGCCAATGGAAGACATATTACTAAAAAAGGAATTAAACAAATTAATATTTGTAAGTAATTGGAAAGGACAAATATTGTTTCTCAACAAAGTGCAATAGCAATGAGATGTTGTATCTTGATGTCATTATTTTCATAGAGTAAAAGTCAATAGGAATAAATATTTATAGCATAGCATTCGCCGAGGCATACTTCAACCCTCCTTTAGTTATAAAAAACAAGAAAGCATTAATAAAAAATTTTTTTTTATGCGTTGCACTAAGCAATTTAAACAATTAGTCACTATTAAATTTGGTTTGTTTCAAGTAGTGAATTTTTTTGCTAGAAGTGAAGACTAGCGATCGCTAGCATCTATATATTCCCATCACTGTAAAAAACATATTTGAGTTACACTACATCATTGTGAAAACCTAGAATCCAACATGGGTGATAAGGGTTGAGAATTGAATATTTAATAATAACAAATCTTACATGTCGTGATGTGTTTGGGTGTTGTAATTAGGTGCCTTTTATAGTTCTCATAAGATATATCGTGTATATCACATAATTGAAATGACTAGTATAAAGAAAATGTCTAGCAGCTGCTAGGTTCAATTAGTAATCGAAAGTAATGGTTTCTTAGTATCAAGCCTTAATAGTTTCTTATTTTAAAATTAGTGATCAAATAAAAAAAAAATCATGGAAAACCCTAGTGTTTGCTAGGATCCTTGCAATGGCTAATCTACCTAATGGAGTTAGGATTAAGATTACGTGTTTGACTACATGTGTATTGTATTCTCTTGAATCTACGTTTTGAATCACGTATATTCAGAAAAAGTCGTAAAATTTTTTTGTCTTGGAGTATTTTTGTCTTCTCTTGTCTTGGAACATCAAAGAAATGTAGTAAGCATCCTCCTGCAAAGTGGTCGTTAGTCTTGTAAAATTTAAATATAATAATGGAGCATAGTTAGTTTTCAGTGGAGTTGTTACTACTTGTCCCATATAAAAGACAACAAATATCCTAGCAGCCACCAACATCAAGATAGTATGTTAGGCTAGGAATAACATGTAATAGACTTCAAATATTCTTGTATTAATTACATGTATTCAGAAAAGTGGTAAATATTTTTAATTACGTGTATTCAGAAAGTGGTAAATATCTTTCTTGTCTTTGAATATTAGTTGTCTTCTCTTGTCTTGGAACATCAAAGAAAGGAAAATCTTTGCGACTGCTAAGGTATCAATGAAAATTTTAGCGACCACTAAGCCACATCAATGAAAAATTCATTGTCTACATTATCGACAAATATAAGTGTTAGAGCATAATAATAGAAGTACATATTTTAAACCTGAAGATGTATCCTATTCATCTTGGCCCTACATATTTTCAGAAATTACCCGTTAAACAAAATAGTCCGTAACAATTTACTAAACATCGAGGGTGAAGATGTACACATGAACCTTGCTCAAGAATAAAGGATCAGAGGCCAGTGAAGAGAAATTCTTGTTTTATGTTTACCAATTATTCGTTGATGAGAAGGCTAGTGGCCGCTAGCCTCTACAATATCGAGGAATCCATTTTAATGAAAAAAAAAATCTCAACATATTTTTGTTGTCATTGTTTGTAATTATTTTATATTAGTTAGACTATCCCTGGCAGATCCAAGTCCTTGAATACATACCTTTGAGAAGGTTGATGCCTTATGTAGTTCTCATTTGATATTTTGTGCATAAAATATAATCCATATATTTTCATATAAACAAAAATGCTTTGAGAAACTTGGTAAGCATCATTAGTTAATGAAAGGTAAGCGCCATTAGTTAAGGTTGGTAATAAAGATAGACACATAGTTAGGCAATTTTAGATCATAGTAGAGGAAATGAGCTAGTTATCATGAATCCTAATGTAAGAGGTTGCTAGAGCCACTTAACAATCATTTTTTTTAAAAACCTTTAATAGATCATGATTTTTTTAATATGCAGATTTTATTTTACACATTTAAATTATGTGGAGAACATATTTTTAAGGGATTTAAAATAAGTACTTTTGAATACAAAGGAATTTAAGGCAACCCATTACTTGAGAATAAAATCACCTTTTATGGGTTGTCTATGTGTCACCATTTCATTGGATAATTTATTGATGAGACTTGATGTGACTTACTTTATTGGCTAGTTTTTATTTAATTTTAACTTGAATTCAAAAAACTAATGGTACTTTATTTCACATACCCACTCATGGGTCATTGACCATATGGTCATTGGCTCCTTTCCCCTAGCACAAGTAGATCATAGTAGAAGAAGTATCCTTGAAGCTTGTATGATGCTGGTAGCCATAAAAAAAATAATGGGTGACTAATGACTAGAAATTTAGTAAAATATTAAATGTATAAATCAATAAGTTTAAGTGTTGGAACATTATTTGTCCCTGGCTAATGACTCAAATAGTAATGAATTAATTATTAGAGGTGAATCCCATATTATTTCAAACATCATCATTAAAATGTAGACCTTTTCAGGAAAATCAATCTTGTGTGATTAAAATTCCCTTTATATGCTCTCATTAACTCCATATTGGACCTTAAATCTTATCTATTAAGATAGCTACTAAATAGGAAGATTTTGTGATAAGATTTGCAATAAATATGTTGATTGGCTGGACTCATCACCTTTTCCAATAAACCTTGATATTAAAGCCATTGTTAAATCTTGTATTAATTTCAAGCATGTGATGGCATATTCACTCCATATATTTATCTTATCGCTCCCCCTTATTTTCACACCTTTTGGGTTTCTTTCATGAGATTTCATTTATTTATCATAAATGGTTGGACCAATGTCAACCTTTCATGCAATTTTCCATGGCTATGAGTGAAATGGGATTTTATACCAAAATTTTCGTTACCATTTGAAATCCATTTTGAATTGAATTAGAGCAAGACCTGGTTGAAATTGAGGGAGTTATTGGAGATGATTATATTTCTCTAGAGGGATGTCCAAGGGTAAATGTGGAAAGTTACTTCGACATTCATTTGTCATCTTCTTATCATATATCCAACAAAGGATTGGCTTTAGAGATGGGTCATCACTGGATCAAGCCAACGTATAAGGTTGACATGGAAGCGGAAATGGAAAAAACCTTGAGTGTGTCATGGCCCTTGCTTTCTAATGCTCACTATAAATAGGAAGGTTTGGTGCACAATAATGTTTTTAGAGAGTTGTTCAAATGGTTTAATGTTCTAAATTGTTTCTTGTTTGAAGTGGACAAATGGGTGAGACACCGTGAGGTGGTAGGTCACTCCACTTTCTAACTTGGATGTTATGTCTTCTCTCATTGTAATAGGAACCAACACGTTGGGATCTTCTTCTGAAAAGGTCATGAGGCGTACGATTGGTTAAAGAGTCGGGCTATTGCTTTGGAAAAGAGAATATTTTTCTAGAACCACCAGCAGAAACCATTTTCAGTCCCATTAAGGTAGAGGTTAGGAATGGTCATGTGTTTTAGATAAATTAGTGCTTCTAAAATCCATGTCAAGTTGTATCTTTGTTTTGGTTTTTATATAGCATTTCATTTCCATTGTTATCGAATCATCTTGTTGGCTTATTGGTCGGGGTTTTTGTATTCCCAACCACTTCTTTTCTTGGCATTGGCCCTTGTATTTTTTCACCAAAGTATTGTTGTATCATTCGGTTTTTAGATTGATCATCTCATTGTATCTATAATGTAAAGGAAAGGACCCTTCAACCCTCCTTTAATTATAAAATACAAGAAATCATTAGTAGAATTTTATGTTGTGTGTTGCACTAAGCAATTTAAACAATTACTCACTATTAAATTTGGTTTGTTTCAAGTTGTCAATTTTTGGTAGAAGTGAAGACTAGCGGCCACTAGCATCTATATATTCTAGGATATATTTTGCATCAATGTAAAAAAAAATCTTTATAGCTTTAGGTTAGAGGGCCTTAATGCAAGACAAGAATTATCCTAGCAGCATCGCTAATCTCAAGATTGTGTTATGTTACACCAACGCCATGAAATAATCTATGACCTTAGCACCCATTATCCTTGAATATCATGTGGTGGAATTCAAATAACATATTGAACTCAGTGGATGCTAGGCTGAAAATTTATTTTTGGAATATGTGTAATCACAAATTTGTTAAAATTTGTTATGTTACACGAAGGGAGTATAATAAGCTTTGATCTTAGGGGATACATGTAATCTAGAAAATTGTTAATATCTATCCTATCTTTGAAATTTTTTTAGATGATTTAACACTTTTGATAGGAGCTTAGAACCTAGGGATTGATGGGATCCCACCCAATTACAAACATAAAGATAATCAATAAACCACATGACCCAAAAAAACAAAACCATAAAAACTAATTGGGTTGTAAGATGAGAAAACCCAACATCAACAAAAAAAAAAACCACTTAAAACCATCGAAACTAAAGGTAGGAACCAAAAATTACACCTGAGAGGCCGAGATGATTGTTTTAGCCAGAGACATCCTCCCACCCATGAGAGACATCTGATGCAAGAATTGCACAACAACAAGTTGTATGTAAATCCCAATTTCCTTTATAGACCAGCCACACATAGTTTAGGAAAATGGGAGCTGAAAGCCTAGAAAATCTAACTTCTCAAGCCAACTACCTTCACCAAGCCCCTCAGAACAAGCAACATGAATGTCTGAAGCAAACTATATCAAAAACATGTTCTGAAGAGAGCTTGGTTATCACCCTCCTCACTTCCTCCATGGCCAATCCCCTTGGGAATAATGTCAAGCAGCAAGTTGACCCTCCCAAAATCCTCCAACGCTTCAACCAAGTTGACCCAGTGTTGGGATTAATGAAGTGGAGGGAAATATCTCTCACCTCATCAATATTATGCCTAACTAGAAGAATTTGGGACACAAACCAAGAGGTGACTTCGAATTAACTCGATCTCTGGTTGACTTGCCCAAATATTCCTCCCCAGAATCCTCATAATTCCTCACAGAGATAGAACCCAATGCTGCCCTAAAGATAATCCTAATACGAGCCTGAGAAATGCTCCCAAAAAATTCCATCTCATGCTTCACGCCTTGTAAGAAAAGGAAAGGCAATGGAGGGAACTCCATACTCATCTCTAGAACTCCACACCACCATAACCACCACAAGAAAACAAAAGAATGAAAAGGAAGCCAGGACACCAAAAATTAATAACACCTCACTCCCCTTCCGAGATATGATATCTGGGATATCTTACCATGTGATAGCTTCCCACCATGATTTGATCGCCATCTCTCTTAATGATGCCTTGGTTAGCCAAGAAATTGGTGGCACAATTTTCTTCTCTATAATTATGGTTTAAAACCCACTTAGGATTTTTCTCAACCAATGCAAAATGTTGGTGATATAATAATCCAACTTCCAGGAAAATATTTTCCCTTTCAAACATCATTTATTACCACCTGGGAATCACCTTCAATTTCCAAAGCTTCACAACTAATGTTGACCACCAGTTTGAGACCTTTCTAGAAAAGCTTGAGCCTCTACCTCATTACATGTGTTGTCCTTTAAAGGAAAGGACCCAACTATTACTAAAATTCCATCCACATCTCTAATTAAACACGATCCTTGATATGTGGGTTACCTTTAGAGGCTCGTGAAAAGTTAAGTTCTCAAAAAGTGGGGAGGGGTGGAAAATTTTTTGATGGTAAATACTTTTATTATACTAGAGCTATGAACTAGAGTGGTGGAGGAGCACTTTCTCTAAGGGGACATGGAGGTGGGGCTTGGGTCCTTAATTTCCATTGAGTGATCCACATTCAAAGCACCCCACTATGTTCCGCTTAGTCCATATGGAGAAGTTTGACTCCTACCTCAAGGTGTCCCCATGGCCATTTATTGAAAGCATCCAATGAACTCAATGGAATTGGAACTTGATTTTGATGGTTACAAACTACTTGAACTCACCAATATTCCAAAAAATTGAGATTATCATGTCTTCAATATTTTTTTTGTCTATGGATCATATTTGAATATCATCATTCATTACTAATTATCTTGTATGCAAGACAAAAACTATCCTAGTCATTAAACTTAAGCATCTCGTGATGTTGCAACATGTTCTTCTGTAATTGAATAACATGTTTGAACCCACCTGCACTTGGGCTTAAAATTGAACACAATGAATCGATAGAATTAAATTTTCATTTGGAATTCATGCGATAGAATTGGAGTATCTAATACTATTGAGATCAACAACCTCTAGGCTTAATTTTTTTTTGGAATCACGAGTATTCATGAAATAAATGAACTGAGCAACCACCCTAGTGATCGCCAGTCATTAAAAATAGTCTTTTAAAATTTAAATAGAATTACGGGGAGCATTTAAAGTGCCCCACTATGTTCCACTTGGTCCATATGGAGAAGTTCGACCCTTACCTCAAGGTTTCCCCATGGCCACTTATTGAAAGCATCCAATGAACTCAATGGGAATGGAACTTGGGTTGATGATTACAAACTACTTGTAAATTTTGGATGGTAAACACTTTTATTATACCAAAGCTATGAATTGGAGTGGTGGAGGAGAAATTTCTCTAAGCGGACATGGAGGTGGGCTTGGGTCCTTAATGTCTACCAAGCGATCTGCATTCAAAGCACCCCACTATATTTTCATTTGGTCCATATGGAGAAGTTTGACCCCTACCTCAAGGTGTCCCCATGGCCACTTATTGAAAGCATCCAATGAACTCAATGGAAATGGAACTTGGGTTGATGATTAAAAACTACTTATAACTCACCAATAGCCCAAGAACTTGAGTTTCATCCTTTCTTTGAATATTTGTTATCTAGTCATGTATTTGAATATCCATCAAATTCATTACTAATTTTCATGTATGCAAGAAAACAACTATCCTAGTGGCCGCTAACCTCAAGCCTCGTGATGTTGCAACAATGCTAATTCGAATAACATATTGAACCCAACATCCGCTAGGCTTAAAATTGAACACAATGGCCAATAGAATTAAATTTTCATTTGGAATTCATGTGATATAATTCAAATATCCTATTGAGCTCAGTGACCGCTAGGCTTAAATTTTCATTTGGAATCATGAGTATTCAAGAAAGAAATGTAGTGAGAAACCACCCTAGCGGTCATTAGTCATTAAAAATAGTCTTTTAAAATTTAAATATAATTTGGGGAGCATTCAAAGTGCCCCACTATGTTCCACTTGGTCCATATGGAGAAGTTTGACCCCTACCTCAAGGTGTCCCCATGACCACTTATTGAAAGCATCCAATGAACTCAATGGGAATGGACTTGGGTTGATGATTACAAACTACTTGTAAATTTTTGATGGTAAACACTTTTATTATACTAGAGCTATGAACTGGAGTGGTGGATGAGAATTTCTCTAAGTGGGACATGGAGGTGGGCTTGGGTCCTTAATGTCCATGAGTGATCCACATTCAAAACGCCCGCTATGTTCCACTTGGTCCATATGGAGAAGTTTGACCCCTACCTCAAGGTGTCCCCATGGCTAACTTATTGAAATCATCCAATGAACTCAATGGAAATGGAACTTGGGTTGATGATTAAAAACTACTTATAACTCACCAATAGCCCAAGAACTTGAATTCATATTGTCTTTGAATATTTTTTGTCTAGTCATGTATTTGAATATCTATCAAGTCATTACTAATTTTCATTGTATGCAAGAAAAACAATATCCTAGAATCCGCTAACCTCAAGCCTCTGTGATGTTGCAACAATGCTAATTCGATAACATATTGAACCCAACGATCGCATTAGGCTTAAAATTGAACACACACAATGGTGACATAGGCTTAAATTTTGTTTTGTAATTCATGTGATAGACTTTGAATATCCTATTGAGCTCATCGACCCCTAGGCTTAAATTTTTTTTAGAATCATGAGTATTTAAGAAATAAATGTACTAAGAAACCACCCTAGCAGTCTTTAGTCATTGAAAATAGTCTTTTAAAATTTAAATATAATTATAGGGGAGCATTCAAAACCCTGATATGTTATACTTGGTCATATGGAGAAGTTTAACCCCTACCTCAAGGTGTCCCATGGCCACTTATTGAAAGCATCTAATGAACTCAATGGGAATGGAACTTGGGTTGATGATTACAAAATACTTGTAAATTTTGGATGGTAAACACTTTTATTATACCATAGAGCTATGAACTAGAGTGGTGGAGGAGCAATTTCTCTAAGTGGGACATGGAGGTGGGCTTGGGTCCTTAATGTCTATTGAGTGAAATCTACATTGAAGCACCCCGCTATGTTTCGATTGGTCTATATGGAGAAGTTTGACCCTACCTCAAGGTGTCCCCATGGCCACTTATTGAAAGCATCCAATGAACTCAATGGAAATGGAACTTGGGTTGATGATTAAAACTATTATAACTCACCAATAGCCCAAGAAATTGAGTTCATCCTGTCTTCAAATATTTTCGTCTAGTCATGTATTTGAATATCTATCAAGTCATTACTAATTTTCATGTATACAAGACAACAAACTATCCTAGTGACCGCTAACCTCAAGCCTCTGTGATGTTGCAACAACACTAATTCGAATAAAATATTGAACCCAATGACCTCTAGGATTAAAATTGAACACAATAGCCGTAGGTTTAAATTTTCATTTGGAATTCATGTGATAGACTTTGAATATCCTATTGATTTCAATGAAGCTAGGCTTAAATTTTCTTTTGGAATCATGAGTATTCAGGAAATAAATGTACTGAGAAACCACCCTAGCAGTCGCCAATCATTGAAAATAGTATTTTAAAATTTAAATATAATTGCATGGAGCATTTGAAGTGCCCCACTATGTTCCGCTTGGTCCATATGGAGAAGTTCAACCCCTACCTCAAGGTGTCCCCATGGCCACTTATTGAAAGCATACAATGAACTCAATGGGAATGGAACTTGGGTTGATGATTACAAGCTACTTGTAAGTCACCAATAACCCAAGACCTTGAGTTCATCTTGACTTTGAATATATTTTGTCTAGTCATGTATTTGAATAACATATTGAACCAACAACCACTAAGCTTAAAATTGAACACAGGTGACCCGCTAGTCTTAAATTTTTGTTTGGAATTAATGCGATAAACTTCAAATATACTATTGAGCTAGGCTTAAATTTTCATTTGGAATCATGAGTATTCAGAAAAGAAATGTAGTGAGAAACCACCCTAGCGTTCTCGATTGTCATTGAAAAATAGTCTTTTAAAATTTAAATATAATTACAAGGAGCATAGTTATATTTTCAATCGAGACATTACAAATTGTCCTAAATGAGACAAAAATATCCTAATGGTCACCAATCTCAAGTCTTTGTTATTTTCCTATAGCACTATGTAATTATCTTCAACCGTAGCAGATACTAGGAATATCATGTAATAAACTTTGAATAACATGTACTCAAAGGAGATCTTTGCTGGCTACACTATTGGTGTTGGAGTTTAGTTAGTTTTGAGTTTTTAGTCGAGTCGTTAATCAATATCTTGAATGCAAGATAAGAATTATCCTAGTGGCTACTAATCTTAAGTCTTTATTATGTTACACCAATGCAGTGGAATAATCTATGATCTTAGTGATCTGATAGGCTTTGAATATCACGTGATAGAATTCAAATAAAATATTGAACTCAGTGGTTCCTAAATGTAGAAAATTTTGTTTTGGAATATGTGTATTCTGAAAAATCATTTAAATTAATCTTGTCTTTGAATATTTGTTGTCTTGAAACATCAAAGAAAGAAAGAAAACATCCACCCTAACAATCACTATTATTAGAAGGTATTATTGTAACATCCAAATATAATAAAGGAGCTTAGTTTTTCAGTTGGGTCATTACTAATTTTGTGTATGTGAGGCAACAAATATCCTAGCGGCCGCTAATCTCAAGTCTTTGTTATGTTGCACCAATGTTATTTACTAATATTCAACATTAGCAGCCACTAGGCTTCGAATATCATGGTAGGATTATGATAAATTAATATGGAAATCTAAATATAATAATGGCACTTAGCTCATTTTTTAGGTGAGACATCCTAGTTGTATCATGCAAGTCAACCATAATCTTAGTAGCGGGTTAGTCTCCTTTCTTGTTTGAAAAAATTTAGTAAACTCTTTAATATTTGTCTTGTCTTGGAATATTTGTTGCCTTGTGTTGTCTTGTAATAGCTAGGCAATGTCATAAACATCGAGCTTAGTGGCCTCTAGTCTTGGAATATGTTATTTTAGAATTTAAAAATTGTTACTTTATATTGGCTCATTTATCAAGTAAGTCGTTACTAATTGTAAATGAAATATATGTTTGTAAATAGAATGATTAACATTTATATTTAATAATATTTATGAGTACATATAATGTGCTTACCTTTTACTAAACATATATTTTTTAAATACAATGCATTTAATTATTTCTACATGGAAAAAAATATAAAAACTATGTATATCAACACGGCAATCAAGTGAGAATCGAATATTGAAGAATTAGTCATGAATATTTCTTTCATATTAAAAAAATCATTAAAGGAATTCAAAATGATTACCTAAACTATACAAAAGAAAACCATTACGATTTATAAAAAAAGAATATGTGACTCATGTTTTGCTGCTAGAGATATATGTCAATGCTTACGAAAAAAATAAACAAATGAAGAAGAAAAAAATCAACAAAAAAAACCAGAGAAATAGATAGAAGGGATGAAAAGGGAACCCATTTAATAGACACGAATACTTGAGTGATGGCTAAACATAAAAATTGGGTTTTGGAAGGAATAAATATTTTAAAAGGGATTACAAAATATTCGGTCATGGGCAGACAAAAATGTGGTTTTAGATAGCTTAACGCATTTTTCCAAGAAGATGGAATGGAACTGCAAAGGCGCTAAAGGGAAGGGAAAGGATGGATTGTGGTGCAAAACACAAGAACTAGGTGAGTACATAAGCCTACGCAAGTGCCAACCATCAACTATGATACACATTTAATAACATAGATGCTTTTGATAAATACATATTTTAGTTGTATTTGATATTTTGACATGCACTTGATAATGTCTTTTAATCTCTGTATTCTCTCTAAAACACAGTATATGTGAGATTATATTTGTAACCTATTTTTCTTGTCTCTTTTAATTCCATCCTTTTTGGGCCTCTGATCTACACTCGCACCCATGATCCATCCACAATCACTATTTTTGTCTTGTTTGATGACCCAAAACGCGATCACGATCACTACCTCAACTTACCATTAAAAAAACTCTAGGAATCGAGAACTTAGACTAGTAAATTAGTGCTCTGCACATGTTGTATTCGATTTTAAGAGATCTTTTTCTATGCTTAAAAATAAAAAAGAAACCCTAATATATATTTCTCTAGTTTATTTAGTTTTTCTAAATGCATTCAATGAAATAAATTCTAAAAAATGAAAAAAAGTGGGAATAGGAAATTTAAAAATTTGAATTTCCCCTTCTTAAAGCGAAAGTGTGGGATTTTGATATTTCAAATATTGGCATTTAATGCGGGGGATTTCACATATTGTACTTTGAATTAACTCATCATTAATATTTGCATTTAATTCGGGGCATATGGTGGGATACGAGGAAAATCAAATTGATTAATTTTACCTACTTTAGAAACAAGTGGGACAACAACAAAAGTTTCTTTGTGAACACTCAAGAAAACCAAAATATTAATTTAAGCATAATAAAAAACCATTTAGAAAATAGAAGTGAACATTAGGAAAAAAAAATTAAATTTTAATAGAGTGATATACGCCTCATTAATTATTAATTTTTATCGAGTGCAACTTTGATATTTTTAAAATATAATGTGCGTTAATTCGGGGGATAGCGTGGGATTGGGGAAATCAAATTTATTAATACTACCTACTTTAGAAACAAGTGGGACATTGACAAAAGTTTCTTTGTGGACTCGTGGGAAAATGACAATTGTTAATTTCAGCATAATAAAAAACCATTTAGAAAATAGAAGTGAACATTAGGAAACAAAAATTTAAATTTTAAGAGAGCGATATACACCTCGTTAATTATTAATTTTTATCTAGTGTGAATTTGATATTTTATAAATATAATTCACGTTAATTCGGGAATAGCATGGGATATGGGGAAATAAAATTTATTAATATTACCTACTTTAGAAACAAGTGGGACATCGACAAAAGTTTCTTTGTGGACTCGCGGAAAATGAAAATTGTTAATTTAAGCATAATAAAAACCATTTAGAAAATAGAAGTGAACGTTATGAAAAAAAAATAAATTTTAAGAGAGCGATATATGCCTCATTTATTATTAATTTTTATCGAGTGCGAATTCAATATTTTTTAGCTATCGTCCACGTTAATTAAAAAAATCCAATAAAATGTGGCATCTTGCAAGTTTGAACCAATTAATTACACAATTATATAATTGACACATTTATTAAGAAATTTTTAATTAGTGATAAAATTAACAAATATTTTTACCTATAAAAATCTGCATTATTAAGTTGTAATTGTAATCCATTAAAATGTTGCCACGTGGCATGAAATTTCTAATATATCTCATGATCGTTGATATTTTGGAGTTATTTACACTTTACTCTAGAAAAAATAAAACATAATTTTACGCTTCACCAGAATTTGAGAGTACCTTATAGATAGGAAAGAAAATAGCAATCGTTAAGCTCCATTAGAATGATATTTTTACAACACCAAATTCAAAATAATAAATACTTATATTTTAGGGGGATCATGGTATTTCTCTTCAAAGATGTTTTAATAAACAACTCTCGCATGTCGTATGTTGTCCATCTATTTGTTGAGCATAAGACTAGTGGTCGCTAGCCTCTACTCTCTAGGTTTCATTTCAAGTAACGTAAATAAATTTATTTATAGTTTTCGATCACTAGTATTTTCATTAACTATAATCTTATCTTATTGACTATACATTCCTTCCACAACCAAGTGTGGCACTACATACCATTGAAAGATATCTCAACTTCTATATTAAACATAAGTTCTTTTGTGTCTAACGCATAAATTATATCGGTTTGTATCAAGTAATATACTTAGTGACTGCTAAGCTCTATTACTTGAACAAGATCAATCAAACAGTGGGTGTGAAAGAAAAATGTAATGACCGCTAAGCTTCAATACTTAACAAAAGGAATAATTATGCAAAAAATAGGCTAAACAATTTCTTGATAACATAGATGCTTTATGAAAAAATCATAGTAATAGATATTAGTGGTCGTTAGGCATTTTCCATAATATATTTTGATGACAAATATGTGAGATATGGAAAATTTTTATTGTCAAAAGCTATGGAGGTCTTTGCATAGTCGGGAAGAAAGATGATTACTAAAAATGTTTTCAAGGTGCTCATATAACACCATAGGGACTACTAGGCACACACCTTTGCATCTTTTTAACACATTGGTGTGCATCAATGAAAATGATTAGCGACCGCTAAGCTCCGCTACTTGGAGGAGTAGATTAGCGGCCACTAGGATCAACTGATTTTTTATTTTGAATATAGAGATCAAACAACAGTTCGTATTAAAGAAAATGCTTAGTGACCGCTAAGCTCAATTACTTTCAAGAAGGAATTATTTTCCGACAACTAGGCTAAACAATATATTATTTCAAACATAGTGCTCTAATAACAAATCATAGTAATAGATATTATTGGGTGTTACACATTTTTGTGAAAATTTTAGATGTAAAATATGTGAGATATAAAAATTGTTTACTATTAAAAGCTACAAAGGTATTTTGAGAAAGTAATAGATTAGCGGCCTCAAGGCTAAACTGTTTATTAATTTTGAAAATAGAGATAAAAAATAGTTCGTATAAAAGAAATGCCTAGCGACCGCTAAGCTCGAATACTTACAGAACATAACGCTCTACACTTATTGTTTATTGTTAAATGAGAAAGGAATAGATTAGTAGCCTCTAGGCTAAACTGTTTCTTAATTAAGAAAATAGAGATTAAAAAAAGTTTGTATTACAAAAATTCTTAGTAACCGCTAAGCTACGATACTTACAAAACATAGCACTCTTGAATAACAGATCATATGAATGGATGAAATGGCATCGCAAGGAATTTTTCATGTCGGTTCATATCAAATAAAACACATAGCCACCACTAAGAAACATTACTTACTAAAAGGAATGACTTGGCACTCGCTAGGCTCTACTATTTCTGTTCTTTTTTAAATATTGACCAAATAAAAATTAATTTCCGTCTTTGCGACAAATATCAGAATTAGAGCATAATAATAAAAGTACATATTTTAAATGTGAAGACATATCCTGATCATCTTGGCCCTACATATTTCCAGAAATAACCCATTAAACAAAATAGTCCTAAACGTTTTATTAAAAATAGAGGGCAAAGATAAACATGGGTCTTGCTCAACAATGAATGTTTTATGTTTGTCAATTATTCATTGATGAGAAGGCTATCAGCCGCTATCCTCTATATTGCCGATAAATATATTTTAACAATGTAAAAAACAATCTCAACAAGTTTGAAGTCGTTATTTGTAATTATATTATATTCAATGGACTATCCTTGGCAGAGCCAAGTCTTTGAATATAAACCTTCGAGAAGGATGACTAACGGCTAGAATTTTTGGAACCGATAAAATTCGTTAGCTAGTGAAAGGGAAGGATTTTCTATTGCTACGATTGATAATTTATTGTAATTAACATAGCCACATAGTATGACAATGTTATATCATCTTAACAGATGTACATCATTTAAAATTGAAGACATGTTTTATCTATCCTAGCCTTGCATATTTTCTTAAAATCTTCCTTCAAAGAAAATATACCTAAAGGATCAACCACATATGCAGGGTGAAGGTGAACAAGATTCTGGAAAAATATTTAATCACATACTTCTATTTCATTGCGTAGACACCAAAATTGGGTCATACTTCCATTAAAACCTCATTAATTAAATTAGCCATATCCTACCCATTCATATCCCCTAGTGCACATGCTAATTGAATTAATTATCTTAATTAAATTAATTAATATCGTCACTTAACCACCTCACGTAGCCACCTCACTCAAATGACCAACTCAAACCTTGCTAATATACCTAAGACCAAGTCTAATCTTATCCTAACCAACTAGGACTTAGTCTAAACCTAGACTTAACTCCTATTAATATACCAAAAAAACTCCTACTTATCTTTCCGTGATCCATCACTTAAGACTCAGAAGAATGTTGGAGATCATGCAAAAAAAGCAACAATCTGGCTATTTTTGGCCAACCTAGATATTCTCACCTTAACCAACTCTGGTTATATCTCAACCGACGCCGGTCACCTAACCATTACTGGTTAGGTTAAATACATTTCCAAAAGCCTTTTCCTAGGTTGGTCATTCGATTCAGGATCTCATACGAACATAGACTTGGAGCACTTGAATTTCTGAAGCACTCAGGCAAAAGAAAACACACGGGAGCACTGCTAACAACCATGTTTGGCTTTCATCATCTTCTTCATGATCACGGATTCACATAGAGAAGTATTGAGGTTCGAGTTGTCAAGGCATGAACATAATGAAACTTCTCTCTAGATCTATACCCTCACCGTCTTCATCACTTACATTCTCTAAATCTATTTTTCAGTAAATACCTAACACCTCTTCATTTACCTCCATTTTATTTTAGTAAGATTTATTATTCATCTCAGTAATTTATCTTTCTCCACACTCGTATACTTCCTCCCACCAACCTATCGCCATACTATACCTAGCCCTTTCACCTATTTTTACCCTCTTCCAATCATCCCCGAGTCTTCAAGTTCATTTTATGACCTCACCCTCACCATTTTCAACCTCTGTGCAATCACAGGGAGTCTTAAAAAATAATTTTAAGAACTTTTGCTAAGTTCCCTATCGACGCCGATTAGTCAACCAATGTCGGTCATTCTTCCTAACTCGACATCGATCATACATCCGAAATTAGTTATTGTGTCTCGCAATATACCTTAGACCAGTGAGCTAATACCCACTTCACAACAACCCGTAATTTTTTTCTAATCTTTATCATACCTTTACCGAGAGCTCTGATTGCGGACTCTACAAAGAAACACCAACCAATCACCTTTTGCCTGACCTTTCTTATTTTTTTGTACGGGATACCTATATTGGGTCAATTTTAATAGGATATTTACTTTATGCATGATTTAACTAGCATTAATACTGTTATATAAAAAGTGGATTGACAACTTGTGTAGGAAGCATCACGCTTCCCGGATCTAGCTTCCTTAGGTAGTCCACTCATTGTTTTGTTTAACTCTATCTAGTGGTATTGTTTTGCATTTACATGTAGTTCCTCCTAGCTAAAAGGGATCTCTCGCAGTCAACTTGGATCAGGAAATCAGAACGTGTGCATGACCTTCAACCGACATTACAAACATGTATTCCTCCTTGGCCTATTACCCTTATCTATTTCATTAATTTGTTAAGAATCCAGTGAAACATTTTGGCACACCCAGTGAGACCCATTCGGGGTTCCTTGCATTTGTTCATTCTTAGGGAACCATTGTATGTTTGTTTATTTTCAAAAGGAAGTTAACATTAAATTCTCTCCCTGGGAATCTTCTCTTTATTCTACTTGTCTCAGTGACATTTGTATTTCAGACTAAAACAAATCCTTATTTATTTTCTTACATTTTTATAAGTGAAAGTCATATCCTTTCCTATTCACTCTTTGTTTACATCGAATATCACATTTTAATTTGGGTTTTAAAATACTTGCATTTCATATTTCTATGTTTGAATTTTTATCTCACATTAAAATTGAGGGCAACCTATACGCTGGAAGTCATGCCCAACTAATGGTTGACATAATTGAATCATAGAGAACATTCTCTTCTCTCTTTGCCAAACTGCACAAAATAAAATGACACATCTTCTTAAACATCACCTTACCTAGAAGAAGTTGTCAATGATCACACAATCGAGCATTGACAAGTGGGCACCCAATTGGTTTCTCTGTCTAGTCATTATCTTAGAGAAAGGACTTCCCCCACTAAAACATAACCTGAAACCATCCTTAGATCTTTCCTCTTCATAGGATACCCTCTTTCCAACCAAAAACTCTGTTCTGTTCACAAGTCAGTCTAAAATAGCATAAGCTAAAACATAAAATTCACTCATAGGATTTCATGTTTTTCTTAGCTTTTATTGAGTGGTGTTTTTTGAGTGAGGTAAAATTCTCCATTTTATTTCTTCCTTTCACACCCTATAATTATAGTTGGTGTATTCCAACTTTTTCTGCGTGTGTTAGGGTCCATTACTATCATACTGTGGTTTTGGGTTGATAAATTATCTCATCTAAGTCACAAAAAGAAAATTCTTCCATCTTTTCAAATTTCACAGGATGACGTCGATCTAGCGACCATCATTGGTTTTCATCTAACTCTGTCACGATTTACCTAACCATTTTTGGTTTCCATATTTTTGGTCATTTCACCAAAATAACATACATCACATTTTGTGTTCTTTTCAAGTCTTCAAACACATCATCGTACCTCTAGACCTTTAAAATCACTTTGTAAAATCCATTTTTTTCATTTTCATTATTTTTTTCCTCATTTGCAAATTTTTTGATTTCCCATAGTAACCGATATCACACAACTTGACCATCATCAATTACCATCTCACGATCATTGGTTAACTTAACTACTGATTGGTTCTCGTGTTTTAATTCCCAATTAAAACAACGATCAATTTCACCTCCCGGAACCTATTTTTCTTCATTTCTTATATTTTTTTGTGTCATTTACAAAGAACAAATTACCAAGCCTATGCCAAGTCACATGGTTTTGACTCATAGTCAAGCCAATGCCCTTATGCTCCACACAAGCCTTTAGCCGCTCTCGCCTACCCCATCACCACCTTCCATCTTGTCACCTATGGATCCTACTCATCCCATTATCATTAGTACGGTGACAAGGAGTTTGCAAGACTCCTTAACCACAACCCCGCTACCTTACAACATTATCTCGCCCATTCCTCGTACTCGCAATTTAGTAGGAAAGTTGGTATATGACATGCCTATGTCCATTCCTCCCCGCCTCGCCCCACTTCTACGTCAGCTACCACTAGCTTGGCGTTACCTTCTTCCACCTTACCACCCGTAGTATCCCAACTTGACCCCATGCCATCAATACGTGCAACACATACAACATAAATCATACTTTTTATGTTAGTTGTAACCTTGGTGTAAACCATTCCTTCATTTTCCACCTTGAGCATAGCCCCTTCTGCACCTACCACCTCATATATACCTATTGCATCACAACCACCCATGGTGTTGGCAACCCATACCCCATTCCAAAACATCATCCTCTCCATCTCACAATATTTACCTCCAATCACTACAAGTATCGCCACATCTACCCCACCTATGATGAACCAATAATGCTCTGTATTAATTCATATCACAGGATTGCATATATATAGGAATATGCATTCCTAAAAACAAGGAGGTTGTTCAACAACACTCCCACAAATCTCTCTCTCAACACCTAAATACGTGAGCTATTGAAACTCACCAAAACTAATATTGTTATATGAGTTGTTTAATAAACAACTCATATTAACATTTACATTACACACATATATTTACCTCTAAGTAAATATTAAATCATAAATATTAATGGAGCACTAAATGATAGATTTCCTAACATTCCCCCCCTTAGTGCGAACATGGGGAAGAGTAATTGCACTTCCTTCTGCAGCGTGCCGCCCGTGCGTGCTCATGATCTAGATGGTTTTTTCCGGACAGCCAACAACCTCAATACGGATGGTTTTATAGGACAACCAATAACCTCAACATGGATGGTTTTACAGGACAACCAATAACCTCAACATGGATGGTTTTACAGGACAGCCAACAACCTCAACAGGGATGGTTTTACAGGACAACCAACAACCTCAATATCATGATGTTGCTTTTCTTTTGTGCTTTCATCTGTCCACTATGCTTTTCCATTAGGGAATTATGTAGGAAATACCGCTCACTGATTACAAATATGAAAAGAGAAAATGGAACATTGAGACCATGTTCCCCCCCTCAATGTGAACATTTCACTTATTCAAGCCATAACAGGAACACTGAGAAAAATTACGCTGCACACAACTGAAATCAACTGCAACTCTGAAAAGAAAACAAACTCACACACACACTATCACCACAGCTTCGTGCAGCCCCGTCATTGGTGACTGACGAGAGGTCGCTGAATGACCTCCAGCCTCCTGTGCCTCCATCCTCCAGTGGATGCATTATTTTTAGAAGAGAAAGTCTTCTTCACTATCTTGAGCAACAACTTCTCTATCATGTGAATGGTTGGATCCTGCTTCCCAATCACTTTCTTCTTCTCTATTTTCAGAAATAAAAGCTTTATTATTCAATTTACCATCCAACAGATCCCTAGCTCGTTGTTTACAAAACATTATTCCATGTCCAGACACATTACAATAGTGACAAATAAGCCTTTTCTTTGGATCCTGGGAGGTTGAACCTTGCTTGAAAGAATGACTGTATCTCTTTTTACCATGTGTTCCATATAATGCTTTTTCTTCTGTTTCAATTTTATTTGTTCTATTTTCGTCCTCTATCAAAGAAGAAATCAAGTCTTCCAGACTTGGATTGATTTTGCTCAAAGTGAAGACCATATTAGAATAGCTAGGAGGCATGCTATTAAGTAAAACTGCTTTTGCATCATCGTCGGGAACATCTACTTTGATTCCAGCTAATTGATTCAATACAGAACGAAACTTACTTATGTGTTCCACCATGTTGTCACCTTCCTCCATTTTGAGTCCGAACAACTTTTGTTTTAGTGATACTGCTGCGCTTCCTGCTTGTGATCCAAATAGTTTGTTTAGTGTAGTCCAAATTGTATTTGAGGATTTTGACAAATCTATATGATGCAAATATGCATCAGATAATCCCAATCCAATGATTGCTATGGCTTTTCGATCTTTGATGTCCCATATTGCCGCTTCCTCTGCATCTCTTGGTTTCTTTGCTTTGCCATCCACAATCTCCCACAAATCTTTGTTGATTAATAACAACTGAGTTTTCACCTGCCATGTGTAAAAATCTTTGCCTTCGAATTTTTCAATTCGATTCAACTTAGCCATGTTAAAAAAATGGACGTCGGTTTCAACCGAAAATGCGTCCGGAAGACAATATGACAACTGGACTAAAAATTTAAAAAAGTGAGATTAATTTTTAAATGAAAATGACTATAACAATGACAATAACAAAAACTGTTTCGACTCTTTTTTTTTAATTTTAAAATGGAGACAGACTCAATGCTATATGGACATGTTGACATTGACCAAGTGACGACTTGACAAAAAATATATACACTTTATCTTTTGTTTAACTTTGAGTGGGAACTACCACTTTACCATTAACATAGACCAAAATACTAAAAACTTGAACACGGATTAAGTTATAAAAACTTATAACCATGAGGACTATATAATGAATAAAGACAAACGATACACCTTTGACTGCTTACTATACTAAAAACAATACTAAAAAAACAGTGTGCTTACTATTGACTGCAACATCGATCTTGATGTGATGTGAAGCATCCAATGTAGAATTCTTGAACAGCTGTCCAGTGCAATTCAATAGATGGATGTACATGCAACGAACGGTTTGAGTTCACTATAGAATGCAAATTATGCCGGTGGAGCCGGAGAGGACTGTTTTTCTGAGTGTAGATCAGTCTGACAAGAGGAGATCACCTCTAATGCAAGTGTCCAGTATTTATCATCCCTCGGAGGATGGAAATGAGTATCTCCGACATGATTATGCATATACGTGGAGCACTTCCATGGTTGCGAAGATGTAGTGATCACTGAGACAGGTCTGCAGAATGTCAAGATGCGTACAGAGGTTGACACTGTTGAGTCCGAGCAATTTGGAGATCAATGCAAAGTGTACAGATCCAAATGGATGTAGGGAGAATGCGGATACAATAAAGAATGTTAGCAGATCTTTGAAAACCGAATCCCACTTACACAGCTGCATGCGCGATTATGATACTGGTGTAGGCTTGAATGCCAAGAGGTGCGGTAGGGAGACACCATGAAATGCTAAGACCAAAACAAAACTTGGAATAATACGTGGAAGGCTACACTCTTGATGCACGTGTAATGAAGGAAATCTGACACAATTCCTCCTTGACAGCTTTATTGAAACGTGGGGTTTGAGGGTCGATAGGATCTGACCAGTAGTGGAGCAGATGTAAAGAGAGTGGGAGCGTGGCGTCAGAAACACAAGCCTCAAAATAATACGCACAGTCCTGCAATTTTCTCCCAAGCCGATCAGGGCGCTTCTTAGATGCCAGGCACAGTCAGTTTACTCGAGCTGCGTATGATTTTTCCACCAATCTGCAGGTGTCAGATCTTTGATAGATTGCGCAGATCTATCAATACACAATGTGAATACATCACACTCAGCCACGTTTTTATTTCAATATTCAATATAGCTATAAAACTACTAATCTACTCAAACAGCTACGCCAATATATCTCCTCTCTCATGCTTGGACTACGAACATGCCAAGGTGCAACACATGCAGATCTACAGTCAAATTGCAGATGGAGATATTTACAAATCACCAGGTGTAGACATCACGCAAATGAAAACATGCCTTAGATCTGATCAAGCATTCTTTATTGCACATGATAAGGATCAATATCACCACCCTTGCAAACAATTTATTGTTCCATTACACAAACCAAAGCTCCGATACCAAATGATGAACCAATAATGCTCTGTATTAATTCATATCACACGATTGCATATATATAGGAATATGCATTCCTAAAAACAAGGAGGTTGTTCAACAACACTCCCACAAATCTCTCTCTCAACACCTAAATACGTGAGCTATTGAAACTCACCAAAACTAATATTGTTATATGAGTTGTTTAATAAACAACTCATATTAACATTTACATTACACACATATATTTACCTCTAAGTAAATATTAAATCATAAATATTAATGGAGCACTAAATGATAGATTTCTAACAACCTACTTACACATATCACCAATAACCACCTATCTCGTCTATTGCCTTTTTGGGATATTTCCCCTACATCTATTTCCCCCGACAGTTCTCGTACTCGACACCACCATACTTGGAATGTCATCCACATCATACATTTATCATCAACCTCCTTATGGTACAAGGGGTGCTCAATCATCACAACCTACTAACAACCTTATTAAAATGATGATGGAAAACTGCAAACATTGGAAGCATCAATTTCTAGCTCTCGCAACTCCTCAACCTACAATAAAATCTGCAATGAGCCCATCCATCCATCTATTCCCATTCGCTCATACCCCGCACATTGAGGAATGCCCAAATTCAACCAGTTCAATAGTAAAGAAGACCCACAACAACACTTGCGGTCTTTCAAACATGGGTGTTATCTAATCGCCCATGACGATGCTTTACTCCTACGAACATTCCCCATGTCCTTAATGGGACCCATGTTAGATTGGTATAGTGGTTTACCTCGACATTCCATTTACTCATTTAATCAAGTGGATCAAGCCTTCTTGGACCATTTTTCAATCAATATCGTCAAGAAGGTCACCATGACCGACTTGTACTCAACTCGACAATACGACAACGATTCTATCGCATATTTTGTCACTCGTTGGTGGAGCCTCATCAACCAGCTAACATTCTAGTTGCCTCAAAACAAGCTTATAGAGTTGTTCACTAGAGATTGTATCAAGCACATCTCACCAACTCTGCGAGTAAAACCTTCCGTACCTTTAACAAAGGATTTACCATGGTGCAAAAGTTTGAAATCTGTGCCATATAAGAGAATAAAATTCAATTACAAAACAAAAACACCACCTTTAAATCAAATGATACATCCTCCTCTTCAAAACTCCAAAATAATTATTAAAAATACAAAGGATATGCCAACACGGTAGTTTTAAATGCTGGCCCATATCACCCATATAATAAATCAAAAATGACCTCCAACCTTTCTCCTGTTCAAACTTTTTAGTTTAGATGGGAGCAATGAAAATATACTCCAATTGGGGAGCGTTATTCTTTAGTATTAGAAAAAATTCTTAAGGTCAGAGCCATTACTCTTCCACCCATAAAACCACATACTGGTTTTGACCCCACTCATCCTATGTCTGCATCGTACAAGGAACTAGACTATTGTAAATATCATTGCATAAAAATCCATAGTTATGGTAATTGTATAACCTTCAAGAACATTGTCCAGGAAATGTTATATAAAGGAGAACTTGTACTGGACAACCCAAATGCACCAGAAAATTAGAACTTACATATCTTCAAGAAACCATTCCCTAATCATACCCCGTCATCTAACCAAAGTGGTGAACCTTAAACCAATGACAAAAATGTCCGTGAAGTCCATGTTGTTTTTGAAGTCATACCAGCCATTCCCCAATTTACTCATATCCCCTCTATCGAGGAGATTCTAACACGAGATATTTTACCCATGGAGGAGACTACTTCATCTACTCCTTCACCCATAGAGGAGTCCTCTTCATCCTCCCCTTCACCCACGAAGGAGTTGACAATTTCCACCAATGTATTTTCACCACCCACCTCACAACCTAATGAACAACCTATGGTGTTAACTCTCCTACCCATGGGAGAGTCATCCTCGCCTTCCTCACCACCGAAAGAGGAACCTACCTCATCCCACCTACCAACTCTCCTACCCATAGGGGATCCTTTATATTACCATTCCCTATTGGTGAAAATTCCCCATTAGCCTTCAAGGATCCCATTGATCTGCTCTCAAATTTCTTACCTATAGATTCCAAAGCCAACCAGTTACCTGTCTCACAAACATATTTTACGAGATTGCTACTAAGATAATGTCATATCCTCTTACAACCTGTCATTTTTATGCTCGGCCAATCGCTTGGATTAGGTTGATAATTTCATCTTTTGGGATTCCTTCAGCTACCCTTTTCAACCCAAACGTAAATGTTGCTTTGCAGATACCTCCATGATCTATCTAAAGGTATTTCAAGAAACCCAATCAACCATGACCATGCCTATTGAAACGAAATCTTCTTCATCACCCTCGCCTACATCCAAACTTTTACCAATAACTAAATTTGCTCCTATGCCTAAAAAGCTACATGTACCTACACCTCCCCCCACATCTAGACCCATTACCATATTGGGTGTCATGTCGACATCAAGTCCAGTTCATCCTCCCATCAAATTGGATTTAGCCACATCTTCCCAAACCTCGTAAAAACCATTCCTCCACCTAAAAGGAAGACCCAACCTTCTAGGATGCATACACCAGTTTCACCCACTATGCCTTTGTCACCTTCACCCCTTCCATCTATCCTAGGGCCTCACCCACAACCCTAGCCAAGAAACTACTTATCCAAATAAAATCAAAAGTGCAATAAATTTCGCCTATTCATCACAATCTTTTATGACACCCAACCTACTAGTGCAAAGTGTACACCTTTTCCGTTATCCACACCTTTCTTACCACCTATACCCCCACTAATTACAATATCAACATCAGTACCTATGAGATTTCCTTCTCTTCAACCCATACCTTCCACTTTGTATCTGTCCCAACAACCTTCACCATACCTCCTTTATCACCTTGGCTAACTCATCCTTTGCCACCATCCACTTTCCCTTCTACATCACATATGCCTCCTTCACCTTTACCTAGGAGGGTGCAACCTAAATTGAAAAAACCACTACCCTCCAAAGAGGTAGTTAAGCCTATAACACCTTCCATCGCTAGTTCATCTACTATGCCTTTACCCAAGAAGGTACAACCCAAGCCTAAAACAATACCACCTACCAAACCGGTGGTCAAACCTATCCCACCTCCAATTCCACCTCCTGTAGTACCTCACACATCATAATCACCTACACTTCAATCTAGACCCACACTCACCTCACATTGTGATCCATTGGCAGGGTCTTATGCCAACATTCTAGCTAACCTTTTAGAGACCTCCATCATCACATTGCTGCCCCTTAGACCTTATGACCCACTCAAACCCAAACTAAAATGGTTTGATGATACTAAAATTTGTGCCTACCATCGTGTGTCAGGACATGATGTAGAAAATTGTAAGGCTCTAAAAACTGTTTTTCCAACTTTTTCCTCTTGAACAAAATTTTGATGACAATGATCTTCTAGACGAGGACCCAGTTCCACCTCCACCTATCACTACACA
This sequence comes from Taxus wallichiana var. yunnanensis, assembly GCA_018340775.1. NCBI lineage: Eukaryota > Viridiplantae > Streptophyta > Pinopsida > Cupressales > Taxaceae > Taxus > Taxus wallichiana. The sequence continues at coordinate 676,616,251 of CM031237.1, read as the reverse complement.
TCCTTTCCCACTACCTATTCAAAGTGACCTACATCACCACCTCCACAACCCTTTATCCACCTCCAAAATTTGAGATCAATATGGTCTCGTATAAGAGAGCTAGCCAAAACCCCACCAAAATGTTAGTGCACCCTACTCATTTCACAAGGTTCTTACCCCACATTTGGTTTTTGTCCATCATGCCATTATAATTTTTGACACACCTTCTCCATCCACCTCTATTCCTCAGATTAACATGATCCAAGTTTCCACTCATGCTTAGAAATAAAAGGGAAAGGAGAAAGCAACCAGCCCATCTGCCAATCCTGTTCCCAATATACCATCCGCACCCATACCAAAATCACCGTTCAAGGACCCACATATCCTATTCTTGATGGGGTCGCCCATCGTACAATGCTAAAACAATTGCACCAATCCCCTCTAAAAATTTCTTTCTACAACCTTGTATAAAATTTTGAATCCCATCGATAGGCCCTAATAGAGGTTCTATAATCCATCGAGGTTTTACCTAATGACCCAACACCTATGGCATCCATTATCATCCCTAACCATCGGCTTCTCTCACCAATTCATCCCCTTCCTCTACACCTGCCACTACTCATAAAGTATCCGCCTCAGTTTCTCTAATAATGAGATTATACCTCTCTAATAAGATGATCATGATTCCGCCCTTTCATCTTCGTTCATATTGATAATATATGCGTTCAAGGCCTTATGATATATGGTAGTGCCACCATCAACATCATCTCCTCCCACACATATAACAAAATGCGCAACCCTTCAAATTACATGCTTAATAACCCAATTATGTTGTTTCATTTAGTGATGCCATCACTTCCACTCTTGGCACCATCATCCTTCATGTTTGTGTGGGCCCCCGAACCATTCCGAAATTGTTCTATGTCTTAGAGGGGAGTTCCAAAGACAACTTGTTTCTTGGATGAACTTGGATCCACATCATGAATGTGTTTCTTCAACCTTACATTGTCATGTAAAAGTTGAACATGAAAGAAATAAATATACCATTCCAGTTGACCCTTCACCATTCAAAACCTATAACATGATGTACCGACCTAATGATGTGCTTGTACCATCAGCTTAAGGCATCTCGCCCACTGTTTCCAATCCTCCTTCACCCACCACCCCATCCACCGATGTTGCTGCTACCTCTCCCGCACCTACTTCTTCTATTCCCACCGCCACCACAATCTCCCCATCCAACTCATTCACTAACCCATCTACTTCTCAACAAACCAATACTTCTTATTCCCAATCACCTAGTGATTCAAATATTCCCGCTTCCCACATATCGACCAACGATCCCTTAGAAGGTTTTTTTCAAAATCTTAACTGGGGAGTACCACCTATACAACATCGACACATTCCTTACTCCTCAAGAGTATGGTAACCTTCTCCAACATCCTCGCTATGATCACTACATAGGTGAGGGTTTCCCTTATGGTCCTCCCCACCTTCGTACTAACTTAACATATGGGGGACTTGATACTTCCACCTACTTGCCCGAGCCACCTTCCTAAACAAGACCATTTTCATCTGACCTCCAATATCTCACCAACCACCACTTCACCCACACTTTCCTTCATCGTGCATGGAAGGGATCTCGCTTTGGCTTCATGAACAGGTCCACCATAAAAATATTGAGCACAATGGTATTGGATTTTCCAAAATTTCTTCCAAGATAGCCCGTGTCGAAATAATTGAGGAAAACAAACCTTCTTCACCCCATTTACCAACTTTTCCACATTCACCCATAGAGTCCATGGACCTTAATCCATTCCTCCTAGCTTTTTTCATAAACACTATTTCTCTAGGACCTCTAACTTATCAACATGATGATGAGGCTCCTCTTCCCTTCCCTTCCTTTCCGTATCCCGACATGATCGATGATGATACACCTTCTATTAACATTGTTAGATTTCGGGATGAAGAGTCTATTCTCACCTACCTTGGTTTGGAGGATTCTTATATTCATTGGTTGTTACCTTCGAGACACAAACCATGTTAAATAAATTGACCATTGAAATCAATATTAACACTCGAATGACCCGCACATTTTAAAGATAGGCCAATTTTTAGATGTTGTTGAACATAAATCTTTTACCTCATTCCTCTGAGATCATAACAATGATTTTGCTTGGTCCTTTACTTCGATATGCCTAGTATTGACCCAAAAATTGTGGTCCACAATATTGTAACTATTCCTAAAGAAAAAACCATAAAACAAAAGCTATGGAAAAATGCATCCTTGTATATCCCTTCTTGTCAAAGAAGAAATTGAGCACCTTCTCTCGGTTTCCTTCATTCTACCCATTGATTATCCCCAATGGATCTCTAACATTGTTCCTGTCACAAAAGTGACAGGAGGACTCTGCATATGCACGGATTTTTGCAACCTTAACTTAGCCTACCCTAAAGATGAATTTCCTATACCTAGTATAGACTATTTAGTTGATCTTACCATTGGCCATGAGATGGTATCTCATGGAAGGTTTCTCGGCTTATAACCAAATATTACTTGCCCTGAAAGATCAACAAAAAACCACTTTCATCGCTCTAGGGGAGATTATGCTATTGATTCATATTATTTGGCCTTAAAATGTTGGTGCTACATATCAGCGAGCTATGACTTATATCTTTCATTACATCATGCATCACATATTAGAATATTACATATATGATCTTCTTGCTAAATCCAAACATTGAGCCGACCACCTTGTAGTCCTTAAGGTCATCTTTGACCATCTCATCAAGTATTGTGTTCACCTTCAACCTAAGAAGTGTGTCTTCATTGTTCTCTCAGAAAATCCTTGGTTTTATTATTTCTTTGCCTGACATAGAAGTTAATCCCTCTAAAATCAAAGATATTCTTGAAATTCCTCCACCTACTAACCTTCTCCAACTATGTAGTTTGCAAGGCAAGTTGTAATCTATTCATCATTTTATTTTACATCTTTTCGATGGCTACAACCCATTTCATCATCTCCTCAAAAAGGATGTCTCCTTCAAATGAGATGAGGAATGCCATAAAGCCTTTGATGCCTTAAAACAATACCTCCTCCAACCACTTGTACTCATCCTCATAAGGATGAAGAACCATTTTAACTTTATTTCTGCTCGATCATTCCTTGGGTGTCATGCTCACTCATCATGATGAGAAAGACATGGAGCAAGCAATTTATTATATAAGTCATACACTTTTAGACTATGAAACCGAGATAAACCCACACCAAAAAAATTCTTCTTATCCTTATTTTTTGTCGTCACTAAAATTCACCATTACCTACATAAGCACAAAACCTTTATTGTCACCAATACAGATCCCTTAAATTACATGTATGCTAAGCCCTACAAACATCAATGTGTTGCACGTTGGCCCATGCTCATTCTGAGATCTAGACCTCAAAGTCACTCATCAAGAATCTATCAAAGGCAACACTATTTTTGACCAACTTGCAAATGCACCTCTCTCTTGAGATCAGCCCTCTAAATTTCATTTCCCAGATGAATCCATTGTTACCATCTCTTGGATGATATCTGTTTACCAAATGACCTTGTTCTTTGATGGCTCTAAATGTCGGTGTGGGGGTGGTGCCGAATTTATCCTTGTTCCTCTTGATAGTGAACCTATGCCTTTATATTTCAAATTAGATTTTGATTTTACTAACAATATAACCAAATATGAAGCAATCGTATTAAGTCTTTAAGCCACCATTACCTTAGATGTTAAATCAATTACTATATTTTACAATTCCCAGTGGGTGTAAACCAAGTTAATGGTATATACCAAAGTTGTCATAATGAGATACTTCAAATTATAAGCATCATGTAGACATACTTTTGACTACCTTTGACTACTATGAACTTCAAACCACTCCATATTCCACTAAGAAATTTACGGATACCATGACATGCCTTACTTATTAGATACCTACTTCACCTTCTGAATTGAAAATATTTATCATAGTACAAAGGTTGTAATCACTTTCTTATCTATTTCAAGACACCAAACTCATCGAACCTCTCAACCTAACCCACGTGACCTTTGGTATAAGTAGTTTTTAACTAACTTTCCCTTTCAATTCTACCTCCAGACCTTACTCGTAATGGACAATGAGCCTTTCTCAAAAGTATCTATCGTTATGTCATCATGGGTGGTCTTATTTATAAACATGGCTTTTACGACAACCTTTTATGATGTCTTACAAGTTCTGAAATTCCCTACACCATCAAGGAAGTTCAAAAAAAAATTTTGGAGGTCACTTCAGTGGCTTATCTATCACTAAACACATTATCCATCCGGGATATTATTGGTAAACCCTAAATCGTCATTGTTGTGATTATGTCAAATGTTGTGTGAAGTTCCAGCAACATGCTAATCTTCATCACATGCCTAGTCACGCCTTACAGGTCACACGAGACCTTTGGCCTTTCTCTCAATGGGGTTTGGATCTTGTTGGAGAGATCAATCCCCATTCTTCACAGCGCCATCAATGGATTATTACCGCTATTGAATACTACACTAAATGGGTAGAAGCCATACCTCTTATTTCTACAAAAGATGAGAAAATATTTGAATTCATCAATCATCACATCATTTTTTTCTTTTTTGTTCGTCATCATCTCATCACTGATAATGGAAAACAGTTCAAAAAAAAACCCTATATAAATTTGTGATGTCTTTGGCATAAAACTCAATTTTTCTTCACCCTACTACCCTAAAAAAATGCCAAGATGAATCAACCAATAAAACCTTAAACAAAATTCTTATGAAAGTTGTTAATGATACTGGAAAGGATTGGTACACACAAATTCCTTTTGCCTTATGGGCTTATCGTACTAGTATTCACACCTCAACTATGGCCACCCATTTTTCTATGGTCTACAATACAGAGGTTGTCCTACCTCTTGAAGTATAGATTCCATCTCTTCGTATCTCACTCAAATAGATGCTCAACGATGATGAATTTTTCCAAGACCGTTTAGTACAACTCAAGTTATTAGAAAAACATCATCTCGATGCTCTTGACCATCTCTAAATATACCAAAACATATCAAACATGCCTATGATAAACGTGTCCATGAACGAACCTTCTAAGTTGATGACCTCATCCTGAAGAAAGATCAACATGTAACAAAAGAGGAAAAAGTAAATGGGGCAAATTTGCTCCCAATTGGCCTAGAACTTATATCATTACTCATACCTATGGATCATGTGCTTATTGTTTGTCTTCACTTGAAGGTAAACCCAAAGCTGAGCCCCTCAATACCTTGCATCTTAGACCATTCTACTCTTGAATTACGTCCTATATGACGTCTTGTCTATTAAGCACTCGTCCTTTGAGCACCATTCACCTTCCATTTTACCTATATTAAGGATCAACGACTAAACTAGGATCACGTGATTACCCATTACCTTTCAACCTTGTATTTAATATGAGCATCATGTCTCTATTCATGGCATGATTTTCATGGATAATTTTTCATCTTTTTCAATATGGAATCCCATGGTCATTCATAGTTAACCTCTCGTGTTATAGTTTTGTCTTCGAAAAAGAGCTTATTTTTATTTATAGTCTTGTCCATGACTTAAAAGTCTAAAATAAAAAAATTCAAAAGTAAAATGGGATTCAAATCCTTGAATCAAATTTCCAGCAAAAAAATTTGACTCCCTCAAAAGGACATCTACGATTTTTATCTCATTGCTTTATAAATAGATCTGCTCCTCAAAGGAAAACTCTACCAAACCAACCATATTGTACATAGTCTGTCATAATAAGAATAATATTCTTGAAAACCATAAAATAAAAATATTTTGAAGCTTCCTGCATCGATAAGTCTATAAAAACAAAAGAAAAAAAAAAGATAAATTTTTCATCATGGACTTGCCTATTTTGATCTTGGGACTCTTGCCAAGTAGGCATGCTATCTCACACCAAGTTACACTAAAACCAACCAATTTCACTTCATCACCTTTTCACCCTAATTTCCTACCGCTCAAGGGATGTGCCGCAAATGCAACATTTCAGGATCATGTGACTTTCTTCAACCTTAGAATAGTCCATCATGCAACACCTTTAGGGTCTTACATTCATAAGCCCATCTTAGGTATGATAAACTCATTATGGTTCTTATCAATTAGGTGGCTCTTTTTTTCACCTCTTACTAATCACCTTCTTCATTACTTGTTGATTATCCTATACAAGACCAAGCCTTCGACACCTCAATTTAACCACACCTAAATGACCTCAATTCACCCCTACCTTCATGACCTAGACTCAATCATGCCTAAGTGACCTAAAATCAACCATACCTAATTGACCTAGACTCAATCATGCCTAAAACCTACCAACCCATCCCACTACCTCGTCATATTCTTCCCTAGCTTATGGGAGAACTACATTGTCCGAGGCCCCTTTTCGTCGGGGCTATGTAGGAAACACTCCAAGGGCATGGGGCCCTTAGAGGTTAGCTTGACCACTCTTTACCCTAACCAATTCCCCCATTTTTCTATTCACACTCTACCTTAGTTAGTTTCCATCTTATATACTACTTGGAAATTAAACAAACATACACGTATATAAACATGTCTACCTACCTATTTCTTACATCATCATATCATACATTAATCATTTCACATTTCCATAATATCAAATATTACCAAAATTTACACCATAACATAAAAATTCATCATCATTTATTTTTCCATGTTACCAATAACTTGGAAATTAAATCAAAACCAAAAACATGACTCCATCATGCCTAACTCACATGACCAAAGCATGGCTATACCTGAATCCACCATGCCTATACTAGACTCCATCATTCTTAAATGACCTAAAATCAACCATGCCCAACTGATGTAGACTCAATCACGCCTAATTCACCTAGTTTCCATCAATACACAATGACAATGGAAATTAAAAACATAGATACATCATCCATATAATAAGTATCATCATATATATAAATGAGCAAGTCTGTATCAATACATATGTACATAGATACAAATAAATACAAGTATCTCAATCACTCAGATACATCCTCACTATCTTTGGCATGCAAGCTGGTATAAAACTCAAAATCTTGAAACTCTCATGTACAACCTCACTATCATCGGCACACAGGCTGGTATATATCAAAAATCAATACTTTGATCATATCCGGTGACTAATCATCACCCCACTTGATATCCATACCTGTCTCATTTATCTCCTCCTCTCCTCTAGTCTAACGTACTACCAACATCTCTCCACCTTCTATGGGTCTTGGTCTAATCTCCACCTGACCCTCACCTGGGAATGGTCTCCATGAACTCGTATCCTTACCCTAATACTGCCTCCTCGGGGCTCACCGAACTCCCGTGGTATTAGTGCTATGAGTGTAGGATCTAGTCCTCTCACTCACTACCTGTTGTGCCCTGTACTCCACATAAGATGGGACATCTATCCCGATAGTTGTCAGGTGATCCTGATAGTATCGGACCTCATTCGAGCATCTAATAATCTCACCATAAGAACCATATATGGTGGTTCCATAGGTCTCACAACAACCTATGAGCTCTGCCCTACTAACACTAGCCTTGGTCTCTGTCTCTCTGCACTACCATGAGACCCTGTCTGCTATTACCTATAGTATGGAACCCTTTCCCGAGCTCGTGGAGGTTCCTCGTGCTACAACCTAGGCTCGTAGAGCCACAACCTAAGCCTATGGAGTGGCTGGGTTGGCCATGTAACCCTAATACCTACACATGTAAGGTGGCCACCTATCATCCATCTCCATCTCCATCTTCACCCTACACGGTACTGTCTCGTGTTACTTGGGCTTGTAGGACCACCACCTATACCGTAAAAGGGAAACCCGTGCCTCTAACTAGGTAATCTATCCTTGTAAAATTGTAATCTACGTCGAAGGGAAAACACCTGACCCTATAAGGTATCCCTTTACACTGTGATGGTGGTTGAGTCTGGCTGCCTTGGTCTCAAAGTGGTGTTACTCGTAGATGTGCTACCCAACACTGCCTATATCCATCGGCTGATCCCAACGTCATCAATCCTCCTATCTACTGGTTGTTCCTCCTACCTTTTTGACACACTTAGACGTGGTGGAGACATTGGTCTCTCCATTTCATCTATCCGGTATGGTGGAAAAGCTAGAGGCATGTCTTGTGGCGCACCAAACTACCGCCTCATCCCGTCTACAAGAATCAGCTCGTGTTCACCAAGACAAAGTGCTCCCTATATCCACCTCATCAATTGAATATCGTATAGCTCCTCCATCATACCCCGTATGAGGGATATCCAATGTACGGTATCCACACAATATTGACCCTTGAAATCTCCTTTAAGAACTGCCCTCGTAATATAAAACATCAGCCCTAGCCACTCAGGCCGCCCACCAACTGGTACCCACCATCTCGTAACCAACTCGACCTGGCCACCCTCAAACCAATCATGTCGGGCAAACCAACTAGTCACACACATGCGATATGCTCATATTCCCAATAGTGTAATAGAAAGGTACAACATAAACTAAACTCACCACAATCTCCCATAGGCCCACAACTCCCTATATAGCTGCACTAGGAATGTCGGTGCCTAGGAAAAGTAGATCTACTCCTCCATCATATCTTGGAGTACTCCCATCAGTGCTCATGGGAATCTCCCACCCTCAAAGCATTTGGTAAGGTGAAATAACATACTACCTCCATCATCAATACAACCAACCTCATCTCCTAAGGATGGGCTGCATACATATCTCCATAGCTAAGGCTCACACTATGGTACCTCAGCTCACCCATCACCTCCCCAAACATAGCCACTATCGGCTCCACTGATGCCTCTGATGAAATAGAATACACTAGCTCCCCAACAATCGGTAGCCACAGGATCTTGTACACATCCTCTAGGGTGACAATCATCTCACCCATTGGTAAATGAAATGTGTTGGTCGTTGAATCCCATCTATCAATGAGTGCGACCATCAAGCTAGGATCTCGGGCTATATGCCTATAACACTAGATCCCAATCAATCCAACATCTGTCATATGCTCCCACTCCTCTGTAGTCACATTAGACCACATCTGCACTAACAATGGTGGTACTCTATCCCACATCCTGAGTTGGTCCCTAGCCTACAACATCAAACACAACATTGTCAAGACTTTCCTACCCCAAAATTACATCTTACCCACTACACCATACCCAACCACATCAATCATTCCTACCCCATTTACCTAATTCACCTACAAACATTTTACCCTTTACAATCATGACCCATCATCTTAACATTATTTAACCTACTTACCTATCTTATCCAACCAAACTCACATTTTACCCTCATCCCTCTACATACGCCCTTCATGTACCCCTTCCCACCTATTTTTCTTTCCAAACTAACCCTTCTTATCCTTGTTGTTCTTTACCCTAACCGACACCGATCTCCTTGAGCGTCACCGATTTTCCCATGATCATCATCAATTCCCTTTAATCGGTATCGGTCACCTAAGGCCAGACCAATGTCGGTAAACACCGATCGACGTCGGCCAATTCTTGACCAATGTCGGTCTCGCACAGAAGAACCCAAAAAAATGAAACCCGTCCCCATAACCCATTTCACCTAAAATTCACCAAAATCTAACCTAACACCTACCCCAATCCACCCTAATTTATCTTATATTCATTTATCATCCCATTTATCCTACATTTTCCCTTCCCCATATTGATTTTACCCACTTTTCACCCGCATTTCAAAATAAAACCCCCACCCCAATTTATTCATTTTTAACCAAACTTTTAGCAAATAAAAAATTAGGGAACACCCCTACCTCATCATGGCATTACCTATATGGTGGCACGTCTGGCCACTACATCGGTGGTCCACCCAAACCCTCTCCCACCTTTTCCATGCTAAAATCTACCTTGAATCTCTCCACCAATCACATGTCTCTAACCGATCTCGTGGACCCATCTACCTGGCTCCTCTCACCACTTAGTAACCTCCACCTTAGCTAGGTACAATGCCTTGTCTTTTTCTCCAAGAAAAATGCACAAGTCAATAGGCTATGTCATTTTCTCAAAGTCAAAAGACAACAATGATTCCGTAAAATATGAAATTTCTACCTTATAACCCTAACTCGACATGACTAACATCGGTCATACCAAACCTATGTCGGTAACCTTACATAAGCGACATCGGTCACCTACCAGTACCATTTCACCTACCTTTTTCCCATTTTTACCTACAAATGTTACTGCCCAAATACCTCGTAACCTCACCAACACCTCTTACACCCTACCCACAAGCCTAAGTTACCCATACATTTCCTTAATTGTGTTTAGGATTTTTTATTTACCTATACCTTGGCCTTACACATGCCATGACCTACATACATTGACTAGAACAACCTTTTGTGACCTTTTATCTTGTGTACTTGCTATACTATGGGATGTTGTTACCTATGTTGTTTAGCCTAGTGACCTTACCTTGCCTATTTCCATGATGTTTATCCTAACCAAAACTTTGGTGTACCATAACATACCTAAGTGTTCCCGCACCTAACCTACATCGTGTTTCGCACCATATCATGTACCCTAGATACCTGAATAACTTCATCCTTGTTTGGATAAACATATCAACTTTGGATGATTTAAATTTTTCAAGCTCTTCAACCTTGTACCGTGTCACAATCTATGCATGAGCAAGCATTCGATTGTCATTACTCATCACCCGATATGACCCTTTCCTATTACCGATTACCCATTTTAACCCTTACCCATTACCTAAAGTGCCCATACCCTTACCTACAACTCACCTACCTTCACTTTCATCACTTACCCATTTATCAAACCACTCACCGATTCCATCTCACACCTCATCAGCTCCTAGTTTGAGGGGGATCACCTCCACCCATACTTGGGGAAACCTCACTCCCACTTATATTTTCGTGCAACCACTTCATGTTTTTTGTCATAGTTGCTTCTCAATAAAAGCTACACTACAAAAATGGGCAAATGTAGACACCAAAATTAGGTCATATTTCCATTAAAACCTCATTAATTAAATTAACCATATCCTACCCATTCATATCCCCTAGTGCACATGTTAATTGAAATAATTATCTTAATTAAGTTAATAAATATCCTCACTTAACCACCTCACCTAGCCACCGACTCAAACATCATTAATATACCTAAGACCAAGTCTAAGATTATCCTAACCAACTAGGACTTAGTCTAGACCTAGAATTAACTCCTATTAACAAACCTAAAAAGACACCTACTTATCTTTCCATGATTCATCACTCAAGACTCAAAAGAAGGTTGGAGATCATGTAAAAATAGAAACAATCTAGCTATTTTTGGCCAACCTAGATATTCCCGCTTTGATCGACACCGATTATATCTTAACCGATGTCGGTCACCTAACTATTGTTGGTTAGGTTGAATACATTTCCAAAATCCTTTTTCCTAGGTTGGTTATTAAATTCAAGATTTCATAGGAACAGAGACTTAAGGAACTCGAATTTCTAAAGCACTCAGGAAAAATAAAACACACGGGAGCACTACCAACAACCATTTGTGGCTTTCATCATCTTCTTCACAATCACGGATTCACACGGTGAAACACGAAGGTTTGAATCTGCCACGAGACAAATATAATGAATCTTCTATATGGATCTCTTCCCTCACCATCTTCATCACCTATGTTCTCTAAATCTACTATTCAGTAAGTACCTAACACCTCTTCATTTACCTCCATTTTCTTTTAGTAAGATTTATTATTCATCTCAGTAGTTTATCTTTCTCCACACCCATATACTTCCTTCCTCCCACCAACCTATCACCCTACCATACCTGGCCCTTTCACCTATTTTTACCCTCTTCTAATCATCCATGAGTCTTCAAGACCATTTTATGACCTCACCCTCACCATTTCCAACCTTTGTGCAATCACAGGGAGTCTGAAAACCAATTTTAAGAACTTTCTGCTAAGTGCCCCTACCAACGCCGATTAGTTAGCCGACATCGTTCATTCTACCTAACTAGAATCAGTCATATAGCCGATATTGGTTACTATGTCCGACAATGTGCCTCAGACGTGAGCTAATACCCACTTCCTAAAAACCCATAATCATTTCTAATCTTTACTAGACCTTACCTAGATCCTGTGTCAGACTGCAACGCAACACCAACCAATCACCTAACCCATTTTGACCTCAATCACCTTTTACCTAACCTTTCTTATTGTTTTGTATGAGATACCTAAATTATTTCAATTTCAATAGGATCTTTACTTCATGTATGATTTAACTAGCATTAATATTGTTATATAAAAAGTGGATTGATAGCCTATTTAGGAAGCATCATGCTTCCCAGATCTAGCTTCTACTATGAATTCCCTCATTGTTTTGTTTAACTCTATCTGGTGGTATTGTTTTTCATTTATAGGTAGTTCCTCCTAACCAAAAGGGAGCTCTCGCAATCAACTTGGATCAAGAAATTAGAATGCGCGCACAACCTTCAACCGACATTACAAACAAGTATTCCTCCTGGCCCAAGACTTTATTTGTTTCATTAATTTGTTAAGAATCTAGTGAAACACATTGATCAAATATTTCTAATATAGTATGCCCAATGGTGTGTTTGATAAAATAAACAAAATTTTGTAGGCCTAGGAAAATAAAAAAACTAGGTCTAAGTGCTATATGTGTGTGTCAGACTCTCTCCAATCCTCGAAGCTAGTTTGGAAAGATAGCCACAAAAAAAGGGTGACCTTCTTCCAGATGTTAATCACATAATTAATAACATGACTAACGACTAGAATTTTTATTGGAATGTGTTTGTTGGATTGATAGAAGTTGATAATGTTGATTGATGTAAGAGAAGTGTGGTTATGCAGATATGTAGTAAATTTTGAGAATTCGTTTCACAAATGCGGAAGGTGTTATTATAGAGAATGTTGAAGAGGGTATTGAGAAAATAATGTTAGTGGAAATCATGTTGTGTATAATTTGTGTAGAAGGAATTTTCTATAACCAACCCTGTCGATACAATATTGTATCGATCAATTTTTTCCAATATAGTGGTTTGTATTTCCCAGCTATATGATTTGTATCATGAAACAAGATGCAATATGGAAGTTTTAGACTATTTTCATTAAATTTTAAGTAATGAGTTTTTTTTTTTGTTCAAGACCACACCGATATTTGTTATTTTGAAGGAAAGCAATAGAAGGGAATTGTCTATCCTTGAGACTTGTTTGGCTCTTGATGGCATGATCAAGATTTACGCCCTATTGGTCAGTAATTCATAGTTGAGGCTTAAATTTTTGCTTTTTTGTCTTGTGATGTTTTGTAATCGGATGTACTCCTAGGATTTTTGTCTGCCTAGTTTGAACTCATGGATTTGGGGCGTGCTTCCATACCACCCAATTTTTGGTGAATATTCTTATATCATTTTACTTGTTAATAGAATATAAGATGTTATTCATAAATAAAACACACCATCAATCCCAAATTAGTAAATTAAAAGTATATGTAAAAATTATTGTGATTACTCGAAGGACCAAATATAGAATTTTTATTTTTAATGATTATTAATAGTTTGAAGATTAAATTATGTAGTATCATGATATTGATTACCGAGGTTATCCTTGACTATAGATTACGGACCCTATTCCCACCCAATGTAAATTAATAAATGTATGAATCAATAAATTAAAGTGCTAGAACATTGTTGGTCCATTTCTATTGACTTGAATAGTAATGAATTAATTATTGGAGGTGACTCTCATATTATTGCTAACGTTGCCATCAAAAAACTTGTGTGAATAAAATTTATTTTTATGCTTTCATTAATTATAGATTGGACCTTAAATATTATATATTGGGAGGGTACTAAAAAGGAGGATTTTATAGAAAATTATGTGATAAGATTGGAAATAAATATGTTGATCACCTGAATCATCACCTTTTCTAATAAAGGTCAATATTAAAGCCCCTAGTAAGCTTATATTAATTACAAGCATGTGATGACATAGTCACTCCATATATTTACCGATCCACTCTTCCTTATTTTCACACCTTTTATGTTTATTTCATTGGATTTCATTTCATTTGTCATGGCCTTTCCAATGTTGCCTTTCATGCAATTTTTGTGTCGGTATGTGAAATGGCATTTTATACCAAAATTTCATATTGTCATTTGAAATCCATTTTTTGAATTGAAATAGAGAAAGACTTAGTTGCTATTGAGGGAGTTCTTGGAGATGATTATCTTTCTCTAGAGGGATGTTTGAGGGAAAATTCAGAATTTTATTCGACGTTTGTTTGCCATCTTCTTATCATACACCCGAAAAAGGATTGGGCTTTGGAGATGGCATGTCACTAGATCAAGCCAACGTATAGGGTTTGCATGGAAGTGGAAATGGAAAAAACCATGAGTGAGTCGTGGTCCTTGCTATCTGAGGCTCATTATAAACATGAAGGTTTTGTGGACATGGCCATTTTTTCGAGTTTTAAAAATAATTTGATGTCCTAATGCGATTCATGTCTGGTGTGTCCAAATGGGGTGAGACACCGAGGGTAGGAGATGGTTTTCTCCCCTTTCCTGACCTACATGATATGTTTGATTTTTTGCATAGGAACCGACACATTGGGATATTTTTTTCTAGGAATTTTTGCGAGCCATACGATTGGTTAAAGAGTTGGGTTGCTATTGGAAAAGAGCATATTTTTCTAGAATGACTTGCGGAAACCACTTTCATCCTTGATAAAGTGAAGGTTACGAAGGTGTCATCTGATTCAAATAAATAAGTGCTTATAAAATCCAGTAGGATGTAATTTGTTTTTTGTTATTAAATAGCTTTGCCATTTGCATTGTTACCAAATCATCTTGTCTGTCTTACTGGTCTATGTTTTTTTTGTATTCCTAACCACTTGTGTTTTTGGCGTAGGCCCTTAAGAAATTTTTCACCAAAGTATTGCTAGATCTTTGTGTTTTTAAACTCGACCCTCTCATTGTATCTATAATGTAAAGGAAAGGGACCCTTCAACCCTCCTTCAGTTATAAAAATCAAGAAATCATTAATAAAAGTTTTTGTTGTGCGTTGCACTATGTAATTTCAAAAATTAATCGCTATTAAATTTGGTTTCTTTAATGGTGTTAATTCATTGCTAGAATTGAAGAATATTGCCACTAACATCAATATATTATTTAATATATTTCGTTAATGTAAAATATAATTTGTACAAAGCTTTAGGATAGAGGAGCTAATAGTGGATTGATGACTATCTTCCCAACGCTTAAATTTTTTTTTGAGTTACACTACATCATTGTGAAAACCTGGGGGTATTCACCTTCGAAAGCTATGGAGATCTTTGAGTAAGGAATAAATTTAATTCTCTTTCCCTAATAATAAAAGATATTGTAAATGGCTCTATTTATTTTACATAAACCTCTCCTACAACAATTTGTTTGGGGAAATTCCTTTCATTAAAAACTTTTCATGTTTTCCTCCATATAGTTGTAGATATAAACACAAATTTTCTCTGCATACCAAATCAATTTTGTTTCTTATGGTTTTTAGATATTACCAATTAAATGATGAAAGAAATAATAGTTGTTTTTAGTGTGAAATCACAGCACCCCCAAATGAGTTATGGATCTGCTTTTCTAAGGTAGGGTCATTTGGTTTGATTTGCATAACATTAGATCATTCCCAAGCCGTGGAACTTACAAATGGGAATGATCCTCCAAAGAAGGCTGGTTCCTATTCCTAATCCTAGCACTAAACTACTTATAGGGAAGGAAATGTGACTATCTACTCCTAATCTAACAATTCCAATGGAGTAGGGAGAGAGAGAGAGAGCATAAAAATAAATAAATCCTATACTACATAGGTGATAAAGACCGAGAAAAGGCAACCGATAATAACAAACCCAATCGTCTCGAAATGGAGAGAGGTGAGCAATGGAGAGGATGGACAGATGCATCACAAACCAAGGATAAAGTTAACACATAACACCATTTCAAACCCCTTAAACAAAGCTCCCAAAACCTCGCAATGGACATCGAGATATGCATAGTATACCCCGTAATGGTGAGAGGCAAGAAGATACAACAAAATTAGCAAATTTCAGACAAAACACATCACGAAATAGATTTTATTGCTCCAGGAGTTCACACAAGACACATTTAATAGGTAAGAGGCAGGAAAATGCCATTACAAAGCCAAAGGATGAGGCTTAAAATCCACATTCGACCCTAGAGAAGAAAGAGAGAGGAAGGCAGGAAGAAAAATGAACAACCGTTTACAATAAATCCTACCCTTGTGTTTATAGATTTAATCGAGAGAGAAGAAAGAGAGAGGGAAACAAGAGAAGTGGGTTGAACTACTATTGTTAATGCTTCGATAAACATGCCCCAAATCTATCTTTACCGCATGATTCCTTGATGCAAAGTGCCTTGAAAGAAGAGGAAATGATGGAAACAGATCGAATCCAACTGGTTGTTGAGACACATGGATCCCGCATTGAAGGCTTGAAGATGTTTCCTCTATTTCCTTCACCTAACCTCCTCAAAATAAAGTCTCGTGACTCCATTGTGTGGGTGAGGTCGAGATCTCTCAAATGGTGTCGATATGCAACATTTCGAGCCTTGAGTTGAAAGATATGACCCTTCAAAGTTTTTATCAGGTCCATACAAATGGGTGGGGAATTTTTTTTGAAAAATGGGCCCCCCTTTTCGTTTGGGACATGTGGCAGCCGGATTAAAACAAAAAATTGGTCTTGTGCATCTACAATTTATGTTTTACCCTTTGAATGAAAGGCAAATTTTCCCTTTTCCCTCCGACTCCCCACCTTGGCTTTGACTCGGGTTCTAATGTTGAATTTTTCCCTGACGGAGTTACGGGCCATTTTGTAAATTTTACCCTTTTTGTTATAAGAAGGGGCAAAGAATCAACTTTTCCCTCGACGCCCCACTTTCCTCTAGGACAAGCATTAGTTTAACGCTTGTTTGGTCTTCCCCTTTTTTTCTCGGTTCCTCTGTGGCACTGCCCCTTCTTCTCTGACCTTGTAATTCCATTATTGAGACCACTCTCGACCCTTTAAATAGATTTAAGTTATGGAAATGTTCAAAAGAACTATTTCTTCTATTTCTTCTTGTGCAGGGTCAAATTTGACTTTCTCAGTCTCTGTTTTCACTTTGCCTAGTTCTGGAACTTGATCTCATGGGTCTGAGTCATTTCCTTCATAATTTCCTTATGTGTGTGTGTTGTCTTGACCAAATTTACCGAGGAGAATTTGGGATAAAAACAGTTTGTATTTCAACTATCTCGGGTTCTAGAGACATTCTTCTATTGTTATAAAAAAATTTGCAAACTTGGATATGTATGATGTTGTCTAACAAAATTGTGGCCCAATACAATGAACAACATCCATCTCAAAACCAATTTTTTTGCATTTGTTAGGGTTTACTACTACTATTGTGCATAATTATAGCTTTGTACCATTTAAATCATCCAAAGGTATTTACAAAAGACTCTGCAAACAACATGGAGCAAGGTGTTAAAACTAACATGAAAAGACATGATTTCATATTGGATATATTATCATATGATAAATTATGTTGGGCCCCTAGAATGTTGGCTAAGTACAAAAGGCACGTATGTGTACAGGTCCTAGTTGAAGAGAGGCGCGCAAGGACAAGATGCGCAGGATGAGTTTAAGAAAAGGGTTTAAGGAAGCTTACAGAGTGCGTAGAAAGAACCAAGGGTTTGGGATAAAACATGTGAAAAGCATGACCCAACTACACATGCTAAGTGGATAAGGTGCCATCCTGGTGACAGTTTGGCCTAGGAAGGAGCATGCATGTAGTAGAAGCTTCTAGAAGCACATCATGGTGAAAAGTGGAAAGCTCAGGCTTGAGAGAGCATGCTCACATGGAGGACCACATTCAGACACTTGGCATCATATCTGAGGGTGCTGGAGGATGAGTTGGTAGCCCAAAGAGGCTATAAATACTAGCACCTGTAGAGTAAATGAGGAGAGAACAAAAAGAGGGCAGAGCTATGTAGAAATACTGCAAGAACTTTGTTAGTGGGTAATGGTATTTGGGAGATAATGTATAATGGGCATGGGGATTACAAATTTTTATTTGATAGCCTAACTACATTAGTCCAGTTGAAAAGCATGACTGTGGTCTGTTTCTCTATGACATTCTGTAATGGCTCCATGGATGTAATGAGGTTACCAATTATATGAATATGAATATCAATGATTCTGATGCATACGTATTTCTCATAGGTTCTCTTTCATTTATGTTTATGCTAAGTATGGATTCTTGTATACTTCTTTCTGTTATGGTGCAAGTTATATAATTTGTTAAGTGCTTTTTGTCTGTAATGACTGCAAGGATCTAGAGGCCATTCTGAGCTCTATGGTTCTTGAATGTCTTAACCCCATTTAAATCTCTTAAGCACAAATCATAGATGATGATATTTCCCACTAAACTCACATAAAAGAGAGACTCGGAACCCACGCGTGCCTCGGGTGAGTGCCCAACATCCAGCTGGGTGATAGGTTGGCATGCATGGGGTACCTTTCTTTTGTGATAAGGGTAAAAATGACTACATCTTGGTTCCGTTTCCGGGAACTCTTTTCAAAGTTGTAGTGGGAAATAACATACAACATGATCTATGTAGTGAGTAATGACAGAACGGTTAACTTTGGAAAGTGTTGAATCATGGTTCAAGAGCACGGAGGATGAATTTTCTCAGAGATTCAACACTAGACCTGAGTTTGATGCACGTAAATGGGTAGAAGAGAACGTCTACCATGATTTATATGAAACATTTTTCTATTATTTCCCAGTAGAGATATATGAATGGCTCTCAGCATATGCATCTAGATCAAGTTGGTGTTATGGATTGAACATGTGGACCCAAGAAGATTACTAGAGGATACAAGATGTAGATATGACATGGACTCGTGCTATGGATCATTGGTGGAAAGGAGTATTGGCTAGCTACAATCTAGAGTATGCCATTTCCACATATTCTTGTCTAGAGGTTACTGAGTTTGAGTTTCTACGGGATCCTAGAGGATCATTTCTACGTGCTATCCCTATGAAAATGAAGATCCTAGTTGTTACTTTGTGTTTAGAGGCATTTCCGGTGGACAACTAGGCCATTCGAGTGTTAGGCAAGGGAGCTAGGGTGGAGGAAGATGGTAGATATTACGATGGAGAAGGAAAGGGAGGAGAGACGGCTCAAGTATAGTGAAGCACATGAAAGGGAGATTTCTAGATGACGCGAGGCTACAAGTGTGATGAATCTATAGAGGTAGATATTTTGGGAAGGAGTTGAGATTCACGCAAAGGATGTGGATCCCGAGAATTGCGTGCTACCCCATCTTGGCAAGTGTGTAAGAAAGACCCCTTTGGCTTCGGTGAGATTTCATCACACGAGAAAGAAGAGTTGTTGCACGTATATGAACCCACCTAGTGATCAATCTTGGTTTTCCAGAACCAGGAAGGAGTATCATTGACCCAGTTGATATCAGTGGAAGTGATAGATATGTGCCTAGGAGGTATAATTTTATAGTTCCCACTTCTATGGATACACATATTCCAAAGATTCGAGAGGATTCTTTGGACAAGGAGCCAATATACAAGCCCTCAGCCTCGCATCTGGGAGTGGCGCAGGTGTACAATAGTGGTAGTGGGGCACTATCATTGCACCGTAATTACATAGTTTAGTGGAACCATGGGGAAACTTGGCATGACTACTACAAGACTTGGTGGGTCAGGGGGCACAGGACTTGGTGGACCTAGTGGTTGTGGTGGATCTAGTGGTTGAGGAGGCACAAGACCGGTGGATCTCGCGGTAAAGGAAACACCAGAGGAACTAAGGCTCGAGCTTAGGAGGACAAGGGCCCCAGCCACCCCCTCAACTCTTCTTTGAGATGTCACTACACTTTCCATATTATAGAGGTATTGAGGATGCTACGGAACATGTTCACAAATGTGAACTGCTATGGCACACAAATGGTATCACAACCCCAGAAAGGTATAGGCTAGTCGGTTGCGAACCACGTTGCAAGGGCATGCACATAGTTGGTATAGGAAATATGACCCTCATCAAATATTGGTGGATTATACTACTTTACAGAACGCATTCTTGGCAGAATTACACATCCTTCAGTTTAAATAGAAGAGCATCAGTGCTTTGAAGGAGATTCAACAAGGAATGGCAGAGAGTGTATGAGAGTATGACTCGCACTTTAAAACTCTCTTATCTATATTATCATATGATATTCACCCTTCACAAAGCATGCTCAGTGGTTTGTTAGAGGATTGATCACACCTTTTAGAAGGGATTTATCTCATAAAACTTTCATAGACCCATGTGAAGCGTTGGAAGCTACACTACGTGCCGAGGTTGTTGGTAGTATTGATACTAGTGTTAGCCCGTTCTTGGAGGCTCAAATTGCTGCTATGGCTAAGCAGCTAGAAAATTTATTTGCAAACTCATCCCATGAGACTCATAGTGGTTTATGGTGCACAAATTGTGAAGTAGAGGGGCATGTCAAGGATAATTTCCCCCGGAGGATGGTACGCACCGTGACAAAGAGACTGTAAAATTTTTCATGGGGACCATGATGCAAGTAGATGCCCCTTATTACAAAGGCACAATCCAAAAGAATGTTTCTTGCTACTGTAAGATTTGTACCTCTATAACCCATGATACTAAGGATTGTAGGCTCATTGATTAGATCCATGAGGCCATTGATCATGGGGTGCACCAGACTAGCATTGCTAGTAGTTCCAAGGGTGATGATCACTGTTATAAGGAGCGCACAGATGGAGGTGCATGTGGAAGGGGTTTTGAGGAGGATTCTATGGTTGTGGTAACCATGGGGAGGAAGGATTGAGTTCCTGCATGGAACCTGTTTCAATTGTGGGTCTATAGAGAATTACAAACGAGAGTTCATGGACCTGTTGTAATGCTCATGGTGTGGAAAGAAGCAAAAGTACGAGGAGTTCCCAGAGTTTTTGAGCACATGAATCAATAGCAACGGAAAGAAAAGGGCACTCAGAATGGTTAGCATTAAAAATGAAAAACATGTAGTGGATGCCACGGGTAACACGGGATGTAGGTTTGGAACTAGTTTTGGTAACAACAAGAGTAGAAGCCGCACACACAAAAGAGATACCAAGGTAGAAGAACCTGGTTTCAAGGAGGAAGTAGTTCATGGAAAGTACCTAGACCCTACACGTCAAAAGGAGGTATATCAAGACACCATGGATGTTATTTGGAGTTTACAAGGGGAGATCTAGTGTCTAAAGGAGCAGTCCAGGAGGGAGGAACAAGGAAGGAGAGTTGAGGTGCCAAAGGATGACCTGGATGAGGTCAAGGAAGTATGTAAAATGCTAAGGCAAGAGAATATTATTCCCTTACTAGGATCATGGTTGAGAGAGAAGGTACCACGTGTCGGAGGAGAGCGTGAGAGGTAGGTCTTGCACGTAAACCTTCCCCTCACAACCTTGACTATGACAAAGAGATCACATTGAATGTAGTTATAGATGGATGGCTCTTTAGTAATATCCTCATTGACACAAGGAGCGGAGGTCAATCTTCTAACTCTGGATGCATGGCATTAGATGGGAAGACCTGCATTACAGCCATCTTCAAATGTGTTGTATATGGAAAAAAATACTAAGGCAATTCCCATTAGTTTCTTAAAGGATGCAACTATCACTATCTAGGGAGCTAAGTTTATTGGGGACTTTGAAGTCTTGGCGCTCGCCGAGGCAGACAATTTTCTAGCACTCCTTGGGTGCCCATGGTGTTACAAGAACAATGCAGACCTTCGGTTCAACAAAGGGTACATCAGCTTTGAAAATAAGGAGGAGTGGGTCATTATACCCATGGCTGATGGGAATTCAATGCCCTATACTAAACCCCTATGAGAATAAGTTTTGGACAAGATATATGTGTGCTCAATTAGGGACCCAGAGATAATACATCCTACCGATGGAGTTATCCAATTTGATGATGCTCAATCAGTAAGTGACACCACCAACATAGCATTCGATAATTGGGCACATGAAACTTATGAATTGATTAGACAGTAGTTGAGAGGATCAGCAACAAAATTAATGAAGGCACACATGGTTTGACACCTAGGAGGAAAAAAATTACCTAATTATTTAGGAGAGGGCCCTTCGGTTCGCAGCCGGTGCCCATGTCCATATACAAAAACTATGTGGGATCCCTCGGCTCTCCCCACCACCCTCAAAGCCACCTCTCCCGCTGGTCCCTGTGGTGCCTCTCGCCTCCTACCCGTAATGGGCACACCGAGCGGAGACCTCGCATAGTCGAGAGAGATCGTAGGAGGCGCAGCCATGGTGGCGTGTCGTTCGGTGTAGGAGGCGAGAGGCACCACAGGGACCAGCAGGGAGAGGTGCTGAGGGTGGTGGGGAGAGCTGAGGGATCCCCACATAGTTTTTGTATATGGACATGGGCACCGGTCTGCGAACCGGTTGTGTTGATAGAGGCCTGCGTGCCTACATTTATTCATGTATTAATTCATTCATTTATTATATACCGGCCTGCGAGCCAAGTACAAAGTTGACATTGATACCGGCCTACGAGCCGAGTATATTTTTGATATGAGGGACCGGCTTGCGAGCCGAGTCGAGGTGATTGATATTTATTGCGGCCTGCGTGCCGGCTTTGTTGTTGTATTATGAGATCACAAAGGCCCCGATGCCGGGCACATTGTACATTTGAAACTTGTATATATATATATAGAGATGATGTTTTGATCCATATGCAGTGTTGAAAATGTTTTTAAGTATTTCGTCAATGGTTTGTGGTATAGAATGTAGGATGCGTTTAGTTGACATGTTGATATATGGATGATGTTGATGTTTTTGTTTTTGCACGTATATATGGATGACATGTTATATGATGAAATGTTGCATGTTGTGGGCTAGTTTTGTGACATTGTTATATATATATGTATCGATGAGTTGGATCCAAAATGATGTATAGATTGATAGTTTTTGATATCCTTAGTTGATGGTTTGTTTGTTTTTGTAAAATAGATGATATTAATGAAATTGTAATGATATGTGTGGTGGATGGACAAATATGGATAATGGTGATGAGATGCAGGAAAAGAGGCGGGCTCGATAAAAATTAGGTAAAAATGGAGAAAAGACCATGTTTCAAAAAGGGTAGTGTGTAACCGATATCGGTTCGGGAACCGATGTTTCAGAATGATAGACCAGTATCGGTCATATAACCGATACCGGTTATTTAGGGATGAGCTTTTCTAAAAATAGAAAAGCTAGGGTGGCAACTTAAGTTCTAATTTTGAGAGCCATGCAAGAAGTTAAATACGTGAACGTGACGCTTTTTGACGACTGGGACAGGTATTTGCATGAGAGATTTGAGTGATAAGGAGAAAAGAGACAGGGTATTGCATGAGAGATTTAGGTGATAAGAAAAGAGACAGGGGAAGTGAATGCGATCTGAGATTCAGATGATAGAAAGGCGAATTTGAAAAAGAGTGGTGATCATGACAGAACGAGGAGAAGCATCCAGCAGGCAGGGACGAGAGGGAAGACAAGTGCCACCGCAAGCTGCTGCAACCCAAGAGGTAAACGTTTTGGTTGTGATTTGATTTTTGCATGTTTTGTGAATAGGAGGAGGGAGATTAAGTGGGTAGATATGAGAAAGAAAACATGATAGCAAGGGTTATAGATGAGGTGAGTGTTACGGGGTAGGTAATCAGGGTTTTCAGGTATGTTTGTATGTATAGAAAGGAATAAATGCTCAAATTATCACGTAGGTGGTGTATTTAGGTAGTCGTGTGTTGAGGTAATGTTGATCGATATCGGTTAGGATAACCGGTATCGGTTACTCAACCGGTACCGGTTAGTCCTGTAAACGATACCGGTTTTTGTAGGAATTTCCAGAATTTGAGAAAAAACCCGGGGGGATTTGAGGAATTGAATGGTTGTTTGTTATTTGGATGTACGCAGCAGAGGCGGGGTTGAGGATGAATGATGGTGTTCCAAATTGTTGTCATGAATCGAGTGGATGTAATGCCACTTAATGGACATTGATAAATCGTTTGGGGTTAAGTGGAATCCGCTTATTATTCACGAATCGCATGTAGCCATGCTATGTTAAAGCGTTGATTGAGAGATGGAATCCGAGAAAAATACCTTCTATCCGCCAACAGGGGAGATGACAAAGAATATGGAAGATGTGTTCCGTATCTCGAGGCTCCTATTACAGAAAACCAAAGATATCGTGCATTACCTAGCGCGCGCGGGGAGCAATAACAGCAGATTTGGTCTATACGCATGAGATCCGACACAAACGAGGTTTGACATTCACATATGGGGTAATGTATGCGGCAAGACACCCTAAGGAGACAAGGTTATCGTGATATTAATGATAGCGGTAGGGTATTATGCGTTACGAGGCGTAAGGGGAAGATTTCCAAAGGCATTGATGTGTGTTATTTGGGAGATGATAGAAAGGAACGTGACGTTTACATGGGCACCGCATATTTGGCGGAGCTATACAGGGGTTTATGGGTCAGAGGCGAAATCACGTAACGACTTTGGATTGTTCATACTTATTACACTGTTGGGCCTATGAGCACATTGTTTGTGTGTGACCAATAGGCCGACCCATCCAGCAGGGAGACCGGAGTACGAGGTTGGGATTCGACGATGGGTCCAGCATGCAACAAGAGGCAAGATCTCAGCCGTGACAGTGACATTGAGTATTAAAGGCGGTATGGGAGAGGGTGACGGTCATGCGGATATCTGTTGAGGCCTTACGGGAACTATATGGTAACAGAGAACATAGCTGAGGAGTTGAGGGGTGTAGAGTGATTGAGGTGGATCGTGGGGCACAGGCCAGGTGAATATGAGAGGATTCCTATAGATCGCGTGTGGCGACAATTTGGATTTGTGCAGGACATACCGCAGGCTTATAGACCATATATGAGGATCGACACGAGGTAGCATTCTCACCTCCCACCCAACACCTCCGTAAGGTCCCAAGAAGTAGCGGTGATCGTAGGGTAATGGACGCCGAACGCAGCAGAGGCTTATAGATTATGGTGGGTAAGCAGAGCTGCGCAAGGTGTACGTGATCGTCCTGACATAGCGGTGATTACAGCAGAGAGGGATCGTCTGCAGCGTTTGGTTCAGCAGCTCCAAATGCAGGTGAATGAGACAAGAGGATTGTTAGCGGTTGCGGAGTCACGGGCGGAGAGACTAGAGGCTGGAGTCCTCCATGCGAGAGGGCGTATTCATATGTTATAGGAGAGGTTGGCATATCAGTGGGCGGTACCAATAGCCATGGTACCTTTGAGGACAGAGAGGCCTGGCGAGAGGGGTCGACGATCACGATCCTCACCTAGTTCGGGATGAGGCGTAAGGGTCTAAATAAATGTTAGCAAGGTATAAGAATTAATAAGGATGCCGACCTGCGTGTCGATGATAGAGAAGATGTATTTGTTTAACATCTAAATAAAACTGAATATGTATGTTGATTTGAGTTACGATAATAATAAGAATGTTTTCGTTTTGACTTTTGGTGTTTTGAAAAAGGATAAAGAGGAATGTGATTAAATAGAAATACACAAAAATATTTATATTTACCACACATGATAGGTTATGGTAGGGAATGGTCGAGCTAACCTTGGGAGACCCCATGTCTCCGAAGTGCTGCCTACATAGCCCATTGCACAAAGCAAGGAGGGGCCTCGATCGATGTAGTTCTCCCTTAGGACCAGGGAGAGGTGAATTCAGGCCATTTAGGTATGGTTAGGCGATTGGTTGGTTGGTAAAGGTATTGATAGTAATATTGGTAAGGTAAGGTTGAGGGTGTTGGTAATGAATTGGTGATGTTGTAAAAGGTATAAGGGAAGCGAAAGTTAGCCTACCCAAGTGGTAGGGAATCATGCCCTGATTAAGATCAACACACAATCCTAGATGCGAGGCAAAGAGGAAATATTGCTTTGTAGGTGAAAAGAGTAAAACGAACCACACAACATAGAATGAACATGAAGCCCTAGGTACCGGTGCATAGACGAGAAGTCAATAGGTGAAAAGAGTTATATGATCACATCCTATCAGGTGTACGTCACGTCCCTTGAGTTGAAACAACTGGTGAGGTGAGGTGAATGGTATAGTTGAGGTACGGAAAACTTATTACAAAGTGAGTGTTCGGACGAAAGAGAACCTACCCTAAATAGACAAGTCCATGACTCAAAAGTTCTTTTGAATGAGGCTTTTATTTTATTGAATATAGACTGATCGATGCGGGAAGTCTACAAGGGATTTTGATTGTTTTATTCTTGAGGTCTTCACGAAGCTGATCAATGCGAGAAGCTTCTGATAAAGGCTGACTGTGTATAGCTGTCCTTCGAGGGAGCAGTCTATTTATAGTAGCAGATATGATTTTAATGCATAGCTGTCCTTCGGGGGAGCAGTCTATTTATAATAGCAGCAATAGTTTGGCACATAGCTGTCCTTCGAGGGAGCAGTCTATATTTAATTTAGATGACTAGATGTTCTTTTGGCGTGAAGCATCTAGTTTAGTAGGAAGTTTGACTCAAGAAAATCTCATAAGAATACGGCTTATTTTAATACTTTGAAGTCATGGACTAGACTAAAAAAGGGGAAGGCATCATTGAGGGGAGGTGAGAAGTGAGCTTGATTTTATTTTGAGATGTAGAAAACAAAGTGTATGAGCGGTAAATGAGCTCAAGGGATGAGCAAGAGGTAGATAAGAAGTGATATAACACTAAATTCAACAAAGAGAATGGTCGAAGATGCAAGGTATTAAGGGGCTGTGCTCGGGTTTACCATTAAGTGAAGCTAAACGATAAGTGCCTGATCCATAAGTGTGAGTGATTATATAAGGCCCAATCCAATTGGGAGCAAATTTTCCACGTTTGCTCTTTTCTAGTTTGGTTACATGTTGATTCTCTTTGAGGACAAGATCACCAACCTTAAAGGTACGCTCATGAAGTCGCTTATCATAAGCACGCTTGATGCGTTTTTGATAGATTTGAAGGTGATCGAGAGTCGAAGACGACCTTCGTCAAGAAGCTCCAATTGGGCTAACCACTCTTGGCGGAAATCATCGTTGGTGAGAATATCCCGAAGGGATATTCGAGGGAGGGTATTTGTATTTCGAGAGGTAAGACAGACTCAAAGAAAAAGGTGTGGCATTAGTAGAGGTACGGATGTTAGTACGATAAGCCCAAAGGGCAAAGGGGATGTGATCGTGCCAATTTCATCCAGGACTCATTGACAACTTTCATGAGGATTTTAGTTAGGGTTTTATTAGAGGATTCGGCTTGTCCATTTGCTTGTGGATAATACGGTGATGAGAAGTGAGTTTGATACCAAAGTTGTCACAAAGGTCTTGCAACAACTTATTTTTGAAAGATTTGCCATTATCTCTGTAATCGGCGATGAGGAACACCAAAACGACAGAGATAATGTGGTGGTTAATGAACTCTACAATTTTTTTTTTTAGTTGAAATAAGTGGAATAGCCTCCACCCATTTTGTGTAATATTCGGTTGCTGTGATAATCCATCGGTGACGTTGCGAAGAGGATGGATGAATCTCACCAATAAGGTCTAAACCCCATTGTGAGAAGGGCCAAAGATCTCGAGCGACCTGGAGCGGGTGGCTAGGAGTATGTTGAAGGTTGGCATGTTGTTGACACATAACACAATGCTTAACATATTCGTAGCAGTCGTTATTGAGAGTAGGCCAATAATAACCAAGGCGAAGGATTCGTTTGGCCACGGCAAGGCCGCTAAAATGTCCACCACAAATACCGTCATGGCAGGGCATTAGGATTATCGAGGGTTATATACCTGCGTCAACCATTTCCGCACTATGTTTTTCAACATCTTGCAGTTTTCATGACTATGTCCTTTTACACGGTGAAAGGGCCTCCACTGACAATGGTGGGGTTAAGTGTTGATAAGGTATGGAGGATGAATATGTTGAGGTGACCGAATAGGGATGTCCCATATAAGATGTTGAGGTTACTGGATACGTGTATGGGAATGAAAAGGTAGGCGGAGCTTGAGAAGGAAAGCTCGTGTGGATAGGTGGCAGAGAGCAAGTCATGAATGGAGTGGTCTGCAAGAGAGATGAGGTAGGGGCAGTCGGTGGTAATGATATGTGGGGTCCAAGATTAGCCAAAGGAAATCCAATCTGAGTCGTATGAATCTCTGAAGCTGTCGGATTGGGAGATGGGGCTAAAGGTGCAGGAAGCAAGGCGGTGTTATCAGGCGGAGTGGGCGCTAAATGAGCAGCTATACTAATAGGCATGCCAACAAGGAGCTGACCATCAGGCGTACGGTCAGGGGCATGAGACAAATAGTATTGTACAGCACTAGGATTAGCATCTAGAAACTTGGCAAAGTCCTTATCTCCCACAGGAATTTTAGGAACCTCGCTGGTATCCGTAGGATTCCCCCACGAGAATGTGAAGGGGATTCAGTAAGAAAGCAGAGCAAGCATGTGAAACCATAGTGGCGGCTTGCTTTGAGTGATAACAACCATGGACAGTGTTTACAAAGTAGGGTTTCAATCTGTCAGGAACAAAAACCAACTCAGATGGTGAAATTGGTAGGTTGCTGGTTTGTCAGGAATTGGGAAAGACAGTAACCGATATCGGTCTAGTAACCGATGTCGGTTATACTATAGCCGACGTCGGTCAGGTAACCGATGTCGGTGCAAGAAGTCTGGGCTAACAAGGTATAAAAAGGATGCTAATTTGATTTTTAACAACGTTTAGTATACTTGTCCAATTATTGATCACAGAAGACAGAGTATGAGAAAGAAAACAGAACTAAAAACAAGCAAGATGTACACGCAAATCCAGAGATTAACCCTAGGGTTAATTTTAATTATTGTGGGCTTATGCCTTTAGACGTAGAATGATGTCAGAATCCTAAACAAAAGACTTAGGGGAAATGTCAAGTTTGTTTTGGCTTATAAGGTTACCTCAATCGGGCGGAGGAATACCGCGGAAAAAGGGGGATGTTTGAGCTGTTGTGTTAATTGTGAAGTGATTCGGTATGTGTTGTGTAGTGAATGTAAGATTAATTTCTTGTCAATACCATGGATATCACCCCCACGTGTACGACCTGTTACTTAATCTATGTTTACTAGAATTGAAAACAGCAAGCAAGGATGCCAATGCACGTGTTTTAAACCCAAATCGAAAATGATATTCGATGAAGCAAAAGAGATGACTTTCACTAATGCAAGATGCAAAAAACAAAGCAAGTTCTTTTACCAAAATAATAAAATACCTTGTGAATATCTTTAGAAGAAGAAAAAAGCAAGTATGCTCCCTATATGAAAGTAAGCAAGAAATAAGGAAACCCAAAATGGGTCCCACCGGGCGTGCCAAAATGTTTCGCTCGGAATGTTTCGACTTCTGGGAATAGAGTTGCTTCTATCCTTTCATTCCTTTTAGAAACAGATAAGGGTTAGGGCTAGGAGGAATACCTGTGGAATGTCAAGATGGTGTGTGCGTACCGTAGAGGAAGATCAGGCTGACTGCGAAGAACTCCTTTTTGTCTTGGAAGGACTACCTGCAAATAAGAACACAAGACCACAAGATTTTGATTAGACAATAAATGAGGAAACTACCTTGGGCCCAGGAAATATAAAACTTCCTTTCGAAGGTGGTCAGTTTCCCTGCTAATATGAATTAACACAAAAGACTGTAAAATATCAATCAAATTACTTCGTTTGGAACAGATAAGGGAAAGGCTGATTTCTGGTTTGTAGTCTGGGTAACCGATACTGGCATTATGTGGCAACCGATACTGATTCTGGTAACCGATGTCGGTAGGGTTTTGGATCTGTTGGTTGGTTGTTTTGTGGGGTGTTTGTGTTATTTGTAAGGCTGTATATGGGTGATATTAGGAAATAAGGTGATGAGAGGTAGATGAATGATAGTTAGATGTAATATGCACGCTGGGTAGTGGATTCAGGATGGATTTATGAGGATTTGTGATTCAAAAGGCATAAGAAATGTTATAACAGAGGACATGCAAGATGTGACTTACTGGTTTTGATGAAGATGCAAGCTGATCTCCTTTGCTGTAAACACTTCTGGTATCTCCACTCGTCTCTGCTCGGTCAAGTGAAGATCTCGGACTCGTTCCTCGCTCCCAATGATCTCTATTGATTCAAAATGCTTTTTCCTTTGATCCAAAAATGAAATTTCGATCCCTTGTTTTTGGTTTGGGGAGGCCATTTACAGGGAACCGATGGCGGTTACGTAACCGACGGCGGTCGAGTAGGAACCGGCATCGGTAAGGAAAAAGTAGGCTATTTTTAGTAAAATAGCCCACCTTCCCTGCTTTTCTCCCGAGAGATTAGTTGTGGGCTTGGTCAAGTGACTAGAAGGTCGGTTTTGGGTGCGAGAAAGGGGTCATTAGTCATGGGTGTAGGTATAGACCAAGTTTTAGGTCTTAATTAGGTTAGTTTAGGATTAGGGCTAGGTCATGATGAGGTGGCAAAATGAGGTGGTAGGTGAGGTGATGGGGATTTATCAATTACAAGGTAATTAATAAATAATTGTGTAAGGTTTAGGTAATGAGGTTAGTGTTATCCAAAATTCACCCCCCCAGGGTAAATTTGATAACATGCATCAGGATGTCCAAATTCCAAGAAAAATGACTGATTCAGAGCAAAATCAGGTTTCTAGGGTCCCTTCAGGAATCTTTCTAAACTCCCCAGGCCGAAGAAGGAGGGAGCAAGCTTTGAGAAAGTGCGGAGAAGGTTGCAGAAAGCAAGTAGTTTGGGCCAGTAAAAATTGTGAAAATCGGCTAAGTCCTGGTCCAGCACAAGGTGGGACGAGTGGGACAAAGGTACGCGAACCGCCCGAACCGGCCGAAATGAGTCCAGGCGGCCCACAAAGCAAATGGGACAAGTGGGACAGAAGTACGCGGCGGGCGCGAAAAGCCGATCCAGCCGAGGAGAAAAATTGGCTAACTGCTGAAGAGGGTAGCATTCGGGACGAGTGGAACAAATGGACGCGAAATGCCCGAACCGGCCGGATCACGCGAAAAGAGTCAAGTCATCAAGCAAAGTGGGACAAGCGAGGCCAAAAATGCCCGAATGCGCCCGAACCGGCCGAAATGAGCACAAAGGGCCCAAAATCAAATGGGACATCCGGGACAAATGGAGGCGAAGTACGCGTAGGAGCCGAATCAGCCGAGGACCAATCAGAAGCTGCCACGTGTCCTCACAAGAGAAAAGTCAAAAAGTCAATGGGCGAGTTTTCGAGCACCGATCCGAACCAATGGGATAGTGCCACGTGTCCCAGCTAGGGCCCACAAGGAAAATTCAAAAGACAGCCCGCCGAAAAGTAGAAGAGAGAGAATTATTCAGCGAATCAGAGCATGCCACGTGGCATCCAAGTGGCAGTGCGCGGGAAAATATTTCAAAATCCGTTTTCGCCTGTTCCGTGCCCTAAATCTTCAGATCGACATATCTTTCGATCCAGAGCTCGGATTTGCACGTTCTTGATATCAACGGAAAGCTTCTGAGATTCTCTACATGTTTCCAAGGTCAATCTTGCATTTTGGTTCAGTTTGGAGGATGAAAATTGAGAAACGCCTCTGGCGCGAAATAACAAGCAGAGGTAATGCTTCAACAACCACTTTAATGCAGCAAACAACCCGCCGCTTCTGTTAGACAAACCGCCGCTTTGCCAGAACCCGCCGCTTCTGCCATGATGGACGAATTA
The DNA here is from genome assembly GCA_018340775.1 of Taxus wallichiana var. yunnanensis. NCBI lineage: Eukaryota > Viridiplantae > Streptophyta > Pinopsida > Cupressales > Taxaceae > Taxus > Taxus wallichiana. Next base: position 676,584,395 of record CM031237.1, on the reverse strand, counting down.
AATGCAACCTAGAGGTGGTTGGGGCAGATTTCGAATTCCTCTCTCTTTGCTCTCCCATTCTTCCTATAAATTGTAAGGAGGGGTTTCTTTCTAAGGGGGACATTTCCGCTTTGCACCCTCCCTTCTCTCCTGTTCATAAGAAGATTTGTGGAGTTTTCAAACCTCCCATATAGACTGTAACACCGTTTTTTGCCTTTTGGCCATTGCAATGTATTGAATCTATCCTTGAGCAATATATATATGTGTCTGTGGTTACTTCTAAACCCTCTTACATATTTATTACTGTCATTCTTGATCTTTCATTGCATTTTTGCTATCTGTGCATGATGTTGTGTTACATCTACATGATCTGTGTTAAATTTGGCAAAGCATATGTTCTTCATTCCTTGGTGCATCACCTCTATTAGCTTAGATTTATTTTATGCATCTTCTTTCCTTGTCTCCTTGGCAAATTAGATTAGATTTTGAGGAAAACCTCTGCATATTTCGTATGCACACGAACAGAGGAATAGGAACCACCTTTCTCCGGAGATTCCTTTCTCACTCTTCAAGTCCCACACTTGGAGAAAGGATTCAATGTTGATGCAATCACACTGGATATTAGTAATCAACCTAGAAACCTGATCAATACCCAGGGGTGCTGTGATTTTGCACTAACAGTTTTGGCACGCCCGGTGGGACAGAGGTCTCATTTCTATTTGCAGCAAGGTTGATATGCATCTGCTGCAATTTTCTTGCTTGAAAAGAGCTATTATTTGCATATCTGGCGACTCCAAGGGGAGGAATCAACTGGTTCCAGCAGTCAGCCCTAAAAGCTTATGAGAAGAATCACAAGATCAAGAGCTGGAGAAGAGGAAGTGCTGTTTGAATACCTGCAACTATCTCCAAGAAGAAGGCAAAGAGGAAGAAGGATTCAAAGGTCTCCATCTCCACCAAACAGAACTCTCTCAACTCCTCCACCTGAGCGGCCTTTCTTTCAATATACAAGGATTTTAAGACCAATCAGAATGGCGCAACCAGTGAACCCCTATGTCAACTTCACAGGCAGCAGCCCACTTGCTCTCAATGCACAAAATCCAATCCCAGTAGCAGCACTGAAGAACATTCCATACTTTACTGGAGAAAATCAGACCACTCCTGGCGATCATGTCAAGGACATTGCTAACATTTGTGCAATCCATGAGATCGACGAGATGCAAGTAGCTGTCAAATTGCTGGCGTCTTCATTCAAGGGGAAAGCATTGCAATGGTTTAGGAGCCTTGGAGCTGGCTCTATCACAAACTGGAATCAGCTGTGTATTGCACTTCATAATCAATTCGGAGAGAAGGGAGACAACTTGTCTCTTTTGGAGCAGCTGACAACCATCAAGAGAGCTTCCAATGAGCAGCTAACTGATTTCAACTTCAGATTTCAAAGATCTTGGGATAGAATTCCAGTAGCAGTCAGACCAACAGCAGAAGGTGCTTTTCTATACTACCTTAAAGCTTTAAATTCTGATATTTCTATATTGATTCAATCCATGGGAGGCACAACTATCCCTGCTGCTTATAATATTGCCATTAGAGCTGAAAATTGTCTGATTCAAGCTGGCAAGCTATCTCCTAGGCCTCCAATGCCATTATATCCAAGCTTAGAGAGCCCAAGTACTAGTCAGGCACCTGTCTTAGCTCCTTCTCCCATTCCTAGAAATCAGAGTTCAAATGAAGCTTCCACTTCATCTCCAAGTGCCCCAAATGAGCTTCAAGAAGTCATGAAGCAGCTGCAAAATTTAGGTAATGAGCTGGTCACACTCAAGAGGCAAAGAAGCTCAAGGTTTTAGACCTTCGTATCAGCCTCAAGCTCAACCGAATAGGTAGCCATATCAGCCTCAAAGACCACCTAATCCAGCCACAAATATGAATCAAACAAGGCCTCCTGCCAATAGACCATTCCAGCCCTATAATCCAAATGCCATATCTGCCTCTAAGGCATTAGTACCAGCACAAAACAACATTGCCCAGGAGTATGATTGGTGTTTTCCATGTAATGAACCCCATAATCAATCCATGTGCTATAATGGTGCTCTAACCCAAGCTTTAATGGTAACAAGTGCTGGTGTGGAGGGTGAGAGTAGTCAAGAAAACAGCCAACAACAAGAAACATTCCAACAAAGCAATCATCCCCAAATGATACCACGTTGGTAAATTGCGCGTAAGATTTCGTGGCATGAATCAGATAGTTTCTCAGGGTGTTGCTGCCAACACAAGGTCAAAAAGGAGAAATTTGGGTGAAGAACAGCCATTAGTCCCAGCCAATCCTCAACCTCCCACAGCTCCACAAATGATTGGCAAGCAAAACCCAGTTTCAAATGCACAAGGGCAGACAAAAACAGCCCCTAGGCCAAATCAAATGCCAGCTGTTGCTGCCCATATTCAAGGGGCAAATGTGCAAACCAAGGGACAGCAGAGAGATCCTTCATCACCATTCAGTATCATTGATCAGATGAAGAAGACAAACGTCAATATATCTATGTGGGAATCCCTATCCATCCCAGGCCAAAGAAATGCTGCAAGCTGCCATAAAGGATTGGCCAACTTCAAATCAGCAGGTTCAAAGGCAAGACAAAGTGCTTACAAATGCTGCCCAGCCTGAAGGAAATCATGGAACACAACAAGGTAGAATGCTGAAGCCCCCCCCTTTCTATGTTTCGTTAATTATTGGAAATCAGCTAGTGCATAACTGCATGATAGACTCTGGGGCAAGTAGCTCAGTAATGCCTAAACAGATAGTTGATTAGCTAGGGCTCCAGTATGAAATAACATCTAAGGGAGTAGTGCAGCTGGATGGGACAGCAATAGCAATAGTTGGAGTGATTAGAAATTTGAGTCTTACCTTGCATGCATGTCCAAATGTTGTTGTCTTACAAGATATATCAGTCATAGACCTTCCACCACTCTTTGCCCTCTGTTTGTCAAGGGACTTTACTGCCAAGATTGGGGGATATTTGTCCGCTGATTGGTCACACATGCTGTTCAGAACGAGGTATGGAACTAAAGCTACAATTAGGTCAGAACCTATTGCAGATTTCCACATTGAGCCCTATACTCCAAGTCATATTAATACCAATTGCTCAGCATTTGATCAAGAAGATCACCTTGGCACTGATGAAGCCGACACTAAGGTTGGAAGTATCCCAGATTTGACTCTTGATGAATGGGCAAGCAAGGTGCATGCTTTTGATCCTTATCAAGAAGTAGAAGAATCTGAGCTAGGGGTCTATTGTATACACGAAGAAAGTCAACCTATTCCTAACATCACCAAGCCAAGCCACAAGGATGACAATGAGGTATGGCAACTGTTTTTTGATGGATCAAGGAGTAGACAAGGCGCAGGAGGTGGAGCCATGCTTATTTCACCTCAAGGAGTAAAGTATTATTCAGCTTTTAGATTTCAATTTGCATGCTCCAATAACACTGCTGAATATGAAGCCTTGGTGCAAGGGATGCATTGGGCAATAAAGAGAAAAATAAATAACTTGCAAGTGTTTGGGGACAGTGAGCTGATTGTAAATCAGGTCAAGGGACAGCATGCTGCCAAAAATGATCTACTCAGATGCTACAAAAACAGGGTGTGGGACCTCATGGAAGATTTTGAGGCTTTCAGCATCAAGGCCATTCCCAGAAAAGAGAATCAAGCTGCTGACAGGCTTGCAGCAGTGGGGGCAACCTTTGACATTGTAGAAAACATTCAACAAGACAAGGTACAGCCAAACATCCACGTGATTGTGAGGCCTTCAGTGCCGGATAACGATGTCAATTGGCAAGTATTTGAGAATGACCAGCAAATCATCCACTTCTTGCAAGAAGAAGCTGAGTTCTCAGCTAAAAATCAAGAGAAGTTGAAACAGCAATATGGTGACCAGGTGATACAGCTGAGAACTGACAAGCTGCCCAAGGGACTTGTCACCTTGGAGTCCATTTTTAACCCCAATGATCAGTTTAGAAAGGAGAAAGCAAATATTCAGGTCAAGAGGGAAGATTCGGTATCCATCTTGGTAAAAGAGAACAAGCCATTGCAAATTGGAAAAATGACAACTGAGCAAGAGAGATATGAGTTCATACAGCTTTGTCAAGAATTCCCTGACGTGTTTGCTTGGAGCTATGAAGACTTGAAGGGCTTCAATCCCAACTTAGCTCAGCATACCATCGAGTTGGATCCAAATACTAAGCCTCAGGCGTTGAGAGACCAGTCAATCCACACATGGAGCCTCTCATGAGGAAAGAATTGGACAAGCTGATTGAGTCAGCAATTATATTCCCAATCAAGCATTCTAGTTGGGTTGCCAACTTAGTTCCAGTCAGAAAGAAAAGTGGAGAGATCAGGCTATGTGTTGACTTCAGAGATTTGAATAGAGCCTCTCTCAAGGACCATTATCCACTCCCTTCCATGGAGCAAATATTGCAGGTTGTAGCTGGGTCAGAAAGGTTTTCGCTGCTTGATGGATACTCAGGCTTCAATCAAATTATGGTGAAGGAGGAAGACCAGTTCAAGACAGCCTTCACAACCAAATGGGGCACATATGCTTACAAGAAGATGCCATTTGGACTGTCGAACGCCGGAGCAACATTCCAGCGAGCTATGGATATGGCATTCAAAGGCTTGATTAACAAGATAGTGCTGGTATACCTAGATGATATCACTGTCTTCTCAAAGAATGCTGCAGACCATCTCTTTCACCTCAGGCAAGTATTTCAGAGGTGTAGAAAGTTTGGAGTGTCTTTAAATCCTAAGAAGTGCATCTTTCTTGCACATGAAGGGAAACTTCTTGGCCATATTGTCTCCAAGGAAGGATTAGCAATTGATCCAGAAAGGGTTGAAGCCATAAGAGCTCTGCCATTGCCAAGTCACAAAGGCTCTTCAAAGTTTCCTGGGAAGGATAAACTTTGTTCGGAGGTTTGTCCCAAATTTTGCAGCCCTTGTCAAGCCCATCACCAAAATGTTAAGAAAAACATGGCTTTCAAATGGACGGCAGAAGGCAAGGAGAGTTTTGAAGCAATCAAAGAAGCCATCTCCCAGGCACCCACTCTCATCAACCCGGACTTTTCCAAGGATTTCATCCTCTATGCATTTGGGGGTGATGACACTATTTCTGCCATTTTGGTGCAACAGAATAAAGATAATGATGAACAGCCAATTGCCTTCTTTAGCCAAAGCCTAAATGACTGTGAATTGAGGTACTCTTTTATTGAAAAACATGTGCTTGCAGTAGTCAGGAGCTTGAAGAAGTTCAAGCATTTAATCTCAAACAACAAGGTCCAGTTGCTGGTCTCACATGCTGGGGTTAAGGACTTCCTCCTCAACAAGGATTTGAATGAGAAAAGGGCAGGATGGATCACCCGTGTCATGGAGTATGACATTGAGATCAAGATCACCAAGCTGGTAAGAGGCAAGGGTTTGTGTGAGCAGCTCGCTTCCAAACAACTAAACAACCCAGAAGATAAAGAAGACGCTGTCCTGCTTTTACAAAATGATCAAAAACAGGAAAATGATGATGAGTCCATTCCCTGTTGGACTCAAAATATGATACATTTCCTACAGACGGGCATGTGCCCTCTAGAAATGAGCAAAGCAAGAAGAAGACACTTGGTGTTCAAAAGTTATTCCATATACCATCATTGATGGAGTTTTGTTCAAGAAGGATGTCAATGGAGTGCTGCTGAGATGCATTAACACAGGTCAGATTCAAAGGGTATTAAAGGAGTTTCATGATGGACCAGCTGGTGGCCATTTTGCACCAAGAGTGACAGCTCTGAAAATCATGAAGGCTGGTTATTATTGGCCTAAAATCTTTAGTGATTGCTATGCATGGATCAAGAAATGTAAGAATTGTGCATTCTTCACAGGAAAAGAGAGACTTGCAGCCCTCCCATTGCATCCAATCTCAGTTGACCAGCCATTCATGCAATGGGGTTTGGACTTCATTGGAATCATCAATCCCAGTCGAGCAAGGGCACAAATGGATTTTGATGACCATGAACTACTTCACCGATGGATGACGGTGGCACTCAAAGAGGCGAATGAGTCTAGCATCTTGGACTTTTACGAGGGGATAACTACCAGATTTGGTGTGCCTGCTACAATAGTCTCTGATAATGCATTGGCATTCATTGGATCTAAAATTACTGAGTGGGCTGTCAAGAACGGGATCTACCTCAGCACTTCATCAAACTATTACCCTCAAGGTAATGGCCAGGCCGAGTCTACAAACAAAAACTTGCTGAGGATCATTAGGAGGACTCTTGATGAGAATCAGAAGGCTTGGCATACCAAACTGAAATCAGCCTTATGGGCTGATAGGATAACTCCCAAAAGATCCACAGGTAACTCTCCATTTAGGCTTGTCTACGGAAGAGAGGCAATCTTGCCCCTGTCACTTGAGTTGCCAACGTTGGAACTCATGAAACAACTGGAATTGCTAGAGTTTGGACCCATGGAGGTGAGATATGTAGAATTGATGGAGCTGCAAGAAATCAGAGATCAGGCATTCCAAGCAATGGAAAAGGATCAGGCTTTGATCAAGAAGACCTTTGATAGGAAGGCCAAAGATAGATCTTTTCAAGTAGGAGATCTAGTATTGAAATGGGATGTGGACAGAGAAAAACCAGGAAGGCATTCAAAATTTGATGCCATTTGGAGTGGCCCATACATGGTCACAAAGTGCAAGAACAACAATGCTTTCCAATTGGCCTCATTGGATGGTGAAGAACTGCAGATTCCAGTAAATGGAATCTATCTCAAGCGTTGCTTCTAGAGGGAGTTTCACTACATCTGTAAATACTAGATTAGATTTTCTTCCCTCCAAGTGCTTGTGCACATTGTTTTGCTGTAATTAGTTTTGTTTTCCCTAAGTGCCTTGGCACAGCTTACTGTCTATGGAGATGATGCATGTCTTTGCTAAATCAGGTCACATTCCATCTTTCCCTTTGCACATTCTAAGTCAGTTTGGATTCTAACAGAATATTTGATGACTCCATGCCCAATGGATGGCTTCAGGCAACTGGCCTTTTCATCTAGCAGGCAGAATGATCCCGCTGAGTCACCAAATTGTTATCCAAAATTCACCCCCCCAGGGTAAATTTGATAACATGCATCAGGATGTCCAAATTCCAAGAAAAATGACTGATTCAGAGCAAAATCAGGTTTCTAGGGTCCCTTCAGGAATCTTTCTAAACTCCCCAGGCCGAAGAAGGAGGGAGCAAGCTTTGAGAAAGTGCGGAGAAGGTTGCAGAAAGCAAGTAGTTTGGGCCAGTAAAAATTGTGAAAATCGGCTAAGTCCTGGTCCAGCACAAGGTGGGACGAGTGGGACAAAGGTACGCGAACCACCCGAACCGGCCGAAATGAGTCCAGGCGGCCCACAAAGCAAATGGGACAAGTGGGACAGAAGTACGCGGCGGGCGCGAAAAGCCGATCCAGCCGAGGAGAAAAATTGGCTAACTGCTGAAGAGGGTAGCATTCGGGACGAGTGGAACAAATGGACGCGAAATGCCCGAACCGGCCGGATCGCGCGAAAAGAGTCAAGTCAGTCCAAAGCAAAGTGGGACAAGCGGGCCAAAAATGCCCGAACTGCCCGAACCGGCCGAAATGAGCACAAAGGGCCCAAAATCAAATGGGACATCCGGGACAAATGGAGGCGAAATGCACGCGTAGGATCCGAATCAGCCGAGGACCAATCGAAGCTCGCCACGTGTCCTCACAAGAGAAAAGTCAAAAAGTCAATGGGCGAGTTTCGAGCACCGATCCGAACCAATGGGATAGTGCCACGTGTCCTACCTAGGGCCAAGGAAAATTCAAAAGACAGCCCGCCGAAAAGTAGAGGAGAGAGAATTATTCAGCGAATCAGAGCATGCCACGTGGCATCCAAGTGGCAGTGCGCGGGAAAATATTTCAAAATCCGTTTTCGCCTGTTTCGTGCCCTAAATCTTCAGATCGACATATCTTTCGATCCAGAGCTCGGATTTGCACGTTCTTGATATCAACGGAAAGCTTATGAGATTCTCTACATGTTTCCAAGGTCGATCTTGCATTTTGGTTCAGTTTGGAGGATGAAAATTGAGAAACGCCTCTGGCGCGAAATAACAAGCAGAGGTAATGCTTCAACAACCACTTTAATGCAGCAAACAACCCGCCGCCACATTAGACAAACCGCCGCTTTGCCAGAACCCGCCGCTTCTGCCATGATGGACGAATTAAATGCAACCTAGAGGTGGTTGGGGCAGATTTCGAATTCCTCTCTCTTTGCTCTCCCATTCTTCCTATAAATTGTAAGGAGGGGTTTCTTTCTAAGGGGGACATTTCCGCTTTGCACCCTCCCTTCTCTCCTGTTCATAAGAAGATTTGTGGAGTTTTCAAACCTCCCATATAGACTGTAACACCGTTTTTTGCCTTTTGGCCATTGCAATGTATTGAATCTATCCTTGAGCAATATATATATGTGTCTGTGGTTACTTCTAAACCCTCTTACATATTTATTACTGTCATTCTTGATCTTTCATTGCATTTTTGCTATCTGTGCATGATGTTGTGTTACATCTACATGATCTGTGTTAAATTTGGCAAAGCATATGTTCTTCATTCCTTGGTGCATCACCTCTATTAGCTTAGATTTATTTTATGCATCTTCTTTCTTTGTCTCCTTGGCAAATTAGATTAGATTTTGAGGAAAACCCTCTGCATATTTCGTATGCACCTGAACAGAGGAATAGGAACCAGCCTTTCTCTGGAGATTCCTTTCTCACTCTTCAAGTCCCACACTTGGAGAAAGGATTCAATGTTGATGCAATCACACTGGATATTAGTAATCAACCTAGAAACCTGATCAATACCCAGGGGTGCTGTGATTTTGCACTAATGATTAGGTTGCGAAATGGGATGCGGGTCACACGGGGTCGTAAGACACGAATTTGGTGTCTACATTAGCCCCTTATTGTCATGTAGCTTGTGTTGTAAAGCTGCGCGGACAATAATATGAAGTGGTTTCTCCTGTTAAGGATATAGGTAATCCCCCTCAAATCTATCACGGATTGAGTGAACGGGAAATCAGGGATAGGGTTGATAAAGGGTACATGTTGTAGAGAGGATGGTAAGGTGGTGGGGGAGGTCCAAGGCAGCAGACGCATGTTGAAATGCAATAGTGCGACTAGGGTACATGATTTGGCGAGCAAACCAGCAATGTATAGGCAAAGGTCGATAGTTTATCCAAACAAGGGTGATATAATCCTGGTATCCAAGGCATAGGAAGTAGCTCCAGGGTATATAACAGGTAAGGTACAGGAACGTTTAGGCATGTTCGGCAGTACCAAATGGTTGGTTTGGTTGAGATAAACGTCACGGTCTAGGTCTAGGCAAAGTTGGTCGACAGATCAAGTCAAGGACCCTAATTATGCTAAAACACGAACAGGTGAGCTCGATTGTACAAAAAACTACAGGATGGGTGGATAAGAGTGTATGTTGGTGACGTTGGGTAAGGTATGGAAGTGGTACGGCCTTGGGTCGGGCCAAATGGTTGGGGTGCGGCGTTGGGTTGGGCCAAATGGGTAAGGTTGCGGCCTTGGGTCGGGCCGGATGGGTAAGGTTGCGGCCTTGGGTCGGGCCGGATAGGTAGGTTGAGGCCTTGGGTCGGGCCGGATGGTTAGGGTGAGGCCTTGGTCGGGCCAAATGGGTAAGGTTCTGCCTTGGGTCGGGCCGGATGGTAAGGTTGCGGCCTTGGGTCGGGCGGATAGGTAGGTGTGGCCTTGGGTCGGGCCGGATGGTTAGGGTGAGGCCTTGGGTCGGGCCAAATGGGTAAGGTTGCGGCCTTGGGTTGGGCGGATAGGTTGGTTGAGGCCTTGGGTCGGGCCGGATTAGTTGGTTGAGGCCTTGGTGGGTCGGGCCGGATGGGTAGGGTAAGGCCTTGGGTTGGGCCAAATAGGTGAACAAATGGTGTTCAAAGAAAGGTGGATATAGCGATATTGGGAGAAAGGGCGATTAGTAAATAGAAATGAGAAAGTTGGGTGGATAAAGACAAGACCGATATCGGTTAGCTATGACAGCAGTACGGTTAGGTAACCGATGCCGGTTCCTTAGGCACGCGATTTGGACGTGTATCGGTTCTATGTGAAAAACCTATAAAAAGAAAAATACGGCCGGTCATTGTCACTTTTGCAATTTGGAAACCAATTAAGTTGTCTGAGGTGGATTTTGGATAGCGGTGCATTTGTTGGCTGAGGTGGCACTAGTTGAGTGGAGAAGTGAGTTGATTGGTGGGCCTGAGTGAGTAGCAGGCAACATTTGATTGGTAGAGGACCCAGCAAAGCAAAGTTGGACCCATGGCACAGGCAGGAGGAGCAGGAGGGGCTGGACCAGCTGGACCACCACCACCCATCCCACCACGACGACGTGTCGTCGTACGGGTAGGTTCGAAACTCTTTAATTGTGTTCATTTTATTGCATTATGCGAAATTTGGGGTTTTGGGTAGGAATCCAAGTTTTTGATAAAAGAAGGAGTAAATGGAAGTTGTTTGGAAAATAGAGAGGGTAGGTAGGGTAGTTAGGCTAAAACGGTAGGGTGGGTAGGTTTGTAGGGCTTTTCAATGGGTAAAAGGGTAGTAATAGGCAAAAAATAGGTTTGGGGGGCCGCGTCGGGTTCGGCTCCGCATTTTTACAGCGACCGGCATCGGTCACAAATTTCAGGGGCAGGGTGTTTTGTAGCTGACCGGCGCCGGTCGTATATCGGCCGGCGTCGGTGGGGGTTTGGGTGGGTTAATTTGGGTTTGGGTGGGTTGATTTGGGTTTTGTAGGTTTGGGTGGGTTTTGTGGGTTGGGGTGGGTTGATTTGGGTTTTGTGGGTTGGGGTGGGTTTTGTGGGTTTTGTGGGTTGGGGTGGGTTATGGGTTGGGCTTGGGGTGGGTATGGTGTGGGTGGTTTATGGGTTGGGCTTGGGGTGGGTATGGTGTGGGGTTTGGGTTGGGTTGGTTATGGTATGGGTGGGTTGATTTGGGTTTTGTGGGTTTGGGTGGGTTTGTGGTTTGTGTGGGTTTGGGTGGGTTATGGGTTGGGCTTGGGGTGGGTATGGTGTGGGGTGGGTTATGGGTTGGGCTTGGGGTGGGTATGGTTTGGGGTTTGTGTGGGTTTGGGTGGGTTATGGGTTGGGCTTGGGGTGGGTATGGTTTGGGTTTGGGTTGGGTTGGTTATGGTATGGGTTTGGGTTGGGTTTTGGGTTGGGAAGAGGGAGGGGGATAGTGGAGAAGATAGGTGGCTAGAGGGGGGTGTTAGAGAGTTGGGGTGTGGTCGGGGGGATAAAAAGGGGGTATAGAGGGTAAAGTAGATGATGTGATAAAGAGTAGGTCTAAGGTTGTGGGTTGGTTTTGCAGGCACGTCAGCAGTTGACGATGCGGGATAGGATGCCCCCGCTGTTGGTGCGGATGCGGCCACACGTATCCGCGGCACACTGGGCTATCATGCGCGAGGTGGGACTCGGCGGAGTCCAGCGATACAGAGCTATTGATAGAGATCACAGCCTGATGGTTGCCCTCATCGAGAGATGGGATCCGGCGACCAATGTGTTCCATCTCCCGACTGGGGAGATGACTATCACATTGGAGGATGTGTATCGCATCCTTCGACTGCCGATCGAGGGAGAGGCAGTGTTCCAGGTAGATTCGGAGATGGCGATGGACAACATCCTGCAGGTTTTTGGAGATGCAGCCGCGCTACTTACCTATCACAGCGCGAGTATCGGGTATGGTGACATGTACCGTGCGCACCGACATGAGACACGGCTAGCCGTGCTGATGATGATCGGGATCACCTGCTTCGCCCTCCCGGACTCAGAGGGAGGGCGCTTTCCATGGGCATTGATGGGGTGCTGCTTGAGATGGTGGAGGAGCACACATTGCAGCTTAGGCACAGTATACAGTGCGATTATACGAGGAGCTATGGGGCTATCGCCGGATGAGGTGATTTGGGATTTGCTCTACCTTTTTACTTCACTGTTGGGCATATGAGCACATCATATGCATCAGGCCAGTAGGTTTACCCCAGCAGCCAGGGCCACAGGTCATATACAGATATGGCTTTCAGAGATGGTTGGGGGTCGTGGGCCAGCCACGAGCAGTTCTTGCAGGTCGGGATGTGGCGTATTATAGACATTTGTTAGAGGGCCTGACAGCGGTAGACATTGTATGGAGACCTTACAGAGGTCATCACCCCCTTGCGAGAGGAGCCCGCTTACAGTTACGCTGGATCCAGTACACCTTCTGGATAGCAGGACGGAGGCCGGGAGAGTACGAGAGGATACCCCTAGAGAGGGTACGCAGGCAGATGGGGCTGCGACAGGACGAGCCACCTCCCTTCCCTCAGTACAGGAGGGATGATGTAGAGCCCCCCTTGCACTGCACCACGGCCTTGTGGATCCAGTTGGGCTCTTGAGAGGCGGAAGATGATGGTGTAGATGATCTTTGGGTGTGGGGCATTCATGGTTTGGTGGGCTGGTCAGAGAGCAGCTAGGATAGTACCGCCTGCACAGCCAGACTTGGCTGCAGTGATAGCAGAGCGAGATCAGCTCGAGGCAGTGCAGCTATTACGAGGACGATTGGCTGCACGAGCACGACATATAGGTGTCCTACGAGGAAAGCTAGCTTGAGCGCAGTACAGTACAAGCACGAAGCACGAGCAGCACCACCACAGCGGCGGCGCGCCACGGCACGGCATAGGTGCAGAATACGAGCATCGCAGTACTGTACAGCACCACCACCACCACCAGTGCAGCCAGGCCCAGCAGCAGCACAGATACCACTTGGCACACCCACAGCACCAAGTACAGAAAAAGTGGCGGTAGGAGTCGAGGGACCAGCCCAAGTCTGCAAGCGGTGGCACGAGATAGATACATGGAGGCGAGCGGAGGCCCGGTACTATCAGGATGTCCTTGATAGTACCGGAGCTGAGTATCAGCCATATGCGGCACACCGAGCGGAGACCTCGCATAGTCAGAGATCGCAGGGAGGCGCAGCCACAGCCGGCGTGTCCGTTACAGGTAGGAGGCGAGAGGCACCATAGGGACCAGCAGGGAGAGGTGCTGAGGGTGGTGGGGAGAGCTGAGGGATCCCCACATAGTTTTTGTATATGGACATGGGCACCGGTCTGCGAACCGGTTGTGTTGATAGAGGCCTGCGTGCCTACATTTATTCATGTATTGATTCATTCATTCATTATATACGGCTGCGAGCGAAATGCAGGTTATCATTGATCTGGCTGCTACAGAGCGAGTATATTTTTTGATATGAGGACGGCTGCGAGCGAGTCGAGGTGATTGATATTTATTGCGGCCTGCGTGCCGGCTTTGTTGTTGTATTATGAGATCACAGAGGCCCCGATGCAGGGCACATTGTACATTTGAAACTTGTATATATATATATATAGAGATGATGTTTTGATCCATATGCAGTGTTGAAAATGTTTTTAAGTATTTCGTCAATGGTTTGTGATATAGAATGTAGGATGAGTTTAGTTGACATGTTGATATATGGATGATGTTGATGTTTTTGTTTTTGCACGTATATATGGATGACATGTTATATGATGAAATGTTGCATGTTGTGGGCTGGTTTTGTGACATTGTTATATATGTATCTGATGAGTTGGATCCAAAATGATGTATAGATTGATAGTTTTTTGATATCCTTAGTTGATGGTTTGTTTGTTTTTGTAAAATAGATGATGTTAATGAAATTGTAATGATATGTGTGGTGGATGGACAAATATGGATAATGGTGATGAGATGCAGGAAAAGAGGCGGGCGCGACAAAAATTAGGTAAAAAATGAAGAAAAGACCATGTTTCAAAAAGGCAGGTGTGTAACCGATATCGGTTAGGGAACCGATGTCGGTAGCTGATAGACCGATATCGGTCATATAACCGATACCGGTTATTTAGGGATGAGCTTTTCTAAAAATAGAAAAGCTAGGGTGGCAACTTAAGTTCTAATTTTGAGAGCCATGCAAGAAGTTAAATACGTGAAACGGCGCTTTTTTGGCCAGGACAAGTATTTGCATGAGAGATTTGAGTGATAAGGAGAAAAGAGACAGGGTATTGCATGAGAGATTTAGGTGATAAGAAAAGAGACATGGGAAGTGAATGCGATATGAGAGAAAGATAGAAAGGTGAATTTGAAAAAGAGTGGTGATCATGCAGAGCGAGGAGAAGCATCCAGCAGGCAGGGACGAGAGGGAAGACAAGTGCCACCGCAAGCTGCTGCAACCCAAGAGGTAAACGTTTTGGTTGTGATTTGATTTTTGCATGTTTTGTGAATAGGAGGAGGAGATTAAGTGGGTAGATATGAGAAAGAAAACATGATAGCAAGGGTTATAGATGAGGTGAGTGTTACGGGGTAGGTAATCAGGGTTTTCAGGTATGTTTGTATGTACAGAAAGGAATAAACGCTCAAATTATTGTCGTAGGTGGTGTATTTAGGCAGGCTGTATTAAGGTAACAGTGACCGATATCGGTTAGGGATAACCGGTATCGGTTACTCAACCGGTACCGTTAGCATTATAAAGCGATACCGGTTCTTTGTAGGAATTTCGAATTTGAGAAAAACCTGGGGATTTGAGGAATTGAATGGTTGTTTGTTATTTGGATGTATGCAGGCAGAGGCAGGGTTGAGGATGAATGATAGTGTTCCAGCGCTGTTGTCACGAATCCGAGCGGATGTAACGCCAGCTGAATGGACATTGATAAATCGTTTGGGGTTAAGTGGAATCCGCTATTATTCACGAATCGCACGTAACCATGCTATGTTACAGGCGTTGATTGAGAGATGGAATCCTGAGAAAAATACCTTCTATCTGCCAACAGGGGAGATGACAGTAACATTGGAAGATGTGTTCCGTATTTTGAGGCTCCCTATTACAGGAAAACCAGTATATCAGGCATTACCTAGCGCGGCGCGGGGAGCGATAACAGCAGTATTTGGTCCATACGCACGAGATCTGACACAGCGAGGTTTGACATTCACATATGGGGTAATGTATGCAGCACACCCTGAGGAGACAAGGTTAGCAGTGATATTAATGATAGCGGTAGGGTATTATGCGTTACCGAGGGCGGAAGGGGGAAGATTTCCAAAGGCATTGATGTGTGTTATTTGGGAGATGATAGAAAGGAACGTGACGTTTGCATGGGCACTGCATATTTGGCGGAGCTATACGAGGGTTTATGGGCTTGTAGGTGAAATCACGAAGCGACCTTTGGATTGTTCATACTTATTACCTTTGTTGGGCCTATGAGCACATTGTTTGTGTGCGGCCAAAGGCCGACCCATCAGCGAGGGAGACCGAGAGTACGAGAGGTTGGGATTCAGACGATGGGTCCAGACAGAACAAGAGGCAAGATCTCAGGCCGTGACGGGTGACATTGAGTATTACAGGTAGGTATGGGAGAGGGTGACGGTTGCGGATATCTGTTGGAGGCCTTACGGGAACTATATGGTAACAGAGAACATAGCTGAGGAGTTGAGGGGTGTAGAGCGATTGAGGTGGATCGCGGGGCACAGGCCAGGTGAATATGAGAGGATTCCTATAGATCGCGTGCGGCGACAATTTGGATTTGTGCAGGACATACCGCAGGCTTATAGACCATATATGAGGATCGACGCAGAGGCAACATTCTCACCTCCCCAGCCAACACCTCCAGAAGGTCCTGAAGAAGTAAAGTAGGCCGATCGCGAGGGTAATGGGCGCTTGGCAGCGAGAGGCTATAGATTATGGTGGGTAGCGAGCTGCAAGGTACGTGATCGTCGACATAGCGGTGATTACAGAGAGAGGATCGTCTGCAGCGTTTGGTTCGGCAGCTCAAGCGAGTGAATGAGACAAGAGGATTGTTAGCGGTTGCGGAGTCACGGGCAGAGAGACTAGAGGCTGGAGTCCTCCATGCGAGAGGGCGTATTCATATGTTAAAGGAGAGGTTGGCAGATCAGTGGGCGGTACCAATAGCCGTGGTACCTTTGAGGACAGAGAGGCCTGGCGAGAGGGGTCGACGATCACGATCCTCACCTAGTTCGGGATGAGGCGTAAGGGTCTAAATAAATGTTAGCAAGTTATAAGGATAAATAAGGATGCCGACCTGCGTGTCGATGATAGAGAAGATGTATTTGTTTAACATCTAAATAAAGCTGAATATGTATGTTGATTTGAGTTACGATAATAATAAGAATGTTTTTGTTTTGACTTTCGGTGTTTTGAAAAAGGATAAAGAGGAATGTGATTAAATAGAAATACACAAAAATATTTATATTTACCACACATGATAGGTTATGGTAGGGGATGGTCGAGCTAACCTTGGGAGACCCCATGTCTCGAAGTCTGCCTACATAGCCCATTGCACAAAGCAAGCGAGGAGGGCCTCGGGCCGATGTAGTTCTCCCTTAGGACCAGGGAGAGGTGAATTCAAGCAATTTAGGTATGGTTAGGCGATTGGTTGGTTGGTAAAGGTATTGATAGTAATATTGGTAAGGTAAGGTTGATGGTGTTGGTAATGAATTGGTGATGTTTGTAAAAGGTATAAGGGAAGCGAAAGTTAGCCTACCCAAGTGGTAGGGAATCATGCCCTGATTAAGATCAACACACAATCCTAGATGCGAGGTAAAAAGGAAAGATTGCTCCGTAGGTGAAAAGAGCAAAACGAACCACACAACATAGAATGAACGTGAAGCCCTAGGTACCGGTGCATAGACGAGAAGTCAATAGGTGAAAAGAGTTGTATGATCACATCCTATCAGGTGTACGTCACGTCCCTTGAGTTGAAACAAATGGTGAGGTGAGGTGAATGGTATAGTTGAGGTATGGAAAACTTATTACAAAGTGAGTGTTCGGACGAAAGAGAACCTACCCTAAATAGACAAGTCCATGACTCAAAAGTTCTTTTGAATGAGGCTTTTATTTTATTGAATATAGGATCGATCGATGCGGGAAGTCTCTGAGGATTTTGATTGTTTTATTCTTGAGGTCTTCTGAAAGTGATCAATGCGAAGCTTCGATAAAAAAGGTTGTGTATAGCTGTCCTTCGAGGGAGCAGTCTATTTATAATAGCAGATATGATTTTAATGCATAGCTGTCCTTCGGGGGAGCAGTCTATTTATAATAGCAGCAATAGTTCGGCATATAGCTGTCCTTCGAGGGAGCAGTCTATATTTAATTTAGATGACTAGATGTTCTTTTGGCGTGAAGCATCTAGTTTAGTAGGAAGTTTGACTCAAGAAAATCCCATAAGAATACGGCTTATTTTAATACTTTGAAGTCATGGACTAGACTAAAAAGGGGAAGGCATCGTTGAGGGGAGGTGAGAAGTGAGCTTGATTTTATTTTGAGATGTAGAAAACAAAGTGTATGTAGCGGTAAATGAGCTCAAGGGACGAGCAGTAGGTAGATAAGAAGTGATATAACACTAAATTCAATAGTAGAATGGTCGAAGATGCAAGGCATTAAGGGGCTCAGGCTCAGGTTTACCATTAAGCGAAGCTAAACGATAAGTGCCTGATCCATAAGTGTGAGTGATTATATAAGGCCCAATCCAATTGGGAGCAAATTTTCCACGTTTGCTCTTTTCTAGTTTGGTTACATGTTGATTCTCTTTGAGGACAAGATCACCAACCTTAAAGGTACGCTCATGAAGTCGCTTATCATAAGCACGCTTGATGCGTTTTTGATAGATTTGAAGGTGATCGAGAGCTGTAAGGCGCGTTCGTCAAGAAGCTCAATTGGGCTAACCGCTCTTGGCGGAAATCATCGTTGGTGAGAATATCTGAAGGGATATTCGAGGGAAGTATTTGTATTTCGAGAGGTAAGACAGCCTCGGTACCATATACGAAAAGAAAAAGGTGTGGCATTAGTAGAGTACGGATCTTGTACGATAAGCCCAAAGGGCAAAGGGGATGTGATCGTGCCAATTTCATCCGGACTCATTGACAACTTTCATGAGGATTTTAGTTAGGGTTTTATTAGAGGATTCGGCTTGTCCATTTGCTTGTGGATAGTACGGTGATGAGAAGTGAGTTTGATACCAAAGTTGTCACAAAGGTCTTGCAACAACTTATTTTGAAAGATTTGCCATTATCGTAATCGGGCGATGAGGAACACCAAAGCGGCGAGATAATGTGGTGGTTAATGAACTCTACAATTTTTTCTTTTTAGTTGAAATGAGTGGAATAGCCTCCACCCATTTTGTGTAATATTCGGTTCTTTGTGATAATCCATCGGTGGCGTTGCGAAGAGGATGGATGAATCTCACCAATAAGGTCTAAACCCCATTGTGAGAAGGGCAAAGATCTCGGCGACACTGGAGGCGGGTGGCTAGGAGTATGTTGAAGGTTGGCATGTTGTTGACACATAACACAACACTTAACATATTCGTAGCGATCGTTATTGAAGTAGGCCAATAATAACCAAGGCGAAGGATTCGTTTGGCCACAGCGAAGGCAGCTAAAATGTCCACCACAAATACCGTCATGGACCTGTTGGATGGTATGGGTGACCTCCGCGCCGGTGAGACATCGAAGGAGGATGCCATCAAAGCCACGTTTATAAAGGAGTCCCCCCATAACTACATAACGAGAAATGCGTTTAAGAAAAGCGCGTTTACCAGTACTAGTAAGGTCAGAAGGGAGAACAGAGGTTGTAAGGTAGTCATGGAATTGGTGATACCAAGTATCCTGCGAGTTAGCAGACACAGTATTTATCGTACAAACAACCGGGGCTGAATAAGATGGGGCAAAGAGTTGTTGGACCAAGATGAAAATGTCAGAGTCAGTTGATGAGGCTGGAATTTGCGAGGCTAAGCAAGCCATAGTATCCGCAAATTTGTTAGTGGAGCGGGGAATGGTTTGGATAGAATAGTGAGTAAATAAGGCTAGAAGTGAATCCACGTAGTGTTTGTATTTTTGAAGTTCCTCATTTTTACATTGGTAGATGCCCATAACTTGATTGACTACCAATTGAGAGTCGCCAAAAATATTGATAGATTTGATACCTAAGTGCAGCATAACCTGGAGACCCAGAACAAGGGCCTCGTATTCCGTTGTATTATTAGTGCAAGGGAAATCGAGTCGGAATGAAAGAGGCATAGGCTCGGCGTCGAGAGGAATAAGAACAACGCCGGCTCCTCCACCGCGTTGGCATTTGGATCCATCGAAGAAGAGAGTCATTGAATACGACTCCTCCTGGAGTGAAAGAGTGGCGATGAGTTCGTCGGGGAATGTAAAATTGGTAAATTGTTCCCAGGTAAAGGGGCTTCCACAAGTTGGTCTGCGATGGTTTGTCCTTTGATTGATTTCTGGTGGACAAACTCAAGGTCGAGGTCGGCGAGGAGCATGAGCCATCGGGCGATGCGTTGGTTTAGATGAGGTTTGGCATACATGTAATGGATGGGGTCCGTGTTGGTGATGACGAAAGTTTTGTGATTCAGAAGGTAGTGTCGGAGTTTGGTAGCCACGAATGATAGGGCTAGGCACAACCTTTCTACATGTGTATACCTAGTCTCATAGTCCACCAAAGTACGACTTATATAATAAATGGCTTGTTCTCTATTTTCAGAGTCACGATGTGCAAGCATGGCCCCTATAGCGTGGTCAGTGGCGGAAAGGTAAAGGTAGAAAGGGCGGTCGTCTTGAGGTGGGATAAGCACAGGTGGCTGTAAGAGATAAGTTTTGAGAGCTTCAAAGGCTTGGTGGCACTCTTCGCTCCATTGAAAATCAATGTCCTTTTTAAGAAGGTGATGAAAAGGTTGACATCGATCCGAGAGTTGGGAGATGAAACGTCGGATAGATTGGAGCTTACCTTGTAAACTACGCAATTGTTTGAGATTGGTAGGTGGGGGCATTTCTAGGATAGCTTTGACTTTAGATGGGTCGACCTCAATGCCATGCAAAGAGACGATAAAGCCAAGAAGTTTTCCGAAAGGACACAAAGACACATTTTTTTGGTTGAAGGCGGACGAGAATATTGTAGCAGCGATCAAAAATAATGGTTAAAACATCGAGATGTTCAACTGCGATGTTTAGACTTGCCAAGAAGATCGTCGGCGTAATCTTGAGGATAGTGTGCATAATGTCATGAAAAATGTAGGTCATAGCGGCGATAGGTCGCGCACCAGCATTCTTAAGGCCAAATGGCATTACGGTATGAAGGTTCCCGAGGAGTTATGAAGGTAGTTTTGTGTTGATCGGCGAGGCGACCAAAATTTGGTTGTATCTGAAAAGCCATCCATGAGAGAGAGCATCTCATGGCTGCGGTGAGATCAACAAGTTGGTCAATACTAGGTAGGGAAGTCATCCTTAGGGCAAGCGAGGTTAAGATCTCGGAAATCCGTGCATATCGAAGTCCCCATCGCTTTAGTAGCAGTACGATGTTAGAAATCCATTGAGGATAGTCGATAGGCGAGAATGAAGAAAGCGAGAAAGGAGTCGTTGGAGCTCCTCTTTGACCAAGAGGGCAATGCGCGGATGCATTTTCTCAATTTACATTTAATTGGCTTGGAATCGGGTTTGAGGTAATGTTATGGACACATGATGTCGGGATCAATTCTGGCATGTCGGCGTAGGACAAGCGAAAGCTTGGTTGCGAAGCACGGAGGAAAGTAGTAAAGGCGACTTGTTACGATGCGTTAAGGGATTGTCGATCTTCACAATGTGAGATCCTCCTCCGTGTGGATGTTGATTTCTATAGTAGATTCGTTCGGCATGGTTTGGGTTTGAGATGGTAAGGCTCGTTGAATATAAAAGTCATCGCGCGAGAGTAAGTGAGGATGGAGTCATCATCCTGGCACTCAACAACGTTAATTGAAGGGAGTCCTCTTGATCATGCGGATATAGAAGGGGAATAGAAGAGGGTCCTCATTATCGCGTTGATAAGTGAGAGGACCTAGGAAGATAGCATTTATGAAAAAAAAAAGTTAGGAGGGATAGATTCAGGATCTATCGACTCGGTGGGAGACGAAGGCAAAATGGGTGATGATGGTTCGGTAGGGGTGACATCATCGTCTTCTAGAAGACAACTGACACGAGGTTCCGTCGATGTAAGTGTTCGGAAATCCGAGACCACTACGATCATTATGTTTGCGTGTGGTGATGGGGATGAGCGTATGTCGGCCTTGTTCATAAAGGCCAAAACCAAAGCCTTTCCAAGCACAGCGAGTCAAGAAGGTGAGGGCGAAGCGACGATTTGTCAGGTATTGAAAATCAGATTGGAAAGGAACCACACCAAGAGGAGGCTCAGGGGCAACGGAAGATGCGTCGACACCCCCATATGTTAGGTTAGTGCGGCAGTGCGGTGGTCCAGTAGGAGATTACTTCTCCCACATGACGGTCATAAGTAGGATGTGCATGTACCTGTCCGTACTCCTGTGGGGTATGGAAAGAACTAACGTTATATAGGCGATACTCCCCCAGCGTAAGGCGTTGAAAAACATCTACTAAGGGGTCCGCGGTTGGGATGTTAGCTGCGGGAAGGGAAGTGGGTTTTGCGACGGTGGTTTCATCAGTTGAAGGCATAGGTGTGGTTGAGGTGGATGTTTGAGGCACAGTTGAAGAAGATGGTTGGGTTGAGTGAACGGGTGTCTTGATTGGTACAAGCACATCGTTTGGGCGGTATAACATATTACAGGTTTTAAAGGGGGGGGATCAGCTTTTACGGTGTAGGATTTCCCCTCGTACTCAAATTTTATGCATCTATGTAATGTTGAGGAACGCATCCCATGGCCGGATCGAGGGCGACCCAGCAATATATTATATTGGAACTCTCCCTCAAGGACATAGAAGAGTTCGGGTAAAGTACGTGGTCCTACCCGAATGTTGAGGATCACGGTGCCTAAGGTAGAGGTAATAGCGTCATTAAATGACCGCAACATGATGGGGTTGGCACACATGTAGCTAGAAGGGATATTCATTTGTTGGAAGGCTTTTGAAGAGATGATGTTTAGGCTAGCGCCCCCGTCAATCATAACATGACGTACCCGAATGTCCCGGACGTAAGCGGAGATGAAAAGGGCAGGGTCAGGGTCTTCTGTACCAAAGTCAACAATTTCATCTTCAGAGAAACTGACTGCAGCAGCTTGTGGTACAGAGACGGAAGTGGTTGGGGCGGTGGGTTGTTTGGTGAGAGAGGCAACGTGATTGGGTGTCAGAATGGAGGCAACGGGCAGGGTTTCATTAGGTAAGACCTCGATCCCTGAAGAATTTCAACGAGAGCTTATCGATGAGATTGAAGAAATCGAATGAGATCATATAGTGTCATTTTACGGGTGATTGGTGAGTTTGTTTGATCATGGCTCGATGGGCAGCTCCATTAGAGGCGGGGTAAGCGGGTCCACGAATAACCACTTTGGGTGGTGGTGCAATCGGGATCTTTGGGACGGAGAAGGAGAGGCGAGGTGTGCTTTCTTTCGCTTTCTCATTGTTTTCTGCGTTTCGAGTAGCAACACTAATCATATTAATCTCGTAAACTTTGAGATGAGGAAGATGGTTGGGATAAATCATGGTTTCGAGAGGTGGGGTTGTAATAATGATAGATCTTGGTGAGGCGGGGACGAGATGGTAGAGGAGGGAATGGAAGCTAAAGGTCTCTCCCTTCGTAAGTTGTCTTTCTTAACCTTTCTATCGGGGAGAGGTGGTGACGAAGGATGGTTTTAAAGCTTTGCATCCCTCCACATCATGTCTGGTGTGCGGTGATAAGCGCAGATTTTAGACTCATCGTAACCTATAGGGCGAGGTTTAGAAGGGTCATAAGGTCTAAGTGGGGGTAGAGAAATGGTCGCATTCTCCACCAACATAGTAAGGATTTTGGCGTAAGATCCTTTGAGTGGGTCAAAATCGGAGGAGGATGAGGGCATTGGTTGTGCGGGTTTCGGTAATGTTTGGGCGTGGTTGGTTCGTACGGGTGGTGGTTTAGCAAGGGGTGTTGACACGTGGTTTTCACCAAGCGTGGTTTCTTTGGCGCGGGAGCTACGTTGGTGGTTAGATGATGAGGCTACGAGATGGCGTGGTAGCGGGAAACAACCACGGAGAAAGGGAGTGATAGAAAATAAATCCTTTGATGATGGAGTTTGTTTAGGGTTGATGGGTGGACAGGATACGTGGGGTGATAATGTTGATATACCCTTAGATCTCTGTATAGGTGTGCGAAGGCGTAGGTCGTTTTGAAGAAAACGCAGGAGGTATGATATATTGATGCAAGGTGGAAGGATGAGGTCCCAATATGGAAGGTAGGTGTGACGATGATGGTTTTGATTGTGATAGAGGCATAGATTGAGCTTGTCTTCTAGGTGGCGGGGCGGCTTTATTCTTGGATAAATCTAGTCGCTTAGGCGGGTGTGTTAGACTGGGTATGGGTGAGGTCCCAAGTGTAGGGGAAGGTTTGGTTAGGTTAATAGAGGTGGATGGGATACTTGATATAGATACGGGGGGTGAGAATGAGGACATAGGCATTTTGAGTTTCTGTAAACACTTAGGATATATGGTAGAGGTGTCGGGATCGGTCATCTGCATTTGAGTAGAATAAGGGGTACTCAAACGTTCCCATAGGATTCGTCATCTTACGGAGAATGGCAGTCTTGAGTTTGAATTGTAAATTTGAGTACGGAAGAAAGGTGGGTTGTGATTCGAGTCCCTTTGTGGGTGTGATACGAGGGGAGTAGATGAGAGCCTTTGTATCAATAGATATTAAGAGGTCGACCGGTTGTTGAAAAGATTTAGGCGATGAAGGACTAATAGGTAGGAGGGCATGTTCGAGAGGATCCGTCATGGTTAAAGAATTTGGTGATGTCGGTGCAAGAGATTTCTCGTCTAAGGATGTCAAAAGGAGTGGCGTACCCTCCTCTTGTGCATGCAAGAAGCGGTAGAAGGGAAGTTGGGAAATAGATAGATTAGATAACATCCGTTCGCAATCTTGTAGGGATGTGGTATAAGAAGACTCATCGATGGGAAGAGAAGTCTAGGAAGTTAACTCCTTTATGGGTAAAGGAATGATTTCGCTTTGGCTTGATGGTGGTAAAGGAGGTTCGGGCTCCTGTGTTAGTGAAGAGGCTTGATTCAAAATTTTCTCGATAGAGGCTTTTGGCTGGGTATCGAAGACTGCATGGATCTCATGAACACTCTCCTCGGCTAAGATATCCTGGTTTGTGTTACTGTTGGGAGAGTGATTCGGGAATGGTTTGTTGAAGATTTTCAAATTTCGGTTGGCAGGGGCATTAGGATTATCGAGGGTTATATCCCCTGCGTCAACCATTTCCTGCACTATGTTTTTCAACATCTTGCAGTTTTCATGACTATGTCCTTTTACACGGTGAAAATTCTGAAGTCATTTTCTTTGTACCGAGGAAGGTATAGCGCGAGTGGAGTCAAAGCCGGAGTGAGGTTTAACGGGAGGCAAGGTGATAGCTCGGCCTTGAGCAATTTTCCAAGATGACACCATAGGTTTCTCCCAAGGAGTGTAATTGATGGGCTCTGCTTTATACTTATAGGTGGTTTTGGTGGGGTATTAGACGGTGTTTGAGATTTAACCATCACCGCGTGGACAGCTCCTTTTGATTTAGAAGAAGTGGATGCGTGAGGAGTGGTGGTATTTGGTTTATTGGTAGAATCGGGAGTTCGAAAATTGGGGTTTTGTTGCTTGTAACCGCAATTTCTCTTCTTAAGGCTCGAATTTCTAGTTTAGAGCCATGGTAAAGGCCTCATCAAATGTGCGGAAAGTTTGAATTTGAAGAGTAGGAGAAATGTGCTTAGCACATGCCCGCGTGAAAAGTTTGATAAGTTAAGCTGAGGCAAGGCATATGTAAGTTGGTTGATAAGGCGCGCCATCGTCAAGCGAAATCTGCGATAGATTCGTCTTGGTGTCGAATGGCATAAAGGTCGGTGATGGATACTTTCTTAGCAATGTTAATGGAGAAGTGATCCAAGAAAGATTGGGCTAGTTGGTTAAAGAGAAGATTGAGTCTTTGGGTTAAAGCTTTGTACCACTCAAGCGGGTCTGATAAGGACATGGGAAATGTTGGAGTATGAGAGGCATCATCATGGGCAATCAAATAACAAGCATGTCTAAATGATCAAAGTGTTGTTGAGGATCCTCTTTACTATTAAAAGCGAGTAAATTTGGCAATTCCCATTGAGGAGGATATGAGTGAAGGGGACGAGAAGGGTGAATAGGCTCGACAAACTTGCTCGTATGTCGAAGGCACTACGACTTCCCAAAGCGAAGCCTCTAGATTTTGCATTTTGTCCATCATTTGTTTGATGAAATCTGTGGTTGGATGAGATGATGGTGCGGTTGTGGTAAACGAGAGGCAAATTGGGCCAAGGGCCTCCATTTGGACAATGGTGGGGTTAAGTGTTGATAAGGTATGGAGGATGAATATGTTGAGGCGACCGAATAGGGATGTCCCATATAAGATGTTGAGGTTCTTTGGATACGTGTATGGGAATGAAAAGGTAGGCGGAGCTTGAGAAGGAAAGCTCGTGTGGATAGGTGGTGAGAGCAAGTCATGAATGGAGTGGTGCAAGAGAGATGAGGTAGAGGCGATCGGTGGTAATGATATGTGGGGTCCAAGATTAGCCAAAGGAAAGCCAATCTGAGTCGTATGAATCTCTGAAGCTGTCGGATTGGGAGATGGGGCTAAAGGTGCAGGAAGCAAGGCGGTGTTATCAGGCGGAGTGGGCGCTAAATGAGCAGCTATACTAATAGGCATGCCAACAAGGAGCTGACCATCAGGCGTACGGTCAGGGGCATGAGACAAATAGTATTGTACAGCACTAGGATTAGCATCTAGAAACTTGGCAAAGTCCTTATCTCCCACAGGAATTTTAGGAACCTCGCTGGTATCCGTAGGATTCCCCACAGAATGTGAAGGGGGTGATTCAGGTAAAGAAACAGAGCAAGCATGTGAAACCATAGCGGCGGCTTGCTTTCGAGTGATAACAACCATGGACAGGTGTTCACAGTAGGGTTTCAATCTGTCAGGAACAGAAACAAACTCAGACTGGTGAAATTGGTAGGTTGCTGGTTTGTCAGGAATTGGGAAAGACAGTAACCGATATCGGTCTAGTAACCGATGTCGGTTATACTATAGCCGACGTCGGTCAGGTAACCGATGTCGGTGTAAGAATTCTAGGCTAACAAGATATAAAAGGCTGCTAATTTGATTTTTAACAACGTTTAGTATACTTGTCCAATTATTGATCACAGAAGACAGAGTATGAGAAAGAAAACAGAACTAAAAACAAGCAAGATGTACACGCAAATCCAGAGATTAACCCTAGGGTTAATTTTAATTATTATGGGCTTATGCCTTTAGACGTAGAATGATGTCAGAATCCTAAACAAAAGACTTAGGGGAAATGTCAAGTTTGTTTTGGCTTATAAGGTTACCTCAATCGGGCGGAGGAATACCGCGGAAAAAGGGGGATGTTTGAGCTGTTGTGTTAATTGTGAAGTGATTCGGTATGTGTTGTGCAGTGAATGTAAGATTAATTTCTTGTCAATACCATGGATATCACCCCCACGTGTACGACACATTACTTAATCTATGTTTACTAGAATTGAAAACAACAAGCAAGGATGCCAATGCACGTGTTTTAAACCCAAATCGAAAATGATATTCGATGAAGCAAAAGAGATGACTTTCACTAATGCAAGATCAAAAAAACAAAGCAAGTTCTTTTACCAAAATAATAAAATACCTTGTGAATATCTTTAGAAGAAGAAAACAGCAAGTATGCTCCTATATGAAAGTAAGCAAGAAATAAAGAAACCCAAAATGGGTCCCCCAGTGAGTGCGTGCCAAAATGTTTCGCTCGGAATGTTTCGACTTACGGGAATAGAGTTGCTTATCCTTTCATTCCTTTTAGAAAGCAGAGATAAGGGTTAGGGCTAGGAGGAATACTGTGGAATGTCGAGATGGTGTGTGCGTCGTAGAGGAAGATCAGGTGGCTGCGAAGAACTCCTTTTTGTCTTGGAAGGACTACTGCGAAATAAGAACACAAGACCACAAGATTTTGATTAGACAATAAATGAGAAGCGCCTTGGGCCGGGAAATATAAAACTTCCTTTCGAAGGTGGTCGGTTCCCTGCTAATATGAATTAACACAAAAAAGCTGTAAAATATCAATCAAAATTACTTCATTTGGAGCAGAGATAGGGAAAGGCTGATTTACGGTTTGTAGTCTGGGTAAGCAAATCTGCGGTTCTTGTGTAACCGATGTCGGTAGGGTTTAGGATCTGTAGGTTGGTTGTTTTTGTGGGGTGTTTGTGTTGTTTGGTAGCTGTGTTATTTGTAAGGTTGTATATGGGTGATATTACGTAATAAGGTGATGAGAGGTAGATGAATGATAGTTAGATGTAATATATTGCTTTGGGTAGTGGATTCGAGGGATGGATTTATGAGATTTGTGATTCAAAAAGCATAAGAAATGTTATAACAGAGGACATGCAAGATGTGACTTACTGGTTTTGATGAAGATGCAAGCTGATCTCCTTTGCTGTAAACACTTCTGGTATCTCCACTCGTCTCTGCTCGGTCAAGTGAAGATCTGGACTCTGTTCCTCGCTCCCAATGATCTCTGTTGATTCAAAAATCCTTTTTCCTTTGATCCAAAAAGAATTTTCGATCCCTTGTTTTTGGTTTGGGGAGGCCATTTACAGGGAACCGATGGCGGTTACGTAACCGACGGCGGTCGAGTAGGAACCGGCATCGGTAAGGAAAAAGTAGGCTATTTTTAGTAAAATAGCCCACCTTCCCTACTTTTCTCCCGAGAGATTAGTTGCGGGCTTGGTCAAGTGACTAGAAGGTCGGTTTTGGGTGCGAGAAAGGGGTCATTAGTCATGGGTGTAGGTATAGACCAAGTTTTAGGTCTTAATTAGGTTAGTTTAGGATTAGGGCTAGGTCATGATGAGGTGGCAAAATGAGGTGGTAGGTGAGGTGATGGGGATTTATCAATTCTGAGGTAGGTTTATAATAATAATGGGAGTACATACATTCCGAGACACACTACCAAACAAAAAATTGGCAAGAGCTAACAATTGACCTCATTTAAATGTTTGAATATCAAAGTACCAAGCCATCAGTTGATAAGGAATTACAAGTTGTTAAGCACCTTACCATGGGGGATAGTGCCATGGTAGAAGATAGGTTGTTGGAACTACTAGGTGAACTAGGTTTGGAGGCACGCTTTGAAGAAGAAGTAGAAGAAACATAAGAGTTATAGTTTGAGCGCACATGTTTGGAAAAGGAGAAAGGGAATTTGGTGTATGTGATTGATGGGGAGGAATTAGAAAGCTTGGATGTTAGCCATTCTATAGGGACACGCGAGGTAGTGGACAATGTTGATACTCGTGCATACACCTACCATGAGCCCTTAAAGATAAAGAAGGTTAACATCGGCTCAAAAGAGGAACCTAAGGAGGCTATCATTGTAGATCACCTGGTTGTAGAATGAAGTCTCTAAGGTTATAGATCTATTGTGCAAATTTGAGTATTTATTGCCACACGGGTACCATGAGCTCAAAGGTGTCCACCATTCCTTGGGGGAGATGAGGATAAAATTGAAGAATGGTGCACACCGGTCAGAAGAGACCCTACCGAATGAATCCCAATTTTTGCATAAAGGTTAAGGAGGAGATAGAAAAAATGATAGCTTCTGGGATCATTAAAGTAGTGGAAGAATCAGAATGGATAAGTCTGATGGTAATCAACATCAAGAAGGATGGGTGGATTAGGATCTACGTGGATTATAGGGAGTTGAACACAGTTTGTGTCATCGATCCTTTTCCAACCCCCTTCATTGAAGATATTTTGGAAGGAGTCATTGGGCACAAAATATATTCCTTTACGGATGGATTTTTGGGGTACCACCAAGTTCGGATTGCAAAGGAGGACCAGGAGAAGACAACTTTCACCACTGAGTGGGGAATTTTTGCATACACAGTCATGCCCTTTGGTTTGAAGAATGCGCCTGTTGTTTTTCACGCATAGTGGTGCAAGCATTCCAGGACTTCATCCATAAGTTTCTTCAGGTCTATTTGGATGATTGGACAATGTATGGACTAGTAAAAGACCATTGTGACAATTTGAGGTTAATGTTTGAGAGGTGTAGGTAGTTGAGGATATCCCTCAACATTAAGAAGTTTGTATTTGCTACACCCTTTCGGAGTTTATTGGGGCACATCATATGCAATGAGTGCTTGCTAGTGGATCTTACCAAGGTTACAGTTATTATGGGATTAGGGAACCTACTAGCCAAAGTGCAGTACATAGATTTCTTGGGCATACGGGTTATTACAAAAAATTCATCAAGGGGTATGCCAAGATAGCCGCGCCTCTAGAATAATTGCTCAGACATAAAAGTGCCTTCCATTGGGGAGAGGTGCAATAGAAGGCATTTGACACATTAAAAATAGGCTTATCACCATGCCTATATTATGTTTTCCCTCTTGGGACAAGCCCTTCCATGTCCATGTAGATGCCTTAGGAACCGCCATTGGAGCAGTGCTTGTACAACTAGGTGAAGGTATTGTTGATCACCCTCTATGTTTCGCAAGTAGGAAGTTGACACTAGCAAAGTAGAATTACACAACTAAGCACAAATCATTGTCAATGATCTATGTGCTTTTCAAATTTAGGTAGTATCTACTCGAAATATCCTTTGTATTTTACATCGACCACATGGAATTAAATTATTTGGTGAACAAGTCCGTTCTACAAGGGTGCATATGTCGGTGGGTATTGTTATTTCAAGATTTTGAGTTCACGGTAGTAGTGAAACTTGGGAAGAGTAATTGTGGGCCTGATCATCTATCAATAATTGGTTCATGGGAGGATGCGTAGAGTATTGAGGAGACAATGCCAGATGTGTAATTTTTTATGTTGCAGCACGCGCCCTCGGATTTGGAGGAGATTGCACTATTTTTAAAGGAAGGTGTGGTGTTGGAAGGAATGAAGGCATTAGAGAAGAAGTAGCTCGCCATATGTCTCACACCCTACATGTTGATCAGTGGAGACTTATACAAGTTAGGACGTGATGAAGTTTTTCACTAGGTGTGTATTAGAGCATGAGTGCGTTGCCATCATGGAGGAAGCACACGAGAGGAAGTGTGGGTGGGCATTATGCAGGTGATGCCACCACGTGTAAGATATTAATGGCAAGATTATGGTGGGAAACCTTGTACAAGGATTATAAAGACTATTGTAAAGCATGTGACCATTGTCAGTGCATTGGCAAGCTAGGAAAGAGAGATGAAATGCCTTTGTACCCTATACCTAGCGCAAAACCTTTTGAGAAGTGGGCAATAGACTTTGTAGGCCCTATTGCACCAATAGTGCGTAGGACTAGGTCACACTATGTCATCACTTGCATAGACTATTTGACAAGGTGGGAAGAGGCAGCTCCAACTAAAGATTGCACAACAACCATAATGACAAGATTTTTGTGGGAGAACATTATCACAAGGTATGGATGCCCTTTAAGTTTAACCAGTGATAGGGAACACATTTCTTAAATGAGACCATGAGGATCCTATTAGCAGAATTCATGGTAGCTCATCACAAGACTACCCCTTATCACCCATAAGCAAATGGAACCACAGAAGCATTTAACAAAATACTGAGTCATACCCTAACCAAAATTTGTGATGTCGGAAGACAAGATTGGGATGATAAGGTATCAGCCGTATTATGGGCTTATAGGACAACTTATAAAAGGCTGAACAAAGCCACACCATTTCAATTAGTGTTTTGCGTGGAAGTCATTCTGCCAGTTGAATTCATGTTACCTTCTTTGCGAATAGTGTGCATAGGAGGATTAGCTGATGAGAAATTGTTAGAAGATAGAATTGATGAGTTAATGAAGTTGGATGAGAGACGATCACTCGCTAGGTGGATTCAGACAATAGAGAAAGAAAAGAAAAAATCATGGCACGATCGCCACATCAGAAATAAGAAGTTTGAGGTTGGGAAGATGGTCTTACTATATGATTCTAAGTTTTTGCGCCATCTTGGGAAGTTGAAATTCCATTGGTTAGGTCCCTACACAATCTCATACATCCTTGATTTGGGTGCGTGCAGTTACAAGCGTTGGATGGAATGAAATTTCCTAGACACTTCAATGGGAGTAGGCTGAAGCCCTACTATAAATAAGTCTTCTTGGTGTTTGTAAATAAGGTAGTTTTTCCAGTTAGTTTAGAATTTTCCTTTATGCATTTATTTTCTTGTGTTTCCCTTTCGCGTTGTTGTTTTGTTTTGCACCTTGGGTTTCGATAACCTTATTACTACTTTTTGAAAATTTCTAAGTGCACAGAGGACCGTGCATCATTTTGGTGGGGCGGAGTAATGTGAAGGAGAGCATGGTTAAAATGCCAAGGAAGTTTGTGTTTAAAAACCCAGTTGAATGGCCCTATTGAAAGAGGTACTTGGAAAAAAAAGATGGAAAAAGGATGGTTGGTGCCAAGATAAAAGCTACTTTCAGATCCCACGTACAAAGAAGGGAAAATTGCATAAGCAACATGAGGTAGGCGAGAGCAAAAATCAGGATAGAAGAAGTACCTTTGGCACTTTGGTTACATGTGCGCAAGAGTCTCCTATCATGTTGGATTGGTTGTGCACTAGAAGGTTAGAGGATTTTCTGCGTAGGTTTGGGCGCGTGAGGGAAAGCGTTGAAGTCGGGATTTGTTTGAAAAATCCACATTAAATGTTAAAAGTATAGTGGTAGGTGAAGGAGCACTTAATTCTTAAAAAGGGAAAAACTATAAATAAAGGGGTCGAGGCACTTCATTATTCACTTTGTGTATAAAGAGAAAGAAGCACTTTTTGCACCTTTGCAAACTAGGGCTTCCAAAAAACTGATCTATGTGAAGAAATGTTTGGAGAAATTGAAGCATGAGTAACTAGCTCGAATTTGCAAACTAGGATGAAAGGATTTCACGAGCATATTAAAAGTGGGAGAAGGATTTGTCTTGTGAACAGAGTATCCCAGTTAGGGTTTGAAGAAATAGGGCACGTGGTTAAGGAATTTTCTTCACAAGTTCAAGATCTAAGGTCTGAGAGAGCGGAAGAACAGAGTAACACATAGTGTTTGAAGTAGACCTAGAGAATGGTACCCTTTAGCACACCCAAGAAGGGAAAGGGAAAGGGAAAGGGTAAGCAACAAGAAACTGACGCATGCACAAATGAGGAGTGGTATGTAGAAATGCAGTACCCAGATGGAGTGTTGTTGGGGAAGGAGTGGGAGTCCCATCTTAGGAACATGTCTGTGAATGACTACAATCATTGGACAAGCACAATTAAGAAGGAGATGGTGCTGGAGTTAGTGTGCCCAAAAAAAAAAGGACACCAAAGGGTTTTCCCATTTATAATGATGATGTGAAGGTTAAGTTGGAGAAGGCAGGGTTATTACAACTCTTTGAGTTTCCTACTTCAGGAAACCTAAGCGCTTATATCAATGGCTGATGTCACACGTCCATGAGGACTACTTCCACTTTGTAGGGTGTAAGATGTGCATAACCCCTTAGCTCATTTCACATTTCACAGGCCTCATCTATGAAGGAGAAGGTTTGGAGGATGACTTGACCGAAAAATGAAGTGATTAAGGAAACTATCGCCGCTTATGCATACAAGAAAGGGTCAAGGTATTATGATGTTGCATAGACATTAAGGATCCAAAGAATGAAGATGGCTGCACACCTGGTGTCAAAGTTAAATGGCCAGGAGAGATGGACCCAGGTTAATTAGCCATGATTGAAGGTTTGCAAGAAAATTGTAGAGGGCACCATCTACAACTTGTTTGCATTCATCACGGATGAGATTATTAGCTACGCAAAGGAAGGTGATAGGATCCTTTTTGGCAATGTCCTATTAACCATCATGTTTTCAGAGATCAGGGTACCAGATGCATCAGAAAAGTTCATGTGGGAGTACCCTGCTAAAGACCCCTCACCGCAAAGAGGTTTGAGAAATATGCTTGTGATACCATGACAATTGTGCACAAGGCGTGCTTGGAAAAATGGTATATGCGCCTAAGGAACGTGTCAGGGTGGAATGGAGAATTCCCAAACAACTGCCAACAGCCACTAGGGGAGAAGTAGAATTTGTTGTGTACCAACATTTCTACTTGGGTAGATTCAAACTGTCAGATGAGACTTGGAGCCCATGGTGCAAGCTCCCCTTTGCCTTCACAGCTCAATACTTTCAAGCAGGAGTAACAGTTTATGAGTCTAAGAAGTTTAAATCTGGACCTTGGTAATTTGGACCATGACCACAGGAAAATGTGCAAAGGGTTGGTTTACCCTGTAAGCGCATGTACATGGAGTGGTACGTATCACATGAGGTTCAAATGACAATGCCCATGACTCTACCCATTGCAGATGGATCATGACGTGCGTGTACATATGTATAAGACCCAAATCTGAGAAGGGAACATATCTAGAGAACAAGGTATCTATACCTTAGGATAAAACTAGTAGGAAGAGACCCACGACCAAACAGGAGCAAAAAGAGCCAAAAAATAAAATACCAAGTGTGGTGGAGACACAAGTAATAGGTTCCCTCGAGACAAGTGCCAGAACCAATATGTACGTGTGCAAGAAGAAGCCCATAGTAAAAGAGAAGACTCTAGAGCTAGAAAATCCATCAGATAAGGAGTCATTAGGAGAGGAAGAAATAGAATCACCTACATTGGAATCTCTCGGTTAGGAAGAAGAAAAGGGTAGAAGAAGAGACTGTCTCAGAAGAGACTGAGAGTTTGGACAAGTACATAAGAGAAAAAGATGAGAGCGAAGAGGATGAGAGTGGAGAAGAAGTAAGTGGGGAAGAGGACCTTGAGAAGGATCAAGGACCACCCATCTTCAATATACATGATTCAAAGGAGGAAGGTGGAGAAGAAGAATAGGGGTTCCAGTTTGTACGGTGGAAGGATAGCCAGGTAGGAGAAGGTGCCCAAGACATGGGAAAAGGTGAGGAAGCTAGCATGTAGAAGCAAGAGTCTCCAAGTTCTGCGTAGAAATAGACAACCAAGGTGGCATAAGGAGAAGAGACCAAGAACATTGAGACCATGGGTGAGGACAAATTAGAACACAACGTTGACCCAGTGTTAAGTAAGGAAAAGAAGGAGAGCACAGAAGAGGAACACGGCAGCACTAGAGGCCCCATTTTGACTGTAAGTATACCTAAGGGTACGCACATGGGAGGAAGGTGTGTAGAGGGGGAGAGGCTAGAGATGGGTTATATTGATGACCCCAAGAAAGTGTTCTGCACACGGTTCCAAAGTACCATTCCAATAGAGGAGCTTGTAGCAATGTCATCTTTTGATAAGGAGGTTACATATCCACAGACAAGGAAGATGCTCTCATGGGCTATAGAGTCCCACCTTGATGAGCTAGAGTTTGAGGTAAGCCATGGGAAATAATAACATTTCCAGGACCAAGAGAAGACAACCTAGTGGTGGATACCCAAAGCAGCTCTCGGATGAACAACTATGCAATGCGCTCAACAAAGTCTCCATTGAGATCAAGGCTAGACTCTTCGAGTGGAATGATAGGGTCAGAGATCTAGAAGGGGAGCTAAAGAAGAAAGAGGAAGAGCTAGCTGCTATGACAAAGGAGCTAACCTAGGAGAAGTTGATCAACACCCAGTGGCAGCATGAATTGAAGGATGAAAAGGCTAAGGTATGCGTTGTGTACAAGAAGGTAGAATCCATCAATGAGGCTATAGTATTGAAGCATCTGGACCTAGCATCACCCATACAGAAGTATGGATCAGCCTTGGGATGCCTGGAGGATTTAACGAGGATCCTCACCATGGAAAGATAGCCACTAGCCTTGGAGTCTATAGAAGAATTTTCGCATGCCTAGAGAAAGAGGATAAGTTGAAGATCATAGCACTCATCACAAAATACAACAAGGTTCTTGCTGATGTAAGGGATGCTTCCCAGACTATTGAGGCCATGTACGACAATTGTGTAGATAGAGAAAAAGTGGTAGGCACCTTGGTCACCACTCATGAAGTAGAACTCAAGGAGTTTTAGGAGAAGAACAAGGGAAATAGGGCAGAAAGGGATAAAATCCTTACAAGGTCGAGAGGAAATTTGAAGCCATTGAAACCTTAAGGGGTTCAATCAAAAACCAGGTTGAAGGAACTATATCTACGTATTACATGAAGAATGGATGCACTGGAGGATATAGGCAAGGAGTTAGAGAAAATCACTGATACCATGAGCGTGCAAGGAGATGGACTAAATTTTGGGGAGGTGAGTGCCCTAGTCGGCGACCTCTGTCAGAGAGTGTAGGAAGAAGTCGATGCCTGGAACAAGTTGGAGGCTGACTTGCAAAAGGATTTTCCTAGCTTGTTGTAGTGATTCCTTCACTCTCCCATTATTTCTTCTTCCCCATTCTTTCATCCCCTTATTCTTGTTCCAAGGCGTAAGCCTATTGTATTCTTTCTTTCACTAGAGAAGTGTTCCCATAGATGGAGAACATGCATAGTGTGGGGTGATGTTGGGCCCCTAGAATGTTGGCTAAGTACAAAAGGCACGTATGCACATAGGTCCTAGTTGAAGAGAGGTGTGCAAGGAAAAGGCATGCAAGACAAAGTTTAAGAAAAGGGTTTAAGGAAGCTCACAAATAGCGCGAGGATAGAACCAAGGGTTTGGGACTTAGCCAAATTGGGCATTTGGGATAGAACACGTGAAAATCATGACCCGAATGCACATGCTAAGTGGATAAGGTGTCATCCTGGCGACAAGTTGGCCCAGGAAGGAGCATGCCTGCAGTAGAAGCTTCTAGAAGCACATCATGGTGAAAAGTGGAAAGCTCAGGCCTAGGAGAGCATGCTTGCATGGAGGACCACATTCAGACACTTGGCATCAGATCTGAGGGTCGTTGGAGGATGAGTTGGCAGCCCATAGAAGCTATAAATACTAGCACCTATAGAGTAAACGAGGAGAGAACAAAAAGAGGGCAAAGCTCTATAGAAATACTGCAAGAACTCTGTTAGTGGGTAATGGTATTTGGGAGAGAATGTATAATGGGTATGGGGATTGCAAATTTTTCTTTGATAGCCTAGCTACATTAGTCTAGTTGAAAAGCATGATTCGGTCTATTTCTCTATGACATTCTGTAATGGCTCCATGGATGTAATGAGGTTACTAGTTATATGAATATGAATATCAATGATTCTGATGCATATGTCTTTCTCATAGGTTCTCTTTCATTTATGTTTATGCTAAGTATGGATGTTTGTATACTTCTTTATGTTATGGTGCAAGTTATATAATCTGTTAAGTTCTTTCTATCTGTAATGACTGTAAGGATCTAGAGGCCGTTTTGAGCTCTATGGTTCTTGACTCCATATAAATCTCTTAACCCCTTATAAATATCTTAAGAAAAAATCATAGATGATGATATTTCCCACTAAACTCACATAAAAGAGAGAATTTGCACCCACGTGTGCCTCGGGTGAGTGCCCAACATCCATTTGAATGATAGGATGGTGCGCATGGGGTACATTTATTTTGTGATAAGGGTAAAAATGACTACAAATTAGAAAAAATATCATATTACAATTTCCTTATTGACACATCTATTTATTACATCTAGGTTCTCCAAGGTTGGTCATACTGCACATGAATATGGCTCTTTACATGTACGATGACATAATGAAAATCAAAAAAAATCTTAAAGAGAAATATGTAATTGGCTATGGTGCTACAAGCAATCTTTATAAATGTGATCTAAAGAATTCTAATCCAATTGCTATAAAGAGAATGTATAGTCACTACCCACTAAGCTTGCTTGCATTTGAAACTGATGTGGAAACAGTTGGAATCATTAAGCATCAAAATCTTGAGAGTCTGCATGGATGTTCTCTTTCTCCACTTGGAAACCTGATGTTTTATGATTACATGGTAAACAAATTTCGTGAGACATCCTACATGGTGAGTAAAATGATTATGTTATGAATAAAAATGAATCATGTACATTTTAGATTCAATTTTGAAATAGAAGTGTCTAATCAACCTCTAACCTTCAAAGTAAAATGGATATTTAGAAAATATAACAAGTGCTTTATTAATTTTTATTTTCGTATAGGATCATCAAAGAAGATTAAGATAGATTGGAATGATCGAGATAAATATTTCTCATGTTGTTGAAGAAGGATAGCCATATCTTCATTATGACTGTAACCCACACATTGTTTACAAGGATGTGAAGACTTCTAACATTCTTTTGGATTATAATTTCAATGCAAATTTGTTAGACTTTGGCATTTCCAATTGCATTTCCTCGGCCAAACACCACACCTCTACCTATGTTATGGGTACCATTTGTTACATTGACCCAAATATGCAAGAACATCAAGGCTGAATAAGAAATCTGATGTATATAGTTATGGGATTGCTCTTTTGGCATTGTTGACGGGAAGGAAGTTGTGCCAATAACTCAAATCTGCCAAAGTTGGTAAGATTTATGTTTGTTAATTTTCATTGAGCTTACACTGTACGTTGTTTAAGTATTTTTAAGGTTTGTTTTTAGGAGAAATCAAATGTGGATGGAATTGTCTTTGACATTGGCAAGTGAACCCAGATTCTATCAAAAGTAGACTACAACACACTCATCAAAATTGTTGATATAGAAGTTGTAAAAACCTATAGGATCTTGGGATTATAAGAAAAAAACTTCTAGTTGGCCTTGCTTTGTACCAAGAAATGGCCATCTATTCGACCCACCATGCATGACATTTCAAGAGTTCTAAAGTCAATGACACTAGTGCCTGCTCCTACGTAATTTCCTAGTATCTGAACAAACCAACTGACCCATAGTAATAATTACAGGAGGTATTTGGATGGATATGCATATGGTAAGCATAGTGATGTTACAAGGAGCACAAGTTGTGCTTCTAAAAGGCATTTTTTGTGAGATTTAGTGAGGTGATTTCACAAAACACTTTTTGACTGGAACAATACTTGGACGGTGTTGTGATGGGAAAAAAGCATCCCCTAGAGTCCTCACTTTCCGGGTTTGATTTTCTCAATGGCTGAGCTGATTTTCAAGTAAACAATGACTAATTTTACCTGTTATAGTCTATATTTTTTCCATAATAATTCAAACCACTCTAAACCCTTAAAACAAATAAAAGTGTGCCCGAATTTCTTTTAGAAGGGGCAATATTGGGTTTTGGGAAATTTTTTCCTTTTCCACTTGCCGAATAGGATTGTTTTCATCATAGCTAAATCAATCCACTTTCGATACTGGTAGTAGTACACTCTTCTATTGCTTCATGCTTGTAAATACTAGTCTCTAATTTGATAACACCTCCACTGCTACTTTACTCAACAAGACTTGTATCCACACTTTGGAAATCTCGTTTTAGAGGCAAAAAATGTATTCTTGTTTTTGCAAATAAAATTTTCCACAAAAGGTGATGACTCCTCATATAAGATCTACAACTATATATGTATGAATTTTTAAAAATTTGAAATGTACAGATATAACCTTTTAATGTAAAGATGATGACAAATCATTGTTTTTATTTCTTAACTCAGAAGAAATATAATTTTGGCACAATGATTGTTTTGATTGATGTAAACTATAAAATAATGGTTCAATATATCTCTGAGGGCATAACAAAACATTTATTACAAACATTTTTCTTGCATTGTGTCAAGGATTATTTTATTTTCTTGCTCATAGAAGTGACTCATTGTTTATACAGAGAATGGAACAATTTATAAGCATAAATTCTACTATCTTTCAAAGTAATAGAATTTATGATATACATAAACTCCCAACTTTGTTGTTTTCTTTTAATGATTACTTGGAGATATAGTTTATAATAATAAACACTAGTGAACTTATACAATATAAAAATAATAATACTTGAGTTGTTACAAGGTATATTTCAGAGTGAGAAAGTAATTTTATTGTGAGTTTCACTAGAAGTAAAAATAAAACCACTAGCATTTAAGGCCAGTGTCAAATTTAAGGATATGTGCATACTAAACATTGAAAGTGCATACCTCACACTTTCAAAGTTTGATATTCACACTCTAAAAGTGTGAGTGTGATACTTTGCACTTTCAAGGTGCGAATGAAAGTGTGAGGCTCACACTTTCAAAATGTGAGGCTCAGATTATTCAAAGTGCGGGGATATCACTTTAAAAGTGTGAGGATCAGACATTTCATAGTGTGGGGCTCGTACTTAGAAAGTAAGGGGCTCTTGAACTTTCAAGAGTGTGGGGATCACACTTTGAAACTAAAAGGATCTCAGAATTTAAAAGTGCAAGCCCCACACTTAAAGAGTGTGATCCCTGCACTTTCAGAGTGCATGACTTGCACTTAAATACAACGAGATCATGAATTATAATAGTTACTGGCATCTAACCTTACATTGAGGCTTTTTCACTTTCATTTAATACAATAGGCTCATGAATTATAAGAGTTAGTGACCACTCACCTTAGATCGAGGCTCATGACTTATAAGAGTTAGTGACCACTCACCTTACATTGAGGCTCATGACTTATAATAGTTAGTGACTACTCACCTTAATACAATGGGCTTAGCAAATAATATTTAGTGTTTGCTCATGAATTTGAACTAGCTTTTTCAGGAAGTTATTGTTAATTTTTTTATTAATCCAATGGGCTCATGCCTTATAATAGTTAGCATTTATTAGCCTTACATACTCTCAACATTGAAAATCTAAAAATGGAGAAATTGGAATCCAATAATAGCTAAATTGGAATCCAATAATAGTGATATTGGAATCAAGACCATAATAATGTCACTGCGAGGCTATCAAGACCAAAATTGTGAGCCATCAAGTAACGGGCTGTTGTGATGCTGTTTTTTGGCTGCGATGTGGCTGTCATTAGGTGGTTCTGGAGCTATTTTTTGGCGAAGTTCTTCATGTTGTTTCTCTTTTGGTTTCTTTTTGATCTTGCCTTCTTTTTTCTAGATCTTTGTACGTTTAGATCCTTTTTCTCCTATATTGTAATATTTGGTACATTGAGCCTTCCTTGGTTATTGATTTTTTCCCTTCTCTGGGCTGCTTCTCTCATCTTTACTATCCGGCTTTTGAGCCCTTTTGTATACTGAGGTATAGTCCCTTCAAAACTATTTTCCCTTAATAAAATAATAATAATGATATTGGAATCCAATAATAGCAATATGGAATCCAATAATAGTGATATTGGAATCCAATAATATTGAAATTGGGCGTAAATTGAGAAACAGGGGCATACACCGATAAATATTATTAATCTCAATCAACCAAAAATACAATTGAGTGCTTTAATTCTTATAGGAATTGAATAGCCATGTGCAGACAAAGAAATAGGTTACACAGGTAAAACTAAACTCACAACTGCTTCCAATATTACATCCGGGAAGCACATAATTGTTATAACAATTATAACAATTATACATGTGAAAATAAAAGACAAATATGGTTGATAAAACCATATAACAAAATACAACAATAATATGGTTTATAATATAACCATATAACAACATTATTTAATTAATAAAATTAATTAAATAATCAATTTATATTATGCATAATTAATTAACCTAACATTCCCCCCCTTAATTGTGCATTGTCTCAAGGGATGAGGAGAGGAATTCTCTGAATAACTCGAACTTGTCACGTGAAAGTGACTTTGTGAAAATATCTGTTCATTGTTCAGATGTTGGACAAAATAAAAGCTGGATGTTGTGCTTCAACACATGTTCACATATGAAATGAACTTGTACTTCAATGCGCTTTGTTCTCTCATGAAAAATGGATTATGAACAATTTTGAGAACACCTTCATTGTCAACATACATGGTGGTTAGTTTATCTTGTGGTATTCAAGTCCTTCTAGTATACGATGTAGTCATATCACTTCACAGAAAACTTCTCCTACAGAATGATACTTGGATTCTGTGGAAGAGACAGAAACTAAGTGTTGTTTCTTACTTCCCCATGATATTGGTCTAGATCCCATAAAGAATACAAATCTAGAAGTGGATTTTCTGTCATCAATATTTCCTGCATGATCTAAATCCGAATATCCAGTCACGAAGAAGTTGTAGTTCTTCTTATATTCTAGACCAAGATCCACTGATCCTTTGAGATATCTCAAAATGTGCCTTGCTACTTTCTAATGACAAAATTTGGGTTCCTGCATGAACATGGATAGATAGCTCACTGCAAAGCTAATATATGGTCTAGTGTAGGTTAGGTAAATGAGACTCCCAATCAATTGCCGATAGAGAGTGGCACTTACCTCAGGAGATGGATCTGAATTGGATAACTACAATAAGTGTAGAAATTGGTGTGTAATCCATCATCTTGAATTTCTTGAGCGTTGTCTTGGTATATTTCATTTGAGAAACAAAGATGTGATTCTCTTTCTTCCATACTTCTAATCTAAGACAATAATGCATTAGCCCGAGATATGTCATGTCAAATGATCGATTAAGATCTTTCTTCATTGCATCGATCATCTTCACTAAACTACTAGTGATGACTAGATCATTGACATAGACAACAACAATCACAATCTCCCCCCT
Source organism: Taxus wallichiana var. yunnanensis (assembly GCA_018340775.1). NCBI lineage: Eukaryota > Viridiplantae > Streptophyta > Pinopsida > Cupressales > Taxaceae > Taxus > Taxus wallichiana. The sequence goes on along the minus strand of CM031237.1, from coordinate 676,542,803 downwards.
TGATTTTTGAGGTAAAGATTGGGATCGTATGGATTTCTAACAAATCCATGTTATACAAGATGCTCATCAATCTTGATGTACCATGCCCGAGGTGCTGTTTAAGGCCATACAAAGATTTCCTGAGTCGACTACCTTTGCTTCTTGACCAGGTACTACATATACCTTAGGTTGAGTCATGTAGACTTCTTCTTGTAAATCTCCGTTTAGGAAGGCACTTTTACATCCATCTCGGTGGAATTTGTAGCCAAACTATACACTAGAGAAAAGATCATTCGATTATTTTGATCTTAGTTGTGGGAGAAAATGTCTCCTCATAGTCTATTCCTTCTTTTCGCATACCCCTTTACTACTAGTATCACTTTATACTTGTAGTGTTCCATCTCGCGCCCAATGGGTTTCTTTCGGTGGAAGATCGACAAGCTGCCAAGTGTTATTCTTTATCATTGATTGATATTCAAAATCAACGGCATCTTTCCAAGTCATGACTATAAGGCTTCCTGGTGAGGGCTCATCAAATTCAATAACTCACTCATCAAAGCAAAGTTAACTTCTTCTCTTGATTTCATGCGAGTTCGTGGTCTAAAGGTGGATGTATCCAGTGGAGCATCCATTCTTGCATCTTGTAATGTGCTAGTACACCAGCAGTTCCCATGGCTCATGGTTCTATCTAATCAACACCATCATCCACATTGTCACTTTCATCTTCTAAGGAACATCAACTTCAATTTTACAGCTGGTGAAAAATCTACATATGGTGATTACGGAGGAGGAGTCTCTACTTCCTTCTTCTCGAAAAACTCAATCTCACCAGAGCTAAAATTATGGGATAATTTTTTTGTTTGAAGTGTCTACAACTAGGTTGCAAGACATCAGTTTTCACTAATAGGTTTCGGAACAAGACCAATGTACTACAACATATGTTCCCTTCATTAACTAATAACAAGTTCACAAGGTTCAAATTTTAGGGTTAAATGTTTTAGTTAGATTCAGGGAGTAATTTACCCCCATGCCTGCTCTCTAGCAGCCTCAGAGTTTCAACATGATTTTTCTCATACTTAACACTTCCAAAATTTCCTAAACCATTTCCATTAGATAGGAAATTTTCTCACCTTTCCAGTGATATAAAGAAGTCCTCCTAACTCCCTATAATTTCCAAGTTATGGGCCGGTGGACTTTAGGGGAGAAATTTTCCCAAGAATAGTCCGTGGGTCTAGGGAGGAAAATTTTCCCCCTTGCGTGGGTTAGCTGGAGCGGGGAGGAACTTGGTGCATTTTTCCTTTTTGGGGCAAAAGTGCAAAATGTATTTGTGTGCCCGTGAGCCCAGTGGGGAGACACGTGTCACTCCCTGGATTGGTCGGGAGGGACGGCGGGGTGGGCCGATGGAGTGGGTTGAGACTTTAAGTCTCTTCCGCCACAAAACGCATGGGGACCAAATTGGTCCATGCCCATGCTAACACCGGAAATGCCACATGTCACTTAGGATTGGCATGGGGAAAATGGATGGGTGGGAGTGGTGGAAGATTTGGGATTTTGGGATTAAAATCTCAAGGGAGAAATTTCACACGCACCTCCACCGAAGGGAAAGGGTGCCACATGTCACAACCCTATTGGGTGGGTGATGGGGGGGGAGAAATCCAAGGGGTTGAGCCAAAATGGGTTTCAAACCTCAAAAAAAGATCATGGGCCCACACATCCATGAAATGAGATTTTCTAAGCCAGGCGGGGTTGTAGGGCCGTGGAGTCAAAAGGAACATTTTTCCAAAAGAAGAAATTATAAGTTAAGTTTTCAAAATTCTCCCACGCATCCATCGAGCCATGTGTCAGCATGGGATTGGTCATGGGTTAGCGGGGATGATGTGAAAAATTTGAAATTTTTTTGAAGTCCAAAACTTAAAGGGGTTAAGTTCAAAAGGGGTCCTCCCCTCCGCCGTGCCATGTGTCAGCACGTGATTGGCTGTGGGCGTGGGGATGTGGGGAAAAGTGGGAAAATTTTCCCAAGGTAAAATTTTCAAAAAGGTAAGTTTAAAATTTTGGTCCACCCTCCGATGTGCCACGTGGCAGGTCCCGATTGGTTGAGGGATGGCGGGGCCATGAAATTTTTGTGGAAATTTTTCCAAAGTCAAAAATTAAAGTTAACAGTTAGATTTATTTTAATTTTTGAATGCCAAATTGAAGTAAAACTTCAAATGGCCATAACTTGAGCTAGAAAGCTTGGTTTTGGGAAAACGAGGACTTTTTAGAAATCTCTCGATGCCCTCTTTGCACAAAAACCATAAAATTTATTTTTGATGAAATTTAGAGGGTAAATTTTGGAAAAATAGATCTGCAGGCTCTTAATTGTCAAACTGGCAATTTTCAACTTTTCAATTTGATTAAATTTGGTTTCCTCCTTCACTCAACATGTCAAACAGACATGGAGAATTGATCTAGGGAGGGTTTAGAGTGTTTTTAGGAAGTTAATTTATTCAATTGATTTAAAAATATTATTTTTCCATCAAATGACAGAAAAATGACTATTAAAGGAATTGTATTCGAATTAGCTATGGTGAAGTTGTTTTCTTGAGTTTTCTTTGTCAAATTGAATTCCTTAGTGTCTTAGCATGCTAATCCATAACATTTTTAAGTTGATTATTAAGTGCAGGTCTGAACTGTACATTTTTATTAAAAACTAATTGCCAATATAACATTTATAGCATAGATATATGTTTCTTCTAAATCTATGAATATCAATTTTATCATTTAAATGTGTATATAGTTTTTAAACTAGTCTAATACATTTTTGTTTAAATCAACCATTCAATTCCAAGTTAAAATTACAAATTCTGATTTCAATTTAATATACATTTTAAAAAAGGAATACAAAACATTGTCTTTTCTTCACACGCATTCTTCCTTTTCAAAGAAATCTCATTCTTTAACAACAATTCAAATCCAATACACAATACAATTTTGAGAACTAATGCAATCCTTTATTCATTTCCAATACAACTTTACAATTTTCTCTTTTCCATTTGATTTCTAAATACAAAATGCAACTTACAAAATATACAACATTCTTTTTCAAAAATAGAGAGTAGCATATAACTCCTTTACATTTCACATTCCAATTTCAATCTTCCATTGTCAATACAAATATCTTCACATTACAAATTTTCTAAACAATTCATCCACTCCAAAGTGGGAAGGATTACAATGAACTTGCTCAAAAGAAGGGACTGTCAAACTACACATTTCTTGACTTCAAAACAACAACATGCTCCATTCTACATCTTTTCATCTTGATCACAACAAGGAAGGGGAAAGGCAAACTGCTCTCCACCCAACCAAGACATCCAATGAGAAGGAGAAGCCATCCTTCCTCATTGGCCCCCGAGCCCCAACCATATTGAAATAAGAGATGAGATTAAAACACATGGAAACAAAGGCTTCCACAAAAAACATGCAACATTTTCACATTTAAAAACACATTTCAAGAAGAATGTAGGTTCACCAACTACATTATATATATGCAAAAAAACTGAGGCTTCATCAAGCAAGCCAAAAAGAGCAAGGATCTATGGGGAAGCTACTTATGCCTCCCAATTGGGAATTGGGCATCCACCAATAATCATACCACCAATATAACATATCATATCCCATAAACCTTATGCCTCCCAACCCCTCCTTATGCCCCCAAAGTTTCTCCCTTATGCCCCCAAGAGTAAGAAATGCAAGCTATTTATTTTCCATGGTGGATCCCAATCCCAAACTCCCTCCACAATAAAACTGATGCCATTGGCATTCCCTTATGCCCCCCATTTGAAATCCCCATAGCCTTCTCCTACACCATGTCCTAAGTAGTCTACCCAACCAGCCAACACACACATAACAACAATCACCATTTCATACATGCATGCAAGAGAAAGAAAGCATTTTAAAAGGCTCAAGTTCCTACCTCTCCATAATGGAGTTTGTTCCAAGATCAATAAGCTTCCCAAGCCAAAATGCAGTCCAAAATCAGCAACACACTAGCATGCAAATGACTCCAAACTCCTTTCCCACAAGCAAGCTCCAAAACAACAAGAAAATTCACCCCCAAGAGGAATAAGCAAAGTTTCAACAACCACAAACAAGCAAGGAGTTTGAATTTTAAAGGAGAGGGAAGAGAAGAGGATGATGTGGATCCATGTGGGATGCCACATCACTCTTCCTCAACCCCAAAACAAAATCAAAATCATTCACCTAAACATAATAAATAAAATGACAAATTAACTTACACACTCCAAAATAACCCATACCCCAAAAGGACTGAATTTAAAACATGTAAGAGAAGTGCAATTAAAACTTACAATTAGTCATTTCAAAATGCATTAAAAAGGCCTAAATTTAACCTCCAAACCATAGGTATGGTTGGTGAATAATTTTAAGAGGTGTGGGACAAGTTTAACTTGTCCCACAAGCTTCCAAATATAGCCTCCAAGGACAAATTCGAATTTCCCAAGAGGATGAAGTGTTTCACACTCCAAATCTATCTTACATATTTCTTACACATTCTTACAACCTTTCTTACACACTCTTACAATATTACATTTAAGAGTAACAACTTTATTTATTACATTCCTATGACATATTGATTTATTTATTTTAACACATGATTATTCACAACATTAACACAACATAAAATAACTAATGAAAAGGGGTAACACATCACAAAATAAATACATGCAACATTAATAAAGAAACCACATTAATAAATTACACAAACCCATGGTCACATATAATGGAAATCCCCCATGGGAATCCCTAACACAACACACACACACACACACACAAAACAAGTTGCCATGGTGACCTTGTTGAATTCACCTAGAATTCCAATATGGTTAGTCTCAGTCCCCCGACATTGTTGTGATATTTTAACCTACAAAACAAAATACCTCCTTCGGCCTCATGGCCATATCAGAACATCCAAAATGATATAAATATACTAACAAAGCCATCTATTCATATAAATCACAACAACATCAAGAAATCAACATTATCATTTTTAGTTTAATTAATCAACTATATCATCATCAATTAATTCTCATGTTAGTTCTATTCACAATATCCAATATCACATGTCCAAATCAACATCTATAATATGTCCATGTCAAACAATATATCATCATCCACATATAAAAATGTCTCTAATAATCATCATGCATAATAACTGAATCCAGATCAATAATAATCCCTGATCTAACATCTAACCATCATACTAAAACAAAACATAATAGTGTCCATAATAAGATCAACAAGTATCAAGATCAGTATCTAAAAGTGTCAAAGGGAAGTGGGCACTACATCCCCCTCCCCTTAGACTCGACTTCCTCCTGGAAGTCACTGGAACAAATGTGGAAACTACACTCGTAATATTGTGGCATCCTCCCAAGTGGCTGCAGTCTCATCGTATCTATCCCACTGCACCCATACCTGATCAATCTCTCTACCTCGAAGGCCCAGGGTCCTATGATCTATGATATGGATGGGCTCCACCATCACCTACCCCTGATCCTGCACCTATAATGATGTCCAATCCAACACATGAGAAGGATCTGCAATATATCTCCTAAGAACTGAAACATGAAACACATCATGTACGTGAGACAAGCTAGGTGGAAATGCTAGATGGTAGGCCAAAGGGCCTGATACGCTCCAAGATCTCAAAAGGACCAATGAATCTAGGAGCTAACTTAGAACCTTTTCCATAATGGATAGGGCTCTTATGTGGTCTGACATGAAGGAACACCTTCATGCCCACATCAAAACTACGGTCAATCCTATGTTGATCCGCATACTTCTTCTGCCTATCTTGTGCCTCCTGTAATCTCTATCTGATCAACACTACCTACTGCTCCATGTCCTACAAAAGAGCTGGTCCAAGAGATACTCTGTCCTCTAACCTGTCCCTAGCTAAGAGGTGTCTGCACTCTCTACCATATAGAGCCTGAAAAGGAGCCATGCCTATGGAACTCTAAAAACTATTATTGTAGGAAAACTCCACTAAGTACAGGTACTCCTCCCACTTAGACTGCTGATCCATCACATACATCCTGAGCATATCCTCTAAAATCTGATTCACTCACTTGGTCTATCCATCTATCTCAGGGTGATATGTTGTGCTGAAGTTGATCCTCATCCCGAGGACATACTGCATGGTAGTCTAGAAATGTGAAGTGTACAAAGGATCACGGTCACAAATGATCTTCCACGTGGAATCTCATGTGTAACCTAAAATCTCATCCAAATATACTTGTGCCACTACTCTAGCTGTATAAGTGGTCTTCACTAGAGAAAAGTGAGCCACTTTTGTCAATTTATCAACCGTGACCATAATGGCGTCATGGTGATATCTCAGACATCGGTAGCCCAACAATGAAATCCATGGAAATGGTGTCCCACTTCCATTTTCGGTATGGCATGAGGATAAAGAAGACCTGTTGGATGTTGATGCTCGGCCTTAACCCTCTGGCACTCTAAACACCATGACACAAACTGAGCCACATCTCGATGAAGTCCTCTCTAATGGTATAACTGTCTCAAGTAGTAGTGCATCTTCTTCACCCGGGATGGGCTGAATAGGGTGCACGATGTGCCTCTACCAAGATGTCCTACCTCAAGCCTCCATCTCTGGGAACATATATCCAGCCTCTATGCCTGAGAAGACCATCTCCTCTAAAGAAAAACCATCAAACTTCCCCTCAAGGGGTCTCTGTGACTCGATCTCTACTCATACTACTGCAATGTAGAAGTTGTCAAGAGGAAGCTACTTTGAAGAATCCTACTCCACAAATTGTGCTCACTATAGTGGCCATAGCCACATGTCTCCATCTATTGAGAGCATCTACTACCACATTCTCCTTCCCCTTCACATGCTCTATCTCCATGTCATACTCACAAAGCAACTCCATCCAACGCCGTTGTTGATGAGCGTTGAGATTGGGTTGCGTGAAGAGGTGGCGAAGACTCAAATGATCAATCCTGAGTGTGAATCTCCATCCAAGAAGAAAATGTCTCCATCTAACCAAAGCATGCACAACGCACAAGCTCAAGATCATGGGTAGGATAATTAAGCTCATGATCCTTGAGTTTGAGACTCAAAAGCTACTACTCTACCATCCTGCATCAACACACCTCCAAGTCCTACCAACGAAGCATTTGTGCAAACAAAGAACTCACCCCTGTGGATCCGGACACGCAAGAATGGGTGTTGTAGTGAGGCACTCCTTAGTGTCCTGAAGGCTTGCTCACATCTATCCGACCAAAAAACTTCTTCCCTTTCCTCTGAAGGGAAGTGATAGGGTGTGTAATCCGAGAGAAGTCCTAAACAAATCTCGTAGTAGTATCCTACTAATCCCATGAAGCTGCACACCTCGGTCACTATAGTGGGTGTTGGCCAATCCATAATGGCTCTAATCTTGGAAGGATCGACTGTGATACCTTCCCTAGAAATGATATGGCCCAAATACTACACCTCTATCTGAAAGAAAGCACACTTCTCCAAGTTCCCGTAAAGTTGCTACTCACGAAGACACTGAAGAACCTGGAAAAGGTGCCCCTCGTGCTCCTCACGTGTACGTGAGTATATCAAAATGTCATCAAGGAAGATGAGCATGAAGTGATCTAAGAAGGTCCTAAATACCCCATTCATCAAACTCATAAACACTAGGGGCATTCGTCAAACCAAAAGGCACCATTGTGAACTCATAGTGCCCATATCTCATGCGAAGGTGGTCTTATGAATGTCCACCTCCAAAATCCTCTGATGGTACCCTGACTTGAGATCAATCTTAGAGAAAATTGTGGCTCCCTTCATCTGATCAAACAAGTCATCAATGCGAGGAAGAGGATAACGATTCTTGATCATTACCTTGTTCAATTGGCGGTAATCAATACACAACCACAAGGATCCATCCTTCTTCTTCACAAAGATCACCAGTGCACCCCAAGGGGATACACTAGGATGGATAAGGCCCTTCTCCAAAAGGCCCTCAAGCTGCAACTTGAGCTCATAGAGCTCTCGGGGTGGTCATCCGATAAGGTGCTCGTGAGATAGGCTCTGCTCAGGAACTAGGTCTATATGAAAATCAATCTCACGTGGGGGTGGTAACCCCTAGTAGCTCCCCTAGAAAGACATCAAAAAACTCTCTCAAGATGGGATGGTCATCTAGCGATGGTCCACTAGACCCATCCTCGATTTCATCATGACTGTAACAACATACATCTGACAACCCCATCACACACACCGCTTAAGCTGCATAGCGGAGATGGTGTGAATAGAAATGGGTCTCCTGACCCCCGAGATCACCGACTCAACTCCCAAATCATCTACACAAGCTATAGTCTTGTGATAACAATCCATCTGGCCCTGTGTGTAGATAACCAATCCATACCCAAAATGACTCCATATGAGCCCAAAGGAAGAATACGGAGATCTGAGGTAGTGGTGAAAGGTCCCAAATCTACAACACACTCCTTAACCAAGGAGTCTATAGAGATCTTGGCTCCTGAAGCCATCTCAACATCCCAACAATGACCCTGCCTAATAGCCACCAGCCTGCATCGCTCTCTACTAAAGATGGTGTAATAAAAGAATCGGAAGAACCAAAGTCAAACAATACAGAGGTAGGAATACCACCAATGCTACCTATGGTCTCAATGACTGTGCTCTGATGCTCTACTGGTGGTTCTCAACCACTACATAAATCTTGTGGCTATGTCCCATGTCACCTACAATCAGCTCTAAATCTATGCCTTACCCTTGTTAGGGTTCTGAGGGAAATCTCTCCAAAAATGTCCCATAACTCCACATCCAAAGCAACCACCTGATCCTCTCCAAGGAGTAGCACCTCTAGTAGGTGCCCTGGAAGTCTATGTGGTGGCATGGATCTTGATGATCCAACCATGGTCTACTGAGGTCTCTACTAGTGAGCTCCCTGACTGAGCTCTAGGTCCACCCTGTGTCCTGATGGGACCCCTAGGAGGAGGCCCCATACTGACCTCTCTGTGCATCAGCTCTCTGTGGAGGTCTATGAGGTGGGTGAGACTATTGCTATTACTGCTATTGTGGCCTAAAGGATGACTATGTTGTACCCTAGCCACCATGAGGAAGAGGTACTGACCCCTTGATCTACCATCCTGCATCTGCTGAATGTGGGTCGGACTCGGTCTCTAGCTTGTTGGGTCTTACCCCGAGTCTCCTCTATAATATAGGCCTTCTCGACCCTCTGCTAATGTCTCATGGATAGTGGATCCACACTACACCTCCGATATCCAAATTTAGGCCCTGGATGAACCTGTGAATCCACACTACTCATCCTGCATATACTCTACATATTGGAGTAGATCTAGAAATCTACTCTCATACTCTACTACTAAAAGAGAAGCCTATCGGAGGTCATGGAACTCATCAATCCTTTGCTAGATGAACCTCCATGATAAATACCTACTCCTAAATCTCTCCTCGAATAGCTCCCAAGTCACTATCTCTGAATCTACATGGAGCTTTTCTGCTCCTCTATCCTCCACCACACTCCTACTCCATCCCTCAGTAGATGGATCGCAACATGAGCTTTCATGTTGCTAGAACAAGGACAAAGCTTGAAGCAACCACTCAAGCTCACTAGCCAAGCCTCTTCCTAAAATCCACCTGTATCACCTGAGTAATGTGAGGGCCAAAGCTTTAGGATCTCCCTGATGTGATCCACTGTTGTGGTCTGTCGGCCTCTAGGTCTCTCAAGTATGCTCATCCCTAAGCCTAGGGCTCGAGACCTCTCTCTATGCTCTAGAACTCTGTCACCCTACCTCCTAGGTGGTGACTCTACTCAAGATGACTCCACATGGGAGTTCTCTCCTCTATGCTCCTCTGCTAAGTTGAGGAGATACCTGACCCTCGATAGAAGGGGCTCTATCATGACTAGCTGCATGTCCTCCTCCTAATCCTCCGCGTAGAGCGGCATTGACATCCTGAAGGGTCTATAGAATCTGAGGTAGAATGGCTGCCACACCCTGATCCGTGGTGGTGGTGGTGGTGGTGGTGAGTTTGAGTCTCTGTGAAGGTTCCTCTCACTCCGTCTGAGCCTCCTGCATAGACCAAAGTGAGAGTTAGTTCATTTTGCTAAGTTTATACAACTTCCATGTTTACTAAAATATACAAATTCTAGCTAAGTTGTTTTCTAGATTTACAAGTGTACTAGGTTTAAGTTTTCATGTCTCAAGTTTTCTAGTGTGCCCAATGGTCCAAGCCTTTGAACCACTACTCTGATACCAAACTGTAGTGCCCATTTAAAAAAACCACTTGAGACCCAAGAAAAAACCTAGGGTTAGCTAGAAAATTATATGGGATTTTTTTTTGTTTGAAGTGTCTACAACTAGGTTGCAAGACATCAGTTTTCACTAATAGGTTTTGGAACAAGACCAATGTACAACATATGTTCCCTTCATTAACTAATAACAAGTTCACAAGGTTCAAATTTTAGGGTTACATGTTTTAGTTAGATTCAGGGAGTAATTTACCCCCATGCCTGCTCTCTAGCAGCCTCAGAGTTTCAAATAGGATTTTTCTCATACTTAATGCTTCCAAAATTTCCCTAAACCATTTTCCATCATATAGGAAATTTTCTCACCTTTCGGTGATATAAATAAGTCCTCCTAACTCCTATAATTTTTCAAGTTATGGGCGGTGGACTTTAGGGAGAAATTTTCCCAAGAATAGTCTCACGGGTCTAGGGAGGAAAATTTTCCTTTTGCGGGTCAGCGGAGTGGGGAGGAACTTGGTGCATTTTTTTTTCTTTTTTGGGCAAAAAAGCACAAAATGTATTTGCATGCCCGTGAGCCCGGTGGGGAGACATGTGTCACTCCTAGATTGGTCGGGAGGGATGGCGGGCCGACGGAGCGGGTTGAGACTTTAAGTCTCTTCCGCCACAAAATGCACGGGGACCAAATTGGTCCATGCCCACGCCGACACCAAAAATGCCATGTGTCACTCAAGGATTGGTGTGGGGAAAATGGATGGGTGGGGAGTGGAAGATTTGGGATTTTGGATTAAAAGCTCAAAGGAGAAATTTCACGCGTGCCTCCGCCGAAGGCAGAAAGGGTGCCATGTGTCACAACCCTATTGGGCATGGGTGATGGGGTGGTGGAGAAATCAAGGGTTGAGCCAAAAAGGGTTTCAAACCCAAAAAAATATCACATGGGCCCCCGCATTCATGAAAAAGATTTTCTAAAAGCAAGGTAGTTGCGGGGCCATGGAGTCAAAAGGAACATTTTTCCAAAAGAAGAATTATAAGTTAAGTTTTCAAAATTCTCCGCGCATCCATCGAGCCACGTGTCAGCGTGGGATTGGTCACGGGTTGGTGGGGATGCATGAAAAAATTGAAAATTTTTTTGAAGTCCAAAACTTAAAGGGGTTAAGTTAAAAAGGGGTCCTCCCCTCCGCCGTGCCACGTGTCAGCATGTGATTGGCTGCATGGCCGGCGGGGATGCGGGGAAAAGTGGGAAAATTTTCCCAGGGTAAAATTTTCAAAAAGATAAGTTTAAAATTTTGGTCCACCCTCCGAGGTGCCATGTGGTAGGTCCCGATTGGTTGAGGGATGGTGGGGCCATGGAATTTTTGTGGAAATTTTTCCAAAGTCAAAAATTAAAGTAACATGATTAGATTTATTTTAATTTTTGAATGCCAAATTGAAGTAAAACTTCAAATGGCCATAACTTGAGCTAGAAAGCTCAGTTTTGGGAAAACGAGGACTTTTTGGAAAGCTCTCGATGCCCTCTTTGCAAAAAACCATAAAATTTACTTTTTTGATGAAATTTAGAGGGTCAATTTTGTGAAAATGATCTGCGAGGCTCTTAATTGTCAAAGCGGCAATTTTCAACTTTTCAATTTGATTAAATTTGGTTTCCTCCTTCACTCAACATGTCAAAAAGACATGGAGAATTGATCTAGGGAGGGTTTAGAGTGTTTTTAGGAAGAAGTTAATTTATTCAATTGATTTAAAAATATTATTTTTCCATCAAATGATAGAAAAAATGATGTTAAAGGAATTGTATTCGAATTAGCTATGGTGAAGTTGTTTTCTTGAGTTTTCTTTGTCAAATTGAATTCCTTAGTGTCTTAGCATGCTAATCCATAACATTTTAAGTTGATTATTAAGTGCAGGTCTGAACTGTACATTTTTATTAAAAACTAATTGCCAGTATAACATTTATAGCATAGATCTGTTTCTTCTAAATCTGAATATCAATTTTATCATTTAAATGTGTATATAGTTTCTAAACTAGTCTAATACATTTGCTTGTTTAAATCAACCATTCAATTCCAAGTTAAATTGTAGTTCTGATTTCAATTCTAATATACATTTTAAAAGGAATACAACATTGTCTTTTCTTCACACGCATTCTTCCTTTACAAACAGAAATCTCATTCTTTAACAACAAATCAAATCCAATACACAATACAATTTTGAGAACTAATGCAATCCTTTATTCATTTCCAATACAACTTTACAATTTTCTCCTTTCCATTTGATTTCTAAATACAAAATGCAACTTACAAAATATACAACATTCTTTTTCAAAAACAAAGAGTAGCATATAACTCCTTTACATTTCACATTCCAATTTCAATCTTCCATTGTCAATACAAATATCTTCACATTACAAATTTTCTAAACAATTCATCCACTCCAAAGTGGGAAGGATTACAATGAACTTGCTCACAAGAAGGGACTGTCAAACTACACATTTCTTGGCTTCAAAACAACAACATGCTCCATTTCTTCATCTTTTCATCTTGATCACAACAAGGAAGGGGGAAAGGCAACGCTCTCCACCCAACCAAGACATCCAATGAGAAGGGAGAAGCCATCCTTCCTCATTGGCCCCCGAGCCCCAACCATATTGAAATAAGAGATGAGATTCAACTCATGGCAACAAGGCTTCCACAAAACATACAAGCATTTTCACATTTAAACAACACAGTTCAAGAAGAATGTAGGTTCACCACTACATTATATATATGCAAACAAAACTGAGGCTTCTTCCAAGAAAGCCAACAAGAGAAAGGATCTATGGGGAAGCTACTTATGCCTCCCAATTGGGAATTGGGCATCCACCAATAATCATACTACCAATATCAATATCATATCCCATAAACCTTATGCCTCCCAACCCCTCCTTATGCCCCCCCAAATTTTCTCCCTTATGCCCCCCAAGAGTAAGAAATGCAAGCTATTTATTTTCCATGGTGGATCCCAATCCCAAACTCCCTCCATAATAAAAATGGTGCCATTGGCATTCCCTTATGCCCCCATTTGAAATCCCCATAGCCTTCTCCTACACCATGTCCTAAGCAGTCTACCCAACCAGCCAACACACACATAACAACAATCACCATTTCCTACATGCATACAAGAGAAAGAAAGCATTTTAAAAGGCTCAAGTTCCTACCTCTCCATAATGGAGTTTGTTCCAAGATCAATAAGCTTCCCAATGCCAAAATGCAGTCCAAAATCAGCAACACACTAGCATGCAAATGACTCCAAACTCCTTTCACAAGCAAGGCTCCAAAACAACAAGAAAAATTCACCCCAAGAGGAATAAGAAAAGTTTCAACAACCCACAAACAAGCAAGGAGTTCAAATTTTAAAGGAGAGGGAAGAGAAGAGGATGATGTGGATCCATGTGGGATGCCACATCACTCTTCCTCAACCCCAAAAAAAAATCAACATCATTCACCTAAACATAATAAATAAAATGACAAATTAACTTACACACTCCAAAATAACCCATACCCCAAAAGGACTGAATTTAAAACATGTAAGAGAAGTGCAATTAAAACTTACAATTAGTCATTTCAAAATGCATTAAAAAGGCCTAAATTTAACCTCCAAACCATAGGTATGGTTGGTGAATAATTTTAAGAGGTGTGGGACAAGTTTAACTTGTCCCACAAGCTTCCAAATATAGCCTCCAAGGACAAATTCGAATTTCCCAAGAGGATGAAGTGTTTCACACTCCAAATCTATCTTACATTCTCTTACATTTTACAACCTTTCACATTCTTACAACTTTCTTACACACTCTTACAATATTACATTTAAGAGTAACAACTTTATTTATTACATTCCTATGACATATTGATTTATTTATTTTAACACATGATTATTCACAACATTAACACAACATAAAATAATTAATGAAAGGGGTAACACATCACAAAATAAATACATGCAACATTAATAAAGAAACCACATTAATAAATTACACAAACCCATGGTCACATATAATGGAAATCCCCCATGGGAAATCCCTAACAAACACACACACACACACACACAAAACAAGTTGCCATGGTGACCTTGTTGCATTCACCCAGAATTCCAATATGGTTAGTCTCCAGTCCCCGACATTGTTGTGATATTTTAACCTGCAAAACACAAATACCTTCTTTGGCCTCGTGGCCATATCAGAACATCCAAAATGATATAAATATACTAACAAAGCCATCTATTCATATAAATCACAACAACATCAAGAAATCAACATTATCATTTTCAGTTTAATTAATCAACTATATCATCATCAATTAATTCTCATGTTAGTTCTATTCACAATATCCAATATCACATGTCCAAATCAACATCTATAATATGTCCATGTCAAACAAGTATATCATCATCCACATATAAAAATGTCTCAACAAAACATACTTGAAACTTACATGACCAAGTTTCGATGCCACAACTATGTTGAGGTAGAGTTCTTAGCCACAAGTTCTTGATCATCTCTATGGAAAAATCAAGCTGGAACATGTGTCCCACATTAGAGGATTTTGTAACTATTTTCGAGCCTCATGATTTATCTCAAATCAAACACGTTTTCTTGCCAAAATGACTATCAAATTCAATTTTTAGATTGTGATCAAGGAGTTGACTGACTGAAAGTAGATTCTTTGTCAACCCAGGGACATATAAGACATCTGATAGTCTACAGTTGCATGAACCAAGGGGTAGAGAAATGTTCCCAATCCCTTAAACTATATATGAAGAATCATCTCCCAATGAAACATGATTTTTCGATGGTGCATCCCTCATTGAAATAAACCAGTCTCTTTTTCCGGTCATGTGTTAAACATACCAAACATCACTAGATGACGTGGATGGTTCACTTAATTGAGTAGTGAACAAGTAGTCTTCATTGTCTGATTGTTCTTGTTGCTCAGAAATATTTCCTTGCTGTTGGGGTCTTCTTTTCCAGTTCCCCTTCTTCTACCCTTGATTTTAGTTATAATTTCCCTTGTTATACTATTTTGGAGGTCTAGAGTTGTTTGATGAACCTTTCTTGTAATTATTATACCAAAATCTTGTAGGTTGTGTCCTCTTTTCTGATTGGAAATTGCTTCTTCGTTATCTTTCCCCTTGATACGATTTTGATTTTAGGATTTTTGATAGGAATTAGGTTTTCCCTTACCTTTTCCTTTTTATTTTTGATGTGAAGGAAGTGCCTACTCCTCTTCATCATCCTTATTATGTATGGCTTCCTCTTGTTGCAATCGGTTTATAAGCTTGTCAAAACTAAGCTGCCATCATATCGACATGTTTAGTGTTGTAACAAAAATGCGGTAAGAAGAGAGGAGTGATCTCAGAACAATGGGAATGAGAGCATCATCTGTGACCGCTTCTCCCAAGGCTAGAAGTGAAGCCCTCAACTCTACATCTCTTCTTAAGAAAGCTTCGATTTTCTCATTCTCGCTTGAAATTCAATGTGTGTAACCGACTCTACAAATTCGGTATGGAATTCTTGTTCTTAGCCTCGTATCTTGTGTTTAACTTATCCCATGCTTCTCTCGGCTATTTTGGCATCTCAAATGTGGGGTTGTACATCGTTAGAAACTCCAAACAAGATGATGAGTTTGGCCTTCTGATCTGCTTTATCAAACTATCATTGTTGTGTTGTATTAGTAGTTGATCTGGTTAAAGTACCATTCACAATAGGCCGATCTCTTTAAACTCAATTTGTGTCTTAATTTGTGTCTTCCATGCAACATAGTTGTTTCCTCCGAGTAAGCTGTGAATCCGGAAGAAGAAAAATTTGGGGGCATCGGTGCCCATTTTGTAGAGATCACTAACAGGGTTTGGCTCTTATCACTCAAGGTATAAGGTCTCCTAATCTATATACCATCAGTCTAATATACCAAACCTTTCTATATATGCACTCCTTAGATATACCCGGCGATACGTGGAAGAAGCTCGCCCTTTCTATATACCTAGTGGTAAGTGAAAGAGGCGTTAACGCACGTGAAAGAATTCAACACGTGGTACCAAGACGAGATCGAAAGGGGTTGTGTGATTATTGACACCGACTCACGAAATATCCTCATATGTGTGCGTAACTTCGCTATATACTTGGATAATTTCTCAGTCCAGATTTATGTCGTGTAATCGTTCACAAACAGATGAGATGGCTCATAATGTGTGCACTATGACCTTATTACTCCCCGTCGATTTATAGGGACGATTCTCATATGACGTTATTCTGACTATATTAGGCATTAAGTGCAGTATTAGTTGTAATGACTTTACCCATAAGCACTTCCCAGAGGCACCGTATATACCAAACACTGCAAATGAGATCTAGGATCTCGTGAGTGTTACAGAACCAATTTTTTTGTTGTTTTTATTACAATTCTACCAGTTTCTGATCAGTTACAAATTTTTCAGTTGACTTATGGAAACCTGTAAATTAGTACAATATATTGCAACATGTAATTACATTCAAAAATCTAGAAAAATTGAATGACAAGGTAAATGTTTTTGTTTTGTGGGCCTTTGGTGACTGTGGAGCCCAATACGACTTCATTGAGCGAAAAAACCATACAAAACTATCTCAAAATTAAGTTTTTAGGTAGCCCTCCTTAAGAAAAAAAGTGCTAAGAAATAAAAAATATGCAGAGTGGAGAAAAAAGTTTTCCCTAAAATAAGGTTTTTTCTCGCTAAATTTAGTTAATTATAACTAAATTTGAATTTTCTGTTAAAGTTAGTGGTTCCACTAAATTTTTTTCCAAATTTGGTAGTGGGTGAGGGAGGGGGATTTGACCCCTTTACCTCTCTTGATGGGAAGTGTCTTACAAAATTTATGCTAGCCACTTGGGTGGCTAAGCTAAACAAGTATAAGTAAAGAGCAAAATGTAATTAAACACTTCCAAACTATAAAACCATACCTCTTCAAAAACCATGGTTTTGGAAAGGTGGTTTTGAGTGAAAATTCCAGCAAAGAGAAAAAATGACAGGTGGTTTTGAGTGTGTATGGTGCCTTAGATCATTTTTCTTCCTTCCTTTGAGCTTGTAATCTCTTCCTTGGTGAATTCTATCCTCCTCAACCTTAATTGCAATGAATAAAGGTGGTTTTGAGGAATTTGATGGTGGTTTTGAGGAATTTGATGGTGGTATTGCAAGGGATGGGGCTGGGAAGTTGCAGAGGCAACTCTGGCTCTCTTTTGCTTACACAAGCTTCTCCAATGCTCCTCAAACTCTACTGTAATCCTCCAATATCCTTCAACCTGCTTTGAAACGAAATGTAAATTGAGAAACAGGGAAAACATTGATAAATATTATTAATATCAATCAACCAAAAATACAATGGAGTGCTGCAATTCTTATAGGAATTGAACAACCATGTGCAGACAAAGAAATAGGTTGCACAGGTAAAACTAAACTCACAACTGCTTCCAATATTACATCCAGAAGCACATAATTGTAATAGCAATTATAACAATTATACAAGTGAAAATAAAAGACAAATATGGTTGATAAAACCATATAACAAAATACACCAATAATATTGTTTATAATATAACCATATAACATTATTATTTAATTAATAAAATTAATTAAATAATCAATTTATATTATGCATAATTAATTAACCTAACACGAACTAGAATAATTCTAATAATGACAATATTGGAATCCAATATAGATAAAAATGGAATCCAATATAAGTAAAAACAAAGATGGATTTCTTCCAATACTTGAAAACCTAGATTCAGTTTTGGAATATGTCCTAATTTAGTGAAATAAGCATTAGAACATGTCATCCTTTAGATGTCTCACTATTTCATTACTTTATTTTACTAAAACACCCACAATCTAAAAGATAGAAAAACACAACCATTTCATTCATTCCCTCTTACAAATCCTCATAGTATGAGTTTCCATGATTCCTCCATAGATCTTCTAAGCAATATGAAACATATTTTCTACATAAAAATTATCCCCTAATAATTTTCCCCTTTGTTTCCCAATGAATTCATTCTGTCATAAGATTAGGATATGCACTTTCATAAGACATGTAAAATATATAATTAATTTAGTCTTCACTAAGGCATAAAAACCCCTTACCTCGATCTACTGACTATGGGATGATAACCCTCTTATCTTTCATCAAATAATAATGGAGTTGAATCTATTACGAAATCATTTATTTGATAAAAAATCTACATTCTATATCACAATAAACCCTAAAATTTCACAATAACGCATCTGTGCTCACAAAAAGTTCCCTAATAATGTATTTGTGATCTCGAAAAAAAAATTGAATAAAAAACTTCAAAATTCAATACTAATTTCAATAATCAATTTATAATGAAATGTTTAGAGAAACTTTCCAAGAGCGGTCCTAAAGTTCACTTTATTTTAATTGTATACAAAATCCCTAAATGATTAAATCCCTAACTGAACAAAATCTATTTTCCATGGCCTTTTCAACAAAACCCATTTTGTTTGCTTCTAGCAAACATTGATGTCCATGTCAAGTATTTTAGGAAACAGTTCTTAGTCCTTTTATTAAAAAAATGCACATAACCTATTTGTGCATTTCTTGCAAGCATGATATACACATATTTCACAAATAATTTAGGGATCAGCAAATTGAATGAAAAAATGATTCCAAACCCTTTGAATTGAGAAATTTTTGTTAGGATGCCTCAATTAATATGGTATCATGGATAAAATTGACTCTTTGGAAGTGCACAAAATGAGTTTTGTTGAATAGGGTATGGAAAATTCTACATTTACAAATTTTTAAAATTTTGGAAGGGATGATGGTGAGAACACATACCAATTTTTGACACCTAGATGCATTAGAACCGTGATCATATTTTCCAATGGATGAATGGAGTTACATATTTATGTTAATTTTCTCGCCAAAAGATTTTAAAACTTCAACGTCAAAATATAATTAAAAATTATAATCTATAGTGACATACAAATGACACTTTTAATTGCCACTTTCTTTGGCATAAAAATTACAAAAGACAAGTGTATGATGTTACATTGCTTTACATTTTATGGCTAACAAAAATTAATTACTTAAAATGGCACACATATTTACGGTGAGTGCACGTACTTTCAAATGAAACATTTTACATTATCCGGTTTAATGGACAATTACTATTTAGGGAACCACAATATTAATGGTCCTTGTCAAAAGTGTAATTGGTATTGTTACAAATGAATGTAAGAATTTTATAATATAATTTTTAATGTATAGAAAACTAAATTTGGAAATTGTTTGAAACTTAAATTTGACATACATAAATTTAATTTAAATTTTGACATTGTTAGACAAACTTAAATTTAATATTAACATACAAAAGATGAAACTACGTAGCATGGGTTACTTCTACACAATATTGTAGACAATTATTAATATTGAGTAATAAAATTAGATTGTTATAAGGCTATCTATGATATAAAAACTTAAGAAACAATTAACACTCATAACACAACCATTAATCAAATAAATACTAAACTTAAACTCTATACCATCAAATAACCATACCTATTTAATTAGATAGTTAAATACATTAATGAATTACTTTGACACAATATTAATGACCCTAAATATATACTAAGCTTAAAATGGAGGACATTGAACTTTACTATTGAACTTTCCTTAGTGCGAGTAATATTTTTATACACAAGATGCAACTACGTCGCATGGATTTCTTATACTCAATATTGTAGACAATTATTAATAATAAACTTATAAAAAGACTATGTATGATATAAAAACCTAAGAAACAATTAACACTCATAATTGAATCAAAGTATATAACACCACCATTAATCAAATAAATACTAAACTTGAACTCTATACCATCAAATAAACATACCTATATAATTAGAGAGTAAAATACAGTAACAAATTACTTTGACACAATATTAATGGCCCTAAATATATACTAAACTTAAATTAGAGGACATTGAACTTTCTCATTGAACTTTCCTTAGTGTGAGTAATAATTTTATAAATATCTATCTTTAATCATCGCTCTTCAACTATAACTAATCGCCTTTCAAAGTGAGAGTGATAGCAATTCAAAGTGCAAGTGATTGCAATTCAAAGTGCGAGTGCTCACACTTTGACATGTGAGTGATCATAATTAGAAATGTGATTCCTCAATTGCAATTCTAAGTCGATCACTCGCATGTCAAAGGGTGAGAACTCACGCGATTTTAATTCGATCACTTGCACTTCAAAGTGAGATCACTAACATTTTGACATGTTATTCTAGTCAATATTTGAATTATTGTGTGTACAAGAAAAATTAAGTCCCAACAACTGTTAGGATAGACAACTTTTGAAAGCCATACACTATGTATTTTATGGATAAAAAGATACAAAAAGCATAGCAGGATCTAAGAGTCTAATACAATGTGTTATATGGTCAAATAGGAGCACTAATTACCTACACAATATATAATGTAGGAGGAAAATTTATGATCAGAATAGAACTAGTTTTTTTAGGAATCATTAGTAACTTTATTTCGTATGAAAATAGTCATCTAATAACATAAATCCTTATATAAAGACTGAGGTAATAGTTTCCAAGAGTTTTGTTAAGGATGTTATGTTCTAAAATAGATGACATCTACCTTAGATTATAATTTGGATAGGATTTTCAATGTCAACGTTTATTGATTTGAATAAGGTAGGCATAAATAGTTGTATATGTATGATGATAATAAAATTGATATGTGGCATAAATGACAACAATAACTTATGTAATGTCTTGAATGTTAGAAAAATTCTCCATATGTTAAAGATTTAGATTAAAGGAGGTTTTAGATATGTTCATATAAGATGTATATTTTTATTTTCTCATTGTGATTTCAAGAATTTGTTTTAACATTGTAATTTTTATTGATATTTTTCATTTTCAATTCTCCATAGGTTCAATATTTAAGTGTCCACGCTACTAATTTTCTCTTTTTATTTGTGGATACAATTGAAAATGAACTCGATTTTGAAGGAGCACATGTGGATTTACTCTCCAAAGGTGTGAAAGTTACGGAGGGACTAGTTTATCCATCCGAACTACACTCCATTGCAAAGACATGGGGTCTAACTTATTCATTGTCACAATAAGTATTGTATTCAATGGAAAAGTGAGATTTCCATACACAATTGATGATTGTGAAACCCTAGAATAAATTGAAAACAAGGGATACTTTATCCCATGGGAAAGGAAGCAAATGATTAAGCATGTGATTTTAGAAGTTTCACATGTGGAGGTTGATGGAATAAAAAACATCATGAGTAGTGACTTGGAGGATACATTTGATGAGGATAAGGGTTTGAATTTTGATAATGAAATCCATTATTTTAAAACTCCTAAAGACATGGATTAATTTTCTACAACCTACATGGTGTTAAAACATAAGTGTGTTCCAAACAAAGGTGACATAGATGAAGGATTTATATCCCTAGTACAAGAAGAACATGTGATTTTGGGAGTAGTGTTGGGACCCACACCATTTGGTGTTTTGGGGAAAATATTATAACTACATACAATGATTTCTATCCAAGTCTACAAACACATTGTGAAGTTGTCCGGCTAATCAAAAATATAATGTATCTAAAAACAAGAAATGTACTTCATGTGAATGAAAATTATGAACTTAAAGAAAGAAACCCCACATCAAACACTGAATTCAATTTGAAGTTCAAGGGGGTTATTGCGAAGTTGATACATTTTTGTTCAAAAGAACAAAAATTTTTTACAAAAGAAACAATTACAAATTTATGTGAAGGAGATATGGCGCACTTTAAAAAATTATATGACAATACATTTGGGGTGCATATTAATAAATTAATGAATCCTTTTTGCAAGGGTTTCTCCATATCAGAAGGATATCTCATCCAATGGTATGCCAGCTAGTTGTCCCATCTAGATGGTTTCGTTACGAAAGTAAATATAAAATAAATTCCAAAAGAGTTTCCGGTAAAAATGTGGAGTGCATTTAAAAAACCATTTCTTCAACTAGTATACCCAAATTAATTTGAATCCTCAATTTGTAGTAGTAATGAAAAACTTGAAAAAGACCTTACAATTTGTTAAAAACCCCAAAAGGTAAATACTACTCCATCTAGGACACCAAAGGAAAGGGAAAACGAGAAAAAATGTGAGAAAATTTTATGTCCGAAGTTGAGAAGAAACTTTGTTACAAGGAAAGATGTATCTCTAATCTATCTCTTAGCGCTTTCAATCATAGTTGGAATGTAACTCTAGGGATGAATGAACCTACCATAAAAAGGTTGTAATTAATTCATTTCGTCGCAAATAATAGTAGTTGTGATGTAGGAAAAACTTCTAAGCAAAGATAAATTAAACTTATGTGGAAGGGATGTATGTCGAATGCATGCTACGGATGTCATGGAACCCCAAAGAACACTTATTATGGATACAAAAATCTTGGATTAATAGTGAGAGGAGGGAAGTACAAACATATATAAGAAAATAGAAACAAATACCAAGAAATTTTGTAACTATTGCATTGATATCTACAATGGTGGAGAGGAATTATGATATATCACCATACATGTCTCGTTTAATGGGACAAGATGGTACAAGATTAATAATGAGACTTCTACCTACATGTTATAATTACGATTACATCCTACCAAATTGTAATGAGGTACTTTCATTGTTGAACCTTCTTCCAACATCACAGTCAAATCTCGAAAAATATTGCAAGAACATTTCTCCCATGTTTCAAACACTAAGAACAACTTATTTTCCAAATATGATGATTTCATAGAGCTTAAGAACAAACTTACAGCCACCTCATGTACCAAAACATAGGAACAAGTAGATCAATGCTAGAAATGACACAATAATTACATTCAAAATTGTCATGTAACTTACTATGGATATAGATTGTAATCGAGTGATATCCTAATAGTTTTTTTATTAAAGGCAAATAGTTTTGAAGGGACTATACCCTGATACAAAAAGGCTCAACAACCAAATATACACGAGTAATAATCCAAAAAAAGGATCAGAATCTAGATAAATCATTAAGCCAAATAGTAGCCAAAAAAGGAACTACTAAGAAGAAGAAAACTAGGAATAAAAATGCTAAGAAACAACAATTAAACATAAAACTAGCAGCAACAAAACAACATCCTGCTCGCAACCAGACTACACTGAAGAAGTTATTTCTTTGAAGCCTTGTCTATTCTTGATTAAACAATCTAAAGTGAGGTAAATAAAAATAGAGTGGTGATATGTGTACAACATCCCGCCATGCAACTGACTACACTGAAGAAGTTATTTCTTCGAAGCCTTGTCTATTCTTGATTAAACAGTCTAAAGTGAGGTGAATACAAATAGAGTGGTGATATGTGTGGGGTCATTTACATCCAGCTGAGAATTGATCTACTTCCTTTCATCTCTAGTGCCCCAAATGTCAGCTGATATTCCACTAATTATAGTGATGCTTCTAACATGTTGTTCAAGAAAATCACTTATAGCCCTGAAAATTGCAATGTTATGGTCATGTCGATCCTTAGATTTCCCAAGTCTATTGTCTAGGGAATTCAGTTTCTTATAAATTTCATTTATCTGATCAGCCCCAATATCAATATCCTCATTTAATTTCCTTTTACCCTTTTGATTTGTTAGCTGATACATTTCTTTTTTGAGGTTTTCCACCTCTTTTCAAAAATTTCCATTATGTGAAGAAGATTCTCCTTCTCATGTTGAGTTTCTTTCCTGCAATACTTATATGTAACAAATTATGGGTAATTTCAATATCCTTGCTGCTCCTGAGGACTCTGCTGCAGAGGTAGAGGGGTTCAATTTGGAGAAGGAAGGGTTTTTTGTCTTGACTTTCCTTTGACTATAAATTTCAATGAGGATGATAATAGGGATAGGTTTAATGGGAATGGGGGTGACTGGGGTAACGTATGGCAGGGTAGTGGGCGAGATAATGTTTGTGAAGGAGAAAGATAAGACCTTGATGGAGGGGAATGAATCTAGTGTGGTTTTGGAAATCACGAATGGAATGCTCCATTGAATTAAGAAGGTAGTGTAGGAAACAAACAAAGATATTTCTCCTAAAGTGGTTAAGAAAAATTAGGTGTTTTATGGGGATAGTGATGTACCTACCTTCAAGAGAGATAAAATGAACCATCATTTTAGCTATTTCATCAAAGGGTTATGGGATGGAACTAACCTTTATACCCGCCATTACAAAGAGGAGCTCCTCCCTTATTTCCACAAACTTTTTAGTTTTTGCATTTTTATCCACCCTTTTGCTGAAAAATATGATTCCATCCAAAGTAAGGCTTGTTACCTCTGCAATAAGCTCCTCTATTATCAACAACTTTTCCCACCATAAGTTACCTTCCGCTCTTTCCAGTCTACAAAAAAATCATAGAGATGTTCTGGTCATGGCCTTGGATTCACTCAATAAAATTAGCGACCCCCCCAAACTATAGATAGTTCCATAGCTCAATGTTTTCTTTCCATGTGGGATCATAGTTGGGTTCTGTTTGACATGGATCTCCCCATTTTCCTACCTCTGCATGTAACCTGCTTGAAACCCACAAATAAATTTTTGTGGCTTTCCTAAATTACTTTTAACCATCCATCTACATATCCTTCGAGCATGCGAAATTTGATGATTATAAATACATGTACTCCTCTCACATGTGCTAACTTTCATTTCCCATAAAGCACATAAAGTCCCATTAGTGATTCTTCGTGGGATGTAATATATCATATTTATCTTTGGTAATAGAGTTTTGTACTTCAATAGGGGTATTTTTCTCATAATTCCAAGTGATGAATTTATTACTAATACCATAATTAGCTAGAGTGTCGCTACCCTATTCCCCTCTCTGTAGGTGTGACCAATTTGAAGGTTATTGAAGGTATGAAAAATATTTATAGACTCCTGGATGAAATCCTTAATTGTCCAACTTGGAGGATGTATCTGATTTAGATGATTTATTACATTCAAGGAATCACCTTCAACAATAATGTTCTAAATGTTGCAATCTTTAGCAAGTCTTAGACCCCATAAAGATGATAAAGCTTCAAAGCATAGTGATTTCTCTAATGCCCCATCCTTCCGAGAATAAGAAGGAAATAAATAACCTTTGTGATCCCATATAATTCCTCTACTAACATCTACACCTAGGTTGCCCTTAGAGGCTCCATCAAAATTGAGTTTATACTAATAATTAGGAGGGGGATCCAGTGTATTGATGACCTATCAATGGTTGGAGTTATTTGTTTCTAAACATTCTCAATATCAATCTTCCAATTTGAAAGAATAACCTCTTCATCTTTAGGATATTTCTTGTTCTTAGGAGGTTTAAATCTTTCAATATTTTCTTTAACTACATTACCAATCTTATTGAAGCTTGTTTTACAGATCTTCCTATTGTTTCTGAATATTATATCATTCCTTACTTTCCAAATTCTCCATATTATATGAGGCAAAGTCAGTTTCCATAATCTCCTAACTATGCAATGATTGTATGGGGGGTCCCATTGTATCCAAGTTTGAGGAAATTCCTTAGGTAATGTCCAATGATATTGAACTTTGAAAAATCATAACTCCATATTTTTGAAGAAAACTCACAATGTAACAGAAGGTGTTTGATGTCCTCAACCTCCTTTTTACATATGCAACACATGTTTGGCATGATAAAACCTCTTTTGATTAAGTTTTCATTCGTGAGAATTCTTCCTCTGAGAACAAGCCAAAAGAATAAATTGACTTTGGGAGTTAGTTCAGGCAACCAAATTCTACTCCATTTAAAATCACAATGAATATTTTCAAAAAAGGAGTTGTATCCTAATTTGACAGTGTATTCTCCATCAAATGAGTTATTCCAAACAAGCTCATCCTTGACATTAATTTGATTCAGTGGGATGTTATCTAGCTGCTCTTGTAGTGAGGAAATTATGGAATTTGGCTCATTCATTTCCACCTTAAGTTGCTTCCATTTTTTCTATTTCCCTCCATTTCAATGTAGTCTTTGACTTTAGTTCCATACTTTTGAACTAAAATATCTTTGATAGAGCCATATTTATCAGCGATATCCTAATAGTTACTTGATCCTTTTATATGACAAAATGGACAAGATGAAAATCGATGTACCAAGGACGGGAAGAAAAGAAAAATCAATAAGCAATTATACTAACCTCCCATCACCTTGACTGGTATGTTGACACATGGGCATAAAACCTAGGGTTTGAACACCATGGTCTCCCATTTTTAAGTGAAGAGAAAACTTCACAATAACATCATTGGCATTGTGTTTCAAGAAGCTAGAAGAACTAATTACAAATCAGTATGATGATTTATTATATAGTAGTGGGACGTCAAAACACCCATTACATGATGCATTGTTGAAAAATTATGTGTATGACAAGTGCAAGGAATACAAGAAGAAAAATGAGCAAGCTCATACAACTGATATTGTAGGTAAATCGTTCAAGCTCCTTTAGAAAACAACTTCCAGTTCTCTACTTGCAAGTAGAAATTGCTGCAAGTGACAACAAAAATTACATGTTGTTTATGTTTATATCCATGCTAAAATCTAGAAGGTTTTTCAACATAGTGTATATGAGCTTCCTTCTAGTGGGTCACACACATGAGGATATAGATGGGACATTCGGGTGATTATCAAAAACATTGTGCAAATTGGAAACATTCTCTTTTCCAAAAATAATGGACACTTATAAAACATGTCAAAAGGGGTCTAATACATTCACTATGTACCTTATCTAGTAAGTCTATGACTTGAAGGCCTTTTTGTAACCACACCTGCTAGATTGAAACCAAAATATTGTGGGTATCAAGTAAACCAAAGATGTTTAAATTACATGTAGGAAATAACATTCCCATTATGGAGTTCAAAGCATCAATCATGGATGCCTTATGGTCTCAACCAATTGAGATCTGGAAAACAGTGGGTGGGAAACCTTTCTTTCCTGAAGGGAATCCTCCATTGGCACCCTTCAAATAACTAAAAGAGATGACAGACCTACAAAGAGGCATTCAAGCATACATCACACACTGGGAAAAGAGTTCAATAGATGGTGGAGAAGAATTTTGGCTTTCAAAGATTACATATTGGAAAAATGTTTTGCATGCCCTAGAAAATCCCTTTGTTAATTGTAGCATGATGAGGAGAGATTTTTTTAAAATTTTTCAAGATAACACAATGAATGTACATGGATAACTACTATAGTAAAAATGTCCTTTCAAATAAGGATATATATGTTGGGCCTATTTTTGATAGATCTTGAGATGAATTCAATCCAGTAGTGGATGTGAATGATGGGAAGATGATACTAGTAATACCAGTTGATGATAACATACATATATGTATGGGGAAGGTAGAATGAATTCCAATACAATATGTCCACACAAAGGCTCAAAAGATAAGGGTAAGTTTGTGGGAACCCACAGAAAAGAAAATACATAAAAAGAAAGGTACCAAGAATGCTTAAAGAAAAAGCAATGGTGGAGAAAATAAAAGGAAACATCAGATATTGATATAGACAACATCATATGGGAATGGAAACTAAGAAAAATATGGAAAGGAGATCAAATTAAAATACCGAATCAAGGACATGATGCTATCCAGGCATACCTTGCAAAAATTTAAGAACAATAGTTAATGCATTGTAGTTAAAATTGACTGGACTAGATACCCTTGAGAAGGATCATTCCTTATGTAATTTTCAATATTATTATCTGAAGGAATTGATTACCTGTGGAAATAAATTGTCAAATATATATTTTAAAAACAACGTGTTTAATGTAATTCTTAACTCTTTGTTGTTCTTTATGATTTATAGAATGGAAAATCATAAAATTAGTTCACATTATCTAGATTATCTTCTATTTTGAAATGCCTAGTGACCGCTAAAATCTATTAAAATGATTTCCATTTTACAAATTGATCAAATAAATGCTAAAAATATGTAATAACACTAACCAACTTCTTCCATTTTGCAACAAAATCTTATATATCCAACAAGCCCTCCCTCTTTTCTTGTTCTTTTAAGAGTAAAATTAACACCTTTACAACGTTATTCCAAAAGTATAAGTATTGTTCCCTCCATCATGAGTAGCCTTTATGTCATATTGTCAAGGCCACCCTAGTAATATATGGCATGCATCCACCGGGATAACATCACACTACACCTCATCCTTATAGGTATTCCCAATTAAAAATTTAATTAGGAATCTTTTATCTATGGTTACCTCATTCCCTTTCTTAAACCATGCCATGTGATAGGGATACATGTCATTCTCACATTTCAGACTGATTTTATCAACCATCATAGTTGAGACCATATTTTCACTACTACCACCATAAATGATTATGTTGGCTCCCAATGTTAAACCCTAGGGACTAGGCAACAATTTTGAGACATAATGGCTTGGAGAATGATGGGTTTTAGGGGAATGTTGTTGAAGTGGGATATATTCAAATTTTTCAAATAACCGGGTCCGGGAAGATGATCAATAACACCCTAGCTAAAGGGATGACTTAACCCTACTACTTCTAGATCTTCCTAAACTAGGGTGAGAGAACCCAAGGGTGACCTGAATAAGGGAGAGATAATCATAATTCGGTCTCCTTTAAAATGGGGTGGGTCAATTTGAGCTAAGTATATATAGATAAAATACCCACTTGCAAGAGTTGTTATATGAGTATTACGCATACTTTATGCATCAAACACAAGTCATTAAAGACAGATAAAGGATGGTTCACCGACATCATTTCTACATATGGAACAAGTAAAAGATATCGATGATGCTTGGAACACCGATATTTACACAATTAAGTAAATTCATTCATGATAGGAAATGGTAATCAAACTTTGCAAACAAACACATGCATGGTATGAAATGTTGATGTGTTTATGGGGGTAAACCAATAGGGAACTTTAATTAGGAAGAAAGAATGGAGGATGGTTTATTTTGTAATATTTAGCATGTCAATTTCCCAAAGTATATAGAAAAAAATCAACCCAACAAAACCATTGAAGAAATAATTGCATTCAATGATTCCAAAATTTCACAAATGTTATGCACAATCTTTAGGATTCCTAACACAAATACTTGATAAAGATCCTTAATGAAACAGTCATTTCTTATACCTCAAACACCTAATTTACCCTCAAGCGATGAAAAAAATTCTCCAAAGTAATGTTGTCACAAGGATTTGACAACTGGAACAAAATATTATGAAGTATACACTGCAAACACAATATTCATCTCCTAACCAAATAAATGTAATAACTAGAAGTTGAGTCTGTGTACTCCATAGATGAAATAAATACAATACTACGGTAAAAATTGTACTTAATTGATCATAAATTCACATACACAGTGGAAAAATGATTACATCAATAAGAATTATTCCATTCATATGAGTTTGAGTAAGGGGACATAAAAAAATCCCTCTAAAGCTGGTAATGGTATGTACAAAGACAACCATCTTAGCATATTCTTAGGGAAATGGAATATTAACACTACTTAACATATCAAAAATATAGAGCTAAAGAAAAAATATCAAAAAGTATAACAACCATGGATCTCAGTATAATGAGAACAGGCCCTATTATTATACAATGCTACCTCTCAGAGGCAAATGCCTCAATATTTTAAAGGGGCCACTGATCGATAGGATGGAACATCCTTCGATTTCTTAAGGAATACATATCATATTCCTTTTAATAAAATATCCTTATCACAATGAGTTTAATCATCATCATGTGCATGCTATTTTGGGAAAATCCGTTACCTATCTCCATCGATTGAATTGAACTCCAAAGTGTGCTAATTTATAACTCAATAACTTCGTAAGCCATTTATCACAATCTTAACATCACTCATTCCAAATCATTTGATAGGACCTGCAACATCTCGGAAATCAATGGATCACACATGATTCTTAGGGTACTAAAATCTTTTTAAACCACCACTCTGTCTTTGCAAATTACCATCCCATTTAGTGTTTACAAGTTGTGTATCTATTCCAATTCTCCACGGCTTCTTCATTTAAAAACAAAGTGCCTCTAACAAAAATATTTAACCTAATGAACATCTCTTCTAACTATCTACAATCTATCTTTCAACTCCCATCACTAAAGAATATTATTTTAGAATGATTTTAGAAATTCACAAAGTGAGTAGGCATTCAATCCTAGAGATCGACTTGTAACATAGTGCAGATGGAATTTATTAATGAAACTTATAAAATGGTGCCCAAATTTGATGTGTATCAATTTCTTCTCCACCACATTCTCTATTTAAAATACCGTGTTATAGTGGATGTATTGAAGAAATTATTTCTCCATTGCAACCCCATCATCAAGGTGGTTGTTCATGAGCACTAAAAGCCTACCTCACCCTTTCCTTGCCGAAACAAGAACTAACATATTTTGTGCCAATGGATGATCCTCAACCTCAAAGGGCCACTATCAATCAACAACTAAACACACTTAAAATATAATTTTCCTCTATAAAAATGAATATTTCCAAGCCTTCCCCCAAGAAGAAGAAATGTTAAGAATCCCCGAGAAAAGCATTAATTGATTGCAAGACAACCCCTACACTAAAAAATAAAACATGTTATGGGACCTAGGCCTATCTCAAGGGTGGAGTTGTCCTTTTGGAATGGGTCAACTCCCTCAAGAAAAAATCAGAGTTGGCTCATATCCAAAATGGTCGACGTGTGAGCATTAACAAACTGATGGTGAAGGTGATGTCTCACAAAATGGTGTGCGACATACAATTTGTCTTCTTCACAGTTGATGGCGAGGAATTCACTACTCGTAATGAGAAGTTTCTAAGTCCCCTTCCAATTTTCATAGAGAATTTTGAGTAAATTGAAAACATGATGTAACCAGTTGTAGTATATTTTTTATATTTTTGCGTATATTACATGGGACTAGGCCCCTATTGAATCTCCACTTTGTTTTCTTTTTATGAAAAATATTTGTTCTCTATGCTATGTTTCAAAATCATCTTCTCCTTATTCTCCGATTTGTAAAATTACCTTTTCTTACACACATTTAATTAACAATATATCTCAAATCAATATACCATTCATCGTGAAATTAACTTCTATGGAAATCACCTAGGAAGATGGTTCCAACACCACTAGAATAATTAAATTTTGATCATTGGAAAAAAATTACAAGTTAATATGTTAACTTGATTCAATCTCTACCATGAAATTTAGTGTACAAGTCTTTCATCCATGTCTAGACCCTTGAGGGGACACTACGTTTTGCTTAGTAATTGGATGAGGAAAATTAGGTTTGTGAAAGGAATTTGCATTTACAACTATAAACTATTTTTAGGTTGGTCCCTACCCTACATGCATGAATTTAAATAAACCAACCTCATTTGACTAAAATTTCAAGTTAAACCTCTACCATCATACAACCTATCCACCATCAATACTAGGACCTTGGGGCCACATTATACTTTTGCATTAAATGCAAAACTGAAAAGTGCAAGCATATGTGGGATGTTTGGTCCCGATATGTAATAATGATGTGCCAAGTGTTTCTCATGTCAGGCTTGAGATATTGGGGAAAAAATTACACATTTGCACAACATGTAGATATGTAAAGTGGAAGAATGTAATGAGAACCTACCAAATTTCCTCAAGATGCCACATAATACTTTTTTTGGGTGTTGGGTATCTGCATGCACATTGCAAATTTACATAAGTTGTGAATTTTTCAAAAGGGTTGGAATGTACAAATAAATATCAAAAACTCAACCTCTCTCGGATGGCAAAGATAGTATCACACATTACATCTCCGCAACTACAAAATCATATGGAAGCCTCCCCTATAAGATAAGTAAGTATTTAAAATGGGTATCCTCAAGATCACTCAAGAGAAGAGTTGCAAACCTTTAGAGACCATCATGAAATCTACAACCATGCTACCTTCTCTCGATATTTGAGTAAGAAAACATAAAACATGCTTGAGCTTAAAGAAACATCTCCTAAATACATCACCATGGAGTATTGAACAATAAGAAACATCATACAAACATGTTGTAACTCCCTCACTTGAAAATTTTATCTCATTAAAAAAATTAGTAATATCCAAGTCACAAAATCAACATTAGAAAATGAAGAACAAATCAAGGTAACAATGAGCCATTTCATGGAATAAATAAGGTTCTTTCAAGGATAGTTCCTAAAATTTAGGGTTTCGAATTTGGATCCAACAATGGATCTAGCTTGGGGATGGAAACCCCAACAGTATCTAGAAAACCAAAAATAAACTCATGGATGGACTAGACGAGGTGCCTATCCATTAGGAAAAGGATTCAAACAAAAAAACAAAAATTATTTTTCATTCTAGGGTTCACACGAGTTACACCAAATTCCAAGGACAAAAAAGTGGAATTAAGGGATAAACAAGAGAACAGAACAATAAAGAAATAAAACTATACACGTCACAAGTAGACCCCCTTTGTCTTTGAGGACCAAGAAGTTACATTAAAACCCACCGGGATCTCGGATTGTAGTTGAACTGTGAGTAGTGGATGGGGGCCAAGAACATGCTCAACAAGTTTGGGAATGAGGAGATGTGTGCCTAAGGCAACCATAATCTAATATCTTACAGTTGTGCTTATATTTCAAATCATAGTGCAATGAGTATAGTATTAGAAGCACAACTCTTTAAACCAACATGTAATTCATACTCCAACATAAATACATGCTAACCACTACCTTCATTTTCATCATCTAACCTAGAGTCTTACCATGCTAAAAAAACCTTGTATTCCTTTAAAAATATGATATAAGTTTTTTTCTCATGCTCAATCAAATCACCACTTGAAAAAAATATTTCAATTTTAAGGAAAATACCAAGACTAAAATCAATGTACGTACTAAAAATTGAGTTTAATTCACTCACTTCTAGTGAAATATCACAAATAGGACTTTGAAAAATGATGAACCTACTTGAAAATATGTTGAGTTATTTATAAAACACATGTTTTTTTAAGTAAAGGGATGCATTAACATTTAATTCATCCTCCTTCTACCTAAACACATGGAAAAGGTCTACTTTCAACTGAATATCATCTTTACCACATCATACCTCTTATTATTTCTCAAAACCTCTATCAAAGATTGAGAATCAACCAATTAATCAAAAGAAAGAGGAAAAAATCCATTATTACTCACAAAAGTTGGATCATCTAATGGTATAAGAATCAATCGGTGTTCTAAAATCATAATTGAGATTAGGGGCTATGATGTGTGCCTATATAGCAAAATAGAAATCATGCAAGACATCATTAGGAACTACAAAAGTAGATCAACACAAGGTTGATCAAAAAATTTCTCATGTGGCTGATTTGTTCTAGGAAAAACATTGGGAACATTACTCAATTCTTGGTTCACATTTTTAGGAGCTAAATCAAATTTTTATTGTTGCTTACTCCTCAAATTTTTTCTCTTTCTTGATCTACCAATGCATTAAGTAATAAATAATTATCTTCCTTTGAAGGAACTCTCCCATCATATTTCTTACTCATTACAAGTCTTAAATAATCAAATTCATACTCAGGAAATTACGAATTTGATTCAACTCTATTAAATATTTTCCTTCGAGGAAAACAACATGCCTTTATAACATCCACCAAAAATCATTTTCTGTTTGGGCATAAAAATATTACGAGAGGTACCACCTTATTCAACATTTACTTGATCATCCATCATGAAAGCATCACCAATGTTTTCCACACATTCAACAACAACATCTACTAAATCAACTTGTTCAAAAGGAAAATGATGTCTTAAACATTTTTAACACCAACCAATAGTGTGGTCATCTTTTTCAACTGCCAAAACATTACCATTTGCAATAATAAGACCTCTACTATCATTTCTAAGTGTATTTTGTCTTTTGAACTTGCCCATAAGCCCTCTTTTCTCATAATCACCTCTTTAATATGTACTAGGATTAATTTCAAACCCTTGTTGAACCTATTCTAAATTGTAAGATATATATTTAGTAGCACCAAAGAAGACCTTTAACCATTTTTTCTAATTTTGATGATTTCTCAACAAACCCCTTCTCATTTTTGTTTGGTTTTTCACCTTCTTCTCCAAGAGCCTTACCAACCACTTTGATATTGTTATCGATATGAAAAACCATATTAAATGCCCGTATCAAATTTCTAGGTTCCTTATCCCTACAAACATAGGCGACCTTCTTACCGACTACATCACAATATTTTATTAAACATGATTCGTCACTTGGCCTCATCGCTTGGTAAGGCATTTAGGGTTTTACTAAACTTGGTGTTAATAATTTGTACACAATCACCGGGATTTTCTTAAATTTTAAAACTCGGATAGGAGGAAATTGAGGTTACCTCCATCATTAAAATGAATTCTAAACACATCTAATATTTCATCCTAAGAACATATTGAAACCTAAGGTAAATAATTAAACCAATCCCTTACATCCTCTTCTAATGTATGCACAAACAATTTTATGAAAACATCTTCATGTTCTACTTCATAGTTTTCCATAATTTATTCAAACAACCTAAGATGTTGTTCACCATCAATGTTGTAATTTCCTTGAAAATAAGGCAATCTAATTTTTCTTCCAACTAGGATTTTATTAGGATACCAGGTATTCCCATAAATTCTATGGATCTAAAAGAATTAGTTCTAAAATTAACTTTAGGGGGAAATGAGTCATGTTGTCAGCAATAAGATTTTTAATAATGGGCTTTGATAACCATGAGTAAATTTTTTAAGGGTCTTACCTTATAAAATATGATCAGCAATGATGACCTACTATTCTTATAAGCTTACAAGGAAAAACCATAAATAAGATATTGTTATAACAAGCACTAATATAACTCAACAAATGAGAGTGGAGTCACCACTAGAGTATGCACTCTAGAAATTATAGGTCACCCTCCTTGGAGATAACTTGATACAAGTTGATAACCATTTTAAAATATCATCCAAGGGTTAATAAATAAACCCTTGAACTGTGAGAAGCCGATTGTATTTGAATCGATTAAGAAATTTGAATAGACACGATTTCTTTTCCCATAAACGACGTTACTTAGATGTTGGATCCCAATGTTACACCCTGGGACTAGGCAAAAATTATGAGATATAATGACATGTTGAATGATGGATTTGAGGAAAATTTCATTGAATACGGGGTTATATCCAACATTATATAATAACTAGGTCTGTATGATGATTAGGAGGCACCTAACTAAGGGCATGGCTTAACCTTGTTGCTTCTAGCTTTACCTAAACTAAGGTGAGAGCACCCAAGGATGACATGAATGAGGGATATATTATCAAAATTTGGTCTCATTAAAAATGGGTGTAGGTCAATTTGAGCTAAGTATATCCATGGATACAATACCCACTCACAAGAGTTGTCACACATGTATTACACATACTTAGTGCATCAAACACAAGTCACTAAAGACATATAACAAATGGTTCACTGACATCATCTCGTGTAAGGAACAAGTAAAGGATCTTGATGATTCTTGGAACACTAATATTTACACACTTAAGTAAATGCATTCATGATAGGAAATGGTAATGCAACTTTGTAAATAAACACATGTATAATATGAAAATATGATGTTCTTGTGGGGGTAAAACAATAGTACATTTTAGTTAGGAAGAAATAATGGAGGATGGTTGATTTTTAATAGTCCGGATGTCAATAAGTGCCATGACGATCCAACATTTCCCAAAGTATATAGAAAAAACAATCAACTCAACACAACCCTTAAATCAACATTTTCATTAACTAATACCTAATTTTCACAAATGCTACGCAAAATCTTCAGGATTCCTAAAAAAAAATTTAGTAAGAACCCTAATGAAAAATTCATTGATTCTACCTCATTTACGAGATACCCTTAAGGTATGACAAAACTACTCCAAAAAAATCTTGTTGCCATAAGGATTTTACAACGAGAACAAAATATTATGAAGTATAAAATACAAAAACAATATTCACGTAGTAACTAAAGAAATGCAACAACTAGAAGCCGAGTTTGTGTACTCCATAGATGAAATGAACACAAGATTGTAGTAAAATTTGTAATTTTATGATCATATATTAACATACATAGTGGAAAACATGATTACATTAAAAAAATCCATTTATATGAGTTTCTGAAAGGGGACATAAAAAAATACCCTCAAAACTTGTTAATGGTTGTACAATACAAGCAACTTACCATACTCATAGGGAAATGGAAGATTAACACTACTTAACAGATCAAAAATCTTTAGCTAAATAAAAACTATCAACAAAAGCTAACAACCATCGACCCCCTAGAATGAGGACATCCCACCATTCTTCTACAATGTTTCCCCAGAGGAATATACCTCAATATTATAAAGGCACCACCTAATCTTCTGGTGGAACATCCTTCAAATTTTTAAATAATACAAAGAATATTAATTTTAAAAAATTTCCTTATCTCTATGAGTATAATCATCATCATGCACATGCTCTTTTGGATAAAACTTGATACATGTCTCCATCAACTAACTTTTCCTCCAAAGTGTGCCAATTTATAACTCAATCATTCCCACAAGCCATTTATCTTAATCATAACATCATTCGTGTAGAATCATTTGATAGGATCTGTAACATCTCGGAAATAAATGGATTGCACATGTTTCTAAGTGGACTACACTCGTTTTAAATGGTCACTCTATCTTTGTAAATTAGAGTCCCATTTGTTTCTTATTAGTTGTTTCATTTTTAAAATGGTGCCTCTAGCAAATAGAGTTAACTTGGAAAACCTCTCTTACAATAATTTGTGGTCTATCTTTCAACTATCCAACCCTGAACAGGAATTTTTTATAATGGTCTTCAAAATTATTAGCAAGAAATCAATCACAAATATCAGAACCAAAACGTAGTGTGGATGGAATTTATTAATGAATTTTCTAAAATGGTGCCCACATTTTTTGTGTATCAAGTTATTTTCCACCATATCCTCTACCTAGAAGACCATGTTACACTGTACGTATTGAAGTAATTTTGGCTCCATCACCACCCTATCATCAAGGTGGATGTTTCAAGAGCACCAAAAACCTACGACCCCCGCATTGCTAGAAAAAGAACTAGCATATTTCATGCCAATGGATGAACCTCAGCCTCAAAGGGTCACTTTGTCAACCAATGGCTAAAAAAACTTGAAAAATAAGTTGCCTCCATGAAATTTTCTATTCCTAATCCTTCTTCCCCCAAGAATAAGAAACTTCAAGTAACCCCAATAAAAGTAACAACTAATGCAAGACATTCCCTGCACAAAAACACAATAAACCAATCAATACCAAGGTCTATCTCAAGGGTAGAGTTGACACTTTGGAATGGTTCACCTATCTATAGAAAAATTTAGATTTTATTTAGATCCTAGATGGGCCCAGGTGATCATTCAAGAACTAATAGTGAAAGGTATGTCCCACATAATGGTGGGTGACATATAATTTGTCTTATGCGTGGATGATGATAATGAATTAACCACTCGTAAAGAGAAGTTTCTAAGTCCCCTTCCAATTTTCATAGAGGATTTTGTGAACATTGAAAACATGATGTAGCTAGTTGTAGTATCTTTTTGTATAATTTTGTATACAATCCCCATTTTTTTCAGCTTGTTATTATATCTTGTGTAGGAAAGTGAAGAAATTCAAAATATTTGTGCCCTTCTTTACCACACTTGATAATAGGTATACTTCCTTTTAGGTATATTCCAACCTCATCCTCCATTGTTTCCTCTTCCTCTCTAAAACCCAATATCCCCTTAATAGTTATCCTAGTAAGGACTATATTATTCACACCCTTCTACATTAGAGGCTTCACCTTTTGGTTGATAAAATATAACTCCTCCTCTAATTGGAGATGATGATGATGGACCTCTATTTACTCCTCTTTTTCTTTTCTTATTCTTTCAATGTGATTTGATAGGAATCATTTATGCTATGTGTTGGTGAAATAATTTATCACAAGGAAAAATTAGTGAGTTTTCACCAAATCTCTGGGAATATGACCCTACTTTTGGTAATTGGGATGCTCCCATTTATTGAATGCAAATAACACATATAAATGTGTGGCTATGAAGCTAGGGATTAGAAAGGAATAATTTACTATACCTTTGGTAAATTTCTTGCACTTAGTGCAAGGAAATAATTTTCTTAGTGAATGAAGATAGAGGGGAGTAATAATATGCCAAAGGAGGATTAAATTTGTGAATATGCACTTACAAATTTTCATAGCATTAATCAGAGAAAATCTATACTCAATTAGAGGAATTAAACCTTGTGAACAATAATAAGACTAAGAAATAATAGACAAAAACTTCTATTAATTCATTTATCAAAGGCATCAAGTTCTTTCTTGGTGTTACAAGATCAACTTGCTTCCAAATTTAAGTATGCAAAGAATAGAGGAAACATATGCAAAGAGGAAAATATAGGAATGTAACCTCTTTCTTATATTTATTAGTATAAATCTATCTACTAGAAACTCACAATTGACAACCCCTTGGAATGGAGAAGCCATTCAATTTATAGCCTTACACAAAGTATTTTCATCTACCCCATGACTTTTCACTTCCCCTCATCACTTGTGACCTTTCATATTCCTAGGAAACAAAAGTGAGCCTTTTCTCATTAATTAAAAATAACTCATTACAATGTTAGACTATAGGTCACTTAAGTGAATAGGAAAAAATAGTGAAAAGTACCTCCTTAATGAAGAATTAGAACATGAGAGAGAGGGAAGGAGGAAGGAAGAAGAGGAGATATGATCACTTCAATGAAGACGAAGCCTCTATTGATGAATTTATGAATACCAATGAAACTTGTGGTAATGATCCTAAAAATATTTCTTTGCCCTTGAAATCCTTATTGAACCGATATCTTTGCAAGTGCCAATTTTTTCTACTTATGGAATATGAACAAAGCTCAAAGCATTGATCCAAGTTTTAAAAGCACTTTCGATGGTCTTACATTGGTTGAACCAAATATGATGATCCTTTGCAGTATTAGAAATTAAACATTTGATTTATGTGAGAGACTCCAAAGTATCTTTGTTGAATGAGAAGGGATCTCTAGCGTCTTTTTGACCAATTCCTAGAATGATTTCAGAAGCTCTTCCACTAATAAATGTTCACTAATTGAAGGTGACCCAATATTTTGCACATTGTTTCTAATACTTTCCAAAATATTTGTTGCGATATTTTCACAAGACTCAATCTCATAGGTAACATCATTCAACATGTCATATCGAGCACTTATCATGCAAGACCTGGATAGGAGACAAGTTATCATTTATGGAAGTGAACACATTTTTACTCACCAATAAATGAGAATCAAGATTTCTCACTTCGACACCAATGGAAGCACATTGTCCCAATGGTATTTCTACTACTCAATCTCTTTCTTAGAAATTTTCACTTTAGAATCGGCAACAAGTGAAAACTCAAATAATGAGTGAATCTATAACAACAATAGTTTTTCTTTCTCAAGAATATTTTTAATCCATCTATCATTGTCCATTATGTGTATTACGTAACCATAAGATTTATTGATTGTTTTAGGGTTGAAGATACCAATAGGAGTGATAGATTCCATGAGTGGATGTGGTATTGTACTAGCATCTAAGAATTCTTGCACATAAACAAAGTGAGAGTACTCACATGCTCATCCAATTGTTCCATTATTTTCTTGTATTCCTGATTTTGATAAATCATGTGGGCATGGGATTCCTTAAACATGTGTGAATCACCCTAATGCACAACTTAACCCAATGAAATCATTTTAATTTTGTAATCACCCCAATTCATTTATTCCATAGGTTTTGTATCCTTTGGTCGGGAAATATCTACATATTGGTCATAACAATATTAACTAAAGAAACGAGAGGTAACATGTGCCTTCTTTTCTTAGTTATCTTTTATGATATTTGAGATAGCTCCAAAATAAGGTGTTGATGTTTGTTGCATTATCCTTGACTCACTCCCGATCAGATCTTGAATCCAAGGGAAAGTCTCTATCAGTGTGGGATCAATATCAAACATGGGATCACTTTCAAGTTCATGGTGGGGAATCACATCTTGCACATGGTGGGATGACTCAGCTACCGAAGAAGACACACTTGAGAACTGATGTAAAACTTAGGACTGTGAAGGATCAATCTCACCTTGTTCAAGAGGTTCAATGGGGATTTTAGTGACTTTGTATTTCTTGTGGAGCCTCTTGGGGTGAGAATATTCAATGTGCTCTTCCTCCACAATATTTCTCTTTGAAGGATCTTCTAAGTGAGTGGAGCTCACGGTCTTCTCGGATGTCTTCATAAAGGAAATGTGAGATGCCTATCTTGATAGAGTCGAAGCCACTAAAATCAATGAAATAATTTTTTTTTTCTCTTGAACCATTCTCTCAACCTCTAAATTATCGTTGCAGTTATTTCCTTAATGTTACTTGATTCTCTTTTATTCCATGAGATTGTGTAACACCCATTGTTATTAAAATTCCAAAATAAGGGAATATTTTTTAAAAACAAACCCCTTAATTCCCCTTTACATGCCTTCAATGAGTTATAATTCAGTTATAAGAAATATAGTTTTTAAATCCATCTAATAACCTCATAACCATGTGCATTTGTAAAGGTCCATTATATCTACGATCCTCTTTTTATCAATCATTTCGGTGTTCATGATTATTTTATCTACCAAACTACATTAGTCTTGACTTATTCCAAGTGTACATAACTTGTATGTAATTAGTTAAACTTTATAATTAGGTTTTGAATTGATGTATTCCCGTTATATACCTAAAAATATTTCTTTGAGTTTCATTCAATATTCTACACAATTTTTTTGGAACTTGGTGAACCAACAATGTAACTAGCTAGTACACTACTTAGGCCAAATATTTCAAGTTATGTTTTGCATGCTTAGTTTTATGATTGCACATAAGTCACTTGAAACTTGTCCCTTCACCACATCATTATCCCACACATATATCCTGGATCATAATTAAAAAATCTTAGTGTTTACTCTAACGTGTTAAGAAGGTTTGTATTTCATATCTCATCTCTTGATTTGAGTGTATGTTGACTGATCCATCTTAGGAACCCTATGTGATAGATAATATTTACTCTTTGACTTGCATCAAAGTTAAATATTACCCATCCCATTCCCATCTTAAAATGGTACTATTAGAGTGCATTCAGATCGAAAGGTGGGACTTAGAGTCCATACCTACTTAACATGCAAGATGATTATAAGTCAAGAGTTTAAATCAAACTATAAGGTTGACGAAAATAATTAATAACACCTTCATTACTGTTATTCCATGTTTTAAAATATTAGTACCACTTTACGACCTTAGTTGTTATTGTTAAGTATCATTTTATATTAATCATCTTATTAGGATAAAGTAATCATCCTAAGTATTTGCATTTATTGTCATTCCATTTAAGAAAAGGTCAAATCAAGTAATCATT
Organism: Taxus wallichiana var. yunnanensis; assembly: GCA_018340775.1. NCBI lineage: Eukaryota > Viridiplantae > Streptophyta > Pinopsida > Cupressales > Taxaceae > Taxus > Taxus wallichiana. Next base: position 676,500,898 of record CM031237.1, on the reverse strand, counting down.
TACTTGTGAATAATTACAACGTTGATCCGCTAAGCTTTATCAAATTATTTGAATCTTATTTAATAATTTGCAGTAGTTGTAAAATTGTACTTTTCCATCATTATGTCACTTAACTAGTGTCATATCAAGTATAGTTTTCAATCAATTATTAATTAGTTATACTATGTAATAAACGGTAAATATTTGTTTCATTTTACAATGAGTCCTGGAAATACTATTGTATTCACAAATCTTATACCGTTGTCCCAAACAACATTGTTTGATAAATTATTTAATTAATAATTAATTAATGAAATCATGATTATCATTACCATCATTTAATAAAGCAATTTAAATAAGTTAACAAGTACAATTAATTAATAAAGACCAAGTTATTTAACAATTGTAATAAGTACAACGAAGAAATCAGCAACATCATTGTTTCATCTCACAAGATTAATATGATTGAACATGATCTAAAGTATAATAGTTTCATGTCCAAAAAGAGAAACATTTATTTCAAGATAATACAATTGCCCAACGATAGTTACTGATTGTCACGAATAATTTCCGCTCAATATAATAAATTTTAAAATGTACATTAAATAAATGTTTACAAATCAATTTTAAATGTTTCGTGTGACAAGCATGTATGTAACGATCCAATCTATCTACTCCAAATATGTAATCCTTCCTCAAATATGAAAGATAAAAATGATATATTTACATGGTGGGATTAATGAAAAGCACATATATATAGTGAATATCTCTGTCTATTTTAATGTCATTAAAAAAATTCAAACTCATACAATTCAATATATATCCCAAAATATTTCAAAAGGAAAACAAAGATCTATTTTTATCCTTTTCCTATCATTTATAAACAAATATGACATAGTCCATTAGAATCATTCTACAATATTTTCTACCTTAAAAATTTCAATCATGAGGCAATCAACTATCTAAGTTCTCAATAAGTCCATCCTATAATTTGCAATTGAAGTGGAACAATCAAGTGTTCAAAATCAACTTGGCTTAAAAATGTACTATCCTCAACGATAATCAATTCAACTTGTTTAAGGTTTCCCCATCCTTACTTATTAATTAAGAATGAGATTATAAAATAGTATCTCAATATTGAAATAAAAATTTCCATTCAAATGAAATCACGAAGAGTCAAATCTTCCTTATCAACATCCTAATCATGTTGATACACAAGTGAAAGAATTGAAGATTAGTTCATGCGGGTTAAAAAAATCAGCTCATGACTAGTAAATTGACAAGAACAACTATAATTTAAACTGTATCAATCAACAGTCTAGATCATAAATTTTTCAGAGATCTATTACGTATGAGGTCATTCTCTTAACCTTAAACATAACACAAGATTACCAAAATTCAAAGTAGAAAGTCATACTGGAGACTAAAATTTATAACTGAAGGAATACAATCACTTTAATCGGTCACCCATAATGTATTATTATAACAGTAAAATAAATCAAGACCAAATTTTCCAAATTGGCTTCACAGAGGTGTGGGTTAACAAAATAACTTCTAAGAGTCCAAATGGAATTGAGCCTAGTTTATCAATATAGTGACTCGAGTCACATTTACTTGTTAAACCGATACAATCAACCCGTAGCTTTCGTATTTATCCTTCCACATAGCCTTAAGTTGAAATGCATGTGTTCAATTTGAACCCATTTAACCAAGGAAACAAAATGACTCCATTGAGCCTCTCTTCTAAGAGAAAAGACCGAAACAAATCCACTATCAACAATATACCCATATGGGTTCATTAAAAATTAATAGTTAAATAATTAAACCATCAAGGGTCAACTACAAAAGCCATATTAGAAACCCAAAAGAATTAACAAATTCGTAATGACTCATAATAGGCTAAGTATGGAATTCATAATGACTCACTCAGAATAGTCCCTTACATCAACAAAAGCGTGATGTATCGCGCTTAATAATATTTAAATAACCAATATTAAGGAAGCATACGAAATAGATAAACCCCATGAAAATGTGAGCAAAGCAAGATGACCTTAAATGACTTGAACCAATAGTGCGGGTAACCAATATTGACTCGCATAAACATAACCAAAACATGAAGAGCTCAATAATCAATAGAAGGTTAAAACCTTACCTTCCAATAATAATACACCCAAACAAAAAAATGAACACCAAGAAAAATGTATCAACCTGTACAAAGTATGGGTCGATTCGACAAAACGAAGCACATAGTTTGGAATAAGAAGAATTTAACAATCAACATCCATTCAAATATTTCTCAATGAAATATCTAGATAGGGGGAAATATAGCAATGCCTATTAAACTCGATGAGATAACCTTGAAGCTCCTAGCAAGATCCTTCAACACTTCTCTTCTCCAAAAACCAAAAAGAATTACTACAACGATCAGCCGAAACAACCCAAAATATCCCATGTCTAAACTATTGAATCCTCCATTATCTCCTTCCCAAAAAATCTCAAAAAACTAACAGAATGGAAAAATCATGCAACAGTTTGAAGAAGATGCGGAAGATCTCAAAATGCATGCAATGGAGAATAAAAATGAAAAAGATATTTTTGCATGGTAGCTTCTGGAAAAATCCTCCCATTCCCGAGATGCATGGAATACATTAAATGTAATTAATCATTGTAGGTACCACGAGTGGCCTTTCCCATCAACTTCACTTCCCACTCGCCGTTTTCCCTTCAATGGCCAACTCGGTAGATACAATCGATCGAGAGAAATTAATGCAACCAAAATGTTGTATGGTTTGTAATTCGACAAAGTCACCCTTTAAATTAAACCATACAAAATAACATTTAACACTTAGTAAAATTTAAATATTCAAAACACAACCAATTCCAATAACTAGTCGACTATAGATGATTTGGTTTGATTAATCAAATCAAAGAATGGCCTTAACATTATCTTAATGGTCTAATTATAATAAATCCAAATATTTTCGTATGGACAATTCTATAAAACATATAACTAAAGCATTTACAAATTAAAACAAGCATAGTTTCCTTTCCCATTCATGATCATGTTTTCCCATCCAAGGGTGTCTTATCAAGCTGCAAAATGATTAGTATGGTTGTGAAAATAATGTATCAATTGATCCGATTTGAAGTGTTAAGTCCATGTAAACAATGAACACAATAAATACTTTATGATCATAATACAAAGCAGTTAAAATAAGTAACTTATTCCACAAACTATTGTATCATTAAGATACTTATACATGTACTTAATCAAGACCAACTTTTACCTGTTCCATTAGAAGGTCCTTTCTCATTGTTCAATCAATGATTGTCAATGTCAAAAGAGTTAGCACATTTAACAATCATCATTTACACACACTGAAATAATATATTGAAACCATGAATAACTTCAACCATACATGCTAATTATTACTTCCAACAAGAGATTAAGTTACATTATCAATAGAGTGTATAACAACAACAAGGCATCTAAACACGAAATCAACAATCTTAGTAAGATTACTACTCAAAGACACAAGCAAAAAAAAGGACAATAACACAACACAACTTTTTAGTACTTTGTGGCTAACAACATTACGTGGCCATCTTTGTAATTACACGTAAGTATGCTTATCCTTTCTAGGGTAAATGTATGTATGCCTAGGTGTGATTTGGATAGGTAACACTTTTCACTCCTGGACCTTCGTGAATCATGTTACACTATTAACCTATCTTGCGCTAATCATGAAATGAAAATGTGGGATGTGACATAATTCCCCCTTAATGAATCATCGTCTTGATGATTTTACTCACTAATAGCAATGCAGAATAAACCACAAAAGATTTATATCATACAATAAAGGAAAAACAGTCATGCATTTTCATCCTAATTAGAAATTTTCTAGATTTTCAATTTATTTTCCATCTATTTATTGGTTGTAACAACCTTATGAAACACCCAGTTTTTGTTGTTCTATCTGAAATTTGATGATTTTGTCATTTTAGCACTTCAAATAAATGAAATTGTATCAAATGTAACTTATCAAATTGAAAAATATAATTTTTAGAACTAAAATAGATAAGGAAATGTTGTTTTCATCTCTTCAAGATCCTCCCAAGTTGCACTTTCTTCTGAATATTGGTCCCATTGGACCTTGCATTGCAAAACTTCTCTATTTCTCAAGTGTAATCTGTGAGTTTCCAAAACTCTGATTGGTTCAACTACCACAATTCTTAGATCCTGAACCTACAAAGCGTTCCAATTAAGCACATGTGATACATCTGAAACATACTTCTTAAGAAAGGAAATATGAAAAAAATCATGCATTTTAGACAATGCGAGAGGCAATGCCAAACGATATGCTATCGGACTTATGATTTCCAAAACTTCAAAAGGTCCAACATATCTTGGTGATAACTTGGCAGCCTTGCCAAATGTTATAGAACTCTTTTTGGGCTTAACCCTTAAGAATACTTTGTCTCCCACTTCAAATTTCTGTTTATTCGTTTCAGATTTGTGTAGCAATTCTACCTATCAAAAACTTCTTTAAATTTCTCACAAATGAGATTCACTTGCCTTTCCATTTCCATTAACATTTCAGGGCCCACTAACACTCTATCTTCTATACTATCCCAATTGATGGGTGTTCTACACCTTCTTCCATACAATGCTTCAAAATGATCCATTTTCAGCAATGCATGGTAGGTGTTATTGTACATAAACTCAACCAATGGAATGTATTCTTCCCACTTGTATTTCTGATTCATACATTACATCATGAGCATATCCTCCATAACTTAGTTAACGCATTCAGGTTTCCCATCTGTTTCTGGATAGTATGTTGAAATAAAATTTAGCTTTGTCCTAAAAGCTAAATTCAAACTTTTCTATAATAGAGATGTCATCCATGGATCCCTACCTGAAATTACAAACTTTGGAACTCCATGCAATCTGAAAATTTCATGCATAAACTTTCTTACAAGCACAAGAGAATTTTCTTTTAGATTTCCCAATATAAAATGAGGTACTTTCATTCACTTTTCAAAAACAACAAGTATCATGTCATGTTTAGTTTTCAAAATAAGATGCCCTGTATAAAATCCATGCTTATAACTTTCCATTCATAACTTGGAATGTTGTGTGGATACACTGACCAATAAGGTATACATTTTCAGCTTTAACACAATGACATTTTAAACAGTGAGAAACATAGTTTATCACATACTTTTTCATTTTTTCCAAAAATATTGCTAGTTTACATGAGAAAACATTTTAGTTACTCCAAGATGCCTAGATTATGGTGAATCATGAAATTCTTTCATAAATTTAACCTTTAAGTCATTTCCATAAGGTACATATGTTAGAACAAATGTGGGAATATATAATTGAATAATTATAGATCCACAAATTAAAAGTTGAGGATTATATATTATAATGTGCAGACATTAAATAGATGTTTACATATGCATATAATAGTTAACATATCATGATTGAAAGAAAATAACAATATATGAAAGTAAATGATAAAAGAGACACTAGATTTAAGTGGAGAAACCCAACGGAAAGAACTCCATTGAAAAAACATTTTCTTATATTAAGAATTTATAAGTTTAACCTAGCACTTCCACTTCACTCCTTGGTCTCATAGTAAACAATAGTAGACTTCTTTCTTGTTGTATAGAAGCTTGCATAAGTAACTAAGCTTAGATCAATTAGTCTATAAAATTAATAACTAGGTAAGATCACTAACAACCCAATCCTGTGAGGAATCATCCTATTTATATAGGATGGGTGGTCGGTCATGTCATTCAACTCTTTTAGATATGAAATATCAACTAATATTATTTAAAATAATATTTACAACATGTGTTGTTTAAGTGGTGGTCCACCAAATGGTATACCTACTTGAAATTAATGCCCCCAACACTCCCCCTTAATGTTAAGTGGGGAAAACAAAAATAGACATGCCAACTTTACCTTTTTCTACAAAAGGATTTACAAATCTTTGAATCAAAAAAGTGATTCATGCTAGCATGAAAACAAGGGCAATTAGCCGATCTTACCATAAAGAAAGTCTTAAGACCAAGTGCTTTACATATGAAGACTTACATTAGATTATGGAGCCTTTTATAAACTAAGGCATACCCATAACTAAAGTTTCACTGGGATTTATAAGTAACTTCACATAGAGTGACACATTTACTTATTAAAAATGAAGGAAGTATTAGAAGTTTACAACAACCATTAAGAGTTTGGAATTGTCATGCACACCCCCTCGGTGGAAAATTTGATAGGCCTAATAAGGCACGAAACTTGCAAAACTTCACAACACATAATGACTTGGTGAAGATATCTGCAACTTGATCTTCAGTAGAACATAACTTGAGATCAATATCACCATTCAGGACTTTCTCTCGAATAAAGTGCATATGAACTTTAATATGCTTGGTCCTTTGATGTTGAACTGGATTCTTTGCAAGAGAAATGCAACTCTGGTTATCACATAGAAGAGTAGTGCTCCCTTTGATGCCCATGTGCAGTTCATCCAATAGTCTTTTCAGCCACATAGCTTCTTTTACAACTTCCATAGTACTTCTATACTCCACTTCAGTAGAAGAGATAGACACTATTGGTTTCTTCTTTCTACTCTAGGTGATGGCACCTACATCCAACTTGAAAATATATCCAGTAAGTAGACTTTCTATCTGCAAAGCATCACCAAGTATGATCAAAATCACAATAACCAAATAATTGTTCATCATTACAAGAAGTATAAAAAGACCATAATTGACCATTCCTTTAATATATTTTAAAATTATTTTTCCATTTTCCAATGATCCTCATAAGTTTCTTGCATAAATCTTAAAACCAATCTTCTTTGCATAAAAAATATTAGGTCTAGTAATAGTCAAATAAATTAGACTTCCAACTAGTCACCTATAAAGAGTAGGATCAAATTTAGCACAAGTTGGTTTAGGGTCTAACTTATCACTAACTTCAATAGGAATTGCAATAGTCTTACAATCAATCAGTTAAATCTTCTAACAAAATTCATAACATACGATATTAAGATACAACAATAGACTTATGATTTTGAAATATAATCATGCCAAGAAAATGATTTAATAAACCTAAATCAATCATTTCAAAACATTGTTTTAACCTTTCTTTGATTCTAACAATTAACTTTCTATCACTACTAGTAATCAAAATATTACTAACATAAAGAAAAATAATGATAATATTATTGTTATCAAACTTAACAAATAAATGATTATCAAAACAACGGTTAGAAAATCCAAGCTCCTGAAAGAAATTGTTACTTTTAGCATACCAAGCTCTATGAGCTTTCTTAAGAGCATACAATGACTTTTTAAGCTTATAGACCTAAAATTCTTTACCAGGTTCTTTAAAACCTTTAGGATAACTCATATAGATTTTTATTTTAACTCAACATTTAAAAATCATTTTTAACATCCATTTGGTGAATCTCCCAACCATATTGGGTAGTTAATGTAAGGAGAACTCTTATAATGCTCATCTTAGCAACTTGTTATCTTGTAAAATTTACATGGGAAATTTTGTAGGTAACCATACCAAAATTCTATTTATGGTCCCTAAGAAATTTTTTGACATTTGAAATGGCCTAGAACTCCCTTTCGAAAATCAAGTTTTTCAAGAACTTAGCCATCTTCATCTTTTTGAGGAAGGCGCAAGAAATGTTGTGTTAACACAATGAAAATATTCGCCCCTTACAAAATCCTTTAGCACCCAAAATGACATGCCAAAATCAATGAAGTTGCACCCCTTTGGTAGAAGAAATGACATGTCAACATTATTAAACATGCACAAAATATGTACGCTAAGGTGCGGGAAGTGGTATGTCAACATACCAAAATGTGTGCTAAGTAAATTTTCCTAAGGCGCTAGAGATATCATGTTGACATCATGAAAATTGTGCCCCTTTATACCCTTTGGCACTGAAATTCTCATGTTAACATCATGAAATATGTGCTAAGGTGCTGAGAGTATTATGTCGACACCAATGAAATTGTGCCAAGGCGCATTTAAACCCATGTTGACACTCTAGATTGTGTGCCAAAGAAATTTGGTGAAATAATTAATGCTAGGTTTTCTATAAATAGGTGCTCAACACCTATCATTTTCACAAATTGAAAATTATGAAAAGTATTTCTTTGCACTGTCAGCTGTCCTTGTCACCCCCACCTACCATTTTTGAGCTTGTGGACCCCAACATCATCCTTCGTCCTTTATAAAACCGGGTAAGTGGCTTCTATCATCCTTATTGTTGTTATGGATTTTGTTTCTTGGTTATTGTTAGGTTTTAGGGTTGTTATAAACCAAAAGGTTAAATCTAAAAATGAAAAACCTAACAATCCATAACCAACTAGAAACCCTTTTCCTCTCCTTCAGATCTCGCAATCTGAAGGTCCCTACTCGAAACTACCTAAGGCCTTTTCCTTGCTTATTATCTTGTTGCAAAACCTCTCTTTACCATTTGAAGAAACCAAGAAAGAGAGGAAATCTAAAAAATTGAAAAGAAATCATGAAAAACTTAGTACACTATTTTTACATGTTGTAACCTTCACGATTACGCCTTGGCCCACCACTTGTCCTCATCTGCAACATATCCCTAACCCACGCCCATTATAAAAACACTTACAACTTTTGTAAGGGCACAGGCGCATCCTACATAACATCAACATTGGATGTTGTGTGCTCTAAATCTACGCCAAGCACTTTTCCTTTAGCGCATTGATCTCCTTTGCAACATCTTCTGAGATTGCACCTTGGGCGCACTTAAAAGCCATGCAACATCATCCTTTTTAGCGCCCAGCTAAAGAAAATTTCCTAAGGCACAAGCGCATATTCCTTGACATCAACATGACATGTTGTATGTTGTAAACCCATGCCCTATGCTTTACCCTTGGCACATCTTTTCTCCTGCCAACACAGGTGCATCTTTTTCCATGTCAACATCCTCAAAAGTGCACATAGCCTTTTTAAGCCTCTGCAGCATGCTATAAACTTGCACCTTGCACCCTCAACCCTATAATTGCTCATTCTTCTTTCTACAAGCTTTCATTATGAATAAGATGACGGTTGACATGGCTCTTCTATGTTGGACCTCCTTGATTCTCCTTGTAAAACACAAACAACCATCCTCAATCTCACACATGTCTTCATCAAGCAAAAATCCAACCAAGTATAAAGGAAAAGAAAAGTTAACAGAACAAGAGATGAAGTACAAATATCAAAAGGTTAAAATGTCCGACTCATACGCAGAGAGTGATCTCGACATCAGAGAATCCAAGCTTGGGCATATTGATATGGAATACTTGGTGAGAACCAACCAGGCTACTAGTGGCCCCTGGATGAACAAACTAGTGGGCAGTGGATTTTACTTTGTAGCTGGGCTACTAGTAAGTGTTGTGAACAATGAATTTATCATGTTGGTTGCCCGTTGCTATAGTAAAGGCACAAGATGTGTCGAGGATAAGGAAGGAAAGATGATCATCGACCTCATAGCTCATCATTTTGAAATAACCCTGGGCATTCCTCATCACAGGAAATATGTCGCCATAAGCCTAAAAGACTGCAAGAAAGCATGGGATGACAATGATGATAAATGTATGCAAATGATAAACAAACTATATCTCGAAAAACAAGAAGTCAAGTTAGCAGATGGCCATAGACCATTAACCGCAGTGACTTCAATGAGGAACTGAGTGATACAATAACCTTCCTGAACAAAATATTTGGGCTTCCTAATGCCCATTATTTCCATAAATGGATACTGAGGTATTTAGATACCATGAGCAAGAATGTTCCTAATCAGAATTTTGGTTGGGGAGAAATCATCAATGACACCATCTTCCAGAAGATCTGCAATAGGTCCTTACAACTAGGAAGTTCTATATGAATTCCTACGTTGTATACGCTGCAAAGATCGGTGAGAGATTTCGTAGGCTTGGCTCAAACTCGGGTATGGCCCAGTGTCAAAATATATGAATTCTACCCAAAGCTAAGGCTCGAGAAAAAAATTCCCTAGTTCTCAAAAATCAATGACGCCTTCTTCTATGAGGTGATCTACCTGTTGAGGCCGAATATGAGACACGATCAGACCAACTTGAGTGTGATTGCTGCCATGAAGAAACGGGGAGCATTTTTCGTATAGTTCCTCATGTTCACATATCTCAAAGTAGTAAATTTTGAGGGTGAACTGATAAAGCTACCAAGGTATATAGGGCCCAAGATGATCCTCTTGGAGTTGTCAAGGCAACTAATCACATACCATGAGAAATGCATGAAGAGAAAGAAGGGAGGAACTCCATTCCCCCTTACAGTGGGCCGATACACCTCCACCACATTGGCCAAAGCACAGGAAATGTATACTGAGCTTGAATTGCTGAATGTAAAGTACAACTTCCCAGTAAGGCCCACCTTTAAATGTTAGAGTTTCCTTGCAAAGGAAAAAATTGATCCCATTCATGTCCCTGAGATCGAGGACATCTATATTGACTTGAAACATGAGATATATCTCGAGATGAAAGGATCACTTCGGCTAGATCCGGAAGAGATCATCCATTATGGTGTAGCCATCGTTTGAAAAGGATTCCAAGAGCCCGATCAAAAATCAATCAAGTTTACCTTGACACGGATGGGGACGATTGGTTGTTTGCAGAGATCAATAGAGCCAAGGCACTGAAGACCATTCAGGATAGGGTGAAGCCCACGTTGCAGTGCAATGAACATTGGTGCAAATAGAATGGTCTCACCTACCTAGGGGTAGATTTCACTACTTCCCCTTCGGGTAGATTTCCTCCAATAACGACCCCGATGCCGAAAGGAAAAGGAAAAGATAAGGAGGGAGAACCAAGAAAACAGGAAGAAACTCCTGAAAGCCCTCCTACTACTTTTGAGAAGTAAGTGGTCGACCTGGTGTCTCTAGGTAAAGAAGAAGAGACCATCGAAGTTTCAATGGATACATCCACCCAGGATGTTATCCTCGATATAACCACTGAGGTACCCACCATTCCTTCTTCCACTCCTTCTCCTCCCCTTGTCATTGAAGCATCTATTCCAATGGATGTTTCTTCTTCTCTCCCTTCCTTCATTCCATCTCCCACCTCTTCCATCTTCTCCTCTCTTGTGGATCTGTCACCTAGTGTTCCCTCCATCCCATTACTGATTATAGTAATTGCGGCAGCCCACAACCGTGAAGCATGTTGGACTCCTTATCAACACCACCACCAAGTGTCTCAACATCCTTCCCTATGGCCCCTTGGTTGCTTCCCCTTTCACCCCTGTTTCTTCTTCTATTTCCTCTACTCCCTCTCCCATAAGTCCAAGTTGGATCTTTGACCATCTGGGTCAACTCAAAAGAAAGGTTCCCATCACACCCATGGACTTCTCTGTCATTCGGAAAAAGGGACCCAAGAAGAAAAAATCTATAACTCGCTTCTCTAAGAGTGATTCAGGAGAGAGATTCATGGAGATTGCATATCCAGATCCCACCAAAGAAAAGAAAGATCTATCTCCTACAGACTTTATAGTGACCCAAGTCATGATGGGAACCTCATCTGAAAACCTACAAGGAGAGGCTTTATCTACTATATATGCTCTCTGTAAAAAGCTTCAGGAAGAAAAAGAGAAGAGAGTACTCAAGGAGAAAAAAAAACATCTCCTCCAAACATTGTAGAGAATGGGCAATGCTCCGCCTGTAACTACCACCAAACCTATTGAAGTTCTCAGTGAGGACAAGATAAATGACTACACCAAGATTGGTAAATAAGGCATGACAATATCCTCCTAGATAGAGCAAATCCTCAGAGATAGTAAGGAAATGATCAAGAAATACACAACACTCTACCAGGATATTGATCATGTAAATAAAGAGCTACAAGCAATAGCAGGATCCCTCTCCGAAGAGTTGGACAACGCCAGATTGCAACATGAAACATTCCAATCAATGGCTAACTGTTTAGCCAATGACCTATTAAAGGTCAAGGTCATCGATCACCCACAGGCACATAACAAATCTCTCGTCGCTTTAGATTATCGGGTTGATCAAATGGAATTTATCCTGGAGAGGATAGATAAAATCAAGGTCAAAGCCCTGGATGCTAAATACAACATGGAGAAGATGATTACAAAGATGTATCTAGGGATGCTTAGTGAATCATTCACCTTGAGGGAGGAAAACCATACAACCCAGCTCTTCAAGGCTATCGTAACCCAAGGTTTGGCACTAGAGGTCACGTTTGACCAAGAATCTGCCAATAACCTTCTGACTTGCCATGATTTCATTAGATAGTTGATCAATGCATGCGAAGAGTACGTTGGATTACCAGAAAAGCTCAAAAATGAAAAGGAAACTTGCGAAATCATTGGTGAACATTTCAAGGGTCCAGATCATAATCAACTTCAGACAATGATTAGCAAGTTTATGGAATACCGAGCTCAGTGTCACATTGCCTCTCCTGATCAGAAGCAAGACACTCTGTTTAAACAAAGAGATGATGAGGAGTAGTTTCTCTTCTTATGTACGCTTCGATCATTTTTGTAAAAATATTTTAAAATTATGTTGGCATTTACGATGACATCATCCATGTTGCATCATGGGATGTTGCCATCTAAAACTTGCCCAAAGTCAACTTTTGACTTTTTAGATATTTTGTAAATATCTTGTAAGATATTTTGTAAATAGTGGTTGGTTTCTTTTTGTCTTCTTTCTCCTTCTCCTTCTCCTTCTATAAATACTGGAATACTTGTATTCCAGGTGGACATTTTTTGTATGAAAAAGAGGTGAAGAGAGAAAGACTTTGTGCCTTCTTGTAACAGAAGAGATATTAATATATATGTTCAAACTTTGTGCTCAATATATGTGTTATTTGCATCAGATCTTTCTTAAGTTAGATCTATGTTTCTATTCTATTGGATTCATTCTTATTATCGTCATATGTTCATCAGTATTGCTTTGTTTGTTTATGCAAGTAAGTTTGGCTCTGTTTACTACTAGCCCAAAGCATAAACCCTCCGACCTTTTTGTCTTTGGAATTCATTTCTTTTCTCCCTTCAGATCTATCCTCCTCCATTCCTTCCTTCCTACCTTTCTATTCACAATTGGAACTACCTCTACTGGGATGAGATCCCAAACCCCCGAAGTTAGAATAGTGTATATTTACACAAATTTATGCTTGATAGAATAGTAATAAACTAGTTTTTCTTTGTTGTCTCAAATAGGTGCTATGCCCCGCTTTGTTGGCCTATTTCCCCATGATCCGCCTAACCGAAAAATTTTCAAACTAATAGTTTTTGGCGACTCTCTTTGGGTAATGAACTAAGGAAATAATTTAAAAACTTTAAAAATCACTACAGATTGTAAATTTTAACTCTTTGTTTAAAATTAAAATTTTTGCGTAGTGATCGAAACGAAAATTTCCTTATACAACTCCATAGATCGGGGCCAAGTAGAGACTTTTAGTTCAAGCTGAGTTTTTACAAAAACCTGTATATTTCCATAGATCTCGAGTTTCTAACATTTCATGATATTTTCAAAACCTTGTAAATTCAGTTCAAAGATCCGAAAATCAGCTTTCTAAATTAACCCACTTTTATCCTTGTTAATCTTTGACAGAAAACCACAATCGGTTGTTATTAAAGAGGATAAATTTTAAATATTAAAAAGGTACATGCTACTGATTTTTGCCAAAAAAATCAAGAAATCAGCAAGTACAAACAAATATTGTTGTAAATCTACTCTTAATTGTTGTAGATCCGAAAGGCTATCTTTGTGAGTGAATAATTTACTCATAGCAGAGAGCTTATGGAGAGGTTGATCCAAATTTTGATCTACTTCAAAGGAACAATTTCAGTATCACCCAAAGCATGATTTGCATCACTAAGCTCAATGAATCGATCACCTGTAAGTGCCTCGCCTCCATGAAGAAGCCGAATTTCACAAGATACCTCGACATCCGACTTGCAGTGCTCTTTTGCTAAGTGGAACCACACTCCTTGCTCATGTTCTTTTTCCCTCTTTTCAAATGGCTATAAATATTTTTATACCCCGGGAAATGTCATGGGCCCTCTAGCATCAACTGTTGCATCCAAGACACTCCCTTCCCAAAGTGGAAATCGTAAGAATTTCCCGAAATTTAATGGGAGTGGAAATCAAAGCAGAGATGCACACATTTCTATGTTTATTATGTCATGCAACATTCTAGATGTGAGTCATGAAGACGTGTTAGTACATGTCTTTCTTGAGACCTTGTAAGGGCTTGCATCGAATGGTTCCAACATTTACCACCGGATCCATCACTAGTTGGGCCACACATGGACTACATTTGAAGATAGGTACAAGCCTTCGAAAATGCATTCATGCTATTGTCATGAATCACTCACATGAAGAAGGAAGCCAATGAAACCATGCACAATTTTATCACCCGATTCAATTCGCTGATCAACAAGTGTGCTACCTACCATGTTGCCAACATTAGAGAATAAAAAGTGTTTCTTTGTGAATGCAATGAGTTCTAGAGTAAGTTTCTTACCTTTACAAGAACAAATACCCACCTTGGTTCTTGCTCAAGCTGCGACCATTCGGATAGAAGACAATCTTCTTATATCTGGTGAGTTAAGATGCGAGCCATCAAAATCAAAGGCTTCAACTTATTCTTAGGCTACCTCATCAGATCCAACATTCTAGAAAATGGCGAATGACTTGCTCTTATTAAAGAATCAATTGGCTCAAACATCATCCACTACTCCATATCGGGATATCCCACGGAGGAACTTTTCTCCCAAAAATTCCCCTCAAAGGCGCATTTGCCCGTCCGCTTCTCAAAGATTAGCAATTGAAGCCCCTCTAGTTAATGCCTTGGTTGAAATTGAAGAAGATGATACAAATTACTTAAGAAGCTTTGTCGCAAGGCGAAGATGATCAAGATGTCAAGAAACTAACTAACGACTCTATTATCATGTATATGGAGTTTGAAAACTAGGAATCGATGAAGAAGAGGGTACCCAAGGGTACACGAGTGGACAATCATACGCAGCTTTTACTCGCCAGAAGGAAAAGACGCAAAGGTTGCTCTTTGAAAAAAAAAAAAGGAAAAGGTTGTGGCAACTCCATCACCAACGATCGCTAAAAGAGGTAATCCCCTTCCTGCTCAACCTCCTGTTAAACCTGTTGTAAAGAAATATTTTCCTCCTGTTTCTCCTCCAAACCAGCCTTCTTCCAATTCCATAAAGACCAAGTAATCCTCCTCCACAAACATGAAATGAAGGACTCATTCCTTCGTTAGCACAACCCTTGGTCACATTCGATATAATTGATCATGCTAAAAAGACCAAGATTTAGATGTCTAAAGTTGAGTACCTTTAGTCCAACCCAGAGCAGCTTGTAAGATTAACTAAGTATATCCAAAGCCAAGATGTCATCCTTCCTCTTGCTTCCCCAAAAGTAATTCTTCCCACACCTCCTACGTCTCACGTAAATGTTGCCTTGACTTCTGCGTCGGGGAAAATTGAACCTTTTTACCTATCTCTCTTGATCAATGGTCATAAACTAAGAAATTGTATAATTGATTCTAGAGCTTCTGATAATGTCATGCTAGCCAAGGTCACCCATGCTTTGGGCCTCACACTTACCAAACCTTTTGGCAAATGTTACTCCATGGAAACCAAGCAAGTACCATTGATTGGTCAGATCAAAGAGGCATAGTTCGCATTCACAACATTTCCTAAGAAAAGGGTAAAAATGACTATTCTCATAGCTAATATTCCAACAGCATATAGGATATTGCTAGGGAGGAGATTCTCAGAAAGAAGTTGGTGGGGAAATTCATATGGACTGGTCCAAAGCCAGGATTCTGTCAAAGGAGTGATGCAGATGTTGGAACCAGAGACACAAAAGAAATATCTAGTCACCAACTCTGATAACCCTAAGGCTCATATTCTTTTCAAATCATCAGGGATGGGAAACTACTTCTTGTCCACCGACTCAAATAAAATGGACATTCTCATCTAAAAAGAGGATCTCAACAAAGTATGGACATTGCAGTTTGATGGTAGTTCAGACAACAAGTGGATGCGGTTGGGGCGCGTTTATATCTCCTAAGGAGGATATTTTCCCTTTTTCTTTCAAGTTTCAGTTCTTCAATACAAATAATACCGCCAAGTATGAATCCTTATTACTTGGCATGCAAGCTACAAAAGAGAAAGGAATCAAAATCTAAAAGTGCAAGGTGATGCTTTGAGCTAATTGTCAATCAGTGAAAGGGATATACCAAGTAAAGAATGTCCGGCTCTGTGACACTACCGCAATGCACTATGGGATAACATAGAAGAGTTTAATGCTTTCTTAATTAAAGCAGTTCTCCGAGCTCAAAATGACATGGCTGATTCATTGGCCATCTTAGCATCCCTCATGCTCCCTCACTCGGGGTTAAAAATGGATATATATATATATATCATTGAGGTGGTTTTTCACTTGAGTGTACCGGATAATTCACAAGACCTTTGGTAAGTGTTCAATGATGACAACTAGCTTATAGATTTTCCGGAGAAAGATAACAATTTCAAAGAGCTTCATTTTGATGGATCAAATTTTGTGTGTCATGAGTCTCTCACGAGTCAAGCACATGAATCAAAAGATAGAAAGTTGATATAGCTCAAAGGAAATAAGATTCCAAAGGTTTGGTTTCCTTAGAAGTACTATTTGATAATCATGACCATTTTGTTAAGAAAAAGTGACAGGATGATCCTTCCTCTTCTCTCGGAAATTGAATCTATCAACTGGTATCATGGAACATCCTCGTTCCGTGAACATTGGGAAGTGTTTTACGCCCAAGGAAAAGCAAAAATTCATCAAGTTGATGAAAAATTACATGGATGTATTAGCATGGTCTTATGTTGATCTCAAGTCTTTCAAGCCAAAGGACATTCAACACGACATCCCGCTCAAGGACGATGTCAAGCCTTTTCGTCAAAAGCAAAGACATTACAACCCCAAAATCTCGAGTACCATCCAAAGTTGAAATTTAAAAGATGCTAGATGTAAGAATTATTTTTCCAATTCATCACAGTACCTGGGTTACAAATATTGTGCCTGTGTGGAAGAAGAATGGTGAGATACGCATATGCGTGGACTTTCACAACTTGAACTAGTCATCCTTAAAGGATAACTATCCACTACCGATAATGGATCAAGTGCTACAGAAGTAACCGGTTCAGAAATGTTGTCTATGCTTGATGGTTTTTAGGTTACAATCAAATTCAAGTCACGCCTGAAGATCAGTTCAAGACAACATTCACCACCCCTTGGGGTACCTTGGCCTACAGAAGGATGTCGTTCGGTTTGATCAACACAGTGCCACTTTCCAACGAAATGGACTTTGCATTCAAAGGTATGATGGGAAAGGTCATTGTGGTTTACCTAGATGACCTGACCGTGTTCTCTAAGAAATGAAATGATCATTGTGATCATTTAGAACAAGTCTTGATCAGATGCCGAGAGCACGAGATTTCACTAAATCCCAAAAAGTTAGTTTTTGGGGTCACTGAAGGAAAGCTGCTAGGACATGTCATCAGTAGAGAGGGAACTAAGATAGATGTTGAAAGAGTCAAGGCTATCCAGAGCCTTACTTTTTCTACAAGAAATACTGGTGTTCACTCTTTCTTCGGAAAGGTAAATGTTCTCAGACGCTTTGTTCCGATTTTCCGAGAAGACTCGTCATATATCTAATATGATGAAAGGATCCCAAAATTTCAATGGAGTGAGGAAGGAAAGGCATCATTCCAAGACATAAATACTTCCATCGCTTACGCCCTATTCTCGTGTCTCTTGACTTCAAAGCAAATACTTCATCATGTATAGTTATGCGTCTCGCGCATAGTGTATCGCTATCTTGATGCAAAAGAACTATAAGGATATTGAATCCTTGATTGATTTCATGAGATCTCCTCTTAAGCCACATGAACTAAAGATGTCATAGTTAGAGAAGCATGCCTTTGCCATGGTAAAAGTAGTCAAAAATTTCCACTACTACATTACAATTCTCATACAAAGTGGTGTTGGTTCCGGCATACTGCCGTTAAGTCTATCCCGACTCAACAGAGTTAGGGAGCTTACGAGGAATTGGATCACAAAGGTCCAAGAATAAAATCTAGACATCAGACCAACCAATTTGGTAAGGGGTAAGGGCCTGTGTTAGCTAATGGCTGAAAATAAAGACTCAGAGGTACCTGAGGAGAAAACTGCTCATGTTGATGGAGAATAAAATGAACTGGAGAAAGTGGATTCTTTGCCCATGGTTTTGTTTGTCACAACCAATGATGAATGGTATTCTGACATCACATTCTTTCTCACCTATGGAGAGTGCCCAATTCACCTAACCACTAAGGAAAAATGAGCGGTAAAGCTCAAAGCCGTAAAATATGTCATATGGGATGACGGATTGTACAAACGTGGAATTGATGGTGTTTTTCTATGATGTGTTGACAAGTCGCAACATATAATATTGTTGGAAAGTTTTCATGACTCAAAGCATGTGGTGGTCACTTATCCTCATCCATGATAGCACATAAAATCATTTGGGCTAAGTACTACTATTGTCGACACTATTTCAAGATGCAACCACCTAGGTAGCAAAGTGTGAACTTTGTCAACAGCGGTTTGTTGGCAAACCAAAGTTATTTGCATTCCCCTCGTGCCCTGTCATCATCGATGAACCATTCAAGAAATGGGTAATTGATTTCATTGGAGCACTCAATCCTTAATTGAGTGTTGGACATAGTTACGCCCTAACAAAGAATGGATTACTTCACGAAATGGGTGGAGACCATACCTGCCAAGTATGCCACTTCGGAAGTTGTTTGCAACTTCATCAAGGAAAATATTATTGTGAGATTTGGCATTCCACACAAAATCGTTCATTTGATAATGCTTCCAAATTCTATTCACATGAAGTTATTGGTTTTTGCTAAGAATACGTAATAACCTTGGCTCATGCTTTTGATTATTATCCTTAGGAAATGGTCGGAAAAATCTAGAAACAAGAACCTAGTAACTATCATACGGAAGCTAGTTGACAAAAATCAACGGTCTTGGCACAAGTCATCAGATGATGCTTTGTGGGTGGATCGTATCACCCAAAGATATCTCTCGGCATGTCACCTTTCCGGTGTTGTATGGAAGCGATGTTGAAATCCCTATCTCGTAGAACTTCCCGCTTGCGCTTGGCTTGAGCAATCAAAGATGAAACTTTTGAGTTCACTTGAAAAGAGGATTATGTACTGATGGAACTTGAAGAAAAGTGAGTGAAAGTGGTCAACAAGATTACTAAACATCATAATCAAGTTAAGAGGTTTTTCGACAAGAAATCTACGTAGAGAGATTTCCAAGTGGGAGACCTCGTTCTTCTATGGGACAAATGAAGAGAACCAAAAGGTATGCACGGAAAGTTTGATTCTCTTTGGAGATGGCCATACAAGATCAAGCAACTCAACGGAGAGAATAGTTTTTATCTCTAATATCTGGACAGAACCAAGCTCCCACTTTCCTATAGCGGGTTGCACCTGAATATTTTTAGGAAGTAGAGCTTTCTCTCTTCTTTGTACAATTTGCTTTCGTCGTGTGTTTTCTTTCAACGTGTGTTTGCCTTTGTTGTGTGTTTACTTTCTATTTGTTGTGTGTTTCCTTCCTCCCATTTTTGGTCGCCCTTGTTTTTGACTCTCTGTAACCCAATGGATAAGCACATGAAATCTGGGATTCTCTACCCTTAAGTTTCACTTAAAGATAGTCCCCAGAAAGAGCCAGTTGTTATCCTATAAAATTGACAAGGGCAATTTTGTAGGTAACCATACCAAAATTCTATTTTGGTCCCTAAGAAAGTTTTTTGACGTTTGAAATGGCCTATAACTCCCTTCCGAAAATCAAGTTTTTCAAGAACTTAGCCATCTTTACCTTTTTGAACTAGGTGCAAGAAATGTTGTGTCGACACAATGAAAATATGCACCCCTTAGAAAATCCTTTGGCACCCAAAATGACATGTCAACATCAATGAAGTTGTGCCCCTTTGGCATAGGAAATGACATGTCAACATTATTAAACATGTGCCAAATATGTGTGCTAAGGCACGGGAAGTGGTATGTCAACATACCAAAATGTGCGCTAAGTAAATTTTCCTAAGGTGCTAGAGATATCATGTTGACATCATGAAAATTGCGCCCTTTATACCCTTTGGCACTGAAATTATCATGTTAACATCATGAAATATGTGCTAAGGTGCTAAGAGTATTATGTCGACACTAATGAGATTGCGCAAGGCACATTTAAACCCATGTCGACACTCTAGATTGTGTGCCAAAGAAAGTTGGTGAAATAATTAATGCCAGGTTTTCTATAAATAGGTGCTCAACACCTGTCATTTTCATGAATTGAAAATTGTGAAAAGTATTTCTTTCGCACTGTCATCACCATCCTTGTCATCCCCACATGTCATTTTTTGATCTTATGGACCCCAACGTCATCCTTCGTCCTTTATAAAATCGGGTAAGTGGCTTCTATCATCCTTGTTATTGTTATGGTTTTTGTTTCTTGGTTATTGTTAGGTTTTAGGGTTTTTATAAACCAAAAGGTTAAATCTAAAAATGAAAAACCTAACAATCCATAATAAACTGGAAACCCCTTTTCCTCTCCTTCCAGATCTACAAATTTGGAAGGTCCCTACCTCTAAAACTACCTAAGGCCTTTTCCCTACTTATTATCTTGTTGCAAAACCTCTCTTTACCATTTGAAGAAACCGAGAAAGAGAGGAAATATGAGAAATTGCAAATAAATCATTGAAAACCTTGGTGCACTATCCTCACCTGCAACATATCCCTAACCCGCACCCAGTATAAAAAAACTTAGCAACTTTTGTAAGGGTGCAAGTGCATCCTACATAATATCAACATTGGATTTTGTGCACTCTAAATCTGTGCCAAGTGCTTTTCCTTTGGCGCATTGATCTCCTTTGCAACATCTTCTAAGATTGCACCTTGGGTGCACTTAAAAGCCATGCGACATCATCCTTTTCAGTGCCCAGCTAAATAAAATTTACTAAGGCGCAGGTGCATATTCCTTGACATCAACATGACATGTTGTATGTTATAAACCTCGCGCCCTATGATTTACCCTTGGCGTAACTTTTCTCCTATCAACACAGGCAGATCTTTTTCCATGTCAACATCCTCAAAAGTGCACCTAACGTTTTCAAGCCTCTGCTGAAGCATGCTATAAACTCCCGCACCTTGCGCCTTGAGCCCTATAATTTCTCATTCTTCTTTTTGCAAGCTTTCATTATGAATAACATGACGGTTGACATGGATCTTCTATGTTGGACCTCCTTGATTCTCCTTGCAGAACAACAATAGCCATCCTTAAGCTCACACATGTCTTCATCAAGCAAAAAGCCAACCAAGTCTAAAGGAAAAGAAAAGTTGACAGAACAAGAGATGAAGTACAAATATTAGAAGGTCGGGATGTCCGATTCATACCCAGAGATTGATCTCGACATCGAGACTCCAAGCTTGGGCATATTGATATGGAAGACCTTTGGGTGAGAACCAACTAGGCTACTAAGTGGCCCCTGGATGAACAAACTAGTGGGCAAAGTGGATTGCACTTTGCACTGGCCGCTAAGTAAGTCTTTGTGAACAATGAATTTATAGTGTTGGTTACCCATTGCTATAATAAAGGCACAAGATGTGTCGAGGATAAGGAAGGAAAGATGATCATCAACCTAATAGCTTGTTATTTTGAAATAACCTGGGCATTCCTCATCATAGGTAATATGTCGCCATAAGCCTAGAAGACCGCAAGAAAGCATGGGACAAAAATGATGATAAATGTATGCAAATGATAAACAAACTATATCTGAAAAACAAGAAGTTGGTTAGTAGATGGCCACAAACCATCAACTCAAGTGACTTCAATGAGGAACTGAGTGATACAATCACCTTCCTGAATAAAATATTTGGGCTTCCTAATGCCCATTATTTCCATAAATGGATGCTGAGGTACTTAGAGACCATGAGCAAGAATGTTCCCGATCAACATTTTGGCTGGGGAGAAATCATCAGCGACACCATCTTCCAAGAGCCTTCAATAGGTCCTCACAACTGGGAAGTTCTATCTCGAATTCCTACGTTGTATACGTTGCAAAGATCGGTGAGAGATTTCATAGGCTGGTTCGAACTAGGTATGGCCCCAAGTCAAAATATATGAATTCTACCCAGAGCTAAGGCTCGAGAACAACATCCCCTAGTTCTCAAAAATCAACGACGCCTTCTTCTATGAGGTGATCTACCTATTGAGTCCGAATACGAGACACGGTCTAACTAGCTCGAGCGTGATTGCTACCATGAAGAAATGGGGAGCATTGTTCATATATTTCCCCTTGTTCACATATCTCAAAGCAAGTAAATTTTTTTGGTGAACCGAAAAAGCTACCAAGATACGGGACCCAAGCTGATCCTCTTACGGTTGTCAAGGCAACTAATCACATACCATGAGAAATGCATGAAGAGAAAGAAGGGAGGGACTCCACTCCCCCTTACGGTGGGGTGATACACCCGCACCACACCGGCCAAAGCACGAGAAATGTATGTTGAGCTTGAATTGATGAATCTAAAGCATAACTTCCCAACAAGGCCTACATTCGATTGTCGGGTTACCTCCCAAAGGGAAAATTGATCCCATTCATGTCCCCGAGATTGAGGACATCTACATCGACCGACACATGAGATAGATATCGGGTGAAAGGATCACTCCCAGCCTAGCTCGGCGAAATCATCCATTATGGCATAGCCATCATTCCAAAAGGATTCCTAGAGCCCGATCAATAAATTGATCAATTTTACCTTAACACGGATGAGGATGATTAGCCATTTGTAGAGATTGATAGAGCTAAGGCACCGAAGACCATTCAGGAAAGGGTCAAGCCCACGTTACAGCACACCAAACATTGGTGCAAACATAATGGTCTCACCTACCTCGGGGTAGATTTCACTACTTCCCCTTTGGGTAGAGCGCCTCCAAGATCGGCCCGAACCAAAAGGAAAAGGAAAAGATAAGGAGGGAGAACCAAGAAAACAGAAGAAACTCTTGAAATCCCTCCTACTGCTTCTGAGAAGCAAGTGGTTGACCTGGTGTCTCTAAGTAAAGAAGAAGAGACCACCGAAGTTCCAACAGATACATCCACCCAGGATGTTATCCTAGCTACAACCACTGAGGTACCCACCATTCCTTCTTCCACTCCTTCTCCTCCCCCTGTCGTTGAAGTATCTATTCCAATGGATGTTTCTTCTTCTCTCCCTTCCTCCCTTCCATCTCCCACCTCTTCCATCTTCTCCTCTCTTTCAGATTTGTCACCTAGTGTTCCCTCCATCCCATTACATATCCCTTCCTCCTCCATGTCCTTTTATTCCCATGTAGTAACTCCAGGCCCCACAAGCAGCAACACGTTGGACTCCTTGTCGATGCCACCACCAAGTGTCTCAAAATTCTTCCCGTGATCCCTTGCCACTTCCCCTTTCACCCCGCGTTTCTTCTTCCATTCCCTCTACTCCCTCTCCCATAAGTCCAAGCTAGATTTCTGACCATCTGGGTCAACTCAAGAGAAAGGTTCCCATCACACCCATGGAATTCTCTGTCATTCCGAAGAAGGGACCCAAGAAGCAAAAAGCTATAACTCGCTTCTCTAAGAGTGTTTTAGAGAGAGAGTCATGGAGATTGCATATCCAGATCCCACCAAAGAAAAGAAAGATCTGTCTCCTACAGACTTTATAGTGACCCAAGTCATGATGGGAACCTCATCTAAAATCCTACAAGGAGAGGCCTTATCTACTATAGATGCTCTCTGTAAAAATCTTTAGGAAGAAAAAGAGGAGAAGAGAATACTCAAGGAGCAAAACAAACATCTCCTCCAAGCATTGCAGAGAATGGGAAACGCCGCTTATAATCAGCTGCTTTGCCAAACCTATCAAGTTCTCAGTCAGGAAAAGATAAATGAATACACCAAGATTGGCGAACAAGGTGTGGTAGTATCCTCCTGGATAGAGTGAATCCTTAGAGATAGTGAGGAAATGATCAAGAAATACATAGCGCTCTACCAAGATATTAATCAAGCAAATAAAGAGCTATAAGAAGTAGTAGGATCCCTCTTCAAAGAGTTGGACAATGCCAGATTGTAACATGAAACATTCCAAGCAATGGCTAATTGTTTAGCCGATGATCTATTAAAGGTCACTTCATTGATCACCCGGGAACATAACAAAGCTCTCATCACTTTAGATTATCAAGTTGATCAAATGGAATTTATCCTGGAGAGGATAGATAAAATCAAGGATGAAGCCCTGGATGCAAAATACAACATGGAGCAGATGGTTACAAAGATGTCTCCAAGGATGCTCAATGAATCATTCACCTTGAGGGAGGCAGATGATACAATCCATCTCTTCAAGGATATCACAACCCAAGGTTTGGTGCCAGAGGTCACTTTTGACCGAGAATCTATCAATAACCTTCTGGCTTGCCACGATTTCATTGGATTCTTGATCGATGCATGCAAAGAGTATGCCGGATTATGAGACAAGCTCAAAAATGAAAAGGAAACTTGTAAAGTCATTGGCAACCATTTCAAGGGTCTAGATGATAATCAACTTCAGACAATGATTATCAATTTTATGGAATACCAAGCTCAGTGTCACATCGCCTCTCCCGATCGAAGCAAGAATATTTCGGAGGGGAATCATTACGGTTAGTGGAGGCTAATCAGGGTTTTGGTGAGCTAGCATAGGCACTCGATAATGGAGGAACATGATTCTACCTAGCATATAGCTTGCTCATGAGTGAAGATGAGGTGACAAAGGAGATATCTTGATTTTATTTAAGAATGAATTTGGATCTAAAAAGGGGGGTGCGAGTAGAGATATGTGTGTGGAGATGTATGCGAATGAGGGAGATAGAGGCAGCGATGAAAGAGAGAGAAGAGATGATGCAAGAGACCAGTCAAGAAATATTTAGGTGCATGGAAGAATATAGTTAGGGCTCTCTGTGCAGAGTCATTTTGTAGGGTTAGAATGTCATTCCATGATGTATTCTACCTACTATGGACCCTGTTGATGTAATATGGCTATTGTAAATGGTTACAAATCAATATATGATGCTTTATTCTAAATATCTATGTTTATGGTCCAAACCCTAGTGTGTTTCATATTGCTCATGATTCAAATCTCATTCTCTTATGTTGTTGTAATGTTTACATTTATATCATGGTGCATTTGTGCTTAGAACTAGTTTTTATACCTTTTTATTATAATAAATGCATGTATTTTTGTATCGATATGTATTTCTCCACTAATGGCAAAGTATTCTTAAAAGGATCACATAAAGGAGGGGCTCGGTGCTAGTGCACACCTCGGGTGAATGCCCAACTAATTTTGGGTGATAGGTCGTTGCACTTGGGGTTTAAAAGGGAGTATGTAAAAGGAGGCTAC
Organism: Taxus wallichiana var. yunnanensis; assembly: GCA_018340775.1. NCBI lineage: Eukaryota > Viridiplantae > Streptophyta > Pinopsida > Cupressales > Taxaceae > Taxus > Taxus wallichiana. Next base: position 676,475,352 of record CM031237.1, on the reverse strand, counting down.
ATTTTGGTTCTATTGTCGGGACCTCTTTTGAATTTGTTGTGAGAATGGTGTGTGATAACAGAATGCTTAACCTTGGATAACGTCAAGACTTGGCTTAAAATCAAAAAGGACGAGTTTACGCAGAGATTTAGTATTGGATCTAAGTTTGATGTAGAGGAACACTTGTATCATGAGCTCTATGAAACATTATTTTCGTTTTTCCTACTAGATTTGTATGAATTGTTGTTGGCATATGAATCAAGGAAGAGTTGGTATTATAGACCTTGTGTTTGGACATAAGAAGAGTATAGGGGGATACATGATGTTTATCCGACCGGACTCATGTTTTTATAAGTGTTGGAGTGGAGTGTTGAGTAGATATACCTTGGAATACACGTGGTTACTACATATTCTTACCCAGAGATTGTTGAGTTTGAGTTCTTAAGGGAGCCAAGAGGATCATTCTTATGTGCTATACCATTAGCCATTAAGATATTGATCATCACTCGAGTATGAAGGAATTTCCTATGGTTGGCTAGCTTAACACTAGGTGTGGGCGTCAAGTAAGCTAGTGGTGTGGTAAGAGATGGTGGACCATGCAACAAAAATGGAGAGAGAGGAGAGGAAAATCAAGTATAATGAAGTGTGAGAAAGGGAGTTGGTGAGACAACTTCAATTTTCAAGAGTGATGGACTTATGGAGGTAGATGTTGCGGGAAGGATTTGAGGTTCACGTGGAGAACATGGAACCTAAAGCAAATCTGTACTACCCCATCTTGGAAAATGGGAGAGAAACCTTCTTGGCTTTCGGTGAGAGTTTTTCATATGGAGAAAGGAGAAGAGCCATAGTCATGCATCTTAGCCCACCTTGTGACCAAACCCTACTGCTTAGTTTTCCCATTCCTACGATAAGTGTTGTTAACCTGGTTGGGGTTAGTATTGGTGGTTGAGAAACACCTAGTAGATATAATTTTTCATTTGGTTCACCTATGGTAGCATAAACATTTCTTGTGTTTGGAGGCATCCTATTTGGTGCATCATTTGGGCAAGGTGTGGGTACACATTGTTTAGGTATCGCATCTAGAAGTGGTTCAATGTCATATAATATCAACACACGCTTTAGCGTGATAGTGTGTACATAGATTACAACCGCATCAAGACCCTTACCTGTGATAAGAGGAAGATCTAGTGGATCCAGAGGAATAGGAGCTAGTGGATTTGGTGGAGGAAACATAGGAGGGAATCAAGGTCCGGATTCCATGGGCAAGGGCAACAACACCATCAATAGGTGTTTTATGAGATGTATCTTCAATTTTCTGATTATAAGGGTGTTAAGGATGTTACAGAGCATGTACACAAATGTGAATTACTATGGCGCACTAAGGGCACCACTACCCTAGAGTGGAAGTCAAGTCATTTTTCAACTACCTTACAAGGACTCACACATAGTACTAGAAGTATGACCCCATCAAATGGAAGAGGATTATATTATGTGCTAGTGTGATGCCTTTTTGGTGGAATTTCATATTCTTGAGTTTGAGAAAAGAGCATCAACACACTCAAGGAAATTTAGCAAGGTATGGTAGAAAGTGTGCAAGAGTATGATGCGTACTTTAATACTATTCTGTTAAAGTTTTCTAATGATATCCATCCCTCAAAACATGCTCAATGGTTTGTTGGAGGATTGATAACACCTTTTAGATGAGCGCTTTCCCACAAGACTTTCATGGATCTGCATGAGGCCTTGGATGCTTCTCTACACACTAAATCCATCATATACATTGACACCGGGTAAAACCATTTTTATAAACACATATTGTTGTCATGGAAAAATAACTTGAAAAATTGTCCGCAAACTCAACTCGATGAGACTTGTTGTGGAATTTGGTGAATGGATTGTGAAATAAAAGGACACACGAAGGATAGTTACCCTCAAAATTTGGTGTGCACTATGTCAATAGATTGTGAAAATTTTCACTGAGATCATGATCTGAGTAGATTCTCATTGTTACAACATGCAATCTGTAAGAATGTGACCTCTTATTGTAAAATTTTTATGTCCACTACTCACATGACATGAAGGAATGTCAAATGATAGAATAAATTCATGATGCTATTGATATTGGGGTGTTCTAGAATAGCATTGGGAGTAGTTCTAAGAATTAATTTCATCAATACAAAGGGCGCGCAGATGGAGGAGGTTGAGGAAGAGGATTTTGCAGAGGATTCATAGGACATAGCAGTCACGAGGGAGGAAGATGTGAATTCCCTCGTAGAACTTGTTACAATTATGGATCTACTAAAAACTATAAGTGTGAGTGTCTAGATTTTCTATAGTGCTCCTGGTGTGGAAAGAAGCATAAGTATGAGGAGTTCCTTGAGTTGTATGAGCACATGAGCTAGAAACAAAGGAAGGAAAAAAGTGTGGAAATGGTTAATTTAAAGTGGGTTGATCCATCATGGATTCCTAGGGTGGCATATAACCTTGAGTTGGAACTGTATTAGTAACTACGTGGGCGGAAGCCATGCACACCAAGGTAAGAATGAAAACAAAGGCCCCTCATTACATGAGAGGAATTATTACATGGAAAGTATCCTGATCCAAGCCATTAGAAGGAGGTTTACCAAGAGACCATGGAGGTGATTAGGAGCCTACAAGGGGAGATTCAATGTCTAAAGGAGCAATCATGGAAGTTGAGAGCGAGAAGAAGAGCGTTGAAGGCCCCTTAAGAACATGAATGAGGTTATGGAATTATGTTGAATGTTGCACCAGGAGAACATTATTCCTTTGTTGGGAGAATGGTTAAGAGAAAAAGTACCATGCACTGGAGGTGAGCATGAGAGACAAGTCTTACATGTTAATCTACCTCCTCATAGTATTGATTATGACAAGGAAATCACACTGAACACGGTGGTTGATGGATGGATTTTAAGAAACATATTGATTGACACGAGCACAAAGGTCAATGTCCTTACCCTAGATGCATGGAATCAGATGGGGAGGCCTCCATTGTAGTTGTCTTCAAATGTGATGTATATGGAAAATAGGAAAAAGGATATGCCCATTGGGGTTTTGAAGGATGCATCCATAACCATTCAAGGGGAAAAGTTTACTGGGGATTTTGAGGTTCTAGAACTTGCTGAGGAAGATAATTTCCCAACATTTCTTTGGCATCCCTAGTGTTACATGAATAATAATTATTTGCACTTCAACAAAGGGTACATTAGCTTTGAGAACAAGGAGCGATTCATTATTCCACAAAAATATGGGAGGTTTGTGCCCTATGTGGAACCCTTAGGAGAAGAGGATCTAGAAAAAAATATGTGTGTACCATCAAGAATATTGAAGTTATTCATCCATCAAGAAAGCAAGTCATTAAGTGGGAAAATTCTTAGTGCATGAGTGATATGACTAGCATTGCATGTGAAAATTGGGAACATGGGACTTATGAGTTGGTTAGAAGACAAGTGAAGGATACTAAGACTAGAGTGGTTAGAGCATGCTCAGTTAGGAATCTAAGAGGAAGCTAGTTACCTAGTTACATTAGGGAAGGAAACCCTGATTTATTTTTACGCTTGATGGAAGTCCAATGGACATTTTAAGTAGAAAGGAGGAATATGTTTACTTATACCTTGTATGGGACAATAGTGCGTTTGTGGGAAACCCATTGAGACAACCTTCTAGAGAGGTGTGAAGTGATAATCATGCTCTCTATTAGGTTTCTCCACAACAATGCACCATTTAAAATATACAACTATCATAGGAAGGATTATACCGAATTCCACATCCAAGAGTTTGAGAAAACATGGATGGTAGGCCTAGAAGCCTTGTCTCCTTCACTATGGGTGCAAAAGTTCTATTCCACGTTGCAGGGTTATGTGTACACATGATATATCCATTTGGAGCTACATCGTCAGATAGGAAATTGGAAAGAGTTGATGGAAAATATTATTCAAACTTTTGAGTATCTAAGTTTTAAGCCATCGATGAATGAAGCATGCAAGTAGTCAAGCACCTTACCTTTGGGGATAGTTCCATGGTTGAGGACCAAATCCTGGATTTATTAGGGGAACCTAAGCAAGGGTTGCACTTCATGTAAGAAGAGCGGAAGAAGTACATCTTGAGTGCACCTTCCTAGGAAAAAGAAAAGGGTAAGTTGGTATACCTAATAGATGATGAGGAGGTCAAAAATTTGGATGTTTCTCATATAGAAGGTACCTGCGAATTATTATTAAAAGTGGATGAGAAAGCACGTGCCTACCATGAGCCCTTGAAAACAAAGAAAGTTAACATTGGTATAGAAGCAGAGCTAAAAGAAGTTGTCATTGGAGATTACTTTACATTGACGATGAGGAAGTTTCAAAAAATAGTTGAGTTGTTGCATGACTTCCAAGACTTTTTCCCACATAGGGTATCATTATCCAAAATTCACCCCAGGGTAAATTTTTATAACATACATTAAATTCTTTGGTCCCGAGCAAGATAGATTGATTCAAGAGAAAAATTATGTTTGATAAGATTTTTCTAACTCTCTGTCCAAGAAGAAAAGAGCAAGTTTTAAAAAGGGGTGAAAAAGTTGCAAAAAAACAAGCTTGGAGGATAAAAATCATGAAAATCGGCTAAGTCCTAGTCCAGTAAGCATCATGGGATAGTTGGGACGTTGGGCGAGAATCGAAGGTGAAAGGCCGTCAAAGCGGTCCGCTGCAGAATAAAGGGACATCTAGGTGAAAGGACGATTGAAGGATGTGAAAAGGTGAAGTGGCCGCAAAGAGGGACAAGGAAGCCCATTTTGGGCGGTTCGGAAGAATTTGTCCCAGATAGCACTGGGACAGTTGGAACAAAGGGACGCGTGGGACGCGGAAAGCCGAAGGAGCCGAGAGCCAATCAAATCACGCCATGTGTCTTCGCCTCAAAGAGGGATAGGGAAGCTTGAATCGGGTGGATCAGAGGAATTTTTCCTTGACAGTTTAGGACATCCGGACAAAGGGGACGCAAGAGACGCAAAAAGTTGGTAGGCCAGCGGACGAATCGGGAAATGCCACGTGCACAAGGAAAACATCCAAAATTTCAAAGGGCAAGGATGAAGGGTCACCCGCAAACGAATCAAAATAGGACACGTGTCCAATGGAGTAGGGAAGTGTGGAGCTCGGGGGAACTTTGAAGTTTTTTGCAAAAGTTCTTCGGCCAAAAACTAAAAAGCAAAGGTCTTCCCCGCGCCCCTGTCAACCAATCAATGCATGCCACGTGTCCCAGTGGCGGGCGCGGGGGAAAATGGGAAATTTTCCAAAGTTACAAAAAGTCAAAACTTTCAAGGAAAACCCATGCGTAAGGGAAGGAGAGAGAATTACTCATCCAATCAGCACCGACACGTGTGTAAATCTAGTGTGGCGGAGAGCGCGGGAAAAAGTTCAAAACCCGTTTTTGTCTCTGCATTTTGTGCCCTAAATCTTCAAATCGCCATATCTTTCGATCTAGAGTTCAGATTTACATGTTCTTTATATCATTGGAAAGCTTATAAAATTCTCTACATGATTCAGGGGTCAATTTTGAATTTTGGTTTAGTTTTAAGAGAGAAAATTCAGAAACGGCTCTGGTACGTGCCCATGGCCAGAAATGACATTTCAATGACTAAATTTAATGCAGAATGGGTCGCACTCTCCTCCAATTTGGTCAAAAATGATAGGGTATGGGTTTGTAAGGTCCCCCATGCCATTTTAATGCATTTTTAGTTAAGGAGGAATGGGCTCTCACGTTTTGTATGTTTTCTCTCTCCTGGGCTTGACCCATGCAATGTAAAAGCCAGATTTGGCTCATTTCTTAAGTGTGGAACACTTTTGGCATAGCAGACTTCTTCTTTCACCTCCAGCAAGTGATTGTTACAAGAATCAGACCTCTTCAAAGATTGTAATAGTTTTTCTACCTCTCTGAGGTTATAATGCACTGGTTTGGACATTGGAAATGATAATGCAAGCTTTGTGAATGGGTTTCAGTCCTTTGTTTGTATTATTTGCTTCATTTCAAATCCTAAATTATATCTTATCAGCCTGTGTATGTTTTATGTTGCAATCTTTGGTTTGTGTCTATTTGCATGAAAAAATATTCACCACTCCTTTTGGTGCATCACCATCTTTAGTTAGTTTCAATTTTTGCATTTCTATCCCTGTCTCCTTGCAATTTAGAGTAGGATCGGGATCTCGAACCTCTCGTAGTTGTGTAAATATAGATCTAAATCAGAGGAGTTTGAGGAACCAGCCTCTAATTTGGAGATTCCTCTCTCAGTTTCACAAGTCCCACACTTGGAGAGAGGTTTCCATGTTGTGCAATCACACTGGATGCCTAAGACATCATTTAGAACCTTGATTTGCATCCAGGGGTGCTGTGATTTTGCACTAACAGTACCATTAATTAAAGGGATTTCATCACTCATTAGGTTAAAATACGTATTAAGTTAAAATAAGGTGCACATCCCGAGAAAGATTCCCTACATGATTAATCTAAATTTACACGTAAAAGTTAAAGAGAGATTAATAAGATAATAGAATTCAAAATCATCAAGCAATTAAGGAATTTGAATGGGTGAGCCCAATGGTGATTAGTATCAAGAAGGATGGAAGGATAAGGATATGTGTAGAATATAGAGACTTAAATGTTTTATGTGTCATAGATCCTTTCCTGTCAAACCCCATTTCTTGAAGAGATCTTGGAAGGTGCAAAGAGAGCGAGAAATCTATTATTTTACAGATGGATTCTCAGGTTATCACTGGTAAAGATTACAAAAGAATACCAGAAAAGACTAATTTTACCACTAAATGGGATATTTTTTCTTATACAGTTATTCCCTTTGGGATTAAGAACGTGCCTACGATGTATTTTCACGCATCATGGTACAAGCCTTTCAAGACTTCATCCATAAATTTCTACAAGTTTACTTGGATGATTGGATGGTATATGGGTTAGTAAAGGATCATTGTGACAATTTGAGATTGATGTTTGAGAGGTGTAGGTAGTTAAGTATCTCTCTAAACATTAAGAAATGTGTCTTTGCTACTCCTTTTGGCACATTACTAGGTCACATTATTTGCAAGGAAGGCTTATTGGTAGATCTTGCCAAAGTTGTTATTTTAGGTCTGGAGGATCCTACCAATAAAAGTGTAGTTACATGATTCTTAGGGAATACGGGTTACTATAGAAAATTCATCAAAGGTTATGTCGAGATCTCCACACCATTGGAAGATTTGTTGAAACATAAGATTAAATTCTATTGGGGTGAAGCACAACAAGTGATTTTGACACATTGAAGAAGAAACTTACTACTCTGTGCCTATTTTGCACTTTCCCTCTTGGGATAATCCCTTTCATATATATGTGGATGTGTCGGTATGGTAATTGGAGTAGTTCTAGCACAACTTAGATAAAGGATTTTTGATCACCCTTTGTGTTTTACAAGTAGAAAGCTAACTCCAATTTAGAATAATTACATAACAACGGAGTGTAAAGCATTGTCTACGTTGCATAAATTCAGAAAATACTTATTGGCTACTCCATTTATATTTTACACAAATCATATGGCACTCAAATACTTGGTGAACAAGCCTATTTTGCAAGGGAACATATGTCAATGGATCTTATTGTTTTAGGATTTTGAGTTCTTAATCGTTGTAAAACTAGGAAAGAGCAATTTGGAACCCGACCATATTTTATAGATTAACTCAGTGCAAGGATGCATAGAGCACTAAGGACACAATGCCATATGCACAATTTTTCAGACACAAGCACATGCCCTATGATTTGGAGGATATTTTTATTTTCTTACGAATGGGTGTGGCGCTTGAAGGAATGAAGGCCTTGGAGAAAAAGCAGTTGGATATACGCATCCCACCCTATATGTTGATTAATAGAGACCTATACAAGATAGGTTGGGATGAGGTTTCACGCCATGTGTATTGGAACATGAACGTACTATAATCATGGAGGAAACTCATGGTGGCATTATGGGTGGTCACTATGCAGGAATGTGACCATATGCAAGATCCTATTGTAGGTCTTTGGTGGGAGATAGTTTATAAGGATTGTATAGAGTATTGCAAGGCCTGTGACCATTTTCAAGCACCTTGGTAAGCTAGGGAAAAGAGATGAAATTCCATTAAGACCTATTACTAGTGCAGAACCATTTGAAAAATGGGAAATTGAATTTGTGGGACCTATTTCCCTAGCTACGCAAGACAAGTTCACGTTATATTATCACTTATATAGACTATCTTACAAGGTGGGAAAAAGCAGCACCTACGAAGGATTACACTGCAACTACAACAACTAGGTTCCTATGGGAGAATATAATCAATAGATATGGATTTCGTTGAGTTTAACTAGTGATAGGGGTACTCATTTTTTGAATGAGACAATTAGAATCTTATTAATGGATTTTATGGTGGCGCATCACAAAACTATGCCCTATCACCCTCAGGATAATGGAACTATTGAGGCCTTTAACAAGATTCGAGTCACACCTTAACTAGAATTTGTGATGTCGGAAGAAGGGACTGGGATGATAAAGTATTTGTAGTACTATGGGCATATCACACAACTTATAAAATATTGAACAAAGCCACTCCTTTTCAATTGGTATTTGGCGCAAAAGCGGTTCTACTGTGGAATTCATGTTACCATCCCTACGCATATTGTGCGTGTAGGAGGATTGGCTAATGAACAAGCATTAGAGGAGCGTATTGATAAACTTATGGAGTTGGATGAGAGGCGAGCCATTACCAGATGGAGTCAAAAGATGGAGAAAGTACAAAAAAGACATGACATGATCATCATATTAAAAAAAAATTTTGAGGTTGGGAAGATGGTTCTTCTATATGATTCAAAAATTTTGTGCCATCCTGGAAAACTTAAAGTACATTGGTTGGGACCATATGTTATATCCCATATACTTGATTCAGAACTTTCCATTATATGTGCTAGATGAAACACGGTGTTTCGACTACTTCAATGGGAATAGGTTGAAGCCCTACTATAAATAAGTCTTTAGTGTGTTTGTAAATAAGTAGTATTGTCCATGTATGTATTTTAGGTTTTCCTTAATGCATTTTCCTTTATATGTTTTTCCTTTCATCATTGTTATGCTTTGTCTTTTAGTTTCACTTATTATGGGTGTGATTTCACGTCGGTAGCCAATTACTATCTAAATGGTTTTATGCGCAGAGAACCACGCAACTATTTAGTGTGGGGTGGAGAGTGTAAAGAAGAGTTTCAGTGAATAGTGCGATAAGAAGCAAGTGTTGGGAGTGATGTTGATTTGTGTCCCGAATGAGAAGATAAAAAAGCATGTGGATTTAGAAGAGCGTGCATACCAAAAGCGATTATGGGTGGAGATTGGTGTCAAAATCTTTATAAAAACCACGTATAATGATAAAAGTGTAGAGCAACATGAGGTAGGTAGTGACAAGAACTAGGCTTAAGATGCAGAGGAAGATTGAATTCAATGTTATGAGTGCACGTAAGGTTATGTGGTTGATGCTTTTTTGTGTGCCAAAAGATTCTGAGAGTTTCACGCAAGTTCGCACACAAAGTAAAAGTGTTAGACAAAACATGTGGGAGGATAACGTTGGAAAAAGATGATTTTAATGCGATTATATGGTGGTAGGTGGCATAGAAATTAATTTAGAAAAAGTAAAAATCTATAAATAGAAGGTCAAGGTAAGTTATTTGTTTTACCTTGCATGTTTTTAAAAGCTCTTGCGAACTAGGGCATCCTTACGAGAGAATTTGTGAAGAGTTGCGTGTGAAGTAGAGAATTTGATAGATTTTTGAACTAGATTGGAACGGAGTACACAGTGTGCACAGAGGAGATTGTTTGGTGGATTCCCACGAGTGTTTATGTTGTCTTGTGGAAGAATATTTTTCCAGGTTAGGGTTTGTAGAGCTAGGGCATGAATTTTGAAGAAATTTTGTAGGAGGAGGGAATTGAGAGGATTAAGCGGTGTTAAAGCAAAGACACGAGGAATAATTTACAAGTTCTTGACGAGAAAAATGACACCAAGGAAAGGATCAAACACTTCACCAAAGAATAAGGGCAAGGAAAACTTTCCATATCTACCAATTTTAATGAGGAAAGGTACGTAGAGATGTCATACCCAGATGGTGTTCTATTGGGGATGGATTGGGTGTCTCACGTATGAAAGATGGATATAAGTGATTATAACCATATGATGAGCACTATTGAGAAAGAGATGGCATTGGAGCTAGTTCACCCTACAGGAGAAAGGACATAGGATGACAAACCTATGTATGATGACTCTGTGAAGACCACATTGGAGAAGGCTATAATTTTATAACTCTATTAGTTCTATATTTTGGAAAATATGAAAGGTCATATCAGTGGTTGATGTCGTGCATGCATGAATATTATTTTTACTTCACAAGGAGGAGAAAGTGCTTAACTACTTAGTTGATCTCCAAATACATTAGACTTATCTGAACGGGGTAATCACTCGAGGATGACTTAGGTGACAAGGATGTCATCAAGGAAACAACTATGGCATATGAATATAAGAAGGGATCATGCTATTTTTATATCACCAAGATCACCAACCCAACCATGAAGATGGTCACGCACCTACTCACCAAGTTGAATGGACAAGAGCGATGGATGTAAGTGAACAAGAGATGGTTGAACATTTACAAGAATATTTCAGAGGGAACAATCTACAACCTCTCGACCTTCATTGTGGAGGATATCATAGATGTCACACGTGGAAAGGATTAAATCATGTATGGTAACATCCTTCTTACTATTATATTTTTAGAGATTGGAGTGCCCGATGGGTCGAATAGCTACATCTGGGAGTACCCTAATGAGGACCCTTCCCCGCTAAGAGGTTCAAGCATACACTTGTGATACAATGATTGTTGTATATAAAGAATGTTTGGAGAAGTGGTATAAGTGAATGTTCAATGCATTTGGGGTGGAATGGAGAATCCCTAAAGAAATGTCAGCCTTGGTAAAGGATGAGGCTGAATTTATAGTGTACCAACAAGACTTTTAATTAGTAGATTCACATTGATAGATGGCACCAAGATCCCATGGTGTAAACTACCCTTTGCCTTCATAGCATAGTATTTATAGAGTGTAGTTAACATATTTAAGGAGGCCAAGAAACTTATATTTTATCTAGGTGAGTTAAATCGAGAAGCGTACCTGCATGCAGACAGACATTGGTATATCCTAAGAAGTTAGCATATGTATAGAAGTATGTCTCTCATGAAATACATATGCTAAGGCCCGTAACATTACCACTTGTAGAAAAATGATGATAAGGGTGTACATACACATAAGGCCCAAGTTTGAGAAGGGTGTGTACATTGAGGATGATGTATTCATCCTAGAAGACCCTGCCTAAAAAGAAGAAAGGGGTGATGAGAGAAAGAGAGGAAACTCCAGCAAGTGGGGCATCAAGCACATGTATAGTTCATACCACAGGGGCACAGGATTGAGGCATGGGCCCAAGTACTTACACACAAAGGAATAAATCCCCTGTGAAGGAGAATTCACCCAAGAAGGAAATTTTCCATGTGATAGAGGAGCAAATAACAAAGAAGAAGAAAAATATGGCACAAAGTTCATACTCTAAGGAGATAGAGAGCATGAAGGGTGAAAAGTTTGGAAAGGAGAATGAGGAGTGCGAGGAAGGTGAGAATCCCCCTACTTATAATGTGAACAAATCTAATGAGGAGTAGAATGAATATGAGGAGGGTGCTCAGGATATGGGAGGAAGTGAAGAGGTGGATATGAATGTAAAAAGACCCCTGCACCTAGCCGGAGGACAGTTGGATAAAACTGTGGAAAAGGAGGTGGCAGATATCATACAGAACTTGGTAGAGCACTGAGGTGGAGCACAAAACTAAAGAAATATTAAAAGAGATGGAAGAGAGCGCTAGACAAGGAGAAGAGTCTAGTGATCAGATTCCTAAAGGTAATGTGTACTAGTGGCAAGGGTGTGAAAGGGGCACAATAACCCATAATGACTTATGTTAGTGATCCAAAAAAGGTCCTATGAGCCCATTTCTAGAGCACAGTGCCCATAGACCAACTTTTTTATTGGTCGTCATTTGATAGTGGAATATTTTTTCATGAACCTTCGAGTCCCATATTGATGAGCTTGAATTCAAAGTTAATACAGATTCATTGATAGAAATGCATAACCCCAATGAGGTGAATCCTATTGTGGATTCCTACTAGCTAACTAATGAGTAGGTGTGTAATGCACTCAACAAGGTAGCAGTGGAAGTAGAGTTAAGGTTATTGAGGAGGAATAAAAAATCAGAGCCTTGGAGGAAAATAATAAGAAGATAATTGAGAGAGATAAGGATATAAAGGGGAAGGAGTCAATAATTACGCAGTTGAGGGCTAAGTTAAGAGAAGATAAGTCAAGAGTGCATGAAGCCTATAATAAATCAAATACTATCTTAGACTCCATTATCTTAAAACACCTAGATTCGTCCCCTCCTAAAAAGAAGTATGAGTCATCTTTCCACTTCCTAGAGGACTTGATGCACATAATCATGATGGAGAGGAAACCACTTGACTTGTATTCGAGAGGAGGAAGTTTTGGCGCAACAAAGAGAAAAACATAATTTTAAAATTAGGGAGACCATAATTCGAGACTCTGAGCTCCTTGCCTCTATAAAAACAACAACGCACATCGCTGAAGTTTTCTATGATAGCTATAGAGATAGGGACATGGTGGCAAGTGTATTGGTTGCTACCCATGAGACAAACCAAAAGTAATTCCAGGAAAATAACAAGGGAAATAGGGTGGAACAAGACTATAGCATAGGAGAAGTTGAAAATAATATTAAGGCAATCAAAGGCTTAAGGGTCTCGATTATAAATAAAGTGAAATAATAATGCCCCCAAAGTTATACGAAGGATGAATGTGCTTTGAGCGAAATTAGCATGCAAATGGAAATTATTTTGATACACTAAAGGCTAAAGGTGAAGAGTTATCATTTGATGAAGTCAATGCATTGATAGGGGATTTATTTCAACAAGCACAAAATGAGGTGGATTCTTGGAATAAGTTTAAAGCGTCCTTGAATACAAACTCCTTAATCCTTGTTCAATAGTGATGAACGATAAAGGTTATTATTTTCATACATTATTTATTCTTTTTGGAAGATCATATTGTTTCTAAGGATGGAAAACAAGTTTATTATGGGCTAATGTTGAGCCCAAAAAAGTGACTAAGTCCCAGGAGTATAGAATTAGTGTGTGCAAGGTAAGTAAGGGAAAAATCGCTCAAGGAATGGCACGTGGGAGAACAAGAGTGCACACGGGTAGTTCAAGGAGTTGTAACAAAAGTTCAGAGTAAACATGGAGTGTGCAAAGGTTGGTGCGTGAAAGTAGGATAGGGTTTGAAGACTTAGCCACATCATTGGATATGGTACTACATGGAAAACATGTGAATACATGAGTAGGCATGATGAGTGGATAAGGTTATAACTTGGAGTCTTGGAGCTCAAGGAAAGAATATTCCACGAAAGGAATATTTCGAGGGGAATCATTATGGTTAGTGGAGGCTAATTAGGGTTTTGCTAAGCTGGCATAGGCACTTGATCATGGAGGAGCATGATTCCACCTGGGATGTGGCTTACTCATGAGTGAATTTGAGGTGGTGAAGGAGAGATCCCAATTCTATTTAAGGATGCATTTGGATCTAAAAACGGGGGTGTGAGTAGAGATATGTGTGTGGAGAGGCATGTAGAATGAGGGAAATAGAGGTGGCGAGAGAGAGAAGAGATGGTACGAGAGACCAGTCAAGAAATATTTAGGTGCATGGAAGAATATAGTTAGCGCTCTCGGTCTGCAAAGTCACTTTGTAAGGTTAGAGATTCATTCCATGATGTATTCAGCCTGCTATGGCCCCCTTTTGATGTAATCTAGCTACTTTAAATGGTTACGAATCAATATATGAAGATTTATTATAAATATCTATGTTTATGGTCTAAAACCTATTTTTTCATATTGCTCATGATTTAGATTATTCTCTTGTGTTTTTGTAATGTTTACATTTATATCATGGTGTATTTGTGTTTAGAACTAGTTTCTCTACCTTTCTATTAGAATAAATACATGTGTTTCAGAATCGCACATATTCCTCTATTAATGGCGAATCATTATTACAAGGCTCACATAAAGGAGGGACTCAATGCCCCTGCGTGCCTCGAGTGAGAACCCGGATAATATTGGGTGATAGGTCGACATGCTTGGGGTTTAAAAGGGAGTAGATAAAAGGAGGCTACACTTATTTTAGAAGGAGGAGGGACTAGTTCCCAAGTGTCATTTTTGATTAAGGCTTTGTATTCATCCTTCATAGCATGAAGCCATCTATCATCTTTAGATGTTTCTTCAAAGGATTTTTTTCTACGTTATAGAGGATCATCAAGGCATGATAAGTATGCTAGCTTCTAGTAAGCTTTCTAAGATTATCATACTGAGAGTTTTGAACAAGACTTTGAGCCCATTTAGGAATCTTAGGTTGCAATAAATTTTGAGATGAATCCCCCTCAATATCCATCATATCTAGATCAAAATGATTAGCCTCTTGAACTTTTGTTTCCATGGGAGAAGAATTATCAGGCTCTATCTCTAGAGCAGTAGAGGAGGGTTCATGAGGATCATTAGAGAAAGTTATCTCTAAGACTTGAACATTTTTTTCAATAATGTCATGCTTGAATGGATCATAAACTCTCAATCCTTTAGTTTTACATCCATATCCAACAAAAATACAAGAAAAATAGGTTGGATCAAGCTTCTTTCTTTTGTCTTTTGGAATGAAGATAGAAGCAAAACTACCAAATATTCTTAAGTGAGAAATATCTGGTTTTTTATTTTTCCAAACTTCATGAGTAGCTTGATGAAGATATTTAGTAGGTACTCTATTAAGAATATAGAAAACAATGTTCATAGCTTCAACCCATAAGAACTTAGGCATATTGGAAGCATGAATCATAGTCCTAACCATTTCTAAATCAGTTTTATTCTTTCTTTCTGCAATGCCATTTCTTTGGGGAATAGGAGTATTCAACTCTATTTGAATACCACATGACACATAGAACTCATCAAAAAAAAATTCTGACATATTCACCTCCATTATCAGTCCTAATTCTCTTAATTTTCATATTAGAAGCATTTTCAACTAGAGCTTTAAATTCCTAAAACTTAGACAGGACATCAGACTTCTTATTAATGAAATAAGACCAAGTCATTCTAGAGTAATCATCAATAAAAAAACAACATACAAAGCACCACTAAGAGAAGGGACCTCAAGTGGACCTCTCACATCACTTTTAATCATTTATAATAACTGAGTAGAATTTGAGTCCTTATGTTTGTGAAATTGTTGAGCATGTTGCATACCACGTAGGCAACTTTCACAAGTTTCATGACCTAAATATATCTTGGGAAGACCAACAAAAAGATTCAGTCTGGACATATCATACAAGCTTTTGAAATTTACATGACCAAGTCTTTCATGCCAAAGTTGAATATCATTCCTAGAAGAGGAAGAAAAGAAATACTTGGACACAAAACCATCAAAGATATACAAGCCATTTTTTTGAATGCCAGAAGCAATAACATTTTTAAATTTATATTTTACATACCACTTATCTTGCAGCAAAACAACTTTACAATTTTCTTTAGTTAGCTGAGAGAAAGAAAAAATATTATTTTTCAATTGAGGAACATACAAGACATTCCTAATTACACCATTTGATAGCTTAACATTACCACAACCTTTAGACCTAATGATTGAGTTATCTCTTAGATAGATATTCTCTTCACATTTAACTACATCTAAGAGGATACCAAGAGTACAATTCATGTTCCTAGAGGCACCACTATCAAGAATCCATTCATTGTCATTTGAAGCTGAAAGGGCAGTATACAAGGCAATAGACTGCTCACCACATTTTCTTGAGTTTTCTTCTAATTTTTCTTATGATTATTAGGCTTGTTGTTCTTAGCATTCTTAGTTGATTTGTTAGTCTTCACCCTACAATCAGACTCTTTATGCCCAAATTTTCCACACTTATTACAAGTTCCATTAAATTTGACTTTAAAGTTCTAATTGTTCTTAGCAGAATTAGTCTTAGGATTTGATTTAAATCTAGATATGATATTAGACTTTTGATTATGATTGTTGTTATTTTTATTATGAGAAGACTTATGATTCTATGAGAATAAAGCTTGAGAAGAAGTCTCTTTTGAATCAAATTTCTCCATGACTCTCTCTTCTTGAATCAAAAGAGAAGACAAAGTGTCCAGATCAGGAAGATCATTCTCATTCGATACTTAGAATTGAGAATTGAGATGTAGTTTCTAAACTTTTCATGAATATTAATTTGAATTATAAAGTACATAAGCTTATCTTGAAATAATTCACAGTTATAGCCATCTAATTGAGCTTTAATGTTCTTAATTTTAGCTAAATAATTGACAGTTTCTCACCCTCCTTCATGGGTGTTGTAAACAACTCTAAAACTAGTTCAATGATCTTATATAACCTATTATCTTTATGAATGGTTTCTAATTGCTTCCATACATCTATAGGTGATTCCATATGATCTATATGCATTAAGAATTCATCTCTAATGATTTGCAATAGGATGGACATATATTCTTGAGATCTCTAAGAAAAAGAACTAAGGTATACATGGGTAGCTTATCTCCCCTGTGGAACATTTTTCTATACTAGTCATAAGATCCTAGAGCTTTCTATCCATGAAAAAAGATTTTAAAAGAACTCTCCAAGTGTTATAATTTTTTCCATTCAAGAGTGAGACTTATCCAATGAAGAACTGTCCATTTTAATGCTCAAATGGCAATGGAAACCAATACAACTAAAAACTTGAATCAAGGAATCCAAACAAAGAGAAAATAATCTACAAATCTTCTTAATAGCTATACGAATGCAAAAGCTTAAATTTAATCAAAAAATACTAGCTCGATTGAGATTAAGATTGATTTAATAGATCTTAGTTGGAGTCGAGTTATAGGAGCTTGAAGAGTTATTTAGCAACTCGACAGGGTGAGCTCAAAAATGAGCTACTTAACAAATAAAAAAGAGACACATGTCGACTTTAAAAAATATCCTCGGGCGGACGTGAAAACTTTAAAAATGAAATTTATTTCCTTTTTGGGTCCGCAACAACAAGAAAAATAAACACACGTCAAAAAACTTTGACAAGACTGACAACAATGAAAAACAAATACATTTGTTTCTTTTGAATTAGCTCACGGTTTGCAGAATGAAGCTAATAAGTCAGAAGACAATTAATTAAAAAAGAATTGTATATACATGTCTCAAATTAATTAGATCGATTTTTCGCACTCTGAAACAATGCAAAATCAAATTCAGTAAAAAAATCAATCAAATGATGTCACTTGTCTAAAATTTAATGACTAAAGGCTCGACACTTGGTGGCTTCGCCAAACCTTTTTTTTAAAATTGCCTTAGGCGGACTTAAGGTCCCCAAAGGTACAAGAAAGGTGTCACAATTTAAGAGGCTAAGTCAAAGAAAAAAACTAACACCTTGACACTTACGAAGGTTGACACAATTAAAATATTAATATACGTGTCAAAAAATAATTAGTTTGTGCTTCACAAATCTGACAAAGACTAAGCCAAAAAAAAAAAAGATATGTGGAGCCTTTTAAATGGCTCACTTTTCACAAGACTAGGAAACACTAAAAATGTGAAAAAGGTGGAAATTATAATTGTTTAACTACTGTCACAAATGAGCGTGACAAAAGTGAAATGTGGAGCAATTCTATTAGCTCGATTTCGTAAATCTGAAAAATGTGAGATAAAAAAACTTGGAGTAATTTTATTGGTTTATCCTTTACATATGACACAAGAAAGCTAAAATAAGACTGATAATGTGAAATATGGAGCTACTTAGAGCTATCTTATTGGATCTTATTTCACAAATGATAGAGGATAGCTAAGCCAAGTATGACAACGTGGAGACACACGTAAATCCCTTATTGGCTTGCATTTTGCAAAGGCAGAAATGTCTATTTAGAATACTGACAACACAAAGCTAGATGGAGAAAAATTATTGGCTCAAGCTTCGCAGTCAAAAGAAATTTGTAAAAATAAAAAAATTCAAATAAGACTAATAGAGTGAAGTCAGATGGCACAAAATTATTGGCCCAAGCTTTCGCAAAGACAAAACTTTACGAGAAAATTAAAGATCTAATCGAAAGATGTCGATTGAAGCCACTTGGCACTCTAAGAGTGGGTACAACTTTGCAAACATGAAAAAAGGACAACAAAGCTATTTGGAGAAATTTTATTGGTCCAAGCTTCATAAAACCAATAGGATCTTAATAAAAAATGACAAAGCGAAGCCAGATGGCGTAAAATGATTGGATTGGGCTTCACAAAAGAAGATCTAGCGAAAAATAAATATTTAAAAAATGGAACGGATTTAAACACTCTGAATTAACTGGATCTAAAGAGATCTTTCAGATCCATAGTCAAAACATGACCCAAACGGCTATAAACAACGTGAAAACTTAAAATAAGCTCACAGAGATGACGGATTTAAACCATAAACAACTGAAACAAGATGTAGAAGAAAATATCTAAGCATATAATATCTCAAACATGATCTAAGCAACCATTTAGCCAATATTTAACCAATATTCCAAATAATATTTAGGCGGGAATTGGAAATTTAAACTGGTTTGCTTGAAGTTGTCGGCTAAATTTTAGGGTTTCACAGATCAAAAGATCTTCAAGCTTCTTCACTCTTGTAAGCCAAAAAAATCTAGATCTAGATCTGCACACACATAATCACCAACTTTGATACCATGTTAGAACAAATGTAGGAAGATATAATTGAAGAATTATAGATCCACGAATTAATAATTGAGGATTATAGATTATAATGTGTAGACATTAAAAAATGTTTACATATGCATATAACAGTTAACATATCATGAATGAAAGCAAATAACAATAGCTAAAAGTAAATGAGATAAGAGACACCAGATTTAAGTGGAGAAACCCAAAGGAAAAAAATCCATTGAAAAGCATTATCTTATATTAATAATTTATCAATTTAACCCAACACTTCCACTTCACTCCTCAGTCTCACAGTAAACAATAGTAGACTTTTGTCTCATTGTATAACAATTCACATAAGTAGCTAAGCTTAGATCAATCGGTCTATAAACTTATTAACCAAGAAAGATCACTAAGTAGCCCAATCCCATGAGGGATCATCCTATTTATACAAAAGGGTGGTTGATCATGTCGTTCCACTCTTTTAAATATAGAATCTTGACTAAGATTATTAAAAATAATCTTTAAGATAGGGTTTATCTAAGTGGCGAGTCCACCAAATGGTATCCCCACTTGACATTAATACCCCAAAAACATAGACTCTACCTTTGTATTTCAATATTCCCTCATTGTCAAATTTGAATCCTTCATACCTTTTTTCATTAGGATTCGCTACTAAAGTAGCCTTAACATGTTAATAATAAGGATCATCTATCATTTGTTTCTTTACCTCATCTTTGAATTAGGTTCTAAGGGTAACAATCATGGAAACATGCTTCCGATGACTTAGTGCATCTACCACTCTATTTTCTTTACCCTTTATGTAGCTTATATCAAAATCATATTGTGATAAAAATTCAATCCATCTTTGTTGTCTTGCATTTAAGTTGGGTTGCGTGAAGATGTACTTCAGCCCCAAATGGTCTATTTTCAGTTCAAAGGGATTTCCCAACAAATAATGCCTCCAAACTTGGAGTGCATGCACTATGGCAGCAAGATCTAGATCGTGGGGAGCATAATTCATCTCATGCACCTTTAATTTTCTTCTCTCATATGCTATCACATGGTCATTTTGAAGAAGAATTCCACTCAAATCTTCACCGGAGGCATCTATTACCATGGTGAAGCTTATATGGGGTTAAAAACTTTCAAAATTTGTGCTTTAGTTGATTTATCTTTCAAAAAATTAAATGCATTCTCACATTTTTCAGACCATACAAATTTCTTATCCTTTTTCTACAGTGATGTTATTGGAGCAACAACTCTAGAAAAGTCTTTTACAAATTTTCTATAGTATCCCCACCAGCCCCATGAAGCTTATAACTTCATGAACGTTCTTTGGTGCTAACCATTATGTTATTGCCTTGATTTTTGATGGATCTACAAATATCCCTTCTTTTTTATGATGTGTCTAAGGTATTACACCTCATTTTGATAGAAGGAACACTTAGAAATTTTTCCATACAATTTTCTTTTTCTAAGTATGTCCAAACACTATTCTTAAGTGCTCATTATGCTCATCAATGTTTTTGGAGTAGATTAAAATGTCATCCAAGAAAACTAGCACAAAATTATCTAAGTATTCTTGGAATATGTTGTTCATTAAATTCATGAATACAACAAGTGAATTTGTGAGTCCAAATGGTAAAACCATGAACTCATAGTGGTCATACCTTTCTAAATTTGTTTTATGTATATCTTCATCTTTTATTCTCAGTTGATGGTATCTTGATCTTAGATCAATTTTAGAATAAACTGATGCATCACATTTGATCAAATAGATCATATATCCTTGGAAAAGGATATCTATTCTTTTATGTCTTTATTTAGCATGTGGTAATCAATACATAACCTTAGTGTATCATCTTTCTTTTTTAACAAAATGACTAGTGCTCCCAAGGAGACATGCTGGTCTAATTAGTCCTTTTGGGAAACATTTCATTTAATTACATCTTAAGTTCTACTAGTTTTATTGTAGTCATGTGATATAGAGATTTTGAGATAGGTTTTATTCTAGGTTTAATGTCTATTATGAAGTCAAATTCATGTCTTGGAGGGAGTCTAGGTAACTCCTCTAGAAAAACATCATTATATTCTTGTAATAGTGGGTAATCAGACTAAAGAAGTGTTTCCTTCTTTGATAAAGTAAAAAATTTTAACTAGATAAAGAATGCAACCTTTTTTGGCCTTTTTAAGTTGTATAACAAATATTTGTCTCACTATTATGTCTCTTTTTATGCCTTGAATGACTATTGTTATTTTCTATAGGTCATCCAAACACTTGATTTTTTTTCATAGTAGTCAACCATTGATTTATGTTGTGACAACCAATTTACACCTATGATGACATCATATGAACCTAAAGGTGCTACATACAAGTCTATTTCAGTTGTAAAACTAGGTAGCTCTAATGTTGCGCCAAAAAGGCATTTGTTCACCATGTGAACAACATTGTTCCCGTATTGTATATTCCATGAGTTATCATATAACCAAATTTTATTTTTTATTTTTCAGCTAACTTATTGGAAATAAAACATTCAAGTAGCACTAGTATAAAAAAGAATAGTTATAGGTAAATCGTATAACTTACCCGGTACTTTAATTGGTGTGGCTTGCTTTTTAGCTTACCTATTTGTTATTGCAACATGTATTTTATGTTCCTGGTTGTTATATTTTTTCCATTGAGGATATTTGTTTGCATAGTGATCACCACCACACTTAAAGCATCCTCCTACAAGCCCTTTCCTTTCAATTTTGTTTTCATTCCCAACAGTACTATTTTGCCCATTTTTCTTATAATTAACAGGTTTCACTACTGTAATTTTCTTTCCATTCTTATTTTTATTTCCCACCTTCTTCCACCAAGTTTTCTTTGGTGCCAAAGGTGATGGTGAGCTGAATTTTTCTTTCTTTTCTCATCACATGAGAAGATATAGCCTATAATTTATGCTCTTGTCAAATGGATTTTTCAAAAACTACCTCCATAGTTGAAGGCCCATGCACATCCACTTCCCCACCTATGACAAGGTTTAGTCCCATGATGAATTTCTTATTCTAAATTTTTCATCAGCTTGATGGTATTGAGGTACATATTTTAAAAATTAGTGAACCTCTCCCAAGTATTGTATTATAATTATTTTCCTGAGTTAATTTCTAAAATTTAGACATATTTTGATCATAATAAAATGTGCAACCAAAGTGCTTCCTAAAGTAAAACTTGAACTGATCCCAGGTGATGTTGGTTGCATCAACCCCTATTCTACCTTCGATTGTCCCACCATGAGGAAGCCTCATTGGAGAGATGATACACTCCCCAAACTGCCTTAGTTTCCTCAAAAAAGTTTTTTGATGGTGAAATACTTCTCCATCTGAGCTAAGCTAGTTCTCGAGATCCATCCCAAGCATTGTCCCATCAAATTTTGGAGGGATAATTTACTTGATATCATTTGAAATTCTGCTATCAAACGTGCCTTCTTATTTTTAGGCTAGTTCAGATCTGCATCATTTGGATCTGCAACATTGACATTATTATTCATAGCATGTAAATTTTTATTTGTTGTATGAACATCATGATTTTCAGCATTATGGTTGTTGCATTTTCATTATTATTAGTAGTTTTATTGGATGTTGAACCCTCAAGTTGTTCATTTTCCTCATTTTCAATGTTTTCATCCTCAATTAGTATTCATTGTTCAAAACAACAATTCTATTTAAATTTTATTGAATTACATAAGTATCTCATCCAATTTTTGGGTTGTGGCGGCCTCAATCCCCATTTGGTTGATTATTTGCAAACATTTTCCTCTTGTTCTAACCATGTTGTTTTATTAGACAAGAAACAATTTTAGTGTTAGTGTAAGGACCCATTGTGTCCAAGATTTGTTTTAACCTACAACTCTGATACCAAAATGTAACACCCAATGTTATTCAACTTCCAAATTAAGGGAATTTTTTAAAAACAAACCCCTTAATTTCCCTTTACATGCCTTCAATGATTTATAATTTAGTTACAAGAAATCCAACAAGTAATCTAGTTTTTAAATCCATCTGATAACATCATAACCATGTGTAGTTGTAAAGGTCCATTAGATCTACCCGATCCCATTTTATCACTCATTTGAGTGTTCATGATTATTGGGTCTACCTAACCAAATTAGTCTTCACTTATTCCAAGTGTACATAAATTTTATGTATTTGGTTAACCTTTCTAATTAGGTTTGTGAACTGATGTAGTCCCCAATGTATATACCGAAAATAGTTTTTGAGTTTCATTCGGTATTCCACACCATTTTTTTGGAACTTGGTGAACCGAAAATTGTAACCAGCTAGTACACTACTTAGGCCAAATATTTCAAGCTATGCTTTGCATGCTTAGTTTTGTGACTACACATTAGTCACTCAAAACTTGTCCCTTCACCACATCATTATCCCACATAGTTATTTGGATCATAATTAAACAATCTTAGTGTTTACTCTAACGTGTTAAGAAGGTTTGGATTCTAGATCTCGTCTCTGATTTGAGTGTATGTTGACTGATCTAGCTTAGGACCCCTATGGGATAGATAATGTTTACTCTATTTGCTTTGTCAAAGGTAAATATTACCCATCCCATAGCCATCCTAAGATGGTATGGTTAGAGTACATTTAGATTGAAAGGAAAGACTTAGAGTCCATACCTACTTAACATGTAAGATGTTTATAAGTCAAGAGTTTAAATCAAACTATAAGGTTGATGATAATAATTAATAACACCTTTATTAATATTATTCCATGTTTTAAACTCTTAGTACCACTTTACGACCTTAGTCATTAAGTATCATTTTAGATTAATCATCTTATTAGGATAAAGTAATCATCCTAAGTCTTTCCAGATATTGTCATTCCATTTACGACAAGGTCAAATCAAGTAATCATTTACTTGTGAATAATTACATGTTGATCCGCTAAGCTTTATCCAATTATTTAAATCTTATTTATTGATTTACAATAGTTGTACAAATGTAATTTTCCATCATTATGTCACTTAACTAGTGTCATATCAAGTAAATTTGTCAATCAATTATTAATTAGTTGTACTATGTAATAAATGGTAAATAAATTTATCCTTTTACAATCAAGTCTTAGAAATAGTATTGTATTTCACAACTCTTGTACTGCTGTCCCAAACAACATTGTTTGATAACTTCTTTAATTAATCATTAATTAATGAAATCATGGTTATCATTACTATCATTTAATAAAGTAGTTTAAATAATGTAACAAGTACAATTAATTAATAAAGACCAATTTATTTCACACCATCATAATAAGTACAAAATTAGAAATCAACAAACATCATCATTTCATCTCATAAGAATAATATGATTTAACATGATCTAAAGTACAATAGTTTCATGTTAAAAAGAACAACATTTATTTCAAGATAATACAATTAGCCAACAACCATTTAATGTCATGAATAATTTCCACTCAATATAATCAAGTTTAAAATGTACATTAAATCAATGTTTACAAATCAGTTATAAATGTATCACATGTCAAGCATGCATGTAACAATCCAATCTATCTCCTTGAAATACTTAATCCTTCCTAAAATCTGAAAGATAAAAATGATAGATTTACAAATCATAGATATTATATATATATATATATATATATATATATATATATATATATATATATATAATATCTAGATGTTTAATTAAGAAACAATGAATATATATTGAATGTTTTAATGTTATTCAAAAATTTTACAAACTATACAAGTCAATATATATATCCCAAAATGTTTCAAAAGGAAAAAAAACGATCTATTTTAATCTTTTTATCATTTATAAAAAGATGACACAGTCCATTAGAATTATTCTACTATATTTTATACCTTAAAAATATCAATCATGAGGAAATCAACCATCCAATTTCTCAATCACCATCCTATAATTTTCAAATGAAGTGTAACAATCAAGTATTCATAATCAACTTAACTTAAAACTCTACTATCCTCAACAATAATAAATTCAAGTTGTCTAAGGTTTTCCCCCTTATTATTATTAATAATGAGATTATAAAATAGTATCTCAATATTGAAATAACAATTTCTATTAAAATGAAATAATGAAGGATCAAACCTTCTTATCAACATCCTAATCAAGTTGATACATAGGTGAGAGAAATGAAGATCACTTCATGAAGTTAAAAAAAGTAGTCTAATGACTAGTAAATTAACAAGAACAACTATAATCTAAGTTGTATCAATGAATAGTCTAGATCATAATTTTTCCAAATCTCTATTATGTATGAGGTCATACTCTTAACCTTAAACATAACACAAATTTACTAATATTCAAAGTATAAAATCATAATGGAGACCAAAATTTACAACTAAAGGAATAAAATCACTTTAATCAATCACCCATAATATATTATTATAACAATAAAAGAAATGGGACCAAACATTCCAAATTGGCTTCACAGAGGTTTGGGTGAAAAAATCCCTTTAAGAGTCTGGCTGAATTGAGCTAGCTTATCAATATAGTGACTCAAAGTCACATTCACTTGCTAAAACTAATACAGTCAACCCTATAGCTTTCTTAGCTATGCTTCCACATATCCTTAATTCTAAATGCATGGGTTCAATTTGAACCCATTTAACCAAGGAAACACAATGAATCCATTGAGCCTCTCTTCCAGGCGAACAGACTCGAAAAGCATCCACTATCAACAATATACCCATACGGGTTCTTTTAAAAGTTATAGCAAAACAATTAAACCATCCAAGATCAACTACAACCATATTGGCAACCCAAAAAAGTTAGTGAAAATCATAACGAATCATAATAGGATGAGTCTGGCATTCATAATGACTCGCCCAAAACAGTCCCTTACATCGACAAAAACCGTGATGTATCGAGCTTAATAAGCTCTAAATAACCAATATTAAGGAAGCCATAGAAATAGCTAAAACCCATGAAAATGCAAGTAACAAGACGGCCTTAAATGACTTAAACCAAGAATGCAGGTAACTAATACCCACTCACATAAACATTCTAAAAACATGAAGATATCAATGCTCAACAAAAGGTTAAAACCATATCTTCCGATAATAATACACCCAAACAAAAATGAACACCTTAGAACAATGTATCAACTAAGGTACAAAGTATGGGTAAGATTCAACAAAACGAAGCACACAATTTGGAATAAAAGAATTTAATAGTCAACATGTATTTAACTATTTCTCAACAAAATATCTAGATCGGGGAAATATAGCCATGCCTATTAAACTTGGTGAGATAACCTTGAAGGTCACTAGCAATATCCTTCAACGCTTCTTTTCTCCAAAACCCAAAATAATAACTCAAATGATCAACAAGAAACAACCCAAAATCCTCCATGATAAAACTATTAAATCCTCCATTATCTCCTTCCCAAAATATCTCAATGAACTAACAAAATGGAAAACACATGCAACAACTTGAAGGAGAGGCAGAAGAGCTCAAAATGCATGCGTAAGGAGAATAAAAATGAAAAACAAGTTTTGCATGGTAGCTTCTAGAGGAAGCCTCCCATTCCCGAGATGTGGAATACATTAAATGCAATTAATATTTGTAGGTTCCACATAGTGGCCTTCCCCATCAACTTCACTTCCCACTCTCCATTTTCCCTCCAATGGCCAACTCGGTGGATATGATTGGTTAGGAAATTAATACAACCAAAAACTTACATGGGTCGTAATTCGACCAAGTCACCTTTTAAATTAAACCATACAAAAGACCATTCGACACTTAGTTGAATTTAAATATTCAAAACACAACCAATGCCAATAACTAGTCAACTATAGTCGATTTGGTTTGATCAATGAAAACAAAGTAAGGCCTTAACATCATGTTAATGGTCTAATTCTAATAAATCCAAATATTTAAGTATGATCAATGCCATAAAACATAGAACTCAAGCATTCACAAATTAAACCAAGCACAATTTCCTTTCCCATTCATACTCATGCTTTCCCAGCCAAGGGCATCTTATCAAGCTATAAAACCAATAATGCCATCACACAAAATGGTTAGTATGATTGTGAAAATAATTTATCGATTGATCCGATTTGAAGCATTAAGTCCATGTAAAAATTATCATAATAAACACTTTATGATCATAATAAAAAGTAGTTAAAATAAGTAACTTATTCCACAAATTGTTGTATCATTAAGATACTTATACCTACACTTAATCAAGACCAAATTTTACCTGTTCCATTAGAAGGTCCTTTCTCATTGTTTAATCAATGATCATCAATGTCAAAAGAGTTAGCACATTTAACAATCATCATCATTTCCACACAATGAAATAATATATTGAAACCATGAATAACTTCAACCATACATGTTATTTTTACTTCCAACAAGAAAGTAAGTTACATTATCAATAAAGTGTATAGCAACAACAAGGCATCTAAACATAGAATCATCAAACTCAACAAGATTACTACTCAGCACACAAGCACAAAATAGGATAATAACAACATGTTTATCTTTTCCATGTTAAACATGTGTATGCCTAGTTGTGATACTATCTAGGTAACACTTTTCACTCCCAAACCTTCATAAATGAAGTTACCCTATTAACCTATCTTCCAAAAATCATGAAATGAAAATGCGGGATGTGAGAGATTGGAGGAAGGGGTGAAGTTTTCATTTCTTGATGCTCATGATAAAAAAAATCTGGAATTTGATCCATCATCCTCTATTCCCTCAATGAATCAACCAAGTGGAGGCCCCTCTTATAATCAATTTTCATCCGTGCATATGGTCCCTATTTATTTTTTCAAAGTCATCAATAAAATTAGCCCAGTAGTCCTACATTTGATGTGTGTGGTGCAATCCAAGAAAAGTGAAATTAGTAGGATTTCTCCTAATATCAAAATCAGACCGAGATGCATAGGAATGGAGATTGATGAAAGAAAAAGAAGATTTAATATTTGATGAATTTGATACATTATTACATTAATAGACTCCCAAAGTGATGGGTAAAGACACACCCTTATTTTTGTTATTCATACACCTAGTATGAACATGATAAAGTTTCCTACATAATTAAAACATTATAATTTTATCACTATGGTACATGGGTATCTTGTTATGAGAAAGATCAAAGCCCAAAACCCTAATGTAGATGAAGGTTTAGAAATGGGTGAAGCAACTTCTATATTTATCAATCATCACATCTTCTTGAGAAGAGATCCTCAACTTCTGATTCCCTTGAGAAGTCTAATGATGAACATGGTGAATGCATCATTCACCCTGGAAAATTGATTGGTTATTTCTCTATTATTTAGTTTCATGTAATTCTCATAGGCAGGTGATTTTTGGGATACATTAAGAGTAGTAGTAAGGACCTTGAATGGTCTTGTTAAGATGAGAGCATATACCAGGTAGGAAGTCATGGTGAAATTTTTAGTGGAAAGGAACTAAAGTAATTTCTAATGAATATTTTCACTGATAATTTTCCCCAAATCTAATACTTGGTTCCCTTTAGTGGAAACAAAGATGAATTGAGCCATCCAGTCCCAAAATTATTTTTTCATTTCCTCATCCATCACCCTACTCAGTAGAATAATGGAATTTGAATAACGTTTATAGAATTCACTCTTGGACAAGTTCTTGGGAATACGAGAAGGTTTAATTCCTTTCTGAGTCGAATCCAAGCTCAAGGCATTACAAATATGATTTAATCTTCTCCCATGTTTATGATTTAAAATCCTTGGTAATAATAACCATGTTAATGCTATTGGTAATCTTCGGACTTTGAGAGATACCCTTGGGAGTGAGGAATGAAAGAATTGAATTGTCAAATACTCACATTATCTTGGAATTGGCTTCATAGTATTGTGCAGGCCATGAATAATTCAGTGATCTAAATGTATAGTGGGTGACCTCCGATAAAAAAACCTACTTGAGAAAATCTTTGCATCCGTTGGTTCATGAGGTCTGCCAAGCATCCTATTTTTCAAGTCTTCAAGATCCATGTGAGTGACATCAGTGTCTCCCAAATGCGAGATACTTAGTGATTAGGGTTAAAAAGGATTATATACCTAAGTATTTGAACTTTGTATTTCCAAAGAGCATTGAGATAAGAAAAATAGAAGTCACCACAAACCTTACGAACTCAAATCTAACACTTTTTTATTTTTAGCGAGTCATATTGAGGAATGTTATTTTTAGTAAGTTTCCATTATTTTCTCATTCTAAGGTTTCTTTCTCATTCAGAGTATCAAAAATGTTGAGTATTTAGTAATTTAAGAACATTAGTATTATTATACATCCATTTCTATGAATAATTTCTATTTTTATGAAATGCACTTATAGGTGTCAGTAGTAATGAATCCACTATCAAAATTTTATGTTTTTCTCTTAGACCTTCTACTCCAAATTTCATGGTTTTCTATTTGGTGGATCTATGTTAAAATAAAAAAATATCTTTAAAGTTTGATATGTTCATTTTTAAACTCGTAAATAATCTAGATCATTAATGGATTTTCTTTGACAATCTTCCCAAAGGCATTTTGGAGAGGATATCATAGGAAAAATTTCAAGGTAAATTGTTGCCTCGGGATGAGATATGATCAAATATTCATTTTTCTAGTTATGGATGTCTGGAAAAAAATTAGTAGCATGTCTAGATGAAAATGGAGTTTTGGAGGATGTTGCAACAGAAATTTTCAAGAAAAATTACTAATTGTTTGAGAAATGGAGAGTTAGTGAGATTTTATTGTATTTCTTAACTCACTTGGAACTGTAACATTTAATCGGGATTGGAATAGAGTGGATGTGAGGTTAAATTGGTGTAATGGGAACAAATTAAATACTATGGAAGCCAACGTGTGACTTGGACTAAATCGTGACAAGTGTAAGTTTGTGGTGTTTGGTGGATGATATATAGGGGCTCAAAAATGAGCACCGATGAGTTACAGGTGATCACATGATAACCAAGATCTACATGGATGATTGGGTCAAAAATAATTTTCCTCCTTATCCCTTATTAGACACGGGGTATATAGAGGACACCATGGTGTATAAAGTGTGACCAAGGAGAAGGATGGAGGTCACACTTTGGTGTCCCCTTGCACCATGGGGAAAAAAGGCACAAGTGGGGCAGTTGAGAGTCCAAAGTGTGACTTGGAGGAAAGAGTGAGGTCAAAAAAATTTCCCCCTTGTCCCATGGGGAAAGAAAGGACATAAGAGTGTCCAAAGTGTGACTTGGCCACATTGAAAAGAAAATTTTGCCTTAAATTTCCAAATTGGGATACCGAAACTAATTATTTCACCTCGAAGCATAAGAAAGTGTTTGGAAGTCAAACCATATATTATTTTGAATATAAAACACATGATGAGATCAATGGATAAATTATTTAGAACAATTATTCTTGAAATTCCAAATTTAGGACCTATTCCATCTTGAATTGAGAGGGTTAGTTAAAGAGTTTTGAACTATATTAGGAAATATTTGAGCCTTGGTGATAATTTTATGTTTTTAACTTATAGATGATTCCAATATATTTCTAATTCCTATTTTGTTCTTATCAACTCCCATTATAACCCCCAAAATCATCCAAAGAAGGTAGCTTACACTATTTAAGCTTTCATTACCTACACCCTGAATTACCCGATGTTGAACAGATTGTTCTTGAATATGATTTTCTTCCCTTAAATTTCCAAAATTTCCTTGGAAACCTTAAATTTTCTCTCAAATCACCCTCACATGCTTCAAATTTTCCCTAAACACTTTCAGAGGATGTTTACTTGGTTGCAAATGGCCAAGGATGGTCTTTGTAGACCTCCAGAGAAAGTTGTCTTTCATCAAAACTGAATGAGGTGATCAATCACCTTAGAAAATATTCTCTACATATTCAAACAGACTTAATTATATTGTTATCACTTTCCTATAAAACTAGGTGAGGGTAGGACTAATGGTAGGTTGGCCGAGGAAGGATGCATAGTAATCGAGGAACATAATTTTCAATTATGGGCTTAGTTGTCATGTTGAAAAGTTTCAATTTTTCATGTTGCACATTTTACATGAAAACAATTTGGATCTAGTGTGGGCACATTGTAATGTAAAGGGAAATATATAACATCAGGTATTTCATGTGTAGCAGGATATTTCTTTGTACATTGGACAACAAATTCATTTGTAATCGACTAATACAAGTAACAAACACACACAAAGGGAAAGAAAAAGCACAAATATAGAAAGGAAAAATGAAAAACAAAAGGAAACACACATAAATGAAAGATAAAATATGTTACATGGTTGGGAAAACCAACTTTACTTCCTGTAAAGCTTCAAATGTTTCAACATAGGCAAGATAATATGTGTTCTTTATGCAAAAGTGCTTGATCTTGAAAGAACTGAGCCATAGAGAGTCAAAATTTCCATCGACTCCCTTGGGCTCTCAATTTTTTTCCCATATGAGGACAAGATTGCTAATTAGAAAGCTTGTGTCTTTTTTTAATTAAATATCCTCTTTAACTTATACTTGGTGCCTTTTTAGTGTATCAACTTCTATTATTCTATCAAATTAGAAAATCCTCTTAGTAAGAGCATCTAAATATTCTCCTTTTTCACCGCCTTCACCAGTTATAAGGCATGTATCTCTTGAGAAATTAGGATTTAA
Source organism: Taxus wallichiana var. yunnanensis (assembly GCA_018340775.1). Classification (NCBI taxonomy): domain Eukaryota; kingdom Viridiplantae; phylum Streptophyta; class Pinopsida; order Cupressales; family Taxaceae; genus Taxus; species Taxus wallichiana. Next base: position 676,443,840 of record CM031237.1, on the reverse strand, counting down.
GCTTTGAGTCCATATAAATGCTAAAAAGGAAAGTTGTCTATGGATTTATTGGGTGTGATTCAATTGTACCATAATGCATCATATATTTTCTTATTTGAATCTCTTTGATTGACATCCACTAGCTTCTGGATAATAGTGACAATATTTGTGTTTCTAGATTCCACTTGACCATTGTGTTACAGGTAGTAATCAATAGAGTGAGATGGATAAATACCATGATTGTAGAAAAATTCCATTAATTCTCCTATGGAGAAGTAAGTGGAATTTTTGGCTACTATCTTAGTTGGTACCTCGAATCGATGATGATGTTTTCTTTGAAGAAATTGCACACCATTTCATAGTTGGAATGCTTAGATGGAATAGACTCTACCCAATTTTTGAATTAATTAATAGCGGTAAGAACATATATGTGACTTGTGCTATAGTTTGGGTTCAATACATGGATGAAATACAAACCCCTCTATTAGAAATTTTCTTTGATAATCATAGTCCCGAGGGGAAAAACAACAAGTCTTATTCTTCCCACAAACTACTAAAATGGATCACATTTTCCAACCCATTTATATGCATCTTGAAAGAGGATAGGTGAATAATAGCTACCTCTCCGGATATTATGTATTATAACCTTTTCCAAGAAATGACCCCCACATGTTTCGTCATGATATTCTTTGAATTTGTTTTCTATTGTTCTTCAATGTAACTAAGGAATATACTATGAGATCCTTTCTTATTTAGTACATTATCCCAAATGAAATATTTCATTTCTTTGAGATAGAGAGTTCATTTATTTTTAATGTATGCATGGAGGAAAATATCCATAGGTTAAGAAATATTTTATGTCTTCATACTAGGGGTTGGCGGTTCTTACGAAGAGCACAAGAAAGAGGTATTTAACCAAACATGTATAATAGTTAGAACAATCTTCCCATTTTTCACGGAAATGAGTTCATGCAAGCCATTACCTCATACAAATTTATAAGGTTTGAAATTAAGGTCATAATATTTCATTTTTGACACCTAATTTCCTCTCCTTGTGTAGGGGTCTTGCTACATCAAAATGGATTTAACTACAGGACTAGGAACCGTGACAATAACATGAGAGTTTAAAAGGTGAAACCTGAAATTATTCAAGGCTCTCACCAATACGTAGGCATGTTTTTCATGTTGTGAATATTTAATTTTATGTTCTTTTAGAGGAGCTCTTATAAACATAATGGGTGATTGAATTTTGTCTTCATTTTCTTGTATTATGACTATTGAGATAGTATGCTCCAAAGCATAGTAATATAGAATGAACTCTTTGCTGAAATATGGGTGCACCAAAGTAGGTGCTTTTGCAATAGCACTTTTGATATAATCAAAGGATTCCTTTCCTTGTTTACTCCATTTGAAATATTCCTTGGATTTCGTCATGTTGAAGATATACTTTGTAATCTCAAGTAAAGTTCGGGATGAACCTTCTCAATAAATTCACCTTTCCAAAGAAAGAGTGCACACCTAGTTTACAAGTGGGTAGAGAAAGCCTATGAATATCCTCCACTATTTCTGGATCAATATTTAAATGCCTTCCTTGATCATAATGTGACCAATTATTTTTCCTTTGATGACCGAAAATTGAATTTTTTGGATTGAGGGAAATGTGATGTCTTCTATAATGAGATCAAAAATTATTCAAGTTGTTGAAAGTGTTCTTCTCTTGTTTGAGTACACTTTGTGAGATCATATAGATACACTAGTATGCACTTCCCCTTAAATTCATTTAAATGAAAATCCATAGCTCTCGAAATGTGGCACCCTGCATTTATTATGCCAAATAACATATAATTATATGAAAAAGTGCCCCATGGGGTGGTGAAGGCATTCTTGAACTGATCTTTTTAGGAAACTTATATTTGGTTATATTGAGAGATACCGTCAAGCATAAATGTGTATTCACACCATTCTCTACTTACAAAATATTATCCATGATTGGCAATGGGTAATTATCCTTTAAGTAAGCTTGATTCAAGTTCTATAAATCGGATAGATATAGACATACCGAGAGTTTCTTCTTTCCAACTTTAACTTAATGAAGTGAAATAACAAAAATAAAAAGACCTCAGAAGATGACGGGGTTTACTGATACCTATGAGATATCTAATGGTGATACTTGATAGATGAAATTCCTTCCAATTTCATTGAAGAAGAAACCTACAAATCAAAGACACTTAAACAAAATTGATTAGATAGATGTGTAAATGAACTTCTCAAGCAATGGCTGATTATAGGAATCCAAAGGGACTTCCTTAAAGGATGTCAACTCAATTTTATTCAATTAATTAGATTGCCAAATATAATGATAAGATACACAATAGACTATAATAAATGGATAGTAGATGAGAATATTTAGAACTCAAGGTTGAAGGGTAAGTCTTGTGCGGCTTCGAAGGTGGCCTAGGAAAGGGTGGATGCAATCTAAAAAAACTCAAAGTATTCACATACTATAAGTCTTCCATCTCTTACTAAATGTAGTGGAGGAACTCAATCTGTTCGTCAATGTCTTTGAAGTCATTGGATAATCATATTACACACAATGTCAACTCATTAAGGATGTTGTATTGTTCCCAAAAGAAGGGTTTTGGACTATAGGGAGTTCATAAATGCTTGTGATTGGATTGGAATGGCAGGATGACCATCTAAGAGATAGCCATGCTTGTAAAGAACTAGTTAAATGTAAAAAGATAGATAAAAATAATAATAAGCTGATAAATTGATAAATATATGTGTTTTGTGGGGATCACTAGTGATTCGGGCCAATTATCAGTGATTCAGTAATCACTAACGATTACTATTAAAAGGGACATTTTTGCTATAAAAAAATATCAAACCTCTAAAGTGATATTTTTATTTTTTCAATGTTTATATGAATTGTAAATGATGAAATAAAATATAAGAGTACCTTTGGGTATGAAATCGAGCTAAAAGACACCTCAAATCATCAAATGGAGTTGATTGATATAAATGTGCTTGTTTTTATGCTTCCTGATGATTGATTGATGAGAAAAGATATCAAAATGATGTGTAGATAGTTTTGGTGATTGATGTAGGATCTTGATGATCTCTGGAATGACCTAAATTCACTGAGAAGTCAAAAATGAAGTACAAACATGAGCAAAGGATTTATGAAGATCCTTGAGAGAGGAGGTAAAAATCCTATTTATAATCATTGGTGTTGAGCATATAGCTTATTGCCTTAAGGTGAAGGCACATAAAGTATGTGAGCACTAGAGCAAGGTGCATTTGAGAGCGCGGAAGAATAAAAAAATAAGCATGCATCAAAACACTTTGAATTCAGGACTTAGCCATTTTTGTGGATAAGGGATATTCTTGTAGATAGTGTGTTGAGCACACAAAGACATGAATACTTGTGGTCCATGCAATGGTATTTTGGGATTAAGAAACAAGCTGAGCACTATGCATAGTTTAGGCTAATAATAGGATTTCTACTCAGAGTTAATTATAGGAAGTCTATTCTTAAGAGCACTTACATGTTGTGTAACCTTTTGTAAAGGTGCATGGATATTATTATCATATGACCTATTTTGAGAAGTACATGGGTGGTGAAGGGAAAGTCCCCACCCCTATATATATGTATTGATTTGCATAGTTTAGGGTGTGTGAATTATTGTAGAGTTATGTTGTTGGTTTTGTCATGCGCATGACTCATGGAGATACTTTATAGCGTATGGAGCTTCTGTGTTTACAGTATTTAATACAATGGTTCATATTGGCTAGATAATGGTGTTGAACATGACTGAATCTGGTTCTTGCATGGTAAATCTTGTTATAGTCATTGTTTAGTTCATCTTACATATATTCTAAGATCTAGATTTGGTTTATGCATTGTGTGTTGTTTACTATTGGTAATGAATTTGAATACCTATATGCACCATCATGCTAACATTATAAATAAGAAACCATAAAGAGGGACCTGGTGCCTTTGTTTGCTTTGGGTGAGCACTCAACTAAGTTTGAGTGATGTGCCAACACACGGGTCATTTATAGTAAATTCTAGGTTGCATCATTGGTTCCATTGTCGGGACCTCTTTTCATCTATTTTTCAATATGTTACATCTGTGAAGACATACTTGGTTAACCTTAGCAAGTGTTGAGGAGTAGATAGTAGATCTAGAAGAAGAGTACGCTTGGAGATTCAACATTGGATCTGAGTTTGATGCACGTGTGTGGGTTGAGCAGAATTTGTATGATGACTTATATGAAATATTCTTTGTTATCTTCCCCATAGAACTATATGAGTGGCTGGTTACTTATGCATCTAAAAGGAATTAGAGGTTTCACACACTTGTTTGGATGCAAGAATAATTTCAGGCTCTCTATGATGCTGATCTAATTTGGATGTGCGTTGTGGATACTTGGTTTCGTGGTGTTCTGAATAGTTATATTTTGGAGTACTCAATTTCCACTTACTCTTGTCTGGAGGTAATTGAGTTTCAATTTTTATGTTATCCTAGGGGAGCATATCAACATAGAATTCTTCCGGAAATCAAGATCTTGATGGTAACACTGAATTTGGAAGAAAAGCCAATGGCTAGATAAACCCCACCATGCACGGCGATAGGATCAAGTGTGGTGAACGATGCTTGACCTAGCGACATAGAGGAAAAGAGAAGAAAGGTGGATTAAGTTCAATGAGGTGCACAAGATGGATTTAGGAAATCATCGTGAGTTTATAAAACAAATGGTGTTGTGGAAATATATGGCTCATGAAGGATTTGTAGCTCATGCATAGGACATGGAGACATGGAGCCAAAGCATCTGGAACTCCCCTAATTGGGAACCCTCATCAGCCTCTTATGAGAGAGTGCCAATAGAGACAACATGGGCCATGAGCACACATCTGAATCTACTTGGCAACCTAGCCCTTGCACTTGGTTTTCTAGTTTCTAGTACAACCAGTACTTAGAAGGCTAGTTTGGGAAGTAGATTAGCAAGAGGTAAAGTTAGCTTATTAGTAGGATCAAGAGTAAATAAAATAACAAGTACATTTATGGTCAGGAAGATGTCTTCCTTGTTATTTGGAGGACCGGTTTGAGGAACCTTTTTAAGTTTTTCGTTGGCATAGAACACAGTGCACACAGAACATTGGACTCATATCGAGGAGTAACAACACTTCACAGACTATAGGAGTTCAGTTTAGCACCACTATTGGGACATAGGGCAGTGTATCCTCTAGTTCAATTCTTGTTACAGGTGAAGGATCAGGAGTAATAGGTGGCTTGAGATCCGGTGGATTTGGTGGATCCGGAGGTGAAGGTAACATAAGATGTTTTGGTTCCGTGTATAGGGTCCTCACCAACCCCAAAATATTTACATGAAGATGTCACTTCATCTTCCAGAGTATAGGGGAATAGAAGATGCTACTGAACATGTGCATATGTGTGAGATAATATGCCACACAAGAGGAATTATAGTTTCGAGCACAAGGCCAATCGGTTTGCAACTATGTTGCACAGGATGTATGCACAAATGGTAAAGGAATTTTGACCTTGATCATACTTGTGTAGATTATATGGCATTATGATATGATTTCATTAAATAATTTTATATCCTTGAGTTTGAGTAGAAAATAATAAACATGCTTAAGGATATCAAGCAGGGCATTACTGAGAGTGTCTGAGAATATGATGCTCATTTCAAAAAACTTATGTCTAAACCTTCTTATGATATCCATGTCATTGAACATGCACAAAGTGGTTCGTCGGATGCCTAGTCATGCCTTTTAGGAGGGAACTCTCACATAATACTTGTACTGAGACATGCGTGAGGCACTTGAAGCATATTTGCATGCTGAGGCAGTTGGGAGCATATACACAAGAGTGAGACCATTCTTTGAAGCTTAGATTTTAGAAATGGAAAAGTAGTTGGAGAAACTATAAGCCAATACAATGCATAAGACATACACTAGAATTTGGTGCACAAATTGTGAAGTGGAGGGGCATACTAAGGATAGTTTTCCTTGCAAATCGGTGCACTCCTTATTACTGGATTATGAGATATGTCATTTTGACCATGATGTAATATGTTTTCCATTGTTGCAACATGCAATAAATAAGAACGTGTCTTACTACTGTAATATTTTCTGGTCCATAACTCACAATACCGAATATTATAGGTTGATTGATCAGATCCATGATTCCATTGATATTGGTGTATGGAAAATGGGAGTTTTGAATAAATCTAAGGATAAAAGTGGGAAACATGATCATGATCACACTCAAGGATGTATGATTAAAATGAAGGGTGCTTTGAGGGAGGTCATGGTAGAGGTCAAGGATACCATGGTGGATTCAAAGGTCAAGGCCGTGGTAGTGGATGAGGTGAGTTCCCTCATGGAACATGTTATACGTGTGGATCTCCTGACCATTACAAATGTGAATGTCCTCATAACATTACTTTTTATTTTTGTAGAAAGAATCATAACTATGAAGAGTTCCTGGATTTATATGAACATTTGAGAAAGAAGCAAAAACAAGAGAATAAGGGCACATGGATGGTTAGAATACATCATGTCATAGAAAACCAATGGATGTTGAAGTTAGCACTGGATCCTGAAGGTAGTACCTGTGAAGACCGCTACACGTTCTAATGCTACGCACATCAAAGAAATGTTGCGCAATAGAATCCTATCATTACTAAGGAGGAGGTTTTACATACAAAATACATAGACCCTACACATCAGAAGGAGGTTTATCAGGAAACCATGGAGGTACTCAGAAATATGCAAGGTGAAATACATTGTTTAAAGGAATAGTTTTGGAAGTTGGAATATAAGAAGGCATCTGAGAATTTCCAGTTAGATGTTGATGATCTAAAGGAAGTATGCAAGATGTTGCATCAGAGAACATTATTCCATTACTAGGGAGTTGGTTAAAAGGAAACACTCCATGCGTTGGTTTTGAGAATGGACGTAAGATTCTTAATGCTAATCTCCCTCCTCATAGTTTGGATTATGAAAAGGATATCACTCTGAATGTTGTTGTGGATGGATGGATTTTGAGAAATATTTTGATTTACACAAGCACGGAAGTAAATGTGCTTACCTTAGATGTATGGGTTCAGATTGGCAGACCTCCATTGCAGCCATCTTCCAATGTGTTGTATATAGAAAATTGGACTAAGGCCATGTCAATTGGAGTATTGAAGGATACATCCATTACTATATAGGGGGCCAAGTTCATTGGGGACTTTGAGGTCTTAGTGCTTGCAGAAGCGGAAAACTTCCCAACTCTACTTGGGCACCCTTGGTGCTATGCAAATAATGTTAATCTACATTTCAATAAGGGATATATCAGTTTTGAGAACAAGGAAGAATGAGTTATTATCCCTTTGATAGATGGGAAATCTGCACCTTATGTTGAGCCCTTAAGTGAAGAAGACTTGAACATAATTTATGTGTGCACCATTTGAGATCCGAAAGTGCTTGAGCCATCTAAGGAAGGAATTCTCTAGTGGGATGATGCATAGTCCATTAGTGATACTACAAGTATTACCTGTGAAAATTGGGCACATGGCACTTACGAGATGGTTGGGCACGAGGTAAGAAGTGCATCTACGTGCGTAAGTAGGATGTGATGTGTTAGACTGTTAGGAAACAACCATGTACCCTAGTACACTAGAGAAGGAAACCTTGAGGTATTCTTGTGATCCATGGAATTCTAATGGAAGGATCAGGTAGACATTAGGAATGTGTTATGACGAGTTTCATTGGGCTTGTAATTTAATCAATTTAATTTGTCAATCCAGGTGGCATCCAATGATTGTTTGCAACAAGGGGAATAGTAGGAACATAGTCTCAAAGCACGAGTTTCTATCTTAAATCTAATAATTCATTGAACTGGTCATGATTACAAATTAAATACATGAAATTAAAGTAATGGAATTGAAATAAGAAACAGAGTTTAACTTAAAACATCAATATTAAATACCGCATTACATTAAAAAGAAATATTAAACTAGTAATAACAATTTTTAAAGAATAAAGAAATAAAGAGTGAATGAATATCCCTCTCATTAGGTTGGAGTGGCCCTTACTTCGCCCTTCGATCAGGTCTATACCAAAATTCCAAGCAAATAAAATTTCTCTTGAATTTGATCTTTATCGAATTCAAAATATGTTCATACAATCGAAAAAAAAAATATAAAATCCCTAACTCTAATTACATTCTCCATTTTATACCCAAAAAAAGAGTCCTAGTCTCTCCATGGGACATAGCTATTCTGAATGACTAATTCTAAATCTAACTACCTATTTGAACTAAAAAATTCCCTTGATTCTTGGTAATACATTAATGGTGGGACCAATTCATAGGTATTTGATCTTGAAGCATTTTCAACAACTAAATTGGGGAACCATGATTAACTCCTTGAAGGATTCAATCACCCCTATAAGATTCTTCAAATCATAACTAATTGAATAAATTGAAGTGGTTGTGAGTCTTCAGTCATTATTGCTTCACTCTTCTTGTGGCTTGAATGTTTATTGATAAATGGCGATGATTCTGGGTAGCAAATGATGTTGTTAGCTGGAATTCCAGAATCTAAGTTATCTACATGCATGCTTGTGTCACTCAAGCTTTGGGGGATTAGGTTTTAATGAGTTGGACATTTGATCAATGAGGATGAATGTCCTACGCTAGCACACGACACGAACCAGTTGTCCGCGCTATCACACAAAATAGAGTCCCGCACCAAAGTGTATATATCAAGTCATGCGCTCCATATAACAATTCAACATATGCACTTTTTTGCACACATAAATAATATTTATCCAAATTATATTCAATCCTTTTGTGCACAAAAATTAACAAGGTGAAACATCATAAGTACACATAATAATTTCCCATAAACATAATAAAATAGTAAATATAAAGCATGTATTTGTCTATCATGCATAATAATATCAAAATTAGAATAGCTCCTCTGACATGGCTTGAACATAATTACACAAGGTTTATTATGACAAAAATGGGGCTCATCACCTCCCCCTGACTAGAGATTTAGCAGGACCTCCTACTATCTATTAAGGAGTTATACTATTATAGAACAATTATACTCATTTGTGAATGTCGCCATATCTCTTCGGTGGTTATATCGACAACCAAAATTTATGTTCCACATCCTTTTTCCAGGTAGTATAACTATATTCTTCTTGGTCATTAGTTGAGTTCCATTTTGGTATTGGTGCAAGAAGAAGATGTGGCTTGTAATGTATTCTAATCCACCGCTCTTTAAGTCCCAAAATAATTTTGCATACATCCTTTTCCCTTTTTAATGACCACCTGAGATTGGTGGGTGAAATTACTTCCTTCCTTTTATATGGCTTTGCCAATAGTTGATATCGTAGTTGTGATGCAAGAAAGTTGACATTAAAAGTGGGAATCACTTGCTCCCATAATTTCTTGACACAACTCTACAAAATTTTAGTGTACCTGCCTACGAGATGTAAACAATACACTTGTGATCTAAACCTGTTGAAAAATCTTAGTGGTGATGGAAAATCATGCCTCATGAGGAGGCCTACTGTAGACTCTAACTATGCAAATATTTCCCTTTGATCTCTCCACTCACCTTGATGTCTTATATTCGAAACAAATGACCTCAATGAAGTTCTCCCGTATATAGATTTACTTGTATTTCTATTTTCTCACCAAGAAATAATATGTACACATAATAAATTTTTAATGACATCATTTGTAGTAGTTTATGCTCCTCCAAATTTATGGTCATCTTCATATTCAATTTCCAACTAAGCCCTGTCTCTATTGATTTTCCATTTTAAGAAATGTTCTTTTAAGAACAAGGCATAAAAATTGGAGGGAGGTCTACAGGAGAGTACTTGGTCATACAACTAACTAACATGGACAACATTTTGTTTTAGAAAATCAATCTCTTATTTTAAAATTATATTCTCTTCCTCAACCTTTTTCGACTGGTAGCATTCTTCCATCTATTTTCTCATCCCCTTCATGACAATGATTTTAGGGAAGTCCTATTTTTGTTATTTTTGTAACTGAGTAACGGATGCTTCCAATATATATACTTGTTTCTCCTTTTCATGCAGCGCATGTTCTAATTGAATAGTTTCTTCTTCTTGATGTGATACCATACTGCAGTTCTCGAATCTATTTTTCTTGAGAAGATAATTACTGGGAAAAATTGGCATCCTTCAAGTCCAATAATGTTTGCGATTGGTTAACCCTTTCCTGGTCCATTTGAAGTTCAAACTAAACTTTAGATAAGGACATCACATTGGGAAATAAAGTACTGGGTTTAAAGAACTAGGTTCTCCTTCTTCCATGGTTTTTTACCCTTATCCTCAACCAATCCTTCTTTAGGAATGGATGGAAGGGTTAGCTCGATTAGAGACTCGGGTGGAGTGATAATCAATGTTTGAATGGTTTTGGATGCTTCATGTTCTTCATGTGTCAATGGATTTTCCTCTAGGGATTCAGGGATAACAGGTCTATGTGAAAGGTATGACAACGTTTGCTAGGTCTCTTAGAAGTGGATGAGGGAGAGTATGATTGTTGAAATTTAAGCCACATAATCATGCCATTTATATTTTTCAAAAACTTATGGTTGTAGATTAAATGAATGAGACCCTGAAATTTGAGATAGGTTTCTCCCAGTGGAATTTTCAAAGGTGGAGACACAGATAGATTCATAGATAAATTGGGGAAAATTAACCTTTTGGTGGAGTTTTTCCTTTCCGTGGCATAAATGTATGAGCATCCTCAATATTTAACTTAGCACTATCTCATACTGCCCTTCACAAGTAAAATATTTAATCAACCATTTTGCTACCCCTGCCTAGGGTTCTGGTATACTCAGTCTTTTGATCCCTTTTTCCTTCCCTTTATTATCAACTACCAACTGTAAGTTTTCTCTTCTTCCTACTACAAATCTTTTAATTAATTCATGGTACATTATCCACTCAATAATAACTAAACTATTATTTGGAATTCCAGAAAATTGACTCGATTACAGTTGGGGAGAAGGGTATTTCCTTACCATTTACGGTTGAGTAGTTTTCCTTCATATTCCTTCTGAATTCCTTTGTCATGGGGATGTTGAATTATTCATATGCCAAGAGAAAATCCAACCACTTGGCTTTGTCAAAAACTTCAATGAATTTGCATCCGCAAAGAGTTCAACTAAATTGGTAGGCTCATGTCTGAGTCTGGGTCCCATTTTAGGTTCGATTAAGAAGTGGTAAAACAGCAAAGGACTGGTTATGTAGGATTTTCTAGGAATAACACAAAATAAGTATGGCACAGATAGAAAGAAACCCAATTGAGAGCATAATTTTTGAATAACCTTGTTATGCAGGTGATATGACCTAATGTGGAAAATTCAAGCCAAAATCCTGAGGTGATGGGATAGTACTTTGATGCATGTGAACATTTAGGAATTTAATGGGAGGTGGATTTGGTGTGAATTTTGGGACATGCGATATGATTTGGGAAAATATGGTTAATTAATATACATGATGGAACAATTTAATTATAAATTTAAAACCTTACAATGATAAGGGTCATTAATTGTGCATACCTTGATATTAAAGCTTGTCAATCTCCACCATTATTTGAAATTAAGTGTGACACCTCTCCGCCACCTTTCATGATGTCATGCTCCATGCATAACTAGTACTACCTTTTGTTTCTATTGATTGATTCAGAGAGAGAAGATTGTCATTGCTGGTTTTCAATCTTCTTATTTTTTTATGAAATATGGGGCACCATCTCTGGTTTTCACCCAATGCTCCAGAGGAAGATGATTTACATTTTTGGTTTTGAACCATCCCCTCTTTATTTCTAGAATATGATCGTTCGTGTATGCAACGTGATAGGAAAAGACCTTTCATACACAATGAAGATCTAAATCTTCCTATATTTCTCTCTAAAACTCTTGGCAAGATGTTGGTTTATGGTATAGCCTCAGTTTGTGACCATTAACCAACATTAATTTCCTTTCACCATCAATTGGAATCAATCAGATGGTCCCGTTATCATATACTTCTACAATTTGGTAAGGTCACATCCACCTCATCTCAGAACTTCTATTGGCAATATTTATATTTTGAATCAAAATGTAAGGCCTATTATCCTTTCTAAAACTTCTTTGGCTTGATTTGTTTGTCATCCAAGAGTTTCCTTTGTTGTTGGATGATCTCAGTCTGCTACAATGCTTGAAACATGATCTCATCTAATTCATTTAATTGAATAATTCTTTCTTGTTGTACCTCAAGTAAATTTGTATCCCCACCTCAAAGGAAATCCTTAATGTTTGGATTTCAAATTCTATGGGCATGATATGTTTCTTCCCATAGACCAATTCGTATGGTGTAACCCATGTTTTTGTTTTCCATGCAATATTATAGGCCCATACTACATCTGGTAAGTTTTGAGCCCAATTTTTCCTTGAGATGTCCACAGTCTTTATAAGTATATTTTCCAATTATTTGTTGGTCACCTCAACTTTCCCATTTGATTATGGGTGATAGGGATATGAATTCTTATGTTTCAATTGATATGTCTCCACAAAAGAGCTGATTATCCTTGACATGAATTGTGGCCCTTGGTCTGACACAATTGATCTTGGTACTCCAAATCTTTGGAAGATTCATTCATAGATAAAATCTGCAACCTTCTCATCTCTTGCATATGGAAGCTCTTACCACTTCATCCCATTTGGTAACATAGTCAGTAAAAACTAATATATACTCCTTACCTTGGGAGGTTGGGTCGAATGGTTCGATGAAATCTAGATCTCACTTCTCAAATGGCTCCAGAATAACTTGTGGTTGGAGGGGCATCTCTAATGTGAATGTTGGTTTCCCCATTATTTGGAATTTATCACACCTCCACACATACTTCTTAACATCCTTGAACAAGGAAGGCCAATAGTATCTAGATCCCAAGATTTTATGAATTGTTCTTTTCACCAAATAGTAGCCTCCTGATGATTCATCATGGCATGCCCATAAGATATCAAATATTTCATTCTCAGCAACACACCTACATAACACATGATCAAGACCACATTTAAATAAGATTCCATTCAACCAAGTGTACATCACACTCTACTTAATTAATTGCTTCTTTTTCTTGGGTGTGAAAATTTTTGGAAACTTCCCTATGGCTAAGTAATTAGCAAAGTGTTTGCATACCAAGGAGAGGTAGTAGATAGTGAAAACAAATTTTCATCTAGAAATTCATCACTGACTTGTCCCTCTTCTTTTGAAGTTGTGAGCCTGGAGAGGAAGTCAGCAACAATGTTTGACTTCCTTGGTTTATCAACAATTTTAATATTGAATTCTCTGTAGTAGTAATAACCATTTGACAATTCTTCCATGAACCAAAGGTTTATTCATGAGATATTTAATGGTAGAGTGGTCAGTATGTATAATGACTTCATATCCTATAATATAATGTCTAAACTTATTTATTGCATACACCACAGCTAGGAATCCTTTTCATTGTATGATATTTCTTAGTAGAAGAAATATTTTTACTAATATAGTCTATTACGTACATGGGTTTTCCTTCCTCTTGTTATCCCAGGACATCACCTATTGCTTCATTGGATGCATATATTTGAATGTGGAATGGTAACTCCCTATTAGGACCTCTTAACATTGTAGTACTGATCAATTTATCCTTAATCGCATTAAAGGTACTTTGACATGTTGTTGTCAGTCAAACTCAAAATCTTTAGTTGGTAGAGAAAACAATAAAGAATCAATTTTTCTAAAATTTGAGATGAACCTACGATAATAACCAACATGATCGAGAAAACTTCTTACCTCAGTTTGATTAGTGGGTGAGGGTAACTTCACGATGATGTTGAGTTTATTTGGGTCAACCTTAATTCCTTCAATTGAAACATAATGACCCAAAACTATACCATGTTCCATCATGAATAGGAATTTTTCATGGTTTAAGGATAGCTAATGTTTTTCATAGTGAGCAAGAACTTTATCCAAATTACTGATTGCTTCCTTAAATGTTTCCCCATAAACTATAAAATCATCCATGTAAATTTCTACACAATCATGAGTGAGGTCTGAGAAGATAGCTAACATGGCTCTTTGGAAAGTGGCTAGGGCATTGCATAACCCAAAAGATAGCACCCTATAAGCAAAGTTCCCCAAGGATAGATTAAAAATGTCTTGTCTTGGTCTTTATGAGCTACTGTGATATGTTTGTATCCACTAAATCCATATTGAAATGAGAAGTATCTTTTACTTGATAAGCTATCTAGGACTTGATCAATAAACGGTAATGAGAAATAATCCAAAGTGAGTGGCGTTGCTCAACTCTCTATATTCCACACACATTCTCCATTTCCCATTATTTTAAGGCACTATGATCAAAGGAGAAACCCAATGACTATTTGAAATTGGATAAATAAACCCCGTATTCAATATATTTTCAATTTCAGTCTTAACAATGTCTCTAAGTGTTGGGTTTATCCTTCTTTGAGGTTTCTAGCTGTTTTGGCCTCGATGGTATAAATGTGATTTGTAAAGATTCTAGGATGTATACCCTTCATATCATTGTATTCCTAAGTAAAATCTGGGGATGAGAGCAGAGGATTTCAAACAATGTGTTTACCTCTTCACCGTTTAACTAGTTTTTTATCGCTAGAGTTCTTCGGGAAGAACAAGAAATTGTTTTGTATAAGGTTAAATTGAATTAACCTCTGGATATCTTCTTAGAAGTGCATTTAATGTAAATTTATGTGGTAGAAGTATGTGCACCAAGGTTATGTTTTGAAATAATCATTTTGTTAAATATAATGGGTTGGTTATTCTCATCCATGAATTTGTTTTTGATTTCACTAAGTTGCATAAAGATCGACTAGCACTATAATCAAGTACTTGAGTTAAGCGGGAATTTGAATGAACCTAGGATAGGAATCAGCACGAGGACTTGGGATATGTACTAAATCAATGCCATGGTAGTCATATTAAATCTGATTTGAGTTTTCTTGAATTACTACCATGGCAAGAGAGGAAATGATATCCTCAGAATCATCATAGTAATCATTAAACCAATGTTTTTTGTATGTGGAAAATGTTTTAGCTACAGAGTATAGTGATAATTTCTTGGAATCTTGACCATTGGTAATGACCATATTTCATGTCATGCAATCAATGAGGGCAACAAACTTAGCTAACCACAGAATTCATAGGATTAGGGGGTAACCAATATTTCTATTCTTTTTTTATTATAATAAAATCTATCGCATAATCCCAAGACTTAATTGTAACTATAACATCTTCTAATATTCCCTTGGGTTTATTCACTGACTGATCTACCATTTGCAAGATGATATGTGTTGACTGAGGTTTAGGGAGTACCAATGTGGACAAAGTATCTATAGTCATGACGTTTATGGAAGATCCTAAATCAATGAGGACATTAGGGATTTGGAAATTTCCCTATGCAAAACAGATTACAATAGGATCGCTGTAACCCCCATACTTAGGAGGAGGATTAGTTCCTTCTAAGATGCTAGAAAGTTTCCCATCAACATGAATGGTTTTTGGTTGATTCTTCCTTCTCCTTAGAGTCTTGAAAAAGATATCTTTAATGGTTTTGTTTAATTTAGGAATGTCCTTGAGAGCATATAGAAAAGGAATTCCAATACTTAACTTCCTCAGTCCTTGAATTAATTCTAACTCTAGCTTCTTAGGAATTGTGGTAGTTTGTTTCTCAGCTAGTCTAGATGGAAAAGGAATGTTAATAATTGATTATTGAGTTTCTTCAACATTCTTAGGCTATGTTTCTCTTGTTCTTCGTTGTCTTTAGGTATCTCCTCAAAGACTAGAGAATAAGGTTTAGTTTTAACCTTACCGAACACAACATTGTGTTTTTGTAATCCAAATATTTTACTTTAGGGTTTTTCTGTGTTTCTACTATATATGTTGGATTGCCCTACCTTATATTTTTAGGATTTTCCATGGTCTGGGTAGGTATTTTTGGTTGGGCATGTTTTTTAGGTTAGGCAACATTACTCATTCTAGCCAATAAGGCTTTTTGACCTTATGATCTTTGTTGATTATAATATTGTTGTCTAGACCCTTGTGGTACATTCCACTGGTATTGTATTGAGGACTATATTGTGAGTATTGTGGAATGTTTAGATGTGGATCCCATGGTTGTTGATAAAAATTTGGTTATGCATATTGTGGGCTCCACTCCTATGGAATTTTTTGGCCCCAAAGGGGTGGATATGACCATGGCCCATTCCATTGGTTTGGGACCCATTGTGCTTTTTGGTTGTAGTTTTGATTTTGGTTGGACTGAAAATTTCCTCCTTGCTTCTGACCCATGTAGTTAAGTTTAGATTCTTCTTGATTATTTTTCTTTATATGGTTCTTTAGTAGGGGAAGATGACCACACTGATCAGTGGCATGCTTAAGTTCACAGATAAGACATATTTCTATCTTATCTAATGAGAATCCTTTAGTCCATGTTTCCTACACATTGGGTAGTAGAACAAGGGTTCTGTCTTTTTAGCCTTTTCTCTATCCATAAGTAGTGTTGAGTTGAATTAAGAGGTGAGTCTTTACATTTTCAATTTCTTCCCTTAGCTTGGATATAACACCATTAGCCATTATTCCTTTTTGTTTCCTAAGATTGGGGTAAGTTCTCGAGTAATTCTTACAAAGGTCAATGATATCCATGAACTCTAACTTATTCACGTATCCCTTCCCCATTAGGTTGAATGATTCTTGAGTGTCATCATCTAATCATTTGAGAAATAAGGTTTTGAGTAGGTTAATTTCTAGGCCATCTCCACACCTTCTATGAAGAAAAAGGAACTGGTCTAGGTAGTCTTCTACACTTTCATCCTCTTTCTGCTAGATTCGGAAGAGTTCTTATTTCCTATCCCTTACTCAATAGTAATCTGGTATTTATCCAAGAAAACCGTTCCATTTCTTCCCATGTATTGATGGAATCTAGGGTCAATCCCATAAACCATCTCATAGCTGCATATTTTAAGGTAGAGGGAAATTTTTTAAGTTTTTGGCCATCAATAGTGTAGTCATAAGTTTAACACAAAACCTTAAATTCAAAAAGGAATTGATCAGGGTCCTCTGAAACTAGCCCTAGAAGTTTGGAAAAATTGAAGGGGATATGTTTTTCATAGGATCTTGATCATTAGGATCCAACTGGATAGGATAGGTAAATGTTTTGCTTGGTGGATTTTCTACACCATTGTCCCCATTTTGGGGTCGGATCGTGTTATTCGAGCAACAAGTTGTTCCACAAGTCGGTTTGGAGGGCTGTTTTGAAGGTTTATCCTAATAAATATTCATCTATGGTCTCTAGGTATAAACATGCAATCCTAACATACTGAAAATGGTTCCCTAACTATTGATACTAAACTTGGTTGTGTGTGTTCCACATACTCATCGCAAGGGGATCCTTGTTGTCACTACAAAGTCTCTTAATTCTTTTTAGAAAAAAGAAAAAAGAAAGAGTTATGGAAATGAAATTTCTAAATGGAAACTTACCAGATACCATCACAATATCTTCTAGTTAGTACCTTAACCCTTGATGACACCTTGTTCTCCAGAAATGATTCCAAAAAGTGATGAGTTTTTTTGGGCTTGTAATTTAATCAATTTAATCATCAATCCAGGGGTGGTGTCCAACAATTGTTTGCAACAAGGGGAGTAGTAGGAACACAATCTCAGTACAAGTTTCAATATTAAATATAATAATTCATTGAATTGGTCATGATTACAAATTAAATTCATGAAATTAATGTACTATAATTGAAAGAAGAAAATGACTTTAACTTAAAACATCAATATTAAAGAATGCATTGCATTCAAAAAGAAATACTAAACTAGTAACAATAATTGTTAAAGAACAAAGAAAGAAAGTAAGAATTAATATCCCTCTCATTAGGTAGGAGTTGTCCTTTCTCCATCCCTTCGATCAGTCTGTACCAAACTTCTAGAAAAATAAACTTACTCCGAATTTGATCTTTATTGAATTCAAAATATGCTTCTACAACTGAAAAAATATGGAATCCCTAACTCTAATTACATTCTCTCTTTTATATCCAAAAAAATATTCCTAGTCTCTCCATGGGACATAGTTATTTTGAATGACTAATTCTAAATCTAACTACTGTTTGAACTAAAAATTCCCTTGATTCTTGGTAATACATTAATGGTAGGAACAATTCGTAGGTGTTTGATCTTGAAGCATTTACAATAACTAAAGAGGGGATCTGTGATTGACTCCTTGAAGGATTCAATCACCCCTAGAAGATTCTCCAAATCATAACTGATTGAAGAAACTGAAGTGGTTGTGAGTCTTCAATCATTATTGCTTCACTCTTCTTGTGGCTTGAATGTTGATTGATAAATGGCAATGATTCTAGGTAGCAAATGATGTTGTCAACTAGAATTCTATAATCTAAGTTATCTACATACATGCTTGTGTCACTCAAGATTTGGGGGATCAAGTTTTGATGAGATGGATGTTTGATCAATGAGGATGCAATTCCTATGCTAGCACACAAACTAGAGTCTTGCGCTATCACACAAAATAGAGTCATGCGCCAGTGTATATACCAAGTCTTGCACTCCATATAACAATTCAATATATGCACTTTTTGCACACATAATTAATATTTATCCACATCATATTCAAGCCTTTTATGCACAAAAATTAACAAGGTGAAACATCATAAGTACACATAATAATTTCCCATAAACATAGTAAAATAGTAAATATAAAGTATGTATTTGTCCATCATGCATAATAATATCAAAAGTAGAATAGGTTTTGGCATGGCTTGAACATAATTACACAAGGTTTATCATGACAAAAATGGGGCTCATCATGTTAGCTTATACCCCTATGTAGGACATAAACATGTTGGTTGATGGTTCATAGGGATAATCTCATAGAATGGAGAGAGGTGAGAGCTGCCATATTAGCGAGGTTTCTCAGAAGTAATGCACCTACTCAAATCTAATAAAACTATGGTAATAATGTTGTTCACCACCATGTTTAGAAATTTGAGAGACTCTGGATAGAGGGGTAGGAAGATTTACCACCTTCGTTGTGGGTGCACAATATTTATTTCACCTTGCGAGGTTGTGCACACTAGGTATGTTAATGCGGAGTTGCATAAAGAGACCGGAAATCAGAAAGACTTGATTGTAGGAATGATCCAGACTTTTGACTACTTCTCCACTAAACCTCTAGTGAAATAGGAATTATAGGTTATGAAGTGCTTGACTATGAGAGATAGTGTAAAGGCTAAAGAACTCATTCAATATTTTTTGGTAAGATAGAACTAGAAGCACATTTTGAAGAAGTAGATGAGACAGATGCAAAACTTCTTGAGTGCACTTTCCTAAAGAAGGAGAAAGGAAAGATGGTCTATATGGTGGATGATGAAGAGGTGGAAAACTTAGACATAGATCATTCAGAGGGTATGCGCGAGGTTTTAGATAGTGTGGATGAGAAGGCACGTGCCTACCATGAACCCATGAAGATGAAGAAAGTGAACATTGGCATGGATGTTGAACCTAAGGAGGCCATAATTGGAGATTATTGGTCTGAATCTGAAGTGGCTAAGATAATTGAGTTGTTACACAACTTCCAGGACTTGTTTCCTAGAGGCTACCATGAGTTAAAAGGCATGCATGAATCCTTGGGCGAGATGATAATTAAATTAAAGGAAGACATGTGCCCCATTAGGAAGAGACCTTATAGGATGAACCCTAACCTACGCATAAAATTTAAAGAAGAAATTGACAAGATGTTGGAATTTGTAATTGTGGAGCCCATAAACTAATCAGAGTGGGTTAGCCCTAAGGTAATCAACATAAAGAAAGATAGAACAATCAGGATTTTTCAGATTGGGAGTTGAATGTTACATGTGTGATTAATCCTTTCCCTACACCATTCATTGAGGAAATATTGGAAGGTGTTGTAGGGCACAAAATTTACTCTTTTAGAGATGGATTCTCTGGGTATCATCAAGTAAGAATTTCTAAATAAGATCAAGAGAAGAAAACTCTCACCACTGAATGGTGAATTTTGCATACACAAAGTGATGCCCTTTACATTTAAGAACGTGTTTGCATAATTTTCACACATCGTGGTTCGGGCATTCCATGATTTTATTCAAAAATTCTTGCATGTTTACTTGGATGATTGGACTGTATATGGGCTTATCAAGGACCGTTGTGACAATTTGAGGTTAATGTTTGAAAGGTGTAGATAGTTAAGCATCTCTTTAAATATCAAGAAGTGTGTATTTGTTACACCTTTTGGGACTCTATTAGGGAATATCATCTGCAAGGAGGGTTTGTTGGTAGATCCAACTAAGGTTGCAATCATCTTAGGCTTAGAGGAGCCTACTAGTCAAATTGAGGTGCACATATTATTGGCCACATAGGGTATTACAGGAAGTTTATCAAAGGATATGATAAGATTTTCATGCACTTGGAGGAGTTATTGAAGGGAAAAGGTAAGATCTATCATGAGAACCGCAGCAATGCACATTCAAAGCGTTGAAGGAAAGGCTTACTACGGCGCCTATTCTTCATTTTCCTTCATAGAATCTAACCTTTCATGTACATGTATACACCTCTGGCATAGCCATTGGTGCCATTCTGGCTCATCCTGGAGAAGGTATTGTAGGTCATCCTATTTGATTTTCTAATAGAAATTTACCTCCTACAGAACATAATTATATAACTATGGAATGCGAGGCCTTATCAATGATCTATGTGCTACATAAGTTTCGACAGTACTTGTTAGCAAAACCATTTTTTTCTATACATATCACATGGCATTGAGATACTTGGTGAACAAGTCCATCTTATAAGGGCACATATGCCGATGGGTTCTCTTATTCTAGGAGTTTGACTTTATAGTGGTGGTAAAGCTAGGTAAAAGCAATTTTGGTCCAGATCATTTGTCAAGGATTCAATCAGGAGAGGATGTGCTTGAGTATTAAAGATACAATTCTAGATGCACATTTATACAGGTTGAACTATGCACCCTCAGAGTTAGAGGATATTGTTGTCTTTTTACGCATAGGTATGACACCCAAAGGAATGAAGGCCTTAGAAAAGAAACAACTTGCAATTCGTGTCATACCTTTCATGTTGATCAGTGGTGACTTATACAAACTATGTCGAGATGAAGTATTTTGCCAATGTGTACTGGAGCATGATCAAATGATAATAATGGAGGAGGCTCATAATAGTATAGTAGGTAGAAACTATACAAGTGATGCCACCATGCGTAATATTCTACTAACTGATTTATGGTGGGAGACCTTGTACAAGGATTGTAAATACTATTGTAAGGTGTGTGATCACTTTCAGTGCCTTGGAAAACCTAGCAGAGAGATGAAATTCCTTTGAGGCCTATTACTAGTGCTAGAACCTTTTGAGAAATGGGAAATTGACTTTGTGGGTCCTATTTCCCCATTCACACATAAAATGGATCGTGTTATATCATCACTTGTACAAATTATCTTATAAGGTGGGCGAAAGTGACACCTACAAAGGATTGTACAACAATAACAGAGTAAGGTTCTTGTGGGAAAATATTCTTACTATGTATGGATGTCCTTTAAGTTTGATAAGTGATAGAGGAACTCAATTCGTTAATGAGACCATCGGGATATATTGGATGAATTTTTTTGCACACCATAAGAAAACACCTTATCACCCTCAAGAAAATGGGACTATTGAGGCTTTCAACAAGATATTGAGCTAGACTTTGAAAAAAATTGTGATGTTGGAAGGAAAGATTGGGATGGTAAATTTTCTGTTGTTCTTTGGGCATATATAGAAACTTACAAATGGTTGAATAAGGAAACACCCTTTCAATTGGTGTTTGGCATAGAAGTAGTTCTTTCCATGGAATTTATGTTACCTTATTTGCGTATTACATGTGTAGGAGGTCTAGATGATGAGAAATAATTGGAAGAAATAATCGATGACAAGTAGATACAAATTTGGATGAGAGGCACATCATATCACGTTGGAGTCGAAGAAAGAAAAACCAAGTAAAAGGCATGGCACGATAGGCACATCAAGGAAAATAAAATTGAGGTTGGGAAGAAGGTACTTCTTTATGATTCAAAGTTTCTGCACCACCCAGAAAGCTTAAGGTTCATTGGTTGGGACCATATGTTATCACTCATATGCTTGAGTCAGGTGCTTTCTAGTTAAAGGTGCTTGATGGAGCACAGTTACCTAGTTATTTCAACAGGATTAGGATGAAGCCCTACTATAAATAATCCTTCTTGGTTTTTGTAATAAGGTATTATTACCATTTAAATTAGATTTCCCTTACCGTATTTCCCTTAATGTGTTTCCTTCTTCGTCGTTATGCTTTGTCAATTTAGTTAATTGTTTTGTGTAATAAGTCTGTTTATGTGCCAGGTTGATTGCAATCTAAAGTTTTTTTTATGTACGAGAGGAATGAACATACCCTTAGTGTGGGGTGGTTGTCATTCAAAGATGGGTATGCATAAGGAAATATTTTGCAGGTGGTTTCTCTTGTTAGAAAGTGTAAATAGTATGGAAAGGTGCTACTAGAAAGAAAATTTCTCCTAAAGAAGACCATAGTTGGAAAAATGAATGCATAGTGTAATGTGAGGTAAGTTGCAGCCGTAGAAACTACTTAGAGGAAGGAACAGTGGCAAGGTACTTCAACGCATGGAAGCACATGAAAGGAGGTATGTAGCCAAAAGGTAGAAAGGCGCACTAGAAGGTTATATTTGTTGCATGTAGGTGTATCACGTGGAAATTTGGTAAATGGTCAATTAATGAGAGGATCGGTGGTAGGTGGAGGAGCAATAAATGCGATAACTTTTTCCAAATCTATATAAGGACGTGATGTGGGTTCATTTTTACCTTTGCGATCATGAGTATTTGAGTGAGCTAATTGCAACCGAGCCAAGCAAGACACGTTGAGGTGCAGAGAGTTGTGAAACCAGACGAGGAGAGTAGATTTGTGCACAAAATTGGCTTACATCCCCATTGGAGAAGGGTTTGAGCAAAGTAGAGGCATGTGGAGAGGAGAAATAGAGTGTCAGGGTTTGAGAAGAAGCTAGGAAATGTGATTTCAAGATAGGGCATGTGATTTCAAGCTAGGGCATGGGATTTTTCTTGACAGAAGTAAAAAGGTGCAACCTTATCTTACCATGGCACCAAGGAGAGAACCTGGAGTAGGAACAAAGGGGAAGAAGAAGGTAGAAACCGAGGTGGAGATCGAGGATGCCCCCTGAAATAATTTTTTTGGAAATATAGTACCCGAGAAGATTTAATCATGGGACGTGGACTCGGTATTCCGACATCCACAAGAGAAAGGTAACCAACTACAATCATCACACAACTAAAAACAAAGAAGATTTGGATGCATTGTTAAGGTGAAAGACAAGCAAGCACACATTGATGACATGTCTATCTACAATGATCTTTGGAGAGAAGTTATTGAAGAAGATAGGGTCTTACATCTATATGAATTCCCTAACTTTGGAAAACCTAAGAAACTATATAAATGGCTTATGAATAGAGTCCATGAGGAAATATTTGATTTTTGGAAGCGGATGAGGATCACCATGCCCTTAATTATGAGCCTAACAGTTTGAAGGGAACATGGACATCAATTACAGTGACTTAACTAAAAGTATCTATTTCGACCACCCACAAGGAGTTGGGTTACTCTAAGGTTCCACATGGAATGGAAAGTTACAAGATAAGGAAGTATCCTATTGTGCGAAGAGGCCGCACACTTACTCACAAAGTTGAATGATCATGAAAGGTGGTCACAAGTGAACACCATATGGCTACACATTGCCAAGAAGATGTCACAGGGAGAAATTTACAACTTGGCATGATACATAGCAGATACCATCATTGAAGAAGCACGCAAAGGTGAGAAGATAAGATTTGGTGCCATTTTTCTATCTCTTGTTTTTATTTAAATTAGAGTGCCCGATGGGCCAAAGAACAAGATTTGGGAGTATCCTACAGAGAATAAGTCTCTAGCAGAGAGGTTTGAGAATTATTTATGTGAGGGATCTATGAGTGGCCCATTCAAGAAAAGGGTAGAGATGTGGTATGAAAAACTTCATGCGGCCTTTGAAGAGGAATGGAGAATTCCTAAGGATTTGTCATCAGTAGTTGGGAAATCGGTACAATTTTCTATGTACCAACACTTTTGCATTGTGTGATTTTCAATGAAGGATGGGACATGAAGTCCCTAGTGTAAACTCCCTTACGCTTTTATAGTGTGATTCTTCCAGCGGTAGTTCACGGAGTTTTTCGATGCGCGAATGTTAATCTACAATGCATACAAGGTAGGTTGTGACTACCATAACTTGAGAAAGACTTACATATACCCGGGAAAATCTACTTATATTAATAGGTTCATATCGGATGATATAACCATAAGGCCTCTAAGTTTTTCCATTAGTGACATTGGGGCTATCTTGATTTATATCTAGCTTAAGCCTAGACTAGAAAATGGTATGTATGTTGAAAATGAATTTATGCTACCAGGCCCGCCAAAGGGGAAACATATAGTTGGGAGCCTGGTGGCTGAAAAGCCCACTTCACCATTGGAAGAAGAAGAAGATGAGCAGGAGGAAAATGGTGGTTTAGCGTATAGGGGACAAAGGAATCCCTCAGACACTAAGGAAAGTGAGCACGAGATTACTCCTCCCAACAACAAGAATAGAAGGAAAACATAGAAATAAATGCGCCTGGACTTAGATGTTGGCCCAATAAATGAGGAACACTAATTTAAAAGGGTGTTGAGAAGGACAAGGACTCAAATCACGGGGCCATCACAACCTCCATATAGATCACCTCGGATCTCCCCTCATAAAGAAGTACCTAAGAAGAAGAGGAGGAGAAATTTAAAGCTCAGGGAGGGTGAAGAGGATGAGTCTAGTGAAAGTGCGCCGGTGACCCCAATGCAAAGCGCGAAAATACATAAGAGTCTCATGATGAGGAAATGAAAGTTAATGATGATGGGTTCAGGAGGAGAGAAGAGGATATTAGCGAGCCATCTGGTGCACCTCACTCCACACGCAGGGAAGGTGAAGGACCCACTATAGATTCTAGCGTCTGGGTTCCCAATGGAAAGAAAGGAAAGGAAGGTGAGGACTATGTGACTCGATTATGGGGTATATAGAGGACTCTAGCAAGATCATTCACACCAGGTTCTAGAGAACATTAAGGACAAAGGATTTATATGGCTGAGAGTTAATGGACCCAAAAGAGGACAATTCGTGGACTATAAATTAGTTGTCTTGTTCCATGCAGACACACATGGATGAACCATATTTTGATGTGTGCAAGAATTCATGTGTCTCACATTGGGTAAAGAAGCAACTACAAATTAGGCACATGACTGTCAAACCTCCTGTAATGTCTAATGAGCAAGTAAGCAATGCCTTGGTCAAGGTATCTATTGAAGTGGCATAGAGGAACATTGATAAGGAAGCCACCATTCGAGCGCTACTTGAAGATAACAAGGATAAGAATGTAGAGATAAAGTGCTTGAAATCAGAGAAGGAATAAGAAGAGGAAAATAATGAGGCCTTTATTAGCATGGCTGAGGAACTTGGTGATCATATCCTTAAGGTAAGGCCTCATTTGGAGTCTAAAGTTCCTCATAAGTTTCCCTCTGTAATGCATTATTTGTGCACTCTAGTGGATCTGGTTTTGAATAAAGATCCCATTGTTATGGCCACACCAAAAGATCCTGCAGAAGAAACAACAAGAGAAAGGGCTACCATTGTTAGGAAAATTTCAAGTTTTGAGGCCTTGCTCCAAACATTGAAAGATGAGCTGAAGAAAGTGGATCAAGCTTTGAACATGTGTGCGGCGTTGAACATCAGAATAAGAATCAGAACTATAGTAGAGGATAATGAAGTTTTGAAGGAAATGAAGGATGAAACACTTGGGCATGTAGAGAGCTTAGCCTTGGTAAAATAAAAGTGTGAGGACCTTACAATAGCCCAAGATCCACATAAAGATAGGATCAATGAACTTGCAAAACTTATGAAATGGAGGGAATGGTCTCAAGTATGGCAAATGTTGTCCAAGTGTTACATAATGAAAAGGAAAAGATCACTCGAATGAAATGGATTCCATAGTGACAGATATTCTAGAAAAGATAGGGAGCATGCTAGGTTCTTGAAAGACCTTGGAGGTTGAACTCAAAAATGAATATCCAGAGTTAGTCCTGCTGAGGAAGAGGGTACTGTAGAGTAAACTTCATTATTTTGTATAGTTCTTCATTCATTATTTCATTCCTTATTCTTTATTATTGGAGACATAAGAAGGAATTACCTAGTGCGGGGTAATGTTGAGCAGATAGCATATTGCTCTAAGGTGAAGGCACATAAAGGATGTGCGCACTAGAGAAAGGTGTATTTGAGGGCATGGAAGAATAGAAAAATAAGCACGCGCCAAAACACTTGAATTCAGGACTTATCCATTTTGTGGATAAGGGCTATTCTTTGAGATAGAGTGTTGAGCACATAAAAACATGAAGACTTGTGGTCCACGCAATGGTATTTTGTGAAAAGAAATAAGCGAGTGTCATGCATAGTTTAGGGTAATAATAAGATTTCTACTTAGATCTAACTATAAGAAGTATATTCTTAAGAGAACTCTCATGTTGTGCAACATTTTGTAAAGGTGCATGGCTATTATTAGCATGTGACCTATTTTAAGAAGTGCATGGGTGGTGAAGGGAAAGTCCCCACCTATATATATATATATATATATATATATATATATATATATATATTATATATATATATATATATATATATATATGTATTGATTTTACGGTTTAGGGTGTGTGAATTATTATATAGTTATGATGATGATTTTGTCATGTGCATGACTTATGGAGATACTTTATAGTGTATAGAGAATATGTTTTTACAATATTTAATAAAATGGTTCATATTGGCTAGATAATGGTGTTGAACATGACTAAATCTATTTCTTGCATGGTAAATCTTATTATAGTTATTTTTAGTTAATATTACATATATTCTATGATCTAGATCTATTCAATGCACTACGTATTATTTACTATTGGTAATGAATCTAAATGCCTATATGTACCATTATGCTAAGATTCTGATTAAGAATCCATAAAGAAGGACCTGGTGCCTTTGCATGCTTTGAGTGAGCACTCGGCTCAGGTGACCGAGTGATGTGTGAGTGTGCCTGGTCATTTATAGTAAATTCTAGGCTGCATCAAGTGGTGATCGGTTATGATCGGTAGTGATCCACTATTTTTAGGAAAACATTTGGGAAGTGGTTGAAACCACTTCCAAATAGGGTTTTCAGGTACTTTATGAGGGTAAATGGTTAAAAGTATATTATGGATGAGGTGTGGGGTTTATATTTCTTGATATAATAGGTTGAGGTGGTTTTAAAAATGGTTATGGTAGATTTAAAGTATTTAGGTGGTTTTAAGAGGGGTAAAATAGGGTTGTCTGTACAACTATAGAAAGGTATTTAACGGGTGTGTGATAATATTTACATGGAGTAAATATCATGGGGAGAATATAACTTAGGATAAGGGTTTAATAGATTAAATAATGTGTTTGGTATGGGGATAGGTGACTTATTTTAATTTGATATTGATAGGGAAATTAACGATGCTAATTTTAGGTGTCTACATTTGTTCCCTTTTGTTGAGTATTTTGGTGTAGGCAAAGTGCTAGAAAAAAATGATTTGTGATAGGTTGATTTGTTTTATATTGGTGATCCCCTTAAATTGGGGGTGATTATGACATAATGCAAGGATCACAAGTTTGACATGTGTTTCATTGAAATTCACCCCAAGGCGAGGTATTGATATAATAGGTGCTACCATGGAATCAATCGATAAGGGGAACCAAAGAGTTCATTTCCTATAGACATATGACTTGTCTGTGCTAATTTTATATATTGAATCCGTGAGGGATTTCTAGTTTGTAAGGATTTGGGGTCCTCAAAATGAGGCATTTTTTTGAAAAGCATGTGGTAATATGGTTTAAAATAGTTGTTAGTTTTGAAAAAGGATGGTTCAGGATAGAAAGGACAAGATTGTTAGTGATTTAGAGAAATTTCGATGATTAGGGTGAATCAATGATGATTAAAGTAATCGTCAGCGATTCTTGCATGAAATTTCATGGGCTATAAATAGCCGAAGACTTTATGAATAGTTAATTTTTGTGATTTATGATTTGGGAGAGTGAAATTGAGTGATAAAAGAGTGATTTTGGAGAAATGGAAGTGGTAGGATCATCTAGCAGGTAGAGGAGGCGTACTCAAATAGAGATAGGTCCTTCATTTTTGTTTTTATGTGTTTTAGCTGGTTTTTTTAAAAAATTTCACACATGTATATAGGGCTTGTTTTTGGAATCGCTAGAATTACCGATGATTTGGAGAAGCGCCAATGATTCATATGAATAATGGGCAACCGAGTTGTATTATTAGTGATCGAGGGTAATTTTTTTATGATCAATTTCTGTGATTAAATTTTGATGAAAGGTTTGATGAAAATCTATTCTAATATATGTTTTTATGTTTTGTGATTGTAGGTGAAGGCCAAGATGACTATCCAAGATAGGATTCCATTTATTCTAGAAGAGGTACACAAGTATATGTCGATGATGATTGGGAACACGTGGATTAGGTGGGATTTGTAGGGATGCATGATTAAAAATTTATTCATAGGTATTGAGGATTTTTGTTGGCATTAATGGAGAGGTGGGAGCCTACAACCTATAATTTTTAGTTCTTGATGGGTGTGATCACCATCACTCTAGAGGATGCTCACAAGAACACCCATTTTTCAGTCCAAGGAGGGTATTTATTGTATTTATGAGACCAAGATGGAGGATGTTATATGGGGAGGATGAAGAGGACATGATATACACCATGAGTTGGTTTTATTATCAACCTATCTACTCTGTTGAGAGGGAGAATTGTATTCGGATGATAATGATGATAATGAGGATTTCATTTTTTATCTACCTAATTCTATTGGTGGGATATTTCATTGGATGATGACTGGTGTGGTTACTGAGATATGATGGATCATCGTATAATGTTTGCATGGGCCCTTGCATTACTAGAGAAAACTTAGAGGGAGTTACGGACTTAGAGGTTCCATAAGAGATCCGGGATTGATGTTGCGTTTTTATTATAGTGTTGGGATTTTGAGCATATTACAATGACTCATCCTCATGGTTTACCATGGTGAGGTGTGGATATGATTGGGGGATCAAATGTATTTTTAAGATAGTGTGTTGATGTAGGGAAGTCTAGAGGAGTTCAGAGGAAGCTTCACTATAGAGATATCCTCACATGTTAATAGGTTGGGGATCTATTTTGGATACCTTATATTGATTTTACAAAGTGTGGCCGAGGCTAGATCATGAGCTCAATACAACTCATCAGGAGCTATGGGTGCAAGGGAAATGAGGGAGAGAGTGGGATCTTGTCATATTTGTTCACGTTATATGGAAATTTGGTTTGATACAAGATGTTCCTAATACTATGGTACGATATAGATGGGATGATGGATATTTAGATAATTGCAAGGTATTTGTGGGGATACCTCTTACTATGCCCGATGAGGAGGGAGCCATGGGCATAGATGAGCATGGGGACATGGTTCTAATAGATGATGTTGGTGTGATTGTGGGTTATAGGACATGGTGGACTGGGGCATATGTCAAGTGGGAGATAGTGTGTCTAGTTTGGAGAGGTAGGATGGTTTGAGCTCAATTAGAGGAGGTGCACAAGGTATTTTATGTTAGTGACAAGGAGGATGATGGAGATAGGAAGCCTTGGATGTTACTATTGCACACAGTTGATGGCTAAAAAGGCCACAAAGTGGACACAAAGAGATAGTTTAAGGACCGATTTTTATGAATTGGTGATTGAGTAGGATGGTTTAGTAGTGAAGAGAGATGGTTTGAGGACTAGGTGAGCTAGCCTCAAGAAGTAGTTGGGATAAGACAAGAGTGATCGGGATAGATATAGATAGTACTAAGATACCCTAAAAGGGATCTTGACATTACTAGGACATCGATATTAGGTGTTGATTTGGTGGTCTAAGCCCATGCTAGTAGTCAGATGGTTTTTCCAAGTATGGTTAGTTATGCTCATTATTAGTCGGTTCGAGAATAGTTAGCGTACTATGAGGACTGGGTGATACAAAAATTTCCCACTACTCTTCGGTATGTGGAGCATCAAGCTTGACAGGGAAGTGGTTCCTAGTACTAGTGTAGCAAGTGTGGGTCAGCCATCTTAAGGGCCATATAGAGGATATGATGGTGATGGTGGTGCATAGGGTATTAGTGTTCGGGATTCTCGGGGAACATTATTTGTGGTAGTGAGTTCTTAGCTAGTGCTCGGTTTTCTTTGGATATATGTGATATGTTGTATTTTTATATGGATCTTTATGAATCCTTGATTTTTATGTTTAGATTTTGATATAAGAAGTGTGGGGGACTTGAGATGATGTACTTAGAGACTTTTATATGATTATATATATGATGACATGTTTTGGTTTATGATTCATGTGTTGGATTTGTTATAATGTGATTTTTTATGATTATGTTTATTTTGATGGATGTTAATATTTTGATTTGTGGTTATTTTGAGTATATAGACATTTTGTTAGATATTGATGGTAGATGTTGATTTGTGATGTGTTTAAGAATATGGTGACTTAAATGTGATAAATGTATGTCAATATGTTTCCTAATTCTTGGATAGGAATAAAATATGAAATGATTGCTTAGATTCTAGATTTGATACATACGTGATGGGCATAAATATGATGAAGGAACTTGCACTTTTTTCCTTAACAATAAATGTTAACACATGACTATCGATAGGTAGTCACATGTTAAACCTTGGAGATGGATGTAAGTGAAATGTGAACCTTCCTAAGCATGAGAAGGGTTAAAACATGTATGATGTATAGGAGATAAGGATCTCCTATCAATGGTTTTATAGAGAGATTCCCCAACTATAAATTTTATTTTTGATACAAATTGATCGATGCGGGAAGCCTTTTTACATGGGTTGCCATCCTTCGAGGGAGTGGTCTACTTACTTTTCCTTTTTGATTTTTACGAGATAGTCATCCTTCAAGGGATCAGTCTACTTTTCTTTTTGATAATATGATTTTGATTTTTAATAATTGTCCTTTAAGGGATCAGTCTATGAATTTTAGATAAAAATGCAGTGAAGATATTTTGAATTTATTTTAAGCTAAGGGAAAACCTTACTAAATCATTTCAAGGAGGGAAAAATATGTACATGGAATACATATGTGTGTCACAAGACATGTATTTGGTTGGTAAATAAGGTGGGTGTGTGTAATGATTTTGGGGCTCTTGATAGGGAGGAACTTTTCCATATGAAAGATGTGATGAAAAGAGTTGTGTTGCTCATATTTAAGGTTTTCAGGATAGTGATAGAATGAACCACATATTTTTAAATCTTTATGATGATAAGATGGTTGGGTTTGATGATAAAGTAAGACCTTGGTGTGGCTACTTTCATGATGAGTCAAATGTTAATAGTAGAAAGGCCACAAGTGCAAGGAATTTAGAGGTTCCTTTTTAGGTGTACCATCAAGGGAAGCTAGACGATATGCTCCCAACCCATACTTGTGAGTGATAATGTATAGACCAATCCGATTAGGGAAAATTTTCCACATTTACTCGTTTCTAGAGTTATGATATTTTTATTTTATTTGAGAACAAGATCACCTAAGTTAAATTCATGTTATTTGACATGTTTATTATACACATGTTTTATGTCCTCTTGATAGATATTATGGTGTTCAAGAGTTGTTCGGTGGCTTTCACCTAGTAGTCAGAATCGTGCTTTAGATGTTCTTGTCGATAATCTTTCACAAAGATAAATTCTTTGAGAGATACGTGAAGTGATGGGACTTTAACTTCAAGGGGTAGAACCACCTCAAAACCATATATTAGTGAGAAGGACATAACACCTATAGAAGTATGGATGATATTTTGATAAACATAAAGAGAAAATGGTATTTGGAGATGTCAATTCTCACCGCTTTGTCAATTGTTTTCATGAAGATTTTGTTAAGGGTTTTATTAGAAGATTCATCTTGTCCATTTTCTTGAGGATAGTATGGTGATGAAAATTTGAGTTTGATGTTGAACGTGTCACAAATTTTGTAAA
Organism: Taxus wallichiana var. yunnanensis; assembly: GCA_018340775.1. Lineage (NCBI taxonomy): Eukaryota > Viridiplantae > Streptophyta > Pinopsida > Cupressales > Taxaceae > Taxus > Taxus wallichiana. Next base: position 676,411,514 of record CM031237.1, on the reverse strand, counting down.
CATCCTTATTTTTAATGATATTCCATTATCCGTGACAATTTTGTGAGGAATACCAAATCAACATATGATGTATTGATAAATGAAATCGACAATTTTATTTTCTTTTGTTGAAGTTAAGGGAATAGCTTCATCCCATTTAGTGAAATATTCAATGGGTGTAATGATAGAGTGATATTGTTGTGATGAATTAGGTTTGACAGTTGTCGATGAGGTCTAACCCCATTGTGATAAATGTCATAGGTCCTTAGATGGTTATAAATATTTACTAGGGATATGAGTGAGATTTGAGTGTTGTTGACATTTGATGCATTTCTTAACATACACACAACAATATTGGTTGATAATAGGAAAATAATATCCCAATCGGAGGACACACATAGTGACAATGGTACCATTTAAGTGTCCTCTACATATATTGTCATGGACTTCTTGGATATATTTAGTGGATTTATGGGATTTAAGACATCTTAGTAAGAGGCCATCAAATCTGCAATTTATAAAGTATGGCGCCTATTATAACATAGTGGGTAGCACATTGGAGAAAATATCATTTAGCATATCCAGATAAATCGGGAAAAAAATTGGATTTTGAAAGGTATTCAAATGTCTGTGTGTACCAAATGTCAGTTGGATTGTTTTTGATGAAATTAATAGAGGGGAGTTCATTTTTGTGAGATGGTTGATCCAATCTATGGACAACAACAATTTTTTTGGAATTATCAATTGATTATTTAGTTGATAAAGGAATGAGAGATCCTAAAGAAGCCATGGTGTCTATAAATTTATTAGAAGATCATGGAACTATTTGAATAGTATAATGGTCGAAATATTCGAGGAGGAAATTCAAAAATGTATTTATATTTCTATATAATTTTGTTCTTACATTGATAAATTCCTTTGATTTGATTAATGAAAATTGTAAGTATCCGTAGGTTTCTAATATTTGGACACCAAGAATAATGACGGTTTGAAGACCCATTATTAAAGCTTCATATTCAACCATGTTGTTAGTACATTTGAAGTTAAGTTTGAATGATAAAGGGATAGGAGTCCCCTAAGGAGGTATGATGATGATACTAGCCCCTCCCCCTCTTTCATTTAGATGCATCAAAGAATAGGTTCATTTTAATAGGATTGAATTCTTGATCATTAATAGTGTTGATAAATTCATTAGGAAATTTTTCATGAGGTGGTTGATTTTCTAGGAGAGGAGCTTCAGTGAGCTTATCAGAGATGGATTGTCCCTTAATAGATTTATGTGGTATAAATTATAGATCAAACTCGGTCAAGAGCATGAGCCACCAAGTTATGCGGTCACTATGGTATGGTTTGTAATACATGGTTTTGAGCGGGTTGAAGCGCTACGACATAAATTTTGTGGTTAAGTATATAGTGTTGTAGTTTGGATGTTGTGAAGTACAAAGCACGACACAAATTTTTAGCTTCAAGATAACGGGTTTTGTATTCATGGAGAGTACAAATTATGTAATGAATGAAATGTTCACGACCCTTCTCATCTTGATGAGTGAGCATGGAACCTAAGGCATGATCTATTATAGATATGTATAGGTAAAACAGATCCCTCTCATGAGGAGGCATGAGGATAGGTAGTGATAAGAGATATTTTTGGGCTCATAAAAATCCTTTTGACAATTCTGATCCCATATAAATTTAATATGTTTACTAAGGAGATGATGAAAAGGTTGGATATGGTTTGAGAGTTGTGATATAAAGTGGCAGATGGACTATAATTTACCTTGAAGGATAGATAATTGTTTAGGGTTTAAGGGAGGAGGCATTTCAATTATTTCTTTGATATTTGTTGGATCTACTTCAATGCCCCAGATGGATATGATGAAACCTAAAATTTTACTGGTGAGAACACCAAAAAAACATTTAGCGGGGTTAAGATAGAGGAAATATTGAATAAGATGAGTGAAGATTGATTCCAAGATAATGAGATGATATTTGCATCATTTATATTTTATTAGAACGTCATCAACACGGTCTTCTATAGTTTTATAGATGATGTCATGAAATATATATGTCATGGCACGTTGATAAGTGGCCCATGCATTCTTGAGTCCAAAGGGCATAACACGATAACAAAAAGTACCACAAGGGGTGATGAAGAATGTCTTATGTTGATCATCGGGGTGGTAATTATTTGATTGTAACCAGAGAAACCATCCATAAGGGAAATCATCATGTGGTTGACCGTTAGATCAATGAGTAGGTCAATGTTTGGAAGAGGGAAGTCATCTTTAGGACAAGTGAGATTGAGATCCCAAAAGTCAAGTAAAGATGCATAACTTTCTGAGCCTTTCATTATGAGTAGCATATTAGAAACCCATTGTGGATGGTCAATGGGTGTGATGAAATTATTGGAGAGAAAACATTGTAAATATTCTATGATGAGAATATCTATGTGAGGATGCATTTTATGTAGTTTTTTTACTAGTTTGGAATTAGGGCGAGGTGATGATATTTTTAGGCTCAATACTTGGCATATCACTATATGAACATGAAAAATCTTGAATGTACTTAAATAGGAAGGTCGTGAATTCATTTAACTCTTTTGGATTCAAGGATTGACCAACTTTGACTATGTGAGGCTCTTTTTCAGTTCCTATATTAATTTCGATAGTGGATTAATTAAGGAGCGTTGATGTATTGGGTGGTATGGATTTCTAAAGGAAATGATCCTCTACCCCCATGTGGGAGAGGATATGTTGATCATCTTGACATTGAATAACATTGATGGTATGTGAGTCCTCTTCTATCATTTCTATCCAGATGAGAGGAATCGTTTTAGTATAGTGATTAGTTTGATAATTTAGTTGACCTCGTGTAATAATATTGACTGAAAAAGGTTAGGGGGGATGGAAACTATGTTTTCGGTGTCCATAAGCTCATTGTGTGTGGTTGAGGATGGCAGATCATATTTGGTGATATGTGTAATGGTATTTGACACGGAGGTTTCGAAGTCGGGTTTCTCATAACCCAAACCATTTTTTCATGTGGTTTGCATGGGAATTATAGATGATTAAATTGTGTATTCCCTATTTGTAATGTCCATATTAAATATTTTCTAGCACAACGATGATGTACATTTGTGTGAAGACCTGGTTATATAAGAATTTGAAGTCTCGATATAAATAACATAGTGCGACATTGATAAGTAGGTACCGAAGAGGGGTCGATCCCTCCATAGAGGAGGTTCATTTTTAGATATGGGAGCTGTAGGAGATGATCTCTCTAACTTCAGAGTTCATACATGGGTTTCTTATTCGGTCTTCTATATGCATAGGTGTGGGAAGGAATTGGTGAATGAGAGGATAAGATTGTTGAGGTACATGTTGAAAAGGAATTGAGGCATGAATGAGGGGTTGAGATTGTTTTGGTATATATTTAAAATAAGTGGGGATAGTAGATGATTTTACTGGAGGATAGAAGAACAATAGAAATAGAGTTTGTATTAATGAGTGGGGTTTACTTTGGAATGGACATAACTATGTTTTGAACAACAAATGTAGGTTGCTTAGATGGGGTTGGCTGAGCTACACTTGATGGGATAGCTACAGAACTCACATAAGGAGTTTGGATGATATATAAGGCTAAAGTATTCAATGTGGATGAGGATGGGTTGGTATTGTTCTGAGGTGGGGTGGAGCCAGATGAAATGTCTCTACCGAAGAAGTAGATTGTTGATTACTTGTATCCTGTGAGGAAACTACATTAAGATAAAAAGTAATGATGGGGGTTGAAGACACAATAGTGGATGTTTCTAATTGACTATTGATGGGATAAGGATGTATCTGTTGAATGACTGGTTCATTATTTGGATCAATAAGATGAGAGTAAGCACATGAGGGTCGGTACATAAGGTTGTGGTTTAGGTGTGAATGACTGAAGATGAAAACCCCTAGGAGCAAGATATACATTAAGAGCAATGGAGTTTGAATCTAATATTTAATAAAATACGGTATCCCCACTATAAAATAAATGGGGATTGCAAGGATCGGGTATCTGAGCCGAAGAAGATTGGTTACTAAGAGAATGGAGTTGTTATTGATCTTTTGGTAGAGGTGATAAAGTAGCCCATCATTACTCAAGTGATGTGAGGCATCCTTGGGGTGGGTTTGAATATTTTAAATAGATTGTTGGAAGTTTTCTATCATATTTTTATAGGTTTGGATACATTCTTTGTTATTTTGTAAGAACCATAAAAACAAAAATCACCTAATAATGAAAAAGAAGTCTAGATTGGTTGATTACAAATAACAATAAATCACACAAAATATTTTTTATTATCTTGATTAAATTAAAAGGGACATGAAATGTGTAAAATGGATGCTAGGGTCCTAGAGAATGGTAGTCATGGATGGGTTCAAGTGATGTTTAAGGTTGAAGTCCTCGATATACCGAAGGTACGTGAGGCCGAAATCTATGCTGATATGAGGCCTGATATTAGTGCCTAGCCACTCACTTCATCATCCCTGTAGAGATAATGGATTGGTGCTTAGCTGATATACCAATAGCCAATTGTTTATACTCAACTAGAACATCGATTCGGCTTCTCCTATGGTGATCAAATCTAAGTAAATCCACTGGGTAGGAATGTTTTGGTGTAAATTTGCATTTGAAGTGGTTTGGTTGTGTGGGGGTAGATTAAGTACTTACAATCTATTAACCTCATAATTAAAATATGTGACCAAGCAGACGAAAAGTTCATTTTAAACCCAAAAGAAATACTGATTTTCTTGAGAATGTAAGACCAAAATTCAATGCTTGGAAAGAAAGAGAAAGGAAAGAAACACACCAAGTAAAATGATTCCTTTTTAATTTTAAATTTTGATTTTTTTAGCACAACTACAGCACAACAAAAATTTCCCAATATAGAAACCTACAAGGGTTAGATGAGAACATAAGACAATTTTTTTAAAAAATGGATGTTAGAGGTTAACCAACGAAACAATCAAAGACAATTGGAAGGATCAATGACAATTCAAAAGGATCACTAGAGATTTAGATGGATCATTAGTGATTGAAAAGTAGAGAACCTAAAAGTGAAAATTAAATAATTTAAAATGAAAGAATAGGAACCGTCTCCCACCGGGCACGCGAGAATGTACCATAGAATTTTTTATTTCCAACTTTAACATAATTAAGTGAAATAAAAAGCACAAACCGACCTCGAGAAGACAATGGGATTTATGGATACCCATGAGGCAGGTTGATGTTGATACTTGATGGATGAATCTCCTTCCTCTTTCACCGATGAAGAAACCTTCATATCAAAGACTCTTAAACAAATTTGATTAGATAGATGTGCAAATGATCTACTTGGTAAAGGATGATTCTAGGAATCCAAAGGGACTTCCTTGAAGTGTGTCATCTCGCTTTCAAAAAATTAAGTAGATTGCCAAATATAATGATAAGATACACAATATAAAATGATAAATGGATAGTAGATGAGAAGCTATAGAACTCAAGGTCAAAGGGTAAGTCATGTGCAGCTTCAAAGGTGGCCCAGGAAAGGGTGGATGTAATCTAAATAGACTTAAAGTAGTCATACTAGAATTCTTCAAGTATCTTGTTAAATGTAGGGGATTAACTCGATCTGTTCATCAATGTCTTCGATGTCAATGGAAAATCATATTACACATAATGTTAACTCATGAAATATTTTTACTTTTCCAAAAAGAAGGGTTGTTATACTATAGAGAGGTTGTAAATGCTTGTAATTGGATGGGTATGACTAAAATGCCATCTAAGAGAAATACATGCTAGTAAAGAACCATTTAAATGCAAAAAGATAGATAAAAATGATAATACATTGATGAATTGATAAATATATGTGTTTTGACAAGGATCGCTTCGGTGATTTAGGCCGATCCTTTGGTGATTCGAGGTAATCACTAGCGATTCTTTATTAAAAGGGATAGTTTTTCTAAAAGTAATAATCGAATCTCTAAAGTGATGTTTTCGATTCTTTTCAATGTTTATATGAATTGTAGACGATGAAAATAAAATAGAAGAGTAACTTTGGGTATTAAAATGAGCTAAAAGATGCCTCAAATCATAAAATGGAGTTAATTGATATCAATGTGCTTGTTGTTGTGCTTCCCGACGAGAAAAGATATCAAAATGATGTGTAGATAGTTTTTGGTGATTGATACATGCTTTGGATGATCTATGGAATGACCTAAATTCACTAAGAATTCAAAAATGAAGTGCAAACATGAACCAAGGATTTTTGAAGATCCCTAAGAGAGGAGGGAAAAATCGTATTTATAATCATTTGTGATCGATCGGGATCACCAAAAATCCACTATTTTTAGGGAAAACATTTGGGAAGTGGTTGAAACCACTTCCAAATAGTGTTTTTGGGTACTTGATGAGGGTAAATGGTTAAAAATATATTATGGACAAGGTGTGGGGGTTGAGATGTGTTGATAAAATAGGTTTAGGTGGTATTAGCAAAGGTTAGGGTAGATTTAAAGTGGTTAGGTGGTTTTAAGAGGGTAAAATAGGATTTTATAGTTGTAGAAAGGTATTTTATGGGTGTGGGATAATATTTACATGGGGTAAATATCATGGGGGAGAATATAACTTAGGATAAGGGTTTAATAGATTAAATAATGTGTGTGGTATGGAGTTAGGTGACTTATTTTAATTTGATGTGGACAGGTAAATTAGTGATGCTAATTTTAGGTGTGTACAATAGATCTCACCACGTTTCTTCCAGGTTGGTACAATGTTAGTTATCCATGTTGAATGATGGATAGGAAAAATGATACATGAATTGAGTAACTTCTAAACTTCTACTTTGATGGACTCAACAATATTCAAATTGTACTATATTTTTCAAGTAGGATTTTTCATTTGATTTCAAGGGATGGGGTTCTGCATTTATTGAGGTTGAAAAAAATTTAAATCATCAAATGAATATGCAAGTACATATGAATAATTTTTTTTAAAAGGTGATAATTTTCTCCATTCCTCAAGTGAACAATATTTTCCTATGTTCACCATCCTCACTGTTCACTTTTTCTTATGTTTATCTTGTCATATTTTAATGAAGATATTGGTTGATCCTTGGTTTTACCATGGATAAACCTATCATGTTTGTCAAATAATTCCTCCAAAGTGACACTATCCCTTCAAATTCATGTTACCTTTCAATTGAATTACTCCATCTTCAATGTTCATATATTTGATCAATTGTATTATTGTCACTATTATTTTTATTAAACTCCCATGGGAGTGAGTCACTTCCTTTAAAGTACATAGACCTTAAATCTCCAATTTACTAAGAAGGAATGAATCGAGTATCATCATTAAAAATTTCTAGTTTTCTAAATTTTTGGCACACTTCAAGCAGAAGATCCTTTCCACTTATAAATTTTCCCCACTTTGAAATTCAAACGTGGGATCATCACAGAGGAATATATTTCCAAAGAATAATCCTTTGCATTTTGATCACTAGGAACTTCACTAAAGTCAAATGCATAAAAATATTCAAGGAAAAACCACACTTTAGTTTTGTAATGGCAGAGATGAGAGTACTTAACTTGAAATATATATCTTATTTGTTTCACAATTAACTCATCATCTCCTTACACGATGAGTTTAGTTATCTCCATTTCTTTGGTAGCTTGATATTCAATAGTGTTTTTAGTGTTAGATAACTATAACTTATATGCTAAGGAGAAAAACAATACCTACACCGAGCTAGTTGACAAAAACTTCCATCAAATTCCATGCTCTGAATTTCATCTGCAAAATCTATTATCATTTCCTCGAGAATGGTTATCTCTTCACCTCATTCAGAAATCATGAAGTAGTTCCCATCACCTCTTTCCTCAAATAGAACTCTCCCAATTTTTATAATGAAGTTGTCCCTAATCATCTCTTTTGGAAGAGGATATTTTCTGTAGGATCATCGAACTTTCGAACTATGTATTTTATCTTGGGATCGGGAAGGAGATTCTTCATTTAATTCTTGAATGGTATTAAATTAGAGTACCAGTTCATTTGAATCTCACCTCCCATTTCCCAAAAAAATTATTTCGAGGAGCATTTTGTAGGTAGCTAGCATATCTTCCACTCGAATTATTGTTTTTACCGCTTTTCTAGATAGGCCAAAAATCCAACATTGCATATTTTATTCTTCTAGTAAGTGGGACATCCTCAGTATCCATTGAGTAACAAATGACCGAATACCCCTGAAATACTTAAACAAAGAGCTTGAGCAACCATAGTGGGAATGACATTTCTGAGGAACTAGAGTCAATAATATAATTATTCAATTGGTGCCCATTGATTAGTAGGGAAATAGAGAAGGGTTCAATTTTCTTGATGAATGAAGGGGTAAAAGGTAGGATATTTTCACTTTGGCTTAGATTGGGTGTGGAAATAAGCCTTTGAAAGTGGATGGTACCTTAGATTTAGAGCTTCCACCTTTGATAAACTTGACTATCTTATCAAACTATTTAAGGTGAGTTTGTAAGTATTCAGATTCATAGATCTAAACCTTATCCTTTTTCACATGCTCAATAATTTAAAATTTTGGGAAGGTTTTTTTAGAGCATTGGAAACATTAGTTTGATTTATTCTAGAAGTACTTGTAGATTTTCATTACTCTTTTGACGTGTAGAAGTAGAAGCATAATTCTTAGGAGTGGAAGTACTTAACTTACCTTTCTTAGAAGATTTCTTGTGATGAGGTGTGGCTTCAAACTTTTTCTTGGCTGATTCCAAAGATGGAGGAAGTGGGGATCCTCTCTTAGTTATTATATTTTCTAGTAGTAGATTCATCGATTGAGGATATTCTCTCTCCCTTTCTTTATGCTTGGATGATTTCTCCTTCTCAAGGGTTTTTGATTGAGTGAAAACAACACAAGAATGACTTTTCATATCAGCTACAAAAGCTCCATACTCATCTTCGGAGGAGAATGCATACTCACGAAAACCAACCTTTGGGGTTCTAGTTTCTTTGATTAGTAACTCATCTTCTTGTTCCTCACTTTATAAAACTACTTCTTCTTCACCTTTATCATATGCTTAAGTTTCAAAAACCACGTTCACAGGTGGAGCCTCAAGAGCTATCATGTGAGGTTCCGTATAAATTATTTTTTTGTTTAGGAAGTTCTTCCTTAGAATGTCTTTGTAAAAGGTATTTTTAGAAAGTTTCTTTTTGAGAGAAAGTAAATCACTTTGGAAATTTTTCGCACCAAGTAGTTTGTAACTCCATAAATGTATCGTGTATTTGTTTGGTCCTCTCTTAATTTTTCTAGACATCAACAGATCATCTTCCACATCTACTGCAAGCTCATGTGCTTCATCTAAAGTAGCAGGTTGAATCCTTCTCAACATGAAACTATTCTCTAGTAATTGAGCATTGGTGAATAATATTAACTGTTATCCTACTTAGGTCTAGAAAATTTTGAGATATTATGGAGCATCTTGTTGAACTTAGCTATAAAGTCCCTCATAGATTCATGGGGCTCTTTTTAGTTGATACCATTGTGCAAGGAGGGAATGAACATCTTCAACATGATTGAATATGGCTTCAAACTTAGATTTTATTTCTTCCCCATTTGTGTTTGATCTCTAAGGAAATTGATAGAAGCCCGATCGCCAGTAGCTTCTTGCAATGATTCCATAAATAGATGAACTAAAAAATATTCATATTCAACTCCCAACACCCCATAAGTTGTGATGAATGCACCAATATGATCATTTGGATGTTGTTACCAATATCTCTTAAACTTGGGAAATTTATTCCTAGATCCCTTTAGCATTCATGTAGTTAAGGATCCAAGGAAAATGTGCCTTTATTCTATCCCACGTGGCACGGGCATAGCCATTATTTATTATTATTTCTATGGTTATTCTTTTTCTTCTTACAAAGGAATGAGGTTCCATTTTTCAACACATGGTTCTCCAACGGGACCTTCAAGAGGGAAGTTAGGATATAAATTAAGGAAAGTACTCTTGACATGTTTTCCTTGCTATATGAACAATGGGAATCCTAAAATCAGATTGTTTTTATTCTTCAAATGTTAGGTCAATTAGGCTACTAGCTCGATTAGCCCTCGTATATATTCATTCTCTGTGTTTGTAGGATTTTTGTGTAGGTCAAAAAAATATTCCCTCCTTTGCTGATTTGAAACTTGTCTAACATGTTACAAATCTTGGGCACATTATTCTTCTAAAGCTATAAGTCTATAAGAAACATGGTAGTGATTGAAATTTATTTGTTGGTCCATATATAAATCATTAAATATATTGTAATATCTTCTTGAGTTTCTTGTAATAAAATAAGGTTAGGCTACAAAACTAAGGATCTTCTAAGAATAGACATTAGGAGTAAAATTCATGGTAAACATAAAAGGATCTTGAATTTTTCAATCTCTAATTTATGTTTCATTTTTAAGATATATAATTTTAAGGACTTTTGTGGTTTTAGAAGTGGTGTAGAAAAAATATAATCTACCCCACGATGGGTGCCAAAAATTGTTGGAAAAATAATTTATTGTAAGGACAAATTAGTGAGTTTTCACCAATGTTTCAGGACTAAGTCCCTCCTCTTGGTAATGGGGAGGCTCCCATTTATTGAATATAGAAAAAACAAATCAATGGGTGGCCATGAGGTTAGGGATCATATAGGAATACTCCAATAGACCTATGGAAAATTTCTTGCACTTAGTGCAAGGGAAGAATTTTATCAGTGAATAAAGGTAAAGGGGAGTAATAACATGGTGGAGGGTTAACTTTGTGAATCAGTACTTACAAATTTTCAAAGCATTAACCAAAGTAAATCTATAAGAAATTAGAGGAATTCAACCTTGTGAACAATAATAAGACTAAAAAACTATAGATATACAGTTCTATTGATTTATTTTTCAAAGGAATTAAGTCCTTTCTTTATTTTACAAATTCATCATGATTACAAAAATGAGTATTTAAATAGAGGAAACATAGGAAAAGAGAAAAATGGAAGAATGTAATCTCTTTCTTGTATTTAGTAGTGAAAAGCTATCTACTAGAAAATCAAAATTGAAAACCCTTTGGAATAGAGAAACCATTCCAATTTATGGCCTTAAAAAGTCTTTTCATCGTTCCCCACATGAATTTTCACTTCCCCTCATCACTTGTGACCTTTCATATTCCTAGGAAACAAAAGTGATCCTTTTCTCATTAACTGAAAAGAACTCGTTACAATGTTAGGCTATAGGTCACTTACTTGAATAGGAAAAATAGTGAAAATTAACTCCTTAATAAAGAATTAGAACATGTTGAAAGAAGGAAGGAGTAAGGAAGAAGAAAATATGTGATCACTCAAATGAAGACAAAGCCTTTGTTGATGAAGATTCGACTCTTGATGAACCTTGTGGAAATGCTCTTGGAGAGATTTATTCACGCTTGAATTCCTTACATGAAGTGGAATGATCTAAGTAAAAAAATTTCTACTTGTGGAATATAAATAAAGTTTAAATTATTTATTTAGGTTTTAGAAGCATTGTAGATGGTCTTACATTAGTTTAACCAAACATGAATATCCTTCATAGTATTAGAAATAGACCATCTAATTTATGTGAGGGACTCTAAAGTATATTTGTTGAATGAGAATGGATATCCCGCCTCTTTTTTGATCAAATCATAGAATGATTTCAAAATCTCTTCCAATGATGAATTTTTACTGATTGAAGGTGATCCAATATTTTTCACACTGTTGTTAATACTTTACAAAATCTATGATGCGATATATTCATAAGAATCGATATTAGAGATAACAATATTCAACATGTCATACCAAGCACTCATCATGCGAGACCAAATAGGAGACAAGTTATCATTTATGGAAGTGAACACATTTTTACTCACCAATAAATGAGAATCAAGATTTCTCATTTCTGACACCAATGGAAGCACATTGTCCCAATGGGATTTATCCTTCTCAATCTCTTCCTTAGTCATTTTCACTTTAGAAGCGGTGATGAGGAAAAACTTGAACAATGAGTCAATTTTGGAAATAATATTTTTCCTTTCTCAAGAATCTTTTCAACCCACCTGTCATTAGCCCTTCCCTACATTAAGTAACCTTGAAATTTATTTATTGTTTTTGGGTCAAAGATACGAGATAGGAGTGATGAATTTTTTGGGAAGAGTTGGTATTGCACTAAGATCCAAGAATGATTTCACATAAGAAGTGACCAACTATTCCATTGTTTTCTTGTATTCCTCATTTCAAGAAAGCATGCATGCAGAAGATTCCTTGAACATGTGTGCATCACCCTCATGCATAGCTTGACCCAATGAAATCCTTGTCATCTCTTAATAAACATGAATTATTTATTTTATAGGTTTTGTAACCTTTGGTCAGGAAATATCTATATATTGGTCACTAAAATCACCACTAAAGAAAAGAGAGGTTACATGTGCCTTCTTTCCTCAATTATCTTATATTATTTTTGAGATATCTCTAAAATTAGGTGTCAATGCGTATTACATTGTCTTTGAATCACTCTGATTAGCTCTTGAATCCAGGAAAAATGTCAACTAGTGTGGGATCAATATCATATTACATGGGAGAACTTTCGGGTTCATAGTGAGAAATCACATCTTGCACATTATGGGATGACCTAGTTGCCAAAGAATACACACTTCGGATACAACACAAAACTAGGCACTTTGAAGGATAAATCTCACATTGTTTAAGAGGTTTAATGGGGATTTGAGTGACTTTGGATTTATTATGGAGCCTCTTAAGGTGATAATTTTTAATATGATCTTCCTCCAAAATATTTCTCTTTGAGGGATATTCTGAGTGAGTGGAGATTGCGGTACTTTCAGAGATGTATTCATAGAGGAAATGTGAGATGCATGTCTTGATAGAGTTAGGAGGCCACCAGACTCGATGAAAGTAATTATTTTTCTCATGAACCATTGTCTTGACCTCTTAATTACCCCTATAGTTCCTTCCTTGATGTCACTTGATTATCTTGTATTATATGAGATCAAAGAATGGGGTGAATTTTTCACTTGATACTCATGATCAAACAAGTCTGATCCATCATCCTCTATTCCCTTAATGAACCAATCAAAGTGGAGGCCCTTTATCTCATCAATTGTCACTTGCATACAGTCCCTCTTTCTTACTTTAAATTCATCAATGCAATTAGCCCAACATTCCTCAATTTTATGTGTGTGGTGTAATCCCAAAAAGGTGAAAGTTTTAGAATTTCTCTGATATCAAAATCAGGCCTAGATGCATAGGAATAGAGATTTAGGGAAGAAAAAGAAGCTTCAATATTTGATGCATCTATAAAATTATTACATGAATATATTCCCAAAGAGATGGGGAAATACACACCTATTTTTTTATTTCTACACCTGGTATGAACATGAGCAAGTTGCCTACATAATTCAAACATTATAATTTTATCACTAGGGTACTTGGGTATCCTCATGTACACACAAAATTTATGCACTTGGGTACATTTATAGGTATTAAAAGAATTCTATCATTTACATGATTCCTAAGAAAGAAAACTTGTAATTATCAACTCCCTTTAGCATATTGCTTTGTCTTATGCACTTTTTATTCACTTTATACAACTTACACTCTTGCTGAAATTTAATTGTTTTATCTTTATATGGCTCAGACACTAGCACCCAGTATGGACACTACCGCTGTGCACTCCTGTCCCTCTTTATATTTTTGGACCCTTTTCACTTCTTAATTAATTTTTATCACCTTGGGTCAGCATTTCATCTTTCAATTCTGAAATTCAAACAAGGGAATCATATAAATACACAATTATGTTTTCAAAATAAAGGACCAAGAACTAAGAATTATATATCATCACCTAAGCTTGCATTCAAAGGAACAAGAGGATCAAAGGCATCCATCTAGCACTCATTCAAGGGAAAAAGGTTGCATCACTTTTTCATACACAACATAGGAAGGGGAAGTTCATTTTATTCCACCTCACACATTCTATACATTACTACATTCTAGATGTTTCCCACTATCATTGTGTAACTTGCACAAGGGAATCCCATGGAATAATTTTTACACATACACATAATAACTACATGGATTTTTAGATGTAGAAAAAAATTTGGTCATAAGTTCACTCCTCGGGTGACCTTGTGGTCATTCCGACTCCCATTCGTATTTTCAGTTTTAGTTTTGATGCAAGTTATGGGTATGTGCACGTGAACTTATTTCTTGTAGGTTATAGGTATAGTCACACATCGACAGTGAATCTAGAGTGAAAAATAGGGACCAACAGTGAAGCTTATTTGACACTAAAATATTTATATCCACAACATCTTCCTGGACACCATCATCTAAATCCGGACACCGGTGTCAAGCACTCTGCCCTCTCCCAAGAATTCATTTCTTGTACATTTTCAAAGTTTCAGAACCTCTAGCAATCATTTACAACACTCATCTTAGTATGTTTTAGTATTTCATTGACCAATATCACTTCTTATTTGATTAGAAATCAGTTAAGTCCTTTTATCTCTCCTACTTTATTAGGGTTTCATATTATATATTCTGTATTGCTTGCATTCTTCTTTGTATATTATCGAGTTATATATCATTAGGTATAGTAGTTACCTGTTATAAATATGTTCTCCAAAATCCGTGAGACACTATATACCTCCCTTGTAATATGCAGTCCACACAAGTAAGGTCCATCCTTGATCATCTATATGATGACACTACTTGTGTTGATACCAAAACCAAACAATCCATTTGCAAGTCTATTCAAGCTTTACTAATCGTTTATTTCAAGATAAAATTCAAGCTATGCAAACCACAATTACTTCTCAATCCCATGTTAGTTATTTTTCTACACCTCATCCTAATATTATGTCTACTACACATGATCATATAAGTGAACCCCAATTCTTACCACTACCAACACCTCTTAAGTTTGATCTAAATTCTAAACAACATGATATTATTCTTGAGCTCCTCTATCACCAATTGATCAACTTGAAAACTACTAATTTCTACCCTCCTTTTTCCTTGCCAAATACATGGGACTCCCATTTTGTAATTATCAAATAATTAATGGACATCATGATAATTATTTCTATGCTTTAAAACAACAAATTAAGAACCTTGAGAATCAATGTTTTATTTCATTTGCTACACAACATTTTGCTAGATCTCTAATTGTTAAATCCCATTGGGCTCCCAAATCATATCCCTCTATATATAATGAACATCATTCCATAATCACTAATGTTCCTTCTTCGGTTAGTCAAGTGCCACCTAGGCAACCTCATTTAAAAAATCATCCTACATCCCATCCTCTTATTAAGTCTTCTACAAGGTTACCAATTCCAAATCAGCAACCACTAACCAAGAAAGTCCAACCAATTCACCCTATCATAGCTAACCTCCTTAAACTTCCTCCTATCCACCCAACATCCAACCCTAGTCATATTGTTGTTTCTACTTACCATTGTGGTGACTCTCTCTCTTCTTGTGACACAGATAACACTCTCCCAAAATGGCATGGTATCTCTCATGTCACCACATAGATCTCCATCATTGGCACACTTCAGGGCATCACACTTTCTCCCCCCTTCTAGCACTATCAATTGTCTTGAGTATCTACTACTCCCTATATTCTTCATGTTTCATATCTAAATTTCTAAGCATTTTCACCTTTTGGTACAATAATTGTACCATCATTACCTTATGACACACTCTTGTGCTATGGTTCACACTTGACTATTGAGGGCACACTACATCAATGAACCTCACATTACACATTTCACACTCTATGCTTCAAGAAACATATATTTTAGCATTTACTCGCATGCAATAGACTCATTTCCGATGACACACTCTTGATATATGGTTCATTATTATATGTTGAGGGGAATTTATAAATGAACCTTGTTTCATGCACATATGCTAGGGGAAACACAACTCCTTCCATTTTCACATATTGCATACCATGCCATCACACCATCATAGCATTTGCATATCTTGGTTGTATTTACTCTTCCTTATTTATACTACTTATATGTTGCACTTTTCCTACTATGATAGACAAATACTTAGTATGTCATTATCTTTATCATATATAGACATACATATTCACGTGGTCTCTAGAAGTGAATGAAAATCTATTACATATCCTTACATGATGCATGATACTCGTTGGCTCAACACTTTGAATCCCTTTCTAGTCCCACTAAGGCTCCTGGGGCATCTATCTTTACTACTCTTGCACATTACAGGTTCTATTATTTCATCATTCACTACTTCTTCTTACTAGAACTTGTTTTAATTATTGTATACACACTTTGACATACTATTTATCTTTCTAACATGCTAATGGGTGCTTGATGTGTAGCATTTTCCTTGCAGTACTATCTTTAACCATGGTTATACGATACATTTTGTTTGCTCTTGTTTTCTATTATATGTTATTGTTTATGTGTTATTCCCTATGTCTTGTATGATCATTATATTATTTTGGATGCTTGGCCCTAATTGTCTTCGACATTGTGAGCAATGTCCCATGTATGGAATCCACTTTTTGCGGTCCATATTATTTGCAAACATGATTTTTACATTGCTTTTTATTGCATGTTAGCTATTTATACTACTAACACTTGTTATTAGCCCACTTTTTTCATGTACCTTGGTTTCTACCAATAAAATATCCTACCCCCTATAGGTATCCACTTCAGATCAACATCAGGTCCTCTCCTTTAGGTCACATTCTCCTATAGACGTTGCATGTAATAAAAATGAGGGGGCATACATTGGGTGAAAAAATCACCCCTACAATAGCTTAGAGCAATAGTTTATATCAAAACAAAGTATAGAAACAAGACATGCATACATTCATGGAAAATTCTAGATTCATACTTGGACTTCACACATAGTACAGAAACTAGCACCCAAACTTAGACACTAGTGCTTGGGAACTATTGTTCTCCTTGGGTGTTAATGTCATGGGGGTAGAAATAGGTAATTTCTTAATACAACACAATCTTTGGAAAAGTTGTCTAGTAGTAGGTACTTACCTCTAAATACATAATTCATTTTATCTCCTATAATTAGTTATAATATGGAACAATAAAGAAAAACATGGAGTAACCTGGAACAACATGGGATGTGCCATCTAGAGTGGTGCTAATTTGGGAAGAAATCATGGAAGGAGATTAAAACTAGACCTCTCTCCCCAACACCCTTCTCCCATGGCATGACATCACTAGAAAAACTCGGACTTGGCATGAGATCACCCAAAAAAATTCTCTTAGTATGAAATAAGCCAAAAACTCACCCTTCATAGCATTTCAGGACATTTTTATCCTTTACACTCTTATACATCAGGTACACACTTTCCTTTTAAATATTTTCACACTTTTTGTCATACCTTGCTAGTTCACCTTGGATGAATGCATACTCTTGTCTAGTTGTAGGTGATATTGTGGTTGGTTATCATATTGGGCTTGATGAATGTATAGTAATAACAATTATGTCTATTATAATTTTTTTGATTTCATTATCTATAAGGTTGATAATAATGGCTTGATTTTGTTCTGTTGGATTGCTTCACTGATCATCATTACACTTTTGTATCGATCTTACTTCTGCAATGAAGTGTAGTCATTTAATTTTATGATCCTTGTGATTTTAATTGTTGTGAAGACCATGTTCACCCTTAATAGATACAATGGTCAATGAACACAAACAAAAAAGTGATGTTTATTATAATAGGGTCTTAGACCCATTTTCTTAATTAAATATTGTTTTAGGCCATTAAAAGGTCATTCAAACCATTGTTGTCTAGTTTGAGAAATGAGAATTAAATCTCAAAATATTGGTTATCATACATACATACATACATACATATATATGTGTGTGTGTGTGTGTGTGTGTGTGTGTGTGTGTGTACTTATA
The DNA here is from genome assembly GCA_018340775.1 of Taxus wallichiana var. yunnanensis. Lineage (NCBI taxonomy): Eukaryota > Viridiplantae > Streptophyta > Pinopsida > Cupressales > Taxaceae > Taxus > Taxus wallichiana. The sequence continues at coordinate 676,393,556 of CM031237.1, read as the reverse complement.
TATATATATATATATATATATATATATATATATATATATATATATATATATATATATATATATATATATATATTAATATATATTATGATATTAGATCACATCTTTTGATATATCTTTATAGTGTTCGAATCCATTGATTAAGGTTTTGGGTGGGCGGCTCAATCGAGCTGCACCCAAGCTTGTGGCGAGAAAGCTACCTATGGTACCACCGAGCCATGTTTAAATTTATCATCCTTATCATCCAACGTGTCGACTTAGCTAATATTATAGGATTGTGTGGAAATGGTCCTTGATGAGTTAGATGATGGGAAACCGCCCAAATGGAGGGTGGATATTTCTTGGTAGGTAATGGGGATTGTCAAAAATAGAAGGCGATAGATAATATGGAGATATAGAGGAATTTAGGGGAGTTAGTACCTTTGCATTACAAGAAATCAAATTTATTATCGTAGTCATCAAGAGAAGAAAGAAGCTTCTCAAGGAAGCTACCGTCGAACTTGGGATATTTTGGGTTCATTGTTTTTGGTTAATCATTTTCTCGCCTTCATGCGAGCTCTACATGCAAATTTTGGCATGGTTATTATTGTTCAAATCTATTTTTGGCCCTATATGTAATTTTAACTTCTAGTGGGATTTTAGGGAATATTTTAGGCTATTACAATGGAATTAATAGGATTTTTTTGGTTGATTTAGGGATATACTCTTTCTTCTGGTTTTCTTGTGAGTTTATGAAGTTTGTTGGAAGGTCGACTATGAAGAAAGTGTTAAGGAGTACCTTTATAACATATAGGAATTAAATCATTTTGTTTCTCATATTTATCATTTATATCATTTGGATAGTATGTATTTTCAAATTGGCCTTCGTGTTATTATTTTGATCAATGATGATGGATATTGCTTAAGATTATCTAAGTGTGATTATCTTCATTCATTTCTTACCTAGTTGTGTATCTTGTTTGCATACCTTATTGTATGCATATTATTTGACTACATATAACCTTGACTGTGGGTGGTTGAATCATTTTTCGAGTCTCCTTGTTTTCTCAACCGAATGTAGTAAACATTTGATTAGTCATTGTTTATACTCGAAGCTTGAATCTGGTTATGGTTCTCACATATTCATGTATGTGGGTATTATTTATATAACATATTTTTTTAGTTGTGAATACCCTTATTTTATTGCATTCATATAAGGATTTTATACTAGGTTTAATTATCTTCCTTTCGAATGGAAAACTCAACTATCGATATGGGTGTTATTTTAATGCGACTCATTCAGAGCTGAGTTTGTTGTTTTTTTGGCCTAATATGGTATTGATTGTTTCGATTAGAAAAACACATGGTTTAAGAACCTCATTTTTCTAAACCAACCCACAAGGGGTTACAGTTTAAGCATACCAAATCTGCGGTGGTATGTGTTTCAATATTTAAAATAGGTGTCGAATGGCCATACCCATGTCGAAGGTTAACACTATTACTTCAACTCACACTAGTTTTTCCCTTAGTTTTAAAATGACCACCATGCGGTCAATGATTCATTTGATTGCACTTTCCAAAACAAATTCTAGGTTATTTAGATTGTTAAGAACTTTTTTGGACTTAATGATAGACTATAGTTTGAACCTACCGTATGTTGACTCATGTTTTCTTAGCCATGAGTAAGATATTCATTGACCTAGTCGATTCGTTATCTTTTCCAAATCATGAATACAATGTTGGTACTTTTATTTCCATGTGAAGGAATAAATGTGATTTGGTCATGTTAATATTATTTTTATTAATGATAAGGTTATTCGATAATGTTAATTTTATTTGATAATGATAAATTTATTTGATAATGTTAAGGTTGTTTGGGTAAGGTTATGTTTGATTATCCGATAATTATTATTATCGGTGCGGTGAGTTGTTTCCTATATTTTTATTATTATTAATGGACTAAGGTGATTTCATTCTCTTCTTTCAAAAAAATTGTGATCCTTGATTGAAGTTTGCTTAGTTGGTTTGGAATGATTTTCAACTTTGACTAAGCAAAGTAATAAATTGTGATAGTAGAAATAATATTTGAATTCTTGATATTAGTAGAATATCTACTTATTTGTTGATGTATAACCATGTTTAGGTGGAAAACATATTTAAATATGTTTATGTAATTTGAAATACATATTTAATATCTTTTTGTATTTTTTTATAATCTTTAAATGATTTTTAGTGGAAAATCATATGTTCCTTTCTTTAATGAATTTTTGAAAGATAGGAAGAAGAATTGAAAAGGAAATAGTTTGAATGTTTCTCTTTTATGGATATCTAAATATGATGGTTTAGTTGGATTATGTTCATTAAAATATTTGATGCTATAAATTGTAAAGATAAGAGTGATGAATTTTTCATGTCAGCTTCTTTCAAACCGACCGTTTCCTAACATTTTTACGAGATGGCTGAATATTTTAAAATTACTATGTTTATTCATTGATGATTATGATTAAAAGTTGTATTTATTACATGACTTGATTACAAAAGTGAGCTTACACTTCATTGTATATTTTGGTTGAAGGAATTATGGCCTCTAAATTTATTGTATAATTTTGGGAAAAGAAATATAATTTTTGTATTCAATTTTGGATATTTGTTGTAATAAATATCTTGGTTGATCATATAAATTAATATAACACTTCAGAAAAGTATAAAGTGTGTATGAATTAAACAATCGACGAGGTATGTAAATTCATATGGTTGATTGAGCAACATTTACAAAATAGTTTACTTATGAAAATCAGTTATAAAATTATGGTTGAATTAAAGCTACATGAAGGTTAATGAGTTATTAATGTTTAAAATAAATATATAAGGATTACTATTTTATAGTTAAAAGCATGAACTCATTCTATTATGGTAAATGGTTGATGAATATTTAATATATAGTCATAAGAATGAAATTGATACTATTAAGTATGATTGTATTCTATTTTGTTGATGAGTTCAAGTAAACATGTACTCAAGCAATTAAATGACATTGTTGTAATTTAATAATTATGGACGCACTTTAATAAAGCAAGATGGTGCCTTAATTATATTGAAGACATATTATTTATGTACATATATTAACTTATGGAAATGACTATGAAAATTTATCGAATCTAATTTATGGACCTTAGAATAAATTCATGTGTGATAAAGTATCGTTGTGTTATGAAAACTAAACCTATCGTAAAACTAATTCAATGTAATGAAATAAGTTAGAAATTACGACACTCCTAATACATGGGACTCAATTGGCCAACTTCAAATTTTTTTGTAGTGCAATGTTCATTAAATGACACAAGTCATTCAATGAATACAAACATATAGAAGATATTCTAAGTTTTCCTCGAGCTCCACTTATTACATATGTCACAATTAATAAGGAATTGTTTTATGCTACGATACAAAGGTTGTTTATCATGTTCGGTAAAGTCCCCTTAGTAATAACTTATGTTTGTTATAGGGAAGAAATTGATTTCATGATGACGTAATTCATTATATGAGAAATTTCTCTCCCATAGGAAACCTAAGTTGTCATAGATGTGCTTAATCGCACGAGTTGAACAAGTGTTGTAACTTGTGTGTAACTTGATTTTAAATTAACTTAACTAACTCGATTCAAATATGATAAATGATCTAAGTGGCATGGTGATGGGACATGTTTCGTTAATGAATGTTCCATCTAGAAACTTAGCATGCAACGCATTACTCTTAAACTTTGGCCAAAGTAGTGTAATTCATTACACTTGTCAAGATGCACCTAGTTCTAATACAAGTGTGAGATGTGATATGGGATTCAATTGACTGAATTATAGGTAGACACTTAGAACAAAACTTGTAAAATCAATGCCGAGAAGGGTATTGAGTGTATACTTTGTATATAGACTTGAAAAAGGGTAATCCATGGGGATCAATGGATCCAGTTGACCCATAATTATGCATATGATTAAATTGATTTGTTATATGAAAATTTGTAATTATAATGTGTTGTATTTAAATGCTAGGTTTCATATTTAAATCATTAAAGGCATATGTTAGTTTGGGAAGATAAACAAAATTCCTGTAATTATGAAGTATATAAAAATAGGTGTTACAATTTTACATACTTATACATTTTTACTCGGATTTTTCATATACATGACTTTGACTACTCTTTTTCTCTTCTTTTGCAAGCCCGTCCTTAATACGAAAAAATAAGTAGCCTACACAAGAAAAAAAAAAATGTAAAATCTATGTACATGTTTCACCCCTAGGTCCACTTCCTTTTCCCACTCTACACACTTCATATTGTGATCACTTCATGCTTCACTTGTCCACTCAGAACATTATTTTCCACACTTTCTATTAGATCATAAGGTATGCATCTTCTATCTACTTTATACTATTGAGTATTCAATCAACAACATAAAGTGGGGAAAATGTAGATGCAAAATCCATGCACTTGGGTACATTTCTATGTCTTAAAAGAATGCTAGCATTTACATGATTCCTAAGAAATAAAACTAGTAATTGACAACTCCCTTTAGCTTTTTGATTTTTCTTCTACACTTTTATTGGATTTATAAATCTTACACTCTTGTCGGCATATAATTTTTTTTTAATTTTTATGGCCTCGAGACACTAGCACCTTATCAGAAACTAGCGTTAAACCCTCTTGTCCTCCTAGGTGCTCATGTCCATATTTATCATTTTCTTATCCTTTTGGACCCCTTTCACTTCTTAATTACTTTTTATCACTTTTGGTTTGCCCTTCATTTGTTAGTTAAGAAATTTAAAGAAGGGAAACATATAAATACACATTTATGTTTTCAAAATAAAGGACTGAGCACTAAGCATTATCTATCATCACCTAAGCTTGCATTCAAAGGCACAAGAGAATCAAAGGCATACATCTATCACTCATTCAAGGGACAAGGGATTCATCACTTCTGCATACATAGCATAGGAAGGGGAACTTCATTTTATTCCATAACACACATTCTATACATTTCTACATTATATATCTATCTCGTTATCGTATGCAATTTGCAAAAGGGAATCCTAGGGTATCATTTCTACACACACACACAAGAACTACATGGATTTTGAGATGTAGTGCAACACTTGGTCATAAGATCACTCTTTGGGTGACTTTTGAGGTCATTTGACTCCCCATTATGGTTTTTACTTTTAGGTTTGATGTGGTTTGTGGGTATGTGTAGGTGAACTTCTTTCTTATAGGTTATAGGTATAGTCGTAGATCAGATAATGAATCTAGAGTGACAAATAGGAACCAACAACAAAGCTAATTTGACACTTTGAAAGATTAAGATCGTAGCATCTACCTAGACACCATCGACCAAATCCAAACACCCACACCAATTGCTCCTTTCCTCTCCCATAAATGCCTTTGTTGTGAATGTTCATATTTTTAAGACCTCTAGCAATCGTGTGCAACACTCCTCTAAGTCTGTTTCAAAAGATTTCATCTTCCGGATCACTTCCTATTCACTCAAAAATCAGCTAAGTCCTCTTATCTCTCCTTCTTACTTAGGGTTTCATATTACATATGCTTTATTGTTTGTGTCTTATTGTATATTATAATTTATATATCATTAGGTACAATAGTTACTCGAAAAATAATATTTAATAATTTAATATTCATTAAATCACATGGAGAGCAAGATCGAATCCTAAAACCCCGATGTAGGTGAAGGTTTATAACAAGGTGAAGTATCTCCCATAATTATCGATCAACTCAGCTACTTTAGAAGATATCCTCATATTTGGATTACCCTTGAGATGAATATGGTGAATGCATCATTCACCTTGGAAAAGGCATGGTTTCTTTCTATGTGAGTGAGTTGCGGGTAATTATCATATGTAGGTGATTTTTGGGATACATTGATAGAAGCAGTCAAGTCCTTGAAGGGTCTTGTGAAGGTGCGAGCATATACCAAGTAGGAAGTCATGGTGAACTTCCGGTAGAAGGAAATTTAAGAAATAGAAAATGAATATTGTCACTAATAATCTGCCCCAAATGTACTACTTGGTTCCCTTCGGTGGAAAAAAAGATGATCTAAGCCATCCATCATGGAATTATTTTTTTGTTTCCTCACCCATCACCTTGCTTAGTAGATTAATGATATATGAGTAACCTTCATAGAATTCACTCCTAGACAAGTTCTTGCGAATATGAGAAAGTTTTATTCCTTTCTTGATCTACGAACCGAACACAAGGCCTTGTAAATATGAATAGTCTTCTCCCACTCTTGCGATGTAAACTCCTTAGTGATGATAACCATGTTACTGCAAGTGGGATTCTATAAACACTAATAGATACCCTTAGGAGTGAGTACTATAAGGACTGAATTTTAAATGCTTGTAGTATCCTTGAATTAGCTTCATAGTATTGTGAACATATCAGGACAAATTCAATTATTTGAATGGACAATGGGTGACCTATTGCTAAAAATTACCCGCTCAAAAATATCTTCTCTTCCATTGGTTCATGAGGTACGCCAAGCATCCTATTTTTTATCGGTCTTCAATATTAATGTGAGTGACATCAATGTCTCTCGGATCGGGATACTTGATGATTATGATTGAAATGGGTTTTATACTTGAGTATTTTAAATTCATAGTGCCAAAAATCAATTAGATAATTAGAATAGGAGTCACCACAAACTTTACGAACTCAAATCCAATAATTTATATTTTTAGAAAGTCCTATACAATATTGTTATCTTTAGTAAGTTTCCATTGTTAGGAAATCATAGTTAGTGTTCACATTATTATTGATATTTACGTGTGGTATATATTTTTATATTTGGTAGATGTAATTTTTATTACATTAGTGTGTGTGAGAATATATTTTATATTTGAAGTTGTTAGACAACTCATGTATATAACTATTTAGGTGAGAGCTTGGGTTATTGGTTGAGTTGGTTAAAAAACTCATATAAGTATAGGTTTGAGTAGTTGTAGGAGATTCCTTAATAATAGGAATTCCTCTCCTACATATGTATATTGTTTGTAGTATTATGTTGAATAAAATAATTAATATTTTTCATCTGTTCATTCTAAACCAAAGTCTACATTTGGCATCGGAAGCAGTGAAGTAAAAATTGAAAGTCATTTAAAATGTTCATACGGGTCATTGAGAGGACCAATTAAAACATGCATTCTATATCATGTCAATATGTCTTTGTGTGAATTTTAATTCTCTTATGACTATTAGGTGATAGTTATTTGAATTTGACAAATACTCTATAGCCATTTCATTGATCTCCTCATAACTTGTGTTGTTCATGTAATGTGTGGGGGACATGGCTATTTTTTTAAAATAGATGGTATCCATCTTTGCTTTATGTTGGAATATCCCGTGTTTCCAGGTCAACTTTATTTTACCATAAGGTTTTGAGGAAGAATGTGAACTACATATGTAAAATCCAACGTGGTTTGGCCTGATCATTTATTTATCATATAGTCTAGAAATAGATGTTCTATAGATGGGCTAGCAACATGGTTTGAAAAGGAAATCATTCAAGCTCTGGGAGTTGGTAAAATCATTCAGCTATAGAAGAATAATATCAAGGAAAATGTGAAGTGGGAAAAACCTATGGATGGATGGATGAAACTTAATTTTGATGGTGCTGCCAAAAGTAGTTTGGGTTTATCAGGTGTGGGTGGTATTATTAGAAGGGACAATGGTTCTGTCTTTATATCCTATGTTATTCCTATAGGTAATAAAACCAATAATTATGTGGAGGCCTATGTAGTTTTGTATGGTTTAAAGTGGGCTAATCATTATCAAATTAGGAAAATTTATGTGGAAGGGGACTCTATGTACATTATTAATGCGATGAAGGGTAAATCAAAATATCATGTTAATTTGAATGCTATTATGGATGATATTAGGACTTTATTATTGAATTTTGAGGATATTCGTATTGAACATGTGTATCAGGAAGCGAATGCTTGTGTGGACACATTGGCTAGTTATGGTGTATGGGATCATCATAATCATATATGAAAAGATGAGGTGGATCTGCTGCCATCAACTAGGGTTTTCCTTCATGCGGAGTGACATTTATGTCAAGCATGGGATTTGGATTTGTGTAATCCTTGCTCTCATTAGCATATGTGCGGGCCCAAAGTTCTATTATTTTACTCCTATTTTGGTTTTATGTGGGTAGTTTTCTATTTGTTCTGGTTTTTTGAAGGTGTTGTATAGTTCTTCCATCATGGGTGGTAACAGAGTGAGGGTGGAGCCTTCGTCCTGTTTGGATATGGAAAGGGATACGGCTATCTAGGATATTTTTAAAAATGGGGAGTTACTCATTTCTTTCAGAAGCTTCAGGTTATGATGAGAATGTTTTGAAGGAGTTTGTGTAGGTCTGGGATAAAGGGGTTGTGACTATGCATGGTGTGAGCCTGCTAGTTTCAGAGGAATTGATTGGTAAGGTTACTAATATGGATTGTAATGGATGTAAGGTTTTTAAGGACAAAAAGTGGTTTCAGGAGGAAGTTTTCAATTTCCTTGATATTGATGAGAATATTGTTCATATGGATGATGGTATAGCCCGAAAATATCTTTTGTTGCACTATCCTGAGGTTTTTTTATTATTATGAGGTATTTCACTCTTGATGGGAAGTTTAGGAAGCTCCATACCAAAAATTTCATGTTTTTAAATCACTTTCATAGAAATAGGAAGGTGAGCATTCATTTCTATTTGTTTAATTCCTGTAAGCTTCAGTGAAATATTTTCAAGTGAATATTGTGGATATTCCACTACACTAAGGGTTAATTCTTCTACTACTCCAATTTGGCACCCCGATTCCTGTAAATAGTGTTAGAATTAGGTATGGTGAAGATTGGGAAGAACATTTGACTCTGGTTTATAGATGCAGGCTCAATGTTTTGAAAGAGAAGGCTAAGAAGGAGTTGGATGTGGCATCTACTCTTTAATTTCTTGTAGGGAAGAATCCTGGATGCAAGTACTTTAGAGGGTTGGAGTGAGGGAAATGTTTTCATAAATTTCCTTTCTAGTAAAATTGAAAGCCTTGAAGATATGGTTACTCGCTTGAAAGTTGAGAATAATATTTTAATTAAAGGAGCTCAACATTATGGCACAGAGCTTCAAATGCTTAGCAATAGGGTGGATATCCTTCAGGAGATGGTAGCGGATGAGAAGGGGAAGAAAAGGATGTTGGAGGTTAGCAGCTATGAGGATGATGATGATTGTGCCAGCAAGGGTGGGGTTGTTGGACCGAGTTCGAGGACTCAGGCCAAAATTACCTGAGGGGTCATTTGTGGCCTTGTTGCTAACCTTTTTATATGTCTTTTTATTTTTTGGGTTTTTGTTGGGTTGGGTAGTCTTGGTTTCTCATTGTGTTTCTCGTGTAGAGTCAAACCCTTCTTGACTCAAGCAGGGTTTCTTTTTGGCTGGGTTTTTTTATAGTTTGTTTATGGATATGATCTCACATTGTAATATCTTTATGTATATGGCCCTTGGAGCCTTTCCAAACTTTATCTATAAAAAAATAGATGTTCTACTGATCTAATGAATGCATGTTATAAAATGTTATTGGTGAAAGCTATATATTTCCATTAAGATCCTCAATCAATAAAGATTTATTGCATCATATATTTTCCAAGATTCACTATGCATGTCAATTTTGAACATTCTTCTAGATTTCATTGTGGTTGGTCGATTGTCACTCTTACTCAACTTGCATAAATCATTTTCTTCTTGGCATCTGAAAGAAATACTCAAACCATATATCCACTTGGAGTGTAAATCATCCACATTATCCATGTAAACTAGAAGTGTGAGACTTGGAAAGTATAGCTTGTGGAAGCAAGAGCTTACTTGATATAAATTTTAATTTCTTTGCATTTCAACTTTTTGTGATTTTTTTGTTAAGTAGACCTTTATTGTGTTATTTGGAATGAGTATTATCAATATAGTTATATTTTTTTCATTAGTGTTATTTTAAACATTGAGTTAATAAATAAAATAAGTATATAGTGTGAGTGTCAAGTCTTTTATTCATTATTTTATATGTGTCAATGTAAAAATAAGTGTTCAAAACTACAATGTTATAAAAAAATTGTTTATAGGTTATAAGTTCCATTGCATTATCGAGTAATTTAGATTTGTTTAATTTTTTTAGTATTTGGTTTTCTATTAGTTAAGTCTAATGTTATAGGTAATAAACCATTATTCAAATCATGTCAAATTCAACCATCTCAAATTTTTTAATCTAATTTTGTTAAAAGAGTTAAAAACATTGTCACTTTGTCATCCGTAATTTTTCATCATTTTTGGTCATTCCTTAAGAGTAATAATGTGTCTAGTGTCATTTAAGTCAAGAGTAGTGTCAATGTAAATATTTAAATTATCAAAATATTGTAAAAACAAAAAAATCTTGCATATCAACTGGACACAATTTTGGTGTAACCAACGTCCGAGTTGAAATTGAGGGAGGAATTCCAAATTGGATCCTCAAATTCAATTTTGAATTAGCTATGTAACGTAACGATATCGAGGATGGAAGCAATGGAGGTAGGAGAAGGACCAACATCCTCAAGTTCATCACTACCTCGAGGCTACATACTATTTTAGTGACACCTTTTGCTTTGTGTGTGATGAATAACAACAGAAGAGCATCCATGTTCTTGTGTTTAGTATAGTGTTTTTTTCCCTGTTATGATGATGATGTATAGATTTACACCATTTATACTATTACAAGAAGTTTTCTTGATCATATTGACTTGATGGTTGATATGAATTAGTTGATGTGCCCCAATTCATGTACTCACGTGGATATGTTGATGGGCCATTGTTCATGAATGATGTAGTTCCCACAAAGAATTGTTGACGATCCGGACCATGTGCAAGCTACAGAGTGGCATGTTGTTTGGTTAAAGATGGTGTTTTTCCCATGTTCACACTAAGGGGTAATGTTAGGAAATAATAGTTAGTGTTCACATAGTTATTGATACTTACGTGTGGTAAATATTTATATATTTGTAAAATGTAATATGTATTACATTAGTGTGGGTGAGGATATATTTTATATGTGAAGTTTTTAGACGACTCATGTATATAGATATTTAGGTGAGAGATTGGGGTGGTGGTTGAGTTGGTTAAAAACTCATACAAGTATAGGTTTGAGTATTTTTAGGTGATTCCTTAATAATAGGAATTCCTTTCCTATATATATGTATATTATTTGCAATGTTATATGAATAGGATAATTATTATTGATTCATGTGTTTATTCTAAACCAAATTCTGCATCCATTATTTTCTCATTTTGAGGTTTCTTTCTCATTCAAAGTATCACAAATGTTGAGGGCTCACTATTTTTAGAAACTTACCATTATTATACACCCATTACTATGAATATTTTCTATTTTGATAAAGTTCACTTATAGGTTTCAGGTTGCAGTAATGAAACCCTTTGTCAAATTTTTCTATTTTTCTCCAAGACCTTCTCGCTCTAAATTTCATGGTTTTTCCTTGTTGGATCTCTTTAAAAATTAAAAATAAGTTTTAGGGTTTGATATTTTTATTTTTATGCTCTAAAAATATAGAAAATTGGTGGATTTGCTTTGACAATCTTTGCAAAGGCATTTTGAGAGGAGATCGCATGAATGTTTTTGAGGTAGACGAGTGCCCGAATGAGAAGATATTATCAAATATTTGTTTTCATAGTTATAGATGTTTGGAAAAAAAAATTGAGAATAAGTATGGATTAAAATATATTTTTAGAGGATTTTGTAATAATAATTTTCAAGAAAAATTACTAAATGCTTGAGAAATGGAGAGTAAGTGAGATTTTTTTATATTTCTTAACTCACCTAGACCTACACCACTTAACCGAGGTTGGAATGGAGTGGATGTGATTTTATACTTTATTTTATGGGTATAGAGGGGAAAATATGGACACCAAAGTGAAACTTGCACCAGATGGTGACAAGTGGAAGTTTGTGGTGTGTGGTGGATGAGATGCAGGGGATGGGAAATGATCTTGGAGGAGCTAGTGGTGGTTACATGGTGACTAGGGGATGTATGGATGGGTGTGTCACACTTTTTTGTCCCATTTTTCATTTTTTGGGCATAGGGGATAGAGGGGACACCATGGTTTCCAAAGTTTGACATGGGAGAAAGAGGTAGCTCACACTTTTGGTGTCTAACTTATCCCCCTTGCACCACGGGGACAAAGGAGACAACTTGGGAAGTTGGGATTGAAAAGTGTGACTTGGGGGAGAGAGTGATGTCACACTTTGGTGTCCCCTTTTCCCTTTAGGGGATAGAGGGGACACAAGAGTTTCTAAAGTGTGACTTTTCCATATTAGGAAAGCAGATTTTTCCTTGTATGTCGAATTGGGACACCAAAACTACATTTTTCACCACATATGATTAGGAATGTGTTTTAGGGTCAAAATTAGAATTTTTTTAAATCCAAAACACTTTATGCAATAAATTTTTCCATTATTGAGACCCAATTCTACCTTAAATTATAAATTCAGGACCTATTCCATCTTGAATTGAGAGGGGTAGTTGTAGAGTTTTGAGTTATTTGAGGATATATTTGATCCTTAGAGAAAATTTGATGTTTCAACCATGTAGAGGATTCCAATATATTTCTAGTGGCTATTTTTCTGATTCTTAACTCCTTTTGTAACTCCCTAAATCATCTAGAGAAGGTAGATTATATCGTTTGAGATTTCATTCCCTACACCCCTGAATTACCCTTTGTTGAACGACTTATTTTTCAATCAAATTTTATTCCCTAAACTTTCATAAATTACTTTGGACACATTAATTTTTTTTTGACATCACCCTCAAATGCTTTATATTTTCCCTAAATTCTTCCGGATGGTGTTTACTTGGGTAGAATGGCCAAAATGGCATTTTTAGGCCTTCGAGAGGAAGTTGTCTTTCATGAAAACTAAATGATTTGATCAATAGAATTAGACACTCTTCTCTTCAAACTTATACAAACTTAATGATCTCATTATCACTTTCCTCTACGATATTGGGTGAGGATAGGGTTGAGGCTAAGCTAGCCGAGAGAAAGTATGCATTGTGACCAGTAACTTAATTTTTGATTATTGGCTTAGTTTTTATACTTTGAAAAGTTCCAATTTTTCATGATACACATGTTGCATGAAAACACTATGGATATAGAGCATACTCAATTCATCATGTATAGTATAACTCAACCCATTTATATACCTTATATCCTTCTATGCTTTATACTCTCTTTGTTCCACCCAAATTAATAGCTTGTATAATTCATTGGTATACTATTTGATGTTATGATCCTTCAACCTTAGGATTTAAAACCTTTGAAATAATGTATGAGAATAATTTATAAGAAGAAATTTTCCTTTCAACTTATTCACCATTTTTTAATCTTTTCCTTACTTTTCCTTTATCTTTCATTTTGCAAATGATCCCACCAAATCATTCCATGTCCATCCAACTTAGTGCATGTAAACTTAACCTTCTCATCTCTTGATAAGGTTTTCCACTCAATGAATTTTTCCATGTGATTCAGCTAGTTGATCAACTCCTCTGGTTTGAAACCATCCTCCATAATAATGAACATTAATATTTATGTCTTCATTATTTCCTCTAAATATTATGTTGGTCTCTCCTCAAAAAAATTTGCATTCGATGGATCTTCATCTCCCTCATTTTCTTATTCATTTCCTCATTCATTCAAACTTATGTTTTTAGGAAATCCTTGCATGGTGAATTTTGCTAAAAGTAAAAATATGAAAATTTTCAATTTTCAAACTTCAGGGTTTTTTCCTTTTCGGAGTTTACAAGCCAAATTTCAGAATTGCATTTGATTTTTTTCCTAAGTCCGAAACTCCGAAAGTCCAAAATTTTGGAATTTCAAGTTTTGTAAATTCGGAACTTTTGGCTTATTTTTTAAAATCGATTTCAGATTTTTGAAATCTGAAAGTTTGAAATTTCAGACTTTCGAGGTTTCAGGTTTTCAGAGTTCAACGAGTCATTTTAGGATTTTTACTTTATTTTTTCCGAAGTCTAAAACTCCGAAAGTCCAAATTTTTAGAATTTCAGGTTTTGGGTTTCATACTTTTGGTTGCCAATTCATCTTTTTCCATTTTTTTCTGAAGTCTGAAGTCTAAAATCCCAAATTTTCAAACTTTCGAGACTTTCAAGTTTCAGAACTTCAGAGGTTTTATGCATGATTAATTCTCACCTACCTTAAATGATTAGATTTTTACCATTAATGTCAGGATTTCTATATAAATGTGGATTTTTACTTTTCTTTTTTACCTGACACATTCGCTCTGATATCTCATTCTTTTTCTTTTTGGCATCCTTTTCAAGGTATGTTTTTGGTTTTACTTTCTTTTGGTTTTTAGGTCTTTTCTCTCTTTTCCCCCATTTGGGTTTCTTTTTGTTTTCCTCTGTATTTTTCTTGTGATGTCTTTCTTTTTCACCTTGTTTTACTATGGAGGTTTCTCCAGGTTTTCAAGCATGGGGATCTTTCTAAGTCCCTCATACTTCCTCCTATTTCTCAAAATCCACTTTGGTTTCTTAACACCTCTTTTTTGCAGTTCCTCAGAGACCATTCAGAGATTCTTTTCAGAAAATTCATTTCGAGAACTCCTTCAAAAGATCACAAAGTGGGAGTCTTTTTCGAGGAACTTTTCGGCAAAAATCATCAAAGTTTTTAGATTTTGGAATTTCAGAGAACTACTGCCTTGAAGATTTCTTTTGGACTTCGACTTCCGAAAAAAAAATTTGGAGTTTTTTAGTTTTCGGTTTTCAGAGATTTCAGTTTGGAAAAACTTTTTGGAGTTTTTAGTTTAATTTTTTCAGATATTTAAGTTTTGGAAAAACTTTCAGAGTTTTCAGTTTTAGGTTTTCAAAGATTTCGATTTAGAAAAAAATTCAAAAATTCAAATTTCAAGTTTTCAGAGAATTGGGAATTTCAGACTTTCAGGACCCCTGACTTGGAAAAACTTTTCAGAGATTTCTTTTAGTATTTCCTTTCAGAATTTTTCAGTTCAGGTTTTTGGAGTTCTCTGCTCTCATATTTTTGGATTTCTGTAACATTCAAACTCCCGAAACACAGGTTTGATGTCTACCTCCACTTCAAAGGGGAAAGAAAAGATGAAGTACACATTTCTTGGAGTTTCTCCCCAAACCTGCTTAACCTCTGATTTAGGAAATATCGGGACACCGATCTCCATCGATTGAGCTTCCCAAGTTCGGTAAATATTAAAGGCCCCAAATAAAAATCCATGGATGCAGGCCATCTTTGACAGTGGTCTTTCCCTTACCACTGGTTTTCCCACATCCGTGAAATGCCAAAATTTGTCTTAGCTATAGCAGCTCACTACGACGAGGACTCTATGTCGATAAGAGATAGTGATGATAAGGTGGTAATCCATCTAGACCCATTTATTTGAAGACTTGTTCAAACTTCCAGATGTATAATATTACGCCACTATCTCACCTGAAATAGTAGTTGAGCACTGGGATAAAAAGTAGGAAGTATGCTCGAAGGTCATGATGAAGTCTTACCTAACTAAGAATTTTTCCAAGTTTCCCAAGACTATACATCGATCAGATTTCATTCAGGAGGTCAATGACCTCATTATACTCTTGAGAAGAGTTTCAGGTCTTCCTTCTATAAAGGAATTCCAAGAATGGATGTTCTTGTACATAGCAACAATCAAGAAGAATGATGAGTTTATCTGATGGGGTGAACATATCAGTAGCAACATTTACTACCAGTTGGGAAAGGTGGTAGAAACTAAATCCTTCTACATGACATCTTTCCTAGTATATGCAGTTGTTGCCATGGGGGATTTCTTAGGATTGAACACTAGGGGTGTTTGTAGCACATCCCAAATATACAAATTTTATCCCCAACTTACTCTGGACGGGGAGAAAGCATTTCGAAGAATTAGTGACACTTTCTTCATTGTTTTCCTCTATTGCTTCGACAAGGAGCTATATAATCGATAGATTTTTGATGAGGCTTTCCAAGAGGTGCGAGAATGGGGAGCAATCTACCTTCAATTTCCCACATTCACCTACCTTTGGATTCTAGGTTTCATAGGTGCCCCTAACAAGTTGCCAAGGTGCCCCACTGACAAGTGGGTTCTTCTGGAATTGGTTTGGTAGTTGTTGGATTACCACAAAATCCAAAACAAGTGTCACAAGGTGGGAATGCATTTCCCTATTACAATTGGTAGGTATTCTTGCCCAACTATCCATAAGGTAAGAAACGTGGATGTTGAAATGGCTGAGGTAACCCTGTGGACCTTCCATCCACAAACTAACTTTGACTATGGGGTGAATTCGGGGAGAAAGGGAAGTCTAGTGCTAATATGCAACATTAAGAATACATACGGATCCATTTTCAAGATGAATTCATCATGCGATAAAGGGATTATAAGAGGTTAACCCTTGATGAAGTGTGGCGTTTGGGTTGGCTGATGTGCCAAAGGACTTATAAGATAATGATGAGGTCCTAGATGCATCATACAAAGATGATGATGTTTCCAATCAACCACTGCCATGGGTTGATTGGTATGTGGAAGAGTGCAGCAATACCAAAGAAAGGGTGGGGCCCATTCTAAGGAGAACTTTCAGTTGGTTGGATACCTTGGGAATATCACCCAAAGGTGAAAATAAACCTACAAATATAGGGTCTACATCAGCAATAAACCAACCAACACCTACAAAAGGAAAGAGATCGACTCAAAGGGTTCCCACAGTTCCAAAGAAGATCTCATTTGTGGTTGGTGGCTCATCTCTTTCTAGGTCTGTTGCTTCCAGGGTTACATCATCTACAAAGTATCATTTATTGGGGTTGTGGAAGTAAGTGATTCCCCAAGTATCATTTAGGATCCATCCCATCTCCCCTTTCCTCCATTATCACTTCTAATATCAGTTCCCTCCACATCTTCCACCATTTCCTCTTTCCCATCTCCTTCTATGGCCCAGGTATTTTTGTCACTTCTAGTTTTATCAGCTGGGGAAAATATTGGGTCACCCATTTCCTCCTCACTTCCTTTGACACTCCCATTTTCTTCAATCTCAACCCCCAGCATCGCCTTGTCAATTCCTATGGCTCTCCTCACTCCCACACCTTCCATCATTTCCACCTCTACTCAGATATCAGCTGGCATTTCTAGCAATATTTCCTTAATTGGTACTTCAGGTATCGGATCTGCTACTCCATCTTCCTCACTCTAGCCATACCAGAGTGGATGTTTAGGAAGAATCCTAAGCAAAAAAAAAATTTCCTCTAGGAGATGTGATAGATCTTAGCATATTGGAGTCTCGTGCCCAAAAGACAAGCCAAGAGACCAAGAACCATATCAAGTCTAATAGTTAATCCATCAGGAGAGCATGTGATAGAAGTGGCTACCCCTATTGAGGGGAAAACTAAAGAGACTATCACAGTAGTAGACTACCGAGATCTCAAAGTTCTCATTGGGGAAGGCTACACATGAAGGAGCCAAGCAAGATGTGCACACTACTCTTGGGGCCCTTTTGGAGAAGTACGACAAAGACAAGGCCACCAAAGACGAGCTTAAGGCCAAGGTCGAGTTACACTGCTGCATAGAGTAACTCAGCCCACTCCATCCACTGACATCTCAACTACTATGGCCATGAAAATTTCATCTACAATCAATGATATCTCTTATCATGAGCTTGAGAAGCTAGGCCAGAAAGGGAGAACAGTGAATGGATGGATGGAAAGGATCTTGCAGGAGGCCAACCCTTTGATCAAGGAAGCTGTGGAGATTTATGCTGATTTATAGATTACAAAAACCACCATCACTAAGATGGATGAATCTCTCTCCGAAGATAATAATAACTTGAATCTAACCTTGGTGATGTGGAGTGACATAAGAGAGGAAGATTCTGACTTACTTCTGCAGGAGGAGGTAATTGATGATGCCTCTAAATTGTTCGAATATCAGAAGGCTATGGAATTCGATGTCAGGTACTACAAGATCTGATTAAGAAATTGGAGGATAAATGGGTAGAGATTATGGATGCCCTCAATGATATCTCTGAAGAGTTTGACAATTCCCACTACAAGTTTTTCAATGAGAATATCGATGCTCTTCCCGAGGACCAGATCAAAGAGAATTTCAAAGACTTGGTGAAGCGGGATGACGATGTTACGAAGACTTTCAATAGTGACTCCATTGATCAACTGGTTCTTTGCCAAAACTTCATAGGGAGACTAAAGAAATTCATAAGTAAGCTTTGAAGGTTACCGTCCAGGATCACAAAGGAAATCGAAACAACAGATGTGATAAATCACTATGTGTGCAAACTTGGAGATGAAGAAACTAAGGGTATTATCAAGCATTTCTTCGAATACACGCACTAAGGGGCCATATGGGAAGAGGGGAAAGAAAAATATGCAGAGAAAGGAGAGGAGGACTAACCAGGACAAAGTTGAGTGGCCATGGAAGGATAGTCTCAAGCTCTGAAAATGGTCAAAGTTATAGGGTTGACTTAGTCAACCCTTTACAACAAATTAGCTATTTTTATGGGAGCTTGTTCCCTTTTATAAATGAAATTACTATTTTTAGTTAACTGTTAGTTAAGGCCCAACTGTAATGGCTCAGCCTAGGAACTTATAAATAGTGGAGTGCTCTCCATTATTTGATATATATCTTTTGAGAGATTTGGAGAAAAGTTGCTCTTCAAGCTTGGAAGAGTGCTTTCAGAATTTTGTTGAAACCTTTTAATTATATTCAAAGTTGTTCCTTGCACTTGAAGATTTGTTTTATTGTGTTGAATGATTAATCATTTCATGCCTTGTGAATGTGATTCCTTAGCATTATTTGATTAATTTACCTTTATTTCAGATTATTTGTTTCATATTGAGAAAAGAATAGTGTGATTACTTCCTATCAATTGTGAGAAAATATTTTCCTTCTGTTGATCAAGAGTTACATTATTATTATCATTCAAGTGAATAATGGACATGTGCTTGTGATTATTCCTTTGATAAATTATCTGTGTGTTAAATCAAAGTTGATCCCTCTATTGTGTATGTTTAAGGTTTAACAAGGAACGTGTGCTTCTAGTCTGTGATATTTTATATCCTTTCCAAGTTGCAATAGGTGAAGGTGGTTAACGGTGCAATCCTCATACCCACATTAACCCTTCCAGAAGTTAAATCTCCCTTTTCTTGGTGCATCACCACTTCTAGAATAGATTTTATTTCCTTGTATTCTTCTTCCCTAAATCCCATGAAATGTTAGCATAGGACTAGTTAGCCATCTTTCTTACATTAGAAGTAGTGTTGTGTTTAGTCTAGGAATAGGAAGTCAGCCTTCTCTCGAAGGTTCACCTTGAGCCCAAGTCCCACAGCTTGAGAGGTGATCCCATGTGTCCCAATCACACCAAATTTCATGATTCATTTCAAGCCATTCGAGGGGTGCAGTGATTTGGTGACAACAATTTTTGGCACACCGGTGGGAGAGAGTTGGTACCTCTCTTCTCATTTCATTGACACAAGGTACCTGATGACTCCATCTCTCTAGATTTCAAAGTTTAGTACAACAACTCATGTAAAGGATTCACACAAGAGCTTCTTCAAGGCGGGATAATTATTGTCATATAGAGCTTTCTTTGTCTCCCCAAGAAGAAGGGGAAGAAACCTTTCAGTACCATTTGCAGCTTTACCCCATAGAGGAAATTCAACTCCTCCTAGAAGATATTTCCCTCTACCAAGATACAATTAGTTTGTGAATGCCATGGTAGCCAATACTTGTCCTTCATTCAATACCCACAGTCCTTTGTTTTTAGCACAAAGATATACAATAGCAGCAAGCGCTTTGAAAAGTTTACCATTTTACATGGGGGAGACTAATGTATTGCTTCAGGAGAACATACTGGATGTGGTCAGCATTTGAGTAGTACATAGTATTACAGAAGATAACATGGTGGTTTGAATCCTTACTACTTCATTCAAAGGCAGGGCACTTCAATGGTTACAGAGTTTAGCTGTTGGATCCATTACCATCTTTATTTCATACCAACAAGTGATATCCCCAAGATTATATGAATGAATTCAACCTACGCTTTGATAGGACTTGGAAACGAATCCCAACACTCATAAGGCCATCCCCAGAAAGTGATTTTCTATATTTCTTACAGGGCATTGAACAGTGATGTCGCTATCATGATCCAATCCATGGGGGAATATGATCCCTGATGCTTACGAAGTGGCCGTACGAGCTGAGAACTTCCTGATTCAAGTAGGTAAAATTGCTCCTAGACCTCCCATTCCTGTTTTTACGAGTTGGCAGGACAACAGCCAGTCATCGCCCCAATCCGGTTGCTTCGGTCCCAATAGCTATGCATGCTTCCAATACCTCAAATGATTTGGCTGAGGTAAAGTCACTATTACAGACCTTTGGGAATGAACTTGTAGCAATGAAGAGGTAGTAGTCCCAATATGCTCACCCCTTTCAACCCCAATATCAAACAAACCATCCTCCATTTCAGAGGAAACAGTCAGCCATAGAGCCAAGCCATAACCCAAGCTACAAATGTGAAGCCTTTGAACTTCTAGAATCCCTCAGCTGCTAGCTCATCTAGAGCCATAGTCCGGTATAGAACAACCTCATCCAAGACTATGAATGGTGTTATCCATGTTCTCAGCCCCATAATCAGAATATTTTCCCAAATGGAGTTTTGAGTCAAGCTCTCATGGTTCAAAGCATAACAACTCCACCTGAATCATCTGTTGGACCATCCACTTCAGAAGGTCAAGATCAAGCTCCTGATGAAACCACATTATTAAATTGGCAAGTAGAGGAATTTTGTGGTTTGAATACTAATTCCTCCACTATAGCATCTAACACCCGTTCTAAGAAAAGGGCAATAGATGCAGGGTCTTCTAATACTAATCAGGCATCCACTTCTCAGGCCCCAACACAGATACCAGATGATAAAGGCACGAGAAAGAAATCACTAGAAATATCCACTGATCAAAATACAAAGAAAGATGGGACATCCAAGTATCACGATACCCAATAAGCATTATCCGAAGGAAGACCCCAACATCCCAAAAGGTATTAGCAAGGTGGGAGCAATTCCGTTCAACATAGTGGAACAAATGAAGAAGACCAATTTGAGCGTCACAATGTGGGATGCACTTTCAATTCCTTCTCAAAGGAACTTGTTACGAGAAGCTTTAAAAACTTTGGCACTACTAATGACTATCAAGTCAGGAAGTCGCAGTAGCAACCAAATTATGCCAACCTGAAACAAAAATATAGGCTAAGACCAACAAGCCTCCACCATTTTATATCTCACTAATCATTGGTGACCATTTGGTGCACAATTGTATGATCGATTCTGGAGCTAGTAGTTCGTGATGCCTAAGCAGATCACAGATGTACTACAAATTCCATATGCTCCAATTTTGAGAGGGGTTGTTCAATAGGATGGTACTCACCCAAAGCGTGGGGGTTATTAATGAAAGAGTTGATGGATCATATCAAAAATTGTGCACCATGATCAAGTTGCACTCTGGTTGAATCATAATGGCTCCAACATAATCATAAGGAAGAATCGATCAATAACTGAACAATCTTGCATAACAGAACAAAGCTTATACATGTAGAGAAAAGACAGCGGAGTGTCTTGGCATGCTCATAAATGAATAGTGAAAGGGTACATATAGGGTGTTGAGTAACCCTAGTACATGACTCAATAGAAAACCCTAAACCTAACCCATGTGAGATGACCCTACAATATGTGAGGAGGAAACATAGGATAACTCACACCAACACCCCCCTTCATCGAAGCTGGGGTAGCAGTTTTGATGAGTCAGACTAAAAGAGAAGACACTCCTAAACAACTAAGAAAGATGTGTTAGTGGGGCCCGGTAACTAAAGGCCTGATAAGGTGCCCATATACAAACACAATCTTCCTAGAAGAAGAAGAAGAAAAGAAAGACTACACAGCCCGAAGAAGATGAGCAGCTACAAAATACCTCACCCTAAGAAGAGACCGTAAGTGAAGAAACTTCATCTCAGTGAAGGGTTTGGTAAATAAATATGCAATCTGATCAATTTTATGAATGTACTGAATGTCGATGATGCCATCATGAATAAGCTCTCGTATGAAGTGCATATGGATCTCAATGTGCTTTGTCCACTGATGTTAGACTGGATTTCTACAAATAGAGATAGTGCTTGTGTTATCACAGTAGATAATGGTAGGCCACCGAAAGTGGATGCCAAACTCTGTCGAGAATACCCTATATTTTACCTTTGTAGATGATATCACAATTACATTATGCTTCTTGCTAGACCAACTAATACCCCGAACCAAGAGAGAAACGCGTGAGATGTAAGTAGATTTTTGATTATCTAAGTCACCGGCCCAATCAAAATATTTGAACCCAATCAAGTCAATATCTACCCCTCCATAATAGTGAATGCCATCAGTATAAGTGCCACAAACATAATGAAGGATCCATTTAGCTACTTTCTAATGCATCTCATGTGGCTCCTACATGAATCTGGACATGATCCCAATAACATACGATAAATTTGGTTGAGTGTGAGTCAAGTAAATCAAACTCCCCACCAACTATCGATAAAGAGTACCATCAACCAAGGGAGTAGAGCAATCTGAAACCAACTTAACCCTAAAAAGAAAAGGAGTAGGAGAATACTTGCAATCAGACATCTGAAAATGAGCAAGCAAATCAAGAGCATACTTAGGTTGCAAAATCAAAATTCCTAAGTCAGATTGTGAAATCTAGATCCTAAGGAAGTAATGAAGCATACCTAAGTCAATCATGGAAAACCTGTTGGCCAAGGTGATCTTCACAGAATCAATAATAGAGGAAGAGTTGCATGTGATCAACAAGTCATCAACATAGAGAAAAAGAATGAGTATGGAGTCATCTTGTTGTAGAATATAAACATTTGGATCAGAATGACACCTAGTAAACCCTGATGTAAGTAAAAAGGAGTCCATCTTGGCATACCAATCCCGAGGGGCTTGTTTAAGGCCATAAAGAGACTTCTTTAACTTACAAATGAGGGAGGGATCTTGGACATAACCTAGAGGTTGTTCCATATAGATCTCTTCCTCTAGGTCACCATGAAGGAAGGAACTCTTAACGTCCATTTGATGGAATTTCCATCTGTTCGTTGTGGTAATGGCTAGGGTAAGTCGAATAAAATTCATCTTCGCAACTGGAGCAAAGGTTTTAGTATAATCAACCCCAACTATCTGGGAGAAACCCTTAGCTACTAATCATGCTTTAAACTTTTTACATCTCCATCTACTCCATACTTTATTTAGAACACCCACTTACACCGAACGATTTTTCTTTCTTTTGGAAGAGGGGTGAGATCCCAAGTATCGTTCTTCATGAGAGAGGAATACTCCTCATCCATGGTAGAATTCCACTTAGGAATACTAGAAGCCTCCTAGAAAGATTTTGGATTAGAAGCAGAGGTGAAGAAAGAGTGGGGTCCAATAAAATATGAGCGTGTACGTCTCATATCCGAAGTATCTCCAACTAAATCTCTAGCACTTTGCAAATTTTTCCTAGCCCAAAGAGGACCAGGAGGA
Source organism: Taxus wallichiana var. yunnanensis (assembly GCA_018340775.1). Classification (NCBI taxonomy): domain Eukaryota; kingdom Viridiplantae; phylum Streptophyta; class Pinopsida; order Cupressales; family Taxaceae; genus Taxus; species Taxus wallichiana. The sequence goes on along the minus strand of CM031237.1, from coordinate 676,369,912 downwards.
TCAAAACGGAGTCAGAAGATTCTTCACTTGAGTGAGAAGGGACATAGTCCTCATCATCACTACTATTAGAATCAAAAGACTCGTAGTTCGATGGTTGGGAGGATCGCAAGATGAGCACGCTCAATAAAGCATCATCATTTGATGATTTAGAATCCAAATCGGTGAGTCAAGAACCTCAATAGGTGGAGAAGTAGAAGTCGAAGAAGACTCATCAAAATTAACACTTTTCTCAATATACAACTCATGAGAAGTAGGATTCATCAATTGATATCCCTTCATGCCATCAGGATACCCTATAAAAATACGAGGTTTGGATTGCAGTTTCAAATCCTTGCATTTATTTTGGGAATCCAAGTCATATCCTTGGATGCGAAGACTTGAAAGTTCTCAACATCAGGCTTGCCTCCAAACCAGGCTTCAAAGGGTGTCATCCCTCTTACTACCTTGTGTGGAACATGGTTCTAAATGTAATTTACACAATTCACCGCTTGCCCAATATCATGGAGGAAGAGACTTGAGTGAGTCATACAAGTGGCCATCTCCTTCGAGTATGATTCTTTTTTCTGCGACTCCATTCTCGTGAAGGTTTATAAGAAAATGTATGCTGCAAAGATATCCCTTCGTAGTACTGAAATCCATGAACCTATTGTTTACATATTCACCTCCATTTTCGGTTTGAATAACCTTGATAGATTGTTCTACCTATTTCTCAAAGAAGAGCCTTAAAGTCCTGAAAGTGTTCAAATATTTTAGACTTAAGCTAAAGAAAATATACCCAAGTATATCGTGAAAAGTCATCAATGAAGGTTAGCACATAAAGAGCTCTAGTAAACGAAGAAGAAGGAAATGGACCAGAAATATCACTGTGAACAAGATCTAAGGGATGAGTAGCTCTCTAGGATTTTCCTTTATAAAATTTATTTTCAGGATGCTTTCCAAGGGTACAACCCTCACAAAGACCCTTAGAAAACTTGACACGGGGTAACCCATTGACCATTTCATTTTGGCTCAATTATTCAAGGTAGTGATAATTTAGATGTCCGAAATGCTCATGTCATATCTGACTAACCTCATTTTCATGAGTGAGCAAGGTAGTGGGCATAGAATCAGAAGTAAAGTGGGAAAAGGTATATAACCGTGAATAGTGATCAGCCTTTCCCTCAGCCACTTTGTAGTGTCATTGTTAAGCTAATGAATAATCACCGAGTTAGGAATAAATTCCACTCACATTCCTCCACTAAGGTGAGTAATTTGGTAAACCAATAGGAGATTGGTAGAGAGATCAGAACACTCAACACTTGTTTGAATGTTCCCCATCCATCTCTACCGATCCACTACTGAATGACCCGACACGTCATGTCATTACCCATCATGATTTTGGACATTCCACAAGGTTTGATGTTGGAGAACTCAACATGCAAAGAACCCATGTGGTGTGAGGCACCGGAATCTATAATCCATGTCGATGAAGGAGCAACTCTGGCTACAAGGGCCTTTCCTTTCTTCTTATCATTTTTAGAACCTTTTGCAGCAGAAGACTTGGCCTTCGGAGCACTTTGTTTTATGGATTCAGGAACACTTATTTTATTCTTCTCAAGTAAATGAGATAAGTGATCAATTTGTTTCGAAAAAATAGTGGTGCTCGTCGTGACCAGAATTCTTGTAATAGGAACACAAAAACTTTCTTTTCTGTGCCTTAGGCTCAGAAGTCAAAGTGTTTGTGTCATTTTTAGGTTTGGTCTTGGTCTCTTTCTTAGGTTGATCCTTTGTTTCTTTCATCTTTTCAGTATTCTTTCCCTTACTAGAACTTGCTACAAGAGCATGTGACTTGGAATTGAGAGACCCCATTTGAATGAGTTTTTCCTATTCTCGAATGAGTTGGGATGAAAAATAGTCAAAGGAGGGCATAGTTCAAGCATCGCCCAAAGCATCTTTTGTAACATAGAAAATTGACGCGTAGTCAAAATATTTGAGACCTATCTTAGAGAGAATTGACAAGATCAATTGAAAATCTTTCTTCTCTACTTGACATCCCTTTAACAACAATCTAATGTGGATAAATTTCGAGAAGAAAGCTTGTAGGTTTTCAAATTCACTAGGATTTAACCCTAGTAGTTTGTTTTCCAACTCATGCACTCTCATGTCATCTTGTTGTCCAAACATTGCACCTAGTGTTTTCCACATAGATTTAGGTGTTTCAGATGCCTCAAAGTGGAAAAGTGAGTTAGGATAAATAGACATGCAAAGAAGACCTAAAGCTTCATCACTACAATTTAACCACTTAGATTTTTTAGGATCATCATCTGTTCACCTCGAGTTCCCATGGTGATGTGATATAACCCTTTACCCCTTAGTTTCATAATCATTTTCAATCTCCATTCGAAGAATTTGAATGGCGTAAGCAAAGGAATTGAAAGTGCATCCATAGTGAAGAGAGAGAGAAGAAATGCAGAAAAGAAACACAACCACCTAGGACAATATAATAACCCCCTGCTTTCAACACTTTATAGTTTAGTGTGTTGATTACAATCAGGTCCGTGTGTGTAGTTGGAAACACTTGGTAACTCGACTTGTAATTAGCGTAATAACGTGCAAGAGAGGAGACCACAATAGTGTTTCGTGGAGCGCAACAAAAAATAGGACACCGTAAACAAGCACAAATCAAAAAAACAAGGAAGGAGGTGAAAGCAAATCCTGGTTGTGAGAAAAAATGTCTCATGTCACAAAGAGTACCCCCTTGCTGTAGACTGTGGTGGACATGCTCACTAGTCGCAAGCAATAATAAGGGTAAAATACAATGTTTTAGATGAACTCGGAAAGAGTTCTGATGATCTTCAGAACGCCGAAAGGCACGTGGAAGACAAGGAGTGCTCAAAGTGTCACTGCACACTTGAGTGCACGATTAGTAAAAAAATTGACAATAATGCCTAAATAATTACCATTTTGAAACGTCCAATGCTAATTTTAGAGCTAGTGGAGTTGAAAAAATGATAAAAACGTTAATTTTAAAGGACAATTTTTAAATATTTACTAGTCAAAAATGAGAATCGTAATTAATAAATCTAGATTTAAATTAAATCTAATTAATTACGAAAAAAGTAAAATTAAGATCTAATTAAAAAATAAATCCTAATTAAATATTAAAATACTTTCCTTTTTAAAAGAAATCAAATAAGATCTATCAAGATCTATTAAAAAGAAAATTTTCTATTATAAAAAAAGCTTACGGTTTTAGATTTTTTAAAAGATTTTTGAAGTTTTTAAATGGAAAGTAGTTTAAAAGTACTTACCAAATAAACTTACGGTAGAAAATAAAAAACTTACCAAAGAAGCTTCGGGTTTTTAAAAATGCATGTCATGAAAGAGTTTGTTGTTTTGTTTATTTGCTTGATATTTTATTTTTGTATTATTTACTTAGAATTTGTTGTTTGAAAGGTAACCAGAGCAAAACACACCCACGCAACAAAGAAAGTGAGCCAAAAGGGAGAATGGGTTGAGCAAAAAAACACACGGGCAAAAAAAAATTAAAAAAATAGTAGGTTCCAAACGCAGGCGGAGGGGACGTCCACGCAAAGCAACAATTCGAGCCACCAAAAGTCCAAGCTAAAGGGTATAATGCTACAATCCACGCGTGGGTAAATACAATCCACGAAACAAAAAAATAGGAAGCTCTGATGGTGCATAACACAGAAAAAAATGCATAGCAAAGGGAATCCACTTAACTAGGCAATGTAAAAAATACACAGGCCAAAGCATACAAAAGGTAGGAGAGGCCGAAAGATTGGCCAAAAAAACACAGATTTTCAAAAAAAAATTATTATATTTTTGTAAAAAAATCTGAATAAGACCGTAAAAGGAACCAACCTCAAAGTAGCGTTTTCCCACTAAATACGACTGTAACCAGTGAAATCTAGCGGTGAAAAGAAAACGCAAATCTGCACACATGCACAAAGAACACAACAAAACCAAAAAACTTTCCAAGGAAAGAATGTTAGATACGTTAGCAAGGAAAAACTAAAAAATAATGATCGAAAACTTGCACGAGTAGTTAAAAAAAAAAAAAACGAGTGCACATTTACCTAATCTCAGCTTTGATACCATGAAAGAGTTGACAGATCATATCGGAAACTATGCACCACAATCAAGTTGCACTCTGGTTGAATCGTAATGGCTCCAACGTAATCACAAGGAAGAATTGATCAATAACTAAACAATCTTGCATAACAGAACAAAGCTTGCACATGTAGAGAAAAGACAACAGAGTGTCTTGGCATGCTCATAAATGAATAGTGAAAGGGTACATATAGGGTTCGAGTAACCCTAGTGCATGACTCAATAGCAAACCCTAAACCTAACCCTAAACCTAACCCATGTGAGATGACCCTCCAATATGTGAGGAGGACACATAGGATAACTCACACCAACAATTAAGGGGCTTGGATCACTTTGTCACGCATGTCCTAGTTTGACTTTCACACAGGATATATCCGTCATTGATCTCCCTCCCCTCTTCACCATCTACTTATCACGGGATTTCACCACAAAAATGGGAGGATATTTGTCATCAAACTGGTCACATATGATCTTGAGAACTCATTATGGGATGAAGGTAACCATAAGAGCAGAACCAATTTCTCCTACCCATGTGGAACCATACACGTCCAAACCCATAGAAGGTAACTATGCCATTTGTGACCCAAAAGAAGAGGTTGCGAGATCATGAACCACCTACTCTTGTAGAAGAGGTTCCTGATACAGTGCTTGATGAGGTAAGTATAGACCATCAATATGACCCGTATGCTGATTTATTGGCTAACAAAGAATCTAGTCTGTTGTTTTTGGATGAGACTGGCTTGGGAACTTATTGTATACATGAAGAAGGTACAACCATACCTTAGTTGATTAAGACACCCAGTGATTCTCGAAGGACTATGACAGCTTTTCTTCGATGGTTCGAGGAGTAAGAATGGATCTGGTGCAGGAGTCATGTTAATTTCTCCAAGAGGGGATAAATATTTCTCATCTTTTAGATTGCAGTTCAGTTGTACCAATAATGTTACCAAGTATGAGGCTCTTATACAAGGGTTGCAGCTAGCCCAACAAAGAGGAATCAAATCTTTGATCACTTTTGGTGATAGCGAATTGGTGGTTCATCAAGTAACAACCCACAATGCATCAAATAATGATCTCTTAAGATCATATAAGAATCGAGTTTGGGACCTAATAGAAGACTTTGAAGCTTTTAGAATTTGTGCGGTTCCTAGAACTCAAAATCAAGATGTTGATAGGCTTGCCACTATCAGATCTCAATATGATATACCTACAGATATCATGAAGGAAGGGCAGCAAATAGTCAAAATGGTTGTTCATCCCGTAGTACCAGATAATGTAAGCAGTTGGCAAGTTTTTGATAGTGATGAGAAAATTGTTCTCTTTCTACAACAAGAAGCAGAGTTCACCACCAAACAACAAGGTAAATTGTAGGAATCCTATGGTGACCAGGTCATTCAGTTGAGAGGAAACAAATTTCCAAAAGGCTTGCTCACGCTTGAATTTATCTTTAATTCAGATGACCAGTCTAAACGGCAAAACAAAAATATGGTGGTAAAAGAAGAAGATTTTGAGGAAGTCGAGGTGGCCAGTGAGAAACGTTTAAAGATTGGTAAGATATGCACTACTCAGGAAAAGGAAGATTTCATTGAGTTGTGTCAAGAATATCATGATATTTTTGCATGGAGCTACAAAGACTTGCATGGTTTTGACCCAGGCCTAGCTCAACACATGATTGAACTAGATCCGAACTCTAAGCCAGTTCATCAAAAACAAAGGCCAATCAATCCCAAGGTTGAGCTGCTAATGAGGAAAGAGCTAACCAAGCTTATTGAAGCCTACATAATTTTTCCCATCAAGCATTCATCATGGGTAGCTAATCTAGTGCCCGTGAGAAAAAGAATGGGGAGATCCGGCTTTGCGTAGATTTTAGGGATCTTGAACCGTGCCTCATTAAAGGATCACTACCCTCTTCCATCAATGGAACATATCCTCCAGACAGTGGCAGAGCTCAAAGGTTTCTCTATTGGATGGCTATTTAGGGTATAATTAGATTTTGGTCCAAGAATCTAATCAATTCAAGATAGATTTCACTACTAAGTGGGGCACATATGCATACAACAAAATGCCATTCGGATTGTCCAATGTAGGGGCTAATTTTCAAAGATCCATGGACATGGCATTTAAAGGACTCATCAATGATATGATATTGGTCTACCTTGATGATATAACTATCTATTCCAAACATGTTGAAGATCATATTGCGCATCTAAGGAAAAAATTTTGAAGATGTAGAGAGTTTGGAATCTCCCTAAACCCCAAAAATGCTTTTTTCAGTTTAGGAAGGCAAGCTATTGGGGCATATTGTTTCGCTGAAGGAATCTCAATTGACCCAACTAGGATTTAGTCGATTTTGTCTCTATCCCTCCCAAGTCACAAGAAAGGTCTCCAGAGCTTCCTGGGAACTATAAACTTTGTTCAAAGATTCATTCCCCAATTTACAGCATTAGCCAAGCCGTTGACAACCATGCTTAAAAAGAACATTCCTTTCTCATGGACAAAAGAGGGAGAGAAAGCTTGAGGCTATCAAAACTGCTATTTCCCAAGCTCCTACATTGGTAAACCCCTGGTTTGACAAGGATTTTATTCTCTACGCTTTTTAGGTCATGAGAGTATTTCAGGTATCCTCACTCAGCAGAATAACGATCTAATGGAGCAACCTATTGCCTTCTTCAGTCAGTCTCTCAAGGAATATGAGCTAAAGTATTCTTTTGTCAAAAAGTAGGTTTTTGCAGTCATTCAAGCTTTGAAAAAGTTCAGGCATATGTTGTCCAACAACAAGATACACTTAATGGTTTCTCATCCTGGCGTTAAAGAATTTTTGTTGAATAAGGAGATGAATGAGAAATGTGTTGGGTGGATCACGAAAGTAATGGAGTATGATGTACACATTAAAGTCACTAAACTTGTCAGAGGCAAGGGGTTATGCCATAGTTGGCCGTGGACATGGAGATAAAGAATGATAAGGATGTTGCACTCCTCAACATTGATGAAGGAAATGGTCAGATTGATTGGTTTACTACAATGGAAAATTTCCTCCTCTCGGGAGTATATCCCCCAAATATGGATAAGATTCAATGATGTACTTTCCATCTCTGGTCTATTCCATATGTTGTGGTAGATGGCATTCTTTTTGAAAGGATTTGAATGATGTTCTTTTACGTTGCATCAAACCAGAGCAAGTAAACAAGATATTGGAGGAATTCCACAATGGGCTATCAGGAGGACATTATTCAGCACAAATGACTACTACCAAGATCATGCGGGCGGTTACCACTAGCTAGACTTGTTCAAAGATGCCCATTTTTGGGTAAGGAAATGTAAGGAGTGTGCTCTTTTTGCAGGCAAATAGAAGTTGTGACAGCTCTCCCATTGCACCCTAGGTGGATCAACCTTTTGTTCAATGGGGGTTGGATTTTATTGGTATGATCAACCCTCCATCCAGTGAAGGACATAAATGGGTCCTTACTGCGATAGATTATTTCACCCACTGGACAAAAGTGGTGGCCTTGAAGGAAAGCAATGAAAAAGTGGTCCTTGAATTCTTGGAGAGTATCATGACAAGGTTCAGTGTTCCATTTACTATCATCTCTGACAATGCAATGGCATTCCTTGGGATGAGAATAAGTGAATGGGCCATCAAGAATGGGGTCTATCTCAAGACTTCATCTAATTACTATCCACAGGGAAATGGGTTGGCTGAATCCAACAATAAGAACCTGATAAGAATCATCAAGCACACAATGGAGGCCAACAAACGTACCTGGCATACGCAACTTAAGGTTGCTCTATGGGCAGATCGAATAACACCTAAAAAGGCCATTGGGGTTTCACCTTTTATGCTCGTATATGGAAGGGAAGAAAAGTTGCCACTTTCCTTAGAAATGCCTTCCTGGATTTGGCTTATCGGCTAGAAGTTATGGAGGATGAAGCCTTGATAGTGAGGTTTTCAGAACTCATGGAGCTAGAGGAGATTCAAAACACTGCCATGAATATGTTGACAAAGCATCAAGCTCAAGTTAAGAAATCCTTTGACAAGAAATCCTCTGATAGGTTGTTCAGGAAGGGATTTGGTTCTAAAATGGGATGAAGATCGCACCAAACCAGCAAGCACGCCAAGTTTGATGCTCTCTGGAGTGGGCCCTATATTATTACAAGCTGCAAAGAGGTAAATTCATTTTGCCTATCTAGACTCAATGGAGAAGAATTTCCCATTCATGTGAATGGGATACACCTCAAAGCTTTCTTTTGAGGAGGTTCCACCTTGTACAATTTTTTGTTTTCCTCCAAGTGCTCTGCACATAGTTTTGGTTTTCTTTTCTTTTGCTTGTGTGTTTTTTCTGTTTTGGTCTTGGTTTTTGTACTCCTTTTCCCAATATTTTTCTTAAGGCTACTAGTCTAGAAGCTTAGCAGGCAAGATTTCCCTGGAGATCGCAAAAATGTTAACCATTTAACCCGCTCGAGGAAGGATGTATGTCAAACTTATGTTTTTTAGGAAATCCTCGCACAGTGAATTTTGTTAAAAACAAGAATCCAAATTTTTTCAATTTTCAGACTTCAGGGTTTTTCCTTTTCAGAGTTTTTAAGCCAAATTTTGGAATTGCATTTGATTTTTTTTTGAAGTTTGAAACTCAAAGTTTGAAATTTTAGACTTTCAAGTTTTGGAAATTTGGAAATTTTTGGCTCATTTTGTTTAAATCCGACTCGGATTTCCAAAGTCTAAAAGTCCAAAATTTTGGACTTTTGGGTTTCGGGTTTTGGAGTTCTCTAAGTCATTTTAGGATTTTTACTTGATTTTTTCCAAAGTCTAAAACTCGAAAATCCAAATTTTCGACTTTTGGGTTTTTGGGTTTCAGAACTTTGGTTGCCAATTCATCTTTTGCTTTCCATTTTTTTGAAGTTTGAAATCCCTTTTTTTTACTTTCAAGTTTCAAAACTTTAGACTCACCTACCTCCGTACGGATCAGATTTTTACCATTAATGTCAGGATTTCTATATAAACATGGATTTTTACTTTTCATTTTTACCTGACACATTCGCTCTGACATCTCATTCTTGTCCTTTTCGGTGTCCTTTTCAAGGTATGTTTTTGGTTTTACTTTCTTTTGGTTTTTAGGTCTTTTCTCTCTTTTCCCCCATTTGGGTTTCTTTATGTTTTCCCTCTATATTTTTCTTGTGATGTTTTTCTTTTTCACCTTGTTTTGCTGTGGAGGTTTCTCTAGGTTTTCAAGCATGGGGATCTTTCTAAGTCCCTCATACTTCCTCCTGTTTCTCAAAATCCACTTTGGTTTCTTAATGCCTCCTTTTTTTGTAGTTACTCCAAAGACCATTTAGAGATTCTTTTCAGAAAATTCATTTCAGAGAACTCCTTCAAAAGATCACAAGGCAGGAAACTATTTCAAAGGAAATTTTCATCAAAAAATATTCAAAGTTTTCAGATTTTGGAATTTCGTAGAATCCGTTGCCTCGGAGATTTCTTTTGAAATTCCTGACTTTGGAAAAAACTTTTCAAGTTTTTAGTTTTGGGTTTTGGGAGAATTCAGTTTCGGAAAAACTTTTCAGAGTTTTTAGTTTCAGGTTTTCAGAGATTTTAGTTACGGAAAAACTTTTCATATTTTCAGTTTTGGGTTTTCAGAGATTTCATTTTAGAGAAACTTTTCAAAAAATTCAGATTTCAGATTTTCAAAGAACTGGGAATTTTAGACTTTCGGGATCCCCGTCTTCGGAAAAAAAATTTGGAGATTTCTTTCGGACTTTTTCGGTTCAGATTTTTTGAGTTCTCTTGCTCTCGATTTTTGGATTTCTATAACATTCAAACTCCTGAAACACAGGTTTGATGTCTGCCTCCACTTCAAAGGGGAAAGAAAAGATGAAGTACACATTTCTTGGAGTTTCTCCTCAATCCTGCTTAACCTCTGATTTAGGAAATATTAGGGACACCGATCTCGGGTAGATTGATCTTCCCGAGTTCTGGGAAAGATTAAAGGCCCCAAATAAAAATCCATGGATGCAGGCCATCTTCGACAGTGGTCTTGTCCCTTGCCGCTGGTTTTCCCGCATCTGTGTAATGCCTAGAATTTGTCCTAGCTACAGTAGCTCACTACGATGAGGACTCTATGTCGATAAGAGATAGCGATGATAAGGTGGTAATCCGTCTGGACCCGGATTTCTTTGAAGACTTGTTCAAACTTCCAGACATACAAGATTATGCCACTATCTCACCTGAAATAGCAGTTGAGCACTGGGATAAAAAGCAAGAAGTATGCTCAAAGGTCATGATGAAGTCTTACCTAACTAAGAATTTTTCCAAGCTACCCAAGACTATACATCGATCAGATTTCATTCAGGAGGTCAACAACCTCATTATACTCTTGAGTAGAGTTTTAGGTCTTCCTTCTGCAAAGGAATTCCAAGAATGGATGTTCTTGTACATAGAAATGATCAAGAAGAATGATGAGTTTATCCAATGGGGTGAACATATCAGTAGCAACATTCACTACCAGTTGGGCAAGGTGGCAGAAACTAAATCCTTCTACATGACATCTTTCCTAGTATATGCATTGTTTCCATGGGGGATTTCTTAGGATTAAACACCAGGGGTGTTCACAACACATCCCAAATATACGAATTTTATCCCTAGCTTACTTTGGATGAGGGGAGAAAGCATTTCCAAAGAATCAGTGACGCTTTCTTTGTTGTTTTCCTCTATCACTTTGACAAGGAGCTATATAATCGATGGATTTCCAATGAGGCTTTCCAAGAGGTACGAGAATGGGGAGAAATCTACCTTTAGTTTCCCACATTCACCTACCTTTGGATTCCGAGTTTCATAGGTGCCCCCAGCAAGTTACCAAGGTGCCCCACTAACAAGTGGGTTCTTCTGGAATTGGTTTGGCAGTTGTTGGATTACCAAAAATCTAAAACAAGCGTCATAAGGTGGGAATGCATTTCCTTGTTACAATTGGCAGGTATTCTTGCCCAACTATCCATAAGGCAAGAAACGTGGATGCTAAAATGGCTGAGGTAACCCTATGGACCTTCCATCCATGAACTAACTTTGACTATTGGGGTAAGTTCAGGGAGACAAGGAAGTCCAGTGCTCATATGCCACAATTAGAAGACATATGGATCCATTGTCAAGACAAATTCATCGTGTGGCAAAGGGATTACAAGAGGTTAACCCTTGATGAAGTGCAGATTTTGGGTTGGCTGATGTGCCAAAGGACTTACAAGATAATGATGAGGTCCTAGATGCATCATACAGAGATGATGATGTTGCCAATCAACCACTACCATGGGTTGATTGGTATGTGGAAGAGTGCAGCAATACCAAAGAAAGGGTGGGGCCCATTCTAAGGAGAACTTTCAGTTGGTTGGATACCTTGGGAATATCACCCAAAGGTGAAAATCAACCTACAAATATAGGGTCTACATCAGTAATAAACTGACTAACACCCAAAAATGCAAGTGATTGACTCAAAGGGTTCCCATGGTTCCAAAGAAGATCTCATTTGTGGTTGGTGGCTCATCTCTTTCTAGGTTTGTTGCTTCCAAGGTTACATCATCTACAGTATCAATTTTTGGGGTTGTGGAAGTAAGTGATTCCCTAGTATCATTTAGGATCCATCCCATCTCCCCTTTCCTCCATTATCACTTCTAATATCAGTTCCCTCCACATCTTCCACCATTTCCTCTTTCCCATCTCCTTCTATGGCCCAGGTATTTTCATCACTTCAAGTTTTAACAGCTGGGGAAAATATTGGGTCACCCATTTCCTCCTCACTTCCTTTGACACTCCCATTTTCTTCAATCTCAACCCCTAGAATCACCTTTTCAATTCCTATGGCTCTCCTCACTCCCACACCTTCCATCATTGCCACCTTTGTTCGATATCAACTGCATTTCTAGTGATATTTCCTTAATTGTTACTTCAGTATCAAATCTACTACTCTGTCTTCCTTAGCTCTAGCCATACCAGAGTGGCTGTTTAGACAAACTCCTAAGAAAAATAAAAAGGTTCCTATAGGAGATGTGATAGATCTTAGCATATTAGAGTCCATGCCCAAAAGACAAGCCAAGAGACCGAGAACTGTATCAAGTATAATGGTTAATCCATCAGAGAGCATATGATAGAAGTGGCTACCCCTATTGAGGGGAAAACTAAAGAGACTATCACAGCAGTAGACTACCTGGATCTCAAAGTTCTTATTGGGAAAGGCTACACATGAAGGATTCAAGCAGGATGTGCACATTGCTCTTGGGGCCCATTTGGATAAGTATGACAAAGACAATGCCACCAAAGACGAGCTTAAGGCCAAGGTCGAGTAGCTCACTGCACTACCGTGTGTAGACTAACTCATCCCACTCCATCCACCGACATCTCAACTGCTATGGTCATGACATTTTAATCTATAATCAATGATATCTCTTATCTTGAGCTTGAGAAGCTAGGCCAGAAAGGGAGAATAGTGAATGGATGGATGGAGAGGATCTTGCAGGAGGCCAACCCCTTGATCAAGGAAGTTGTGGAGATTTATGATGATTTACAGATTGCAAAAACCACCATCGCTAAGATGGATGAATCCCTCTCCGAAGATAATAACAACTTGAATCTAACCTTGGTGACGTGGAGTGATATAAGAGAGTAAGATTCGACTTACTTCTTGAGGAGAAGGTAATTGATGATGCCTCTAAACCTGTTCGAATATTAGAAGGATATGGAATTCTGATGTCCGGTATTGCAAGATATTATTAAGAAATTAGAGGATAAAAGGGTAAATATTATGGATTCCCTCAACGATATCTCTGAAGATTTTGACAACTCCCACTACAAGTTTTTCAATGAGAATATCGATGCTCTTCCTAAGGACTAGATCAAAGAGAATTTCAAACACTTGGTGAAGTGGGATGACGATGTCACGAAGACTTTCAATAGTGACTCCATTGATCAACTGGTTTTGTGCCAGAACTTCATAGGGAGACTAAATAAAGTCATAAGTAAGCTTCGAAGGTTGCCGGCTAGATCACAAAGGAAATCGAAACAACGGATGTGGTAAATCACTATGTGTGCGGACCTGGAGATGAAGAAACTCAGGGTATTATCAAGCGTTTCTTTGAATACAGACACCGAGTGGCCATATGGGAAGAGGGGCAACAAAAAGATGTAGAGAAAGGAGAGGAGGGTGAACCAAGCCAAAGCTGAGTGGCCATGGAAGGACAGTCTCAAGCTCTAAAAATGGTCAAAGTTGTAGGGTTGACTTGGTCAACCCTCTGCAACAAATTAGCTATTTTTATGGGAGCCTGTTCCCTTTTATAAATGACATTACTATTTTTAGTTAACTATTAGTTAAGGCCCAACTGTAATGGCTCAGTTTAGGAACTTATAAATATTGGAGTGCTCTCTATTATTGTATATATATATTTTGAGGGATTTAGAGAAAAGTTGCTCTTCAAGCTTGGAAGAGTGCTTTAATTTTGTTGAAACCTTTTAATTATATTCAAATTTGTTCCTTGCACTTGAAGATCTATTTTATTGTGTTGAATGATTAATCATTTCATGCCTTGTGAATGTGATTCCTTAGCATTATTTGATTAATTTACCTTTATTTCAGATTATTTGTTTCATATTGAGAAAATAATAGTGTGATTACTTCCTATTAGTTGTGAGAAAATATTTTCCTTCTATTGATCAAGAGTTACATTATTATTATCATTCAAGTGAATAATGGACATGTGCTTGTGATTATTCCTTTGATAAATTATATGTGTGTTAAATCAAATTTGATCCCTCTATTGTGTATGTCCAAGGTTTAACAAGGAACGTGTGCTTCTAGTCTGTGATATTTCATATCCTTTCCAAGTTGCAATAGGTGAAGGTGGTTAACGGTGCAATCCTCATACCCACATTAACCCTTCCAGAAGTTAAATCTCCCTTTTCTTGGTGCATCACCACTTCTAGAATAGATTTTATTTCCTTGTATTCTTCTTCCCTAAATCCCATGAAATGTTAGCATAGGACTAGTTAGCCATCTTTCTTACATCAGAAGTAGTGTTGTGTTTAGTCTAGGAACAAGAAGCCAACCTTCTCTAAAGGTTCACCTTGAGCCCAAGTCCCATAGCTTGAGAGGTGATCCCATGTGTCCCAATCACACCGAATGTCATGATTCATTTCAGGCCATTCGGGGTGCAATGATTTGGTGACAACAATTTCCAAGTTCATCCACCATCTTTGTTGTATTTTTTATTGTTAAAAATAGATTTTTTTATTATTGATAAATGGTTTTGGAAGGGATCATACCCAAAAATAAAATAAAATGTTCTAAAACTAGATACACAATGTAACAACAATGGTTTTTTTACAAGTGGGGACCACACCCTAGAGAAAAAGGCCTAGGAGCTAGAATAGGAAGATAATAATAGAGGCAAGGAATATCCTATCTAAACAGAGAAAAAATAGCATCACTACAGCCAAACAACTATAAGAAAGTAGAAAAATAGAGAACTAAGAAGAAACCATAAAAACCATCAATTGAGCACCTTAGTGAAACACGTTTTAACCTCCTCCATTGCATTTAAAATATTAAAGGCAGTGAGTTGAGCTTAGTCTTCTTTGTGTATAGTGGAGGTATAAATTTTCTTCTAGTTTCTCCCCTTCCATAGCCTCGGGGGTCATGTTACTGAGATTGCAAATTTGTTTAAATTGAATTTTGATGAAGTCCAAGAAGACCTTGTGTATGGATAAGTGGTCAATTTCTTGTTGATAATATGTCCAAGTGACTATTCCAGAGCACCCTATTTCTTGGAAATTTCTTCAATTTTGGCCTTAAGCATGGGATTTTTGTCAAGATATTTTTCTTTAAGGTATTCCTTGAGTTGGTTTATATCTTTTCTCAAGGTATTAATCCTTTGATCATGCTTCTTAACTTGGGGCTTGAGATCAGATTGGGTGGCAATGTCATGAGATGTTTGTCCAAAGGAAATAAGGATCTCAAAAACTACAATTTCCTTTCCTTTTTTTTTGTTTTTGTAGGACATATTTGGCTAGAGGGGGAGAAGGGGGCCTGAGATTTTCTTTCTTCACCTTGCCTCGCATAGGGGTTCATTGGGAGGGATGATGTGGGAAGGGATATTATCTGAAATGGTGAAGCAATATTGGTGGATTATAACTCCCTAATGAAGAGGGAGGCCACACAGGTGGGAGTGAACCTCTTGAATGGATTTCTCAATGGACATAATAATATAGTAAGGTAAGATCACTTTAGGGATTCTACAAAAATTGTTTA
This sequence comes from Taxus wallichiana var. yunnanensis, assembly GCA_018340775.1. Taxonomy (NCBI): domain Eukaryota; kingdom Viridiplantae; phylum Streptophyta; class Pinopsida; order Cupressales; family Taxaceae; genus Taxus; species Taxus wallichiana. The sequence continues at coordinate 676,354,520 of CM031237.1, read as the reverse complement.
GTAGGACAAGGTGATGCAGGGGAAGGGTTATAAAGCAACCCTCAAGAGTCACATATATCACAACCATGTGGGTAACATCTTCATAGGGGAAGGGATTGAAGAGTAGACCAACACATCTTTAACAAATTGAAGGGTTTTTATAGTCACTAAATCACACACTTTGGGTATTATTTAGTCTCGGTCTCATGCTACTATTCATGTGGTTTTTGAGTGAAGATAGTACTAATTAACCCATATCCTTTGGCTATTTTAATTTGATTTTTTCATCACTTGACTTTCCACATGTACTTTCCCAAAGTATTTTTGTCATTTCACGTTCATCTTATCTCTAACTAGGGTGCCCAACTAGGACTATGACACCCTAGGCACCCTAGTCCCCTCAAGGGTGCCCTGATCCTCTTTCCACTTTCTTTGTCACCTTTTGGGAACTTTATAGCCATTTGAGATTTCTATCTTTTTGGTAGTCAACCTCTTCTTAATTAATTACGAAATTAATATAGGCAAACCATATAAATATAAATTTATGAGACCGTAATGAGGGACTAATCACTAAGCATCTACTATCACCATCTAGAGTTGCATCCATCTAGCTCCATCACAAGGCATGCAAGGCTAGTTCATCTACATCACACCTCCGGGAGGGGATTATATTGTTTCCATACACACATTTACTACATTTTACACCTATTTATTTTCTCTCTACTTCATAAAGTGCGACTGGCATGAGAACAACCTAGGGCATAATTTGCAAACACACATCTAGAACTACATTGGGTCCGAGAAATAGTGTAGCACTAAGTTAGTAAGTCTCGCCATTGTGGCCACTAAAGACAGATCGACCCCTTCATATGCATACTTCTTTTTAGGGTTTTGATGCTTTGTTTAGGTTTTTGTAGGTGATTCCTTATTGTAGGTCTTACAATGACATCTGACACATTCGGTGACATCGGCGTGATAGGAAGAAAATAGAAGAAAATATTCAGTAACACCTTGGAGGATATTTTTGAGCCATTTCCATAGACTAGGGAACCCATGGGTGCCCCTATCCCTTTCCAAGCACCCCAATCTAGTTAGAGATCAGATCTACACTTTCTTAGGCTTTTGTGTATTCATTTCCTCCTCGTGTTTACCCGGTTTACACTCTGCGACATATTCTAAAACCTTTATCAAATCAAATAAGGACTTATTTACCCTCTCTTACACATCATGGTTTCACATTTATATTTACTTGGTTGTTTGGGTCATTTCCTTTATTTATTTATCTATTATTTACCACTTTACATAACATCAGATTCGACTATAATATCACATTTTAGTTTAATCATTTTGGTGAACCCAATCTTCATGCTTAGGATCCTCATTTTTCCTCTATCATGGCTCCTAAAGTTACTTAAGATTATTTTTCTGATTTACTTAAGATGCATCCCAATTTCTAAGATGTTATGCCTAATCTAATGCTAAGGACTAGGGTCGTCGGATAAATGATCAAAGTCTTTGTGATATCTCATTCACTACACAACATTATATTACATGCCCATATACAAATTTTACATCCACATGGGCTCCTAAATTTGTTCCTTCTATGTCAAATGAGCATCATGCCACCATTTCTAATGTTCCTTCTTCGGAAATTCAAGCACCGCCTAAGCAACCACCTCTCAAGATCAATATAGCACCTCCTCTCAAGGAAATTACAACATTACCAAGTCAAAGCATGTAACCACCTCTCAAAATTCATCTTACTCAACCTCCTTTGCTACCAAGTCAACCTAAGCAACCTCCTCTAAAAATAATTTCAACACCTCTTTCTATTGGGACTACTACATTATTACACAATAATACACCACTTCAGTAGCCAATCATTTTGTTAAAGAAATTGCTTCTCCTACTAATGGTCAAGGCACATTTCAAATTCCACCACCATCGCATGGTCCTACTATTAATTTTTCCCAAAATTATTCAATTTCTTCACACAAACTTGGTTTTGGTAGGAGACTCTTGTCACCTCATTACTTGATGACACACTCTTATGCTTTGGTTCACACTTGATTGTTAAGGGCATTCTTTACATATGAACCCCACACACTACACAGTAGTTACTACACATTAGGCACCACATATCATCACATGATCCTACATTATCTACATATTACACACTCCATCATAGGTTATAGGCATTGTGAGTCTTCATACATCCTACACTTTACATCTTACATATTGTCTTACATACATCATACACATGACTCACACACTACACCATAGCTATCACATGTTGTGTGTTTATCACACATCATACACGTCATCTTACATTCCATTTTACATCTACTATACTATACATATTAGGGAATGGGAACATAATACATTACATCCTATTATATCACATACATAACACATTTTCCATTTTCATCTCTATGCGTTGCACTCACTACCCGATGAAGCACTCTAGTCTCACATTCCATACATTGTTGAGGGTATACATAAAAATGGAGCTTCCATACTCACATGTTCATCATTCAACCTTTTATCATGCAACATTCCTAGGTTAGCGACATATGTTATAGGAAAAATGATCACCTATTTCATCATCCTGTAGTGGTATATGCATTAGGATACATCACCACTCACTCTATTCATCTTGTAGTGGTATACACTTTAGGCTACATCATCACTTCTTTGATCATCTTATCGTGATATACGCTTTGGATATAGGGTCACACACACATCATCTCTAGGTTGTATATCATCAACACACATACACATTCACCACAACACGTTACACACAAAACTTGGTTTGATAATTTCCCAATGACGCACTCTCATTTACAGTTCATTATTTACTACCGAGGGGGAAAAAATGAACCTCACTACATACAAATCTATTCACCCGAGGGGCACGTGGCTCTTATCATCCATTATGAATTCCATTCCATCCATCCAAAACATAATGCATATCTTGGTTGCTTTTACTCTTGCTTGCATTTTCTTATTCATGTTCATCTTATTACACATGCTAGATAGGTATCTTATATGTCATTATATTTACCATACACACATGCGTGTTCACGTCTATTTTTAGTTGTGATCAACGATGCATGTCTCTCACACATAGTATGGATGTTTGGCTACTACCGGTCCCACAACAGATTAATGGGGGCATCCACATTCGTATTCTACATGTGTTACTATTTCATTTTATACTTAGCACTTTAATCTCTTGGCTATACATGATTTTTACATATTGATTATCTTTCTAACATGTTAACGGGTGCTTCATGTGCAGTATTTGTTTTGTAGGATTACTTGTTACCATGGTTATCTATTTTTTGTACTTGTTTTTCATTATTTTCTATTGTATGCAAGTCGTTCCCTTTGTTTGGTGTGTACACTTGTTTTTTTATACGGTCATTATGGCCTTGAGTGTCTTACAACATCATGAGTTATGTCCCATGTTTACAACCCTATTTTTGTTGTCCCTTGTTCACTTCTTGTGTCTTTACTTGCATTCTAGATTACACTTTGTTTTGGGTATCTTAAACTTTTCTTCTACATGCATGTTTGTTCTTACTAACACTTGTTTGTGTTCTCCTTGGTTTTACCAAGTGCATTCCCTTCCTCCTGTAGGGAAGAGTTATAGTTTATGCATTTGGTCCTCTTTTGGGGTTGTATTCTCCTATCCATGGCATCGCATGTGCCCCTAGAAAGGGGGCATCATTTGGGGTTTACACACTACACAACTCTCTACACTGATACAGTTGAGTTTTCAGTTTTTCCATCCATGACATAGTGGGTTATACAATGAGTGGGTTCAGAAAAGTCTATAGAACTCTGATACATGGAGACTTTTACAAGATATGTTTTCCTTAGCATTCTGGTGAGTAGTTACAAGTTGGAGGATACAACATACTTTCCTCCATACACTACTTTGGCAAGCAGCGTCAAATCACCCAAAAAATAGGTAGTACCAAAATATCTTCATATATTATCACGTAAGTAGCTACATGTTGGAGAATAATGCACCTTTCTCCCTACACTTCTTCAACCACAATGGTGTGAGATCACCCAAAATATCACACTTCATCAAAAGTTATAGGATATCCTTTTCTACACCCTTTCTCTCATCATAGATCAGGTGCACATGTTCCTTTTTATTTTCATAATTTCATTTCATGATTTTTACTATATACATGTGGTTTTTACACACATATACATGTGTATTTTACTACTTGATTGTATTCTCCTTTTAGGTTTGTTCATATGGGAAGCAAGTAGTAAAAATAAACAATAATAATGACATCACAACAATGCCAACAACATCGTCACTCAACATCACACACCTCATACTAACATACAAGTACACTACACACATTAGCATATACACACGCACTTCTGCCCTAGGTTCACTTTCATCAATTTTTACACTTTTGCATCTTTAGTCTCCATGCTCCATATTTTTGTCATTCCATGTTTTGTCTAGTCCCTCAAAGCACATTTTCTACATCATGTAAAAAATATGAGGCATGTATATCTATCTAATTTATGTTACCGAGTGTTCCACTCAACAAAATACTGAAGAGGGGAAAATGTAGTCACTATATCACACACTTTGGGTATTATTTAGTCTCGATCTCATACTACCATTCATGAAAGTATTAATTAACCCATGTCCTTTTTCCATTTTAATTTTCATTCTATCATCACTTCCGACCTTACGCATGCACTTTCCCAGTCTATTTTTTTTATTTTGCGTTCATCTTATCTCTAATCTGGTGTGACCAATCAATATTAGGGTGCACCAAGCACCCCAGTACCCTTTAGGGCACTCCGATCCTCTTTGCACTTTAATTTCACCATTTGGGCACATTCTAGCCATTTGAGATTTCTATATTTTTGGTGATTTTCCTTTTCGGGAGTCAATTAAAAAATTAGAATAAGATAACCATATAAATATAAATTTATAAGGAGGTATTTATGGATGGCAGAAAAGGTAGGTCAAAACCATAGCGGTGGTCCTTGCTCGAGAATCCAATGCATTAGATAGCAATGAAAAACTCCCTAATACGAATGGCGGTTAAAGTGTGGCGGTAATTTTTGGGGTAAGGTAGAATACGATGAGAAGGGTAAAGATGGGATAACCTCTAAGAAAAATGCACCCAGCATTCACTTCCTTTAAGGAAGTATTTACAATTCAAAGGAAATATGCGATAAAATGATTGGAATCCAAATGACACATAAGTATACATAGTGGATGATCCATAGGGATCCAGAAAAACACATAGCTTCATCATTTCATCAGCACCAAGAAGAAGAAATAGGAAAAGTGAACAAAACAAGGTAAACAGAGGTTCTAGAAAGAACCACCACTCTATGCAGAGCAAGTGGTGGTTTCAGAACCACCACCCAACTAGGGCGGTGGTCTTGGGATCGCTAGTACATCTCAGTGCAAGGCAAATGTCCTTTCACTTCTAGATAGAAAACAAAAATGAAGCATGAATGGACATGAATTTGAAATGCCCAGTCACGTCTCTTCCCTTCCATGCCCATTCACATCCTCTAGTGCATGGGAGGACATGGGAAGGTCTATAAATGCATGAAAGGAGCAAGAGAATAACATTCAAAGATTGAGAGAGATCAAGAATCAAAATATAATGAGAGCAGTGAGCAAGATCTTCAGTGTTGGAATGGAATTGTAGGAGCAAGGTGTAGAAACAGAGAAAGAAAGTAATTGGAGAGAAGGTTTACACTATTGCTTCTTTTCATACTTATTATAATCTGTAATTGTCTATGTTAGACTAATAAAAGTGGGAAGAAAGAGCAGTTTCCCTTCCTAATTGGTTTTCCTCCTTGGAGGTTTCCAGGATAAAATTGTTGGTGTTGAAGTTGAATTATTTTCTTCTCTACAATTTCCTTTCTATAGCACTAGATAATCAGTCACGAAGCTCTAATTTTCAAGAAAATCTATCATTTTCCAAAGTTGAAAGTAGAACAACATAGTTGTGTGATTCGTAGAGTTCCAAAGTAGAAGTTTACGGATCATTTTGGTATCAGAGCTGATTATATATCCAGGACTGTGGTATTCGAATCTTTCTTGTGATTTTGTATGACAAAGTGACAAGGTCCAAAGGTGAAGAATTTTTACCTTATGAGCCAGATATTTCTATGAAGAAGTGGAAATAGAGAATTCAAGCTCAAATGGAGGAAGAGAACTTGGTCCGTAGAGTTGAGATGCTAGAGACCATGATGGATAGATTGTATAGAAAAAAAGAAGAGCTTTCAGATCTACAAAAGACAGCTTCGGATAAGCAATATTCCATGGACTCGGTGGTTTGAGCACTAGCTGAAAAATTTGGTATTGGAAAGAGCCATGAAGAGGAAAAATGGGAAGAGCATGAAGAGACACCAATTATAGGTGAGAAGGTAAAATCTGCACATACACCTTTTAAAGTTGAAACGAAAGTGGAAAATAATAATTTTGAAGAAAAATTAGATGCGAGTAATTCTTTGGATAAATGGATAAAACAATTGGAAGTCTATTTTAGTGTGCATAATGTTACTGAGGCACAAAGGATCACCTTTTCATGTCTCAAAATGGAAGGTCATGCTCTGGTTTGGTGGGAAACCCATCTAGCCACTTGTGAGAAGAAGAAACATCCTATTGTCAATACTTGGAAGGGTTTTAAAGAATTGATTAGAGCTAACTTATATCCTATTTTCCATAAGACTGACATGATGATTAAGTGGTAGTACTTTAGACAAGGCAGAGTCAAAGTGTGCAAGACTACACTACAAAATTTTGGAGACAAGCCATGTTGCTTAATATGGACTTGGAGGATGAGGACATTCTAACCAAGTATTTGGGAGGACTTCACACTCACCTTCGGAGGAAGGTAATCTCCATGAATCCCAAGGATCTCAATGAAGCTTATGTACAAGCATACTACATTGATGACGAGAAGAAGAAAGGAGAAATAGAGCCAAAGGGAGACCAGTCAACAGAACAGTAGGACAAAGAACAAGGGAAGACAAGTAGCAGAGGTAAATGGAAAGGTAAACATACCACTACTACTTTACATACTTGTAAAGATCCTAAGAATTTCTGTAAAAATTGTGATGTAAATGGACATACTAATGCCACATGTTGGAAGTTGCATCTAGAATTGCACCCAAAGCACCGAACCAAGGATTCTAAGAAATCCATGGCCACTGTGAAGACAGAAAGAGAGGTGGAGATTAAGGATGATTCGGATGTAGATGAAAGGCTGGGATGCATGGCCACTAACATGTATGGGGCAGCAGAAGAAGAAGAGATGAGTAAGCTATTTCAAATCCAAATCCAAATCAAGAAGACTAAGGTAAATGCTTTAGTAGATTTGGTTTTCAGTCAAATTTGATTTCTGATGCGGTTGTAAAAAAACTTGGTCTAGATACTTATGCGCATCCACATCCATACCCATTGGGATGGGTGAAGAAGGGTGTAGAAATAAAAATTACAAGAAAGTGTAAGTTTCAGTTTGGGATAAACACCCAATACATAGATGTATTAGAGGTTGATATTATTCCACTTGATGCATTTGATGTTGTCTTCGGAAGTCCTTACTTGTATATCAAGGATGTTGTGTTCACAAGGAGGGAGAACCAGTTCAGATGGGTCAAGGATGGAGTCATTTTTAACATCTAGGCACACCAAAGAAAATCAAAGAAGGCTATGGTAAGTGCCAACCAAGCACCAAGACTTATTCAGGAAAATCATCAGTTTTGTTGCTTTCATTGGAAGAAAAACAAAATGGACATGAGAGCATAGATATTTCTAACCAAAGGATGGAGAATTTGGATAGCACTTGTCAGTTTTGTAGAAGAAGACACCACAGGAACTGCTCACTCAAGGAGAAAAACAAACTTCCGCTATGCAGTCACCATATCTACCTACGGATTCACTGGACTTGACCATGGGGTAGCAAGAAGAAGAGGAGATACAAGGAATGGTGGTGACTATAGTAATAGTGTACTTGGAGAGGATTCAGCCAATCCATCTCAAGAGGTAGAGACAAGAAAGGACTAAACCACTATAGTATGGGACCTTTGCCATACTTGAGTAGGTTGGAGAATAAACCTTTGGGCCATACCTCATGCAGATGCACACGATAGAGGTTGCAAGAGCTTGCATCCACTAACGCCATCTATGCATGATAAAGAAGGAAAGATACATAAGTTACCTTACAAAGAGGATTGTACTCAAGGCATCTCAAAGGAGGATGTAGCACTGGAAACCAGAGATCCACAAGAGTCTTGGCAGAATGGGTGAGAGAAGACACCAAGGCAGGTGGTGGTACTCAGGTGAGTAAGAGGGGTTTGATTCCTCTACCACTCCCCCAATAATCTTTTGTGGGACTAAAAGCCTCTCAAGTATGGGAGGTATGATCCATAGGGATCCAGAAAAACACACCACTTCATCAGTTTCATTAACACCAAGAAGAAGAAACATGAAAAGTGAACAAAACAAGGTAAACAGAGGTTCTAGAAAGAACCACCGCTCTGTGTAGAGAAGAGGTTTCAGAACCACCACCCATCTAGGGTGGTGGTCCTGGGACCGCCAATCTACACAGGTCGACTGGATCTGTCACTTCTAGATAGAAAAAAAAAAAAATGAAGCGCGAATGGATGTGAATTTGAAATGCCCAGTCACGTCTCTTCCCTTCCATGCCCATTCACATCCTCCAGTGCACGAGAGGACATGGGAAGGTCTATAAATACATGAAAGGAGCAAGAGAATAACATTCGAGAGATTGAGAGAGATCAAGAATAAAAATATGATGAGAGCAGTGAGTAAGATCTTCATGATGGAATGGAATTGTAGGAGCAAGGTGTAGAAATAGAGAAAACAAGTAATTGGAGAGAAGGTTTACACTATTACTTATTTTCATACTTATTGTAATCTGTAATTGTCTATGTTAGAGTAATAAAAGTGGGAAGAAAGAGCAGTTTCCCTTCCCGATTGGTTTTCCTCCTTGGAGGTTTCCAGGATAAAATTGTTGGTGTTGAAGTTTGAATTATTTCCTTCTCTACAATTTTCTTTCTATAGCACTAGATAATCAACCACGAAGCTCTAATTTTTCAAGAAAATCTATCATTTTCATAAGTTGAAAGTAGAAAAGCATAGTTGTGTGATTCGTAGAGTTCCAAAGTAGAATTTTACGGATAAGTGGATCTTGTAGAGGAGATGTTGATGTTGATTCTAAATAAATCGGATGTGTGTGCCCATCTTCTATCTTTATCACATGAGTTAGTAGTCATTGGTAGATTCAATGGATTTTGGCTATCTTCCTTCACCCTATCCCAGTGGGTCTCCGAAAACTGGTCCAAAAATTGTGATATCTCCTTTTGCTCCAAGGGTTTCTTCGTGGTACATTTTGAGGAGGCAGAAGATTACCAAAAATGTCTTTCGAATGGTCCATGGTTTTGGGACAATATCGGCTTATTCCTTTCGTCGTGGTTTCTTGAGTTCAACTTGAATACTCTCATCATTTCTAAAATGCCACTGTAAGTTTGTCTTCTAAACCTCCCACTGCATCTTTGGAGTGCTCTTACCAATATAGAAAATTATTTGGGAAGATTCCTAAAGGTGGATTCATCAAGGGAGGAGGCAGGTCTTCAATCTTACACCAGACTCTACAAAGAAATTGATCTTAGCAAGGGGCTTCTGATAATATCCTATTCAAAACATCAAAGTATTGGTATGTCCAAATCTTGGACTATGAAAATACAACATTTAGGTGCTGGTCATGTCGAATCCTAGGTCACTTACAGGATGATTGCCCCCAAGGAAAGAAGAATATACAAAGAAAGAATCCATAAAAAAGGAGGATGGAGCAGTTCATTTCGAACACGATAAGTAAGGAGGATCACACAAAAGATCGTGGTGATCCATCCTCGGTGAACTTAGGGAAATGTTCTAAGAGCGGGGTTTTCATAGCCCCCTTGAACAGGGGAGATCTTAATAAGTCAGTAGTTGGTGGAGTTAAACAAGGTCACGAATTAGATAAATCAGATAAATCAGACTCAGATAAGGAGCAATACATAGATTCCTATGACAATCTCATGCTATTTATTTCTTCTTACCAAATCATTTGGCAAGAGGTTAGGAATAAAAAAGGAAAGAAGGGGCACCATGTGAACTTGCATGATTACTATTTTTGCATGAAGAATAGTAGTAGACAAAGTTTTTATATCGTATTCTTTGATCTGCAGGCCTTCATGGGTTTTGTTTGCTTTATTTGGTTATTAGGTTTGTTCATTGTGTTGGTTGTAGCGGTAGTAACCCATCAATCCCCTATTTCTAAGCTTCAGTCAAAAGTGTTAAACTATCAAAAATATATACAATTATGAGACCATAGTGAGGGACCAAACACTAAGAATTTATTGTCACCATATAGAGTTACATCCATCAAAGGTACCTAAAGCTACATTTTCATCCATCTAGCTCCATCATAAGGCATAAAAGGTTGGTTTATTTACATCACACTTCATATGAGGGGAGTTAATTTTTTCCATGCACACATTTACTACATTATGCATCTAGTATTTTCTCCCTACTTCACAAAGTGTGACTGGCACAAGAGAAACCTAGGGAATGATTTATACACAAACACCTAGAACTACATTGGGTCTAAGATGTAGTGCAATTTTTAGTTAGTAAGTCCACCATTGTGGTCACTGAGGATAGTCTGACCCCTTCATATGTATCTTTAGTTTTAGGGTTTTGATTATTTGTTTGGGTTTTTACGGGTGATTCCTTATTATAGGTCTTACAACGACATCAATACGATAAGAAGAAAATATAGGTGAATGTCTAATGACACCTAAGAGGATGTTTTTAGGCCATTTCTATAGAGCGAGCCACCCGAGATATCGACCTGTGGTTCCCATGGGTTCCCCTATCCCTTTCCATGTGCTGATCCAGTTAGAGAGCTCGAGATATGCACTTTCATGGGATTTTGTGTGGTCGTTTCCTCATCCTGTTTACCCGGTTTACACTACGATCTGATCTAACACCTACGTTGAATCATCTAAGGACTTCTTAACCCTCTCTTTCACATTAGGGTTTCACATTTCTATTTACTTATTTTCTTGGGTCATTTCCTTTATTATTTAGTTTTTATTTATAGATTTTCATAACATCAAATTAGACTATAATATCACATTTTAGTTTTATTAGTTTTAGTTCCTTCTATAAATTTCAATTCCTGGGTCCCTTTATCATTTTTTTCTCTAGAACTTAATACCTTTCATGCCCAATCCAAAAAAAAGAAATAAGGATCTCGGCGATTTTATATTCCTTACCTTTATAAGTGACAACCCTTTCTTTCTAGTTTTTGAAAAGGAAACAAAGATATGCTTTTCATGGCCTTCGATCCATTGCATGAATTTTTGAATCCATCAACACTCGGTTCCTTTCATATCTCCTTGTTATTTTCCCTGCCAAATAATAGACCAGTTCCACCCTACATAGATAAACTCCCATGGATGAAAGAAAAATACCTATTAACGGACCACAAATAGATTTATGATGGCATTGGAAACACTTGAGAAAAGCTTTATAATCAAAGGGGTTAAGAAAATCTGGTTTCCTTTATTGAAAAGCATGTAGAGATGATTTGCATACCCATGCGAAGCCATCATAACCCCATAACGTCACTTGTTTCCTCTTATTATAGGAACTAGGTCATAGCATGGTGGCCTTTTTTCATAAATGATGATATCATTAGGGATTTGGGGGATTTCACTAATGTCATGCCAATGATTAAGGTGTTTGCTAGTGACCCCAAAATTGGCAAAGGAGTCAGCCACCTTATTCCCTTCTCTATAGTTGTGACAAATTTTAAAATTTGAGAAAGTGTTGCATATGTTGGTGGCCTCTCTGTTAAATTATTTTATAGTCCACCTAGGGTTGAACTCCATTGAGATGATTGATAATATTTAGGAGTCACCCTCAATAATTATATTGACAATCTTATAATTCTTAGCAACTCTTAAGCCCCAAAGTGTAGCTAATGCCTCTACATAGTGGTTGAATTTGGATACCGTAGGACTAGAATAGGAAATAATAGGATGTCCAAAAATGATTTCTAATGACTCCACCTCCACCTGGCATCTCTTGGGTTGCCTTTAGAGGCACCATAAAAATTAAATTTGAACCAACTCACTAGAGGAAGAATCCATTAGATGATGGAACGATCGATGGAATAAATTCTCGATTTGTAAATCTTCTAAAATAATATTACAATTTAACAAAAAAATTCCTCATATTTAGGAAAGTTTTTTTTTTTTAGGAGGCTTAAATTTGAGGGAATTTTCCTGAATTTTAATAGTCATCTCTTTAAGTAGTCTATTTCAGGTGTTATTACAATTCCTAAATATGACAGAGTTATGGGTCTTCCATATTTTCCAAATAGCATGAGGAAGACAAGCTTCTAAAGTTTCTTAAGTAACCAATGTTTAAAGGGGGTTACCATTTCTCCCAAGCTTGAAATATATATTCCGAGAAAAGTCTAGTTATAGCCTCATTTACCTTCTCCCTTAAAATCCCAAGTGTGTTGGCCTATCACCGATCAACTTGGAACTCACCCGAGGCACACACGGTACAAATCCCCTCCTTTATGTGAGATTCGTAAGAATGATTTTCCATTAAGGGAGGAATGTTTACAAAAAAAAGTAAAGATACTAGATCTAAACATATATGCATCATGAAAATAACATAAGCATTATAATAATACGAAGGAACCAGATCTAAACCATGAGAAAAGTGAACACTAGGGTTTGAACCCATAAACATAGATATACAGAATAACCAGTCATATATATTGAAAATCAGTGTTTACAATAGCCATACTACATCAAAAAGGTCATAGCAAACCGAATAGATCAAGATAATAACATCCTACAACTAGAAACCCTATATTACCCCCTAGAGCCATTACATATTTATCACCATGAATCCATTACATACATACTTAGCCTCTACATATACCCTCTAATCTCTAACTCTCTATGCTCATAATATCCCCTTGTCTAGATCCAAATGCTTCCTTAAATAGGATGGAAGCTCACCGATCATCATTCCAGAAATAGGCCCACATGCCAAATGTCATCATCATATCTAATCTACTTGAGTGTCCAAGCCATGCAGTGTGCCAGCTAGCCATAACAACCTCCACTTTCCAGCCCATAACCATAAAGATTCCTAGAATATTATTTTCTTGAGCCTCAAGTCTCCATGTAACAACCTTTTCATCATTACACTTATCCAGCTTCACATGTTTTGCATGTGATACCCTTAACTAAAATGTGGCTAAGTCCTTAAACCCTTAAACCCTTTCCTCCCATGTGCCAACCTACCTCTCCTTTCGTGCTTTCACTTACGCATTTTTCTCCAAATTTCCTCTCGCGTGTCTCATCCTTTGCTTTAGGACTTAGTCATTTTAAGGGCTCAACATCACCCCACACTAAATGTGTTATCCATCCTCGAAACAATCTATCCTCCAATAATCAAAGAATAAAGAATGGAAGGAAAGAATAATTGTACCCACTTGCACCAAAGAACAAAATAATTTTACTACTATTACACAAGGATTGGGAAGTCTTTGTTCAAGGATGCTTCAATTTTATTCTAGGCATCCACCTCACTCTGTGCTTGTTGAAATAAATCCCTATTAGTGTGTTGAATTCATCAAATGATAACTCTTCACCCTTAGCCTTTCAAAGTGTATCAACAATATTTTCCATCTTCTTGCTAAGGTCACTCAACACATCCATCCTTCGTGTGACCTGGGGATATAATTCCTTTACTTTATTTTTAATTGAGACCCTTAGGCCTTCAATCACCTCTAACTTCTTCTCGACTTCCACTATGATTTTTTCCCACTCCACCCTAGTTACCCTTGTTCTTCTCCTGGGAACTCCTTTAGGTCCACCTCATGGGTAGTAACCAATATACCTACCACCTATCCTCTGTCTCCACAGTTTTCATAGAAAACTTTGGCCATGTGTGCCATGGTTTTAACTAAGGCAAGGATCTCAGAGTACCTAAGTAATGGTCTCCTAACCTTCAAATTCTCTTGATCTTTTTGTCACGTATAAACTTCCTCTGTCGACTCCAGCGCAAGCGGTTGTTTCTCCATTGTGATCAAGTGTGTCAAAATCCTCTAGGAAGAGAAAAGATGACTCATACTTCTTGCTAGGGGGGGCCAAATCTGGGCATGCTAGAATGATGGAGTTTGAGATAGTCTCCACCTTCTTGTATTTCTTGTGCACTTTTCCTTCTCCTCTCTCAACTCAGCCTTCAGTTGTGAAATTATGGACTCCTTCCTTTTATCTCCTGTCTCTCTCGATTATCTCCTTATTATTTTCTTCCAATTCTTCCTCCAGGGATTTGATTCTATTATTCCTCCCAAATAATCATGCCTCTACTTCTACTGATACCTTGTTGAGCATGTTACAGGCATGTTCATCAGTTAGCCATTGAGTATCCATGATAGGATTCACCTCATTGGGGTTTTGTGTCTCTATTACTGCATCCGTGCCAACTTCAAACTCGGGATCATCAACATGGGACTCAAAATTCCATGACAACATCTTCCTTTTGCATGTGTATGAGCTATATTTCTCAAAATATGACCAAAAAAATTTGGTCTATGGGCACTGTGCTCTAGAAGCACATGTGCATAGGACCTTGTTAGGGTCATTGACATAAGTCATGTGTCCTTACACCACTATCACACCTTTTTACCACCTAGTGTGTTACTTTGGGAAGCTGACCGCTAGACTCTTCTCCTTGTCCACACTCTCTTCCTCTCTCAATATCTCTTTAGTGTTGTGCTCCACTTCATGCTCCACTAAGTTCTGAATGATTTCTGCCACTTCCCTTTCCACAGTTTCCTCCAACTATCCTCTGGCCAAGTGTGGGGTCTTTTTGCATTCATCCCTACTTCTTCTTCACTTCCTCCCACATTATGAGTTCCCTCCTCATAATCATTTTCTCCTCATCAAGATTATGTATATCATGCACATAGGGGGAATCTTTCCTTCCTCATGTTCTTCATTCTCCTCCTCAGAGTTGTCATCCTTCATGCTTTCCATCTCCTCAAAGTCTAAATTTTGCCATCTTCTACTTCTTCTTCATTGGTGGCTCCTCCATCACATGGGACATCTCCTTCTCAGGTGACTTCTCCTTCATGGGGGATTTCTTCCTCTCGAGTGTAAGTACTTATGCCTTGTGCCTAACTCATGTGCTTCCATGGTCTAAACTATATGCGCACTTGATGCCCCTGCTTACTAGAGTTTCTTCCCTTTCTCTCTTCTTTGGCACCACCTTCTTTCTTCCGGTGGGATCTTCTAGGATGGATACATCATCCTCAACATATGTGCCCTTTTCAAACTTGGGCCTTAGGTGTACATAGACCTTTTTGTTGTCTTACTAATAGGTATTGACATGAACTTTACCATATGTATGTCGTGAGAGACATACTTCTCCACATAGGTGTGCTTCTTAGGATACACTAAGGTTTAGCATAGTGTGTGGTGATCCTGATCTACCTCACTTAGATCAAATATAAAATTTTTGGCCTCCTTGAACCTGTTAACCATGCTTTGAAAGTATTACGTGCTGTGAAGGAAAATGGTAGCTTACACCATGGGATTTTTGTTCCATCTGTCAAAGTGAATATATATGCATAAGTGTTGGTATACCACAAATTCAAGCCTCACCATCCACCAAGGCTAGAAGGTTGTTTAGGATTCTCCATTCTTCCCTGAATGCATCACATTCACTTATACCACTTCTCCAAGTGTGCTTTATATGGAGCAGTCATTATATCACAAGTGTATGATTCAAACCTCTTAGGGGGAAGGGTTCTCATTAGGGTATTCCCATACATAGTTATTCGGCCCATCGGAGCACTCAATTTTAGAAAACACAATGGTAAGAAGGATGTTACCATACATGATCTTATCCCCCATTGCATGGCATCTATGATCTCCTTCACAATGAAGGCCAAGAGGTTGTAGATTGTTCCTCTGAAATTTTCTTGCAAATGTACAACCACCTCTTGTCCACTTGTGTCCACCGCTCTTGTCCATTCAACTTGGTGAGCAGGTGTGCAACCATCTTTCATTTTTGGTTAGTGATCTTGGTGATATCAAAGTAGCACAAACCCTTCTTGTATTCATATTCCATGGTTATTTCCTTAATGATGTCCTTATCACCCAAGTCATCCTCTAATGATTCTCTAGTGTAGATAAGCCCAGTGTATCTGGAGATCAACTGAGTAGTTAAGTGCATTCTCCTTCTTGTAAAGTAAAAATAGTCCTCATGCACACATGACATCAACCACTGGTATAACCTTTCAGGTTTTCTGAAATATGGAAACTCATAGAGTTACAAAAGTCCATCCTTCTCTAATGTGGTCTTCACAGAATCATCATACACAGTTTTTCATCATGTGTTCTCTCTCCAGTTGAGGGTAAACTAGCTCCAACACCATCTCCTTCTCCATGGTATTTTCATGTGGTTATAATCATTGATAACCATCTTACACACGTGAGAAACCCATTCCATCCCCATTAAAATGTCATCTAGGTACTACATCTCCATGTACCACTCCTCGTTAAAACTTTTCAACATGGATGGGTTTTCCTTTGCCCTTTCCCTTTCCCTTCTTTGGTGAAACATTTGATCCCTTCCTTGGTGCCATTTTTCTCATCAGGTCCTTGTAAATTCTTCCTTGCATCATGCTTTAACACTGCTTTGTCCCTCGGCTCCACTCCTTCTGAAATTTCTTCAAAACCCGTGCCCTAGCTCTGCAAACCCTAACCCGAAAACTCTCCTTCCACAAGACAACATAAAACTTCATGGGAATCCAACAAACAACCTCCTCTCACACATGCCCGTGTACTCCATTCCACTCTAGTTCAAAAATCTACCAACTTCTCCACTTTGCACGCAACTCTTCACAAATTCTTTGCAAGGATTCCCTAGTTTGCAAGATCTCTTCAACAACAAATGCAAGGTAAAAAGAATAACTCTCCCCGACCTTCTATTTATAGCTTTTTTTTTTCGCATTAACTCCCATGCCACCTACCACCGTACAACCACATTAAATTTATATTTTTCCAACGCCATCCTCCCATGCATTTTGTCTATCACTTTTCCTTCCCTTTGTGTATAAACTTACACGAAACCTCCCACAACCTTCTGGCATGTAAAAATTCATCGACCATATCGATTACATGCACTCTTATAATGCCAAATTCAATCTTCCTCTGCACCTTAAGCCAAGTTCTTGTTGTAACCTACCTCATTTTGTTCTATGCTCTTATCCTATACGTGGTTTTTATAAAGCTTTTGACACCAATCTTCTCCCATGATCACCTTTACTACACATGCTCCTCTGAACCCACATGCACTTTTGATTTCCTCATTCGGGTTGCCAATTAACAACACTCCCAACACTTTCTTCTTACCACACTATTCACTAAAACTCTTCTTTACACTCTCCACCCCACACTAAATGGATGTGTGGTCCTACGCATAAAAACCCTTTAAATAGTAGCTCAGTTCTTTTGGTGCACAAGTGCACCCATAACAAAAAAACAATAAGACAAAGAAAAAAAATCGATGGTAAAAGGAAAAACACATATAAAGGAAAATGCATTAAGGGAAATCCTAAGCTAACTGAAACAATACTACCTTATTTACAAACACAAGAAGACTTATTTATAGTAGGGCTTCAACCTACTCCCATTAAAGAAACCTAGGAAACCGTGTGCCATCCAACACTTGTAACTAGAAAGCACCTGAATCAAGTATGTAAGTGATAGTATATGGTCCCAACCAATGCACCTTGAGCTTCCCTAGGTGGTGGCGTAGAAACTTAGAATCATACAACAGACCATCTTCCCAACCTCAAACTTCTTGTTTTTAATATGATGATCATGTCATGCCTTCTGTCATGCTTTCTCCATCTTCTAACTCCATCTAGCAATGACACACCTCTCATCCAACTCCATAAGTTTATCAATGTGCTCCTCTAATGCTATTCATCAACCAATCCTCGCAATACAGAGATACTTTGCCAAACACTAATTGAAATGGCCTTGTTTCAACTTTTATAAGTTGTTCTATATGCCCATAGCACTACAAAGACTTTATCATCCCAGTCTCTTCTTCTGACATCGCAAATATTAGTTAAGGTGTGGCTTAGTATCTTGTTAAATTCCTTATAAGTTAGTTCCATTATCCTAAGGGTGATAGGGCGTACTTTTCATGATGAACCACCATAAACTCTCTTCCGAATGACATCACAAATATTATTTATTAATTGCTCAACTTATCCATACTTGTTAAATATTTTCCCATAAGAATTCCAGTTGTTTTCATGTGATCATACAATCCTTGATAGGCATAGTGATGTGCCACCATGTAATAATTTGTGCAACAAGATGTAGCGAACCTCTAATATTCTCATTTAAGAAATGGGCCTGCCCAAAAGTCAATTTATCATTTTTCAAATAGATCTCACACTATTTGTTAATACGTCTTGATGGAATTATCTCTTCATTCTATTACCAAGGCATAGGGCAATGGTCACATAAACTATTTATACTTTCCCTTATAGAACCTAGTTTGCTTGTAGCATTGTGTAATCTTTTATAGGATCCACCGCTTCCCTACCATGTAAGATAATATGTGCAAGTGATAATGTAACATAGCATGAACTTGTCTCTTGATGGATGGGGAAATAGGGCCCACAAAGTCAATTTCCCATTTTTCAAATGGATCTACACTAGCAATAGGTCTTAATGGAATTTCATCTCTTTTCCTAGCTTACCAAGGCATTGGCAATGGTCACTGTGCCTTGTAATACTCTATACAATCCTTATAAACCATTTCCCACCAAAGACCTTCCAATAAGATCTTGCACACGGTAGCATTTCCCGCATAGTGACCTCCTACAATGCCACCATGGCCTCCTCCATAATTTCAGTATGCTCATGTTCCAACACACACCAGTGCAAAACCTCATCTCAGCCTAGCTTGTACAAGTCTCTGCCAATCAACATATAGGGCATGACATGTATGGCCAACTACTTTTTCTCCAAGGCCTTCATTCCTTCTGGCGCCACACCCATTGTAAGAAAAACAACAATATCCTCCAAATTAGAGGGCACACATTGTAATCTAAAAATTATGCATCTGACATTGTGTCCTCAATGCTATGCATCATCTCTCCGAGTCAATTCGTGATAGATGGTTAGGTCCCAAATTGCTCTTCCTTGGTTTTACCACAACCATAAACTCAAACTCCTGAAACAATAAGACCCACCGACATATGCACCCTTGCAAAATGGGCTTGTTCACCAAGTACTTTAATGCCATGTGGTCATGTAGAAAATAAAAGGTGTTTCTAGCAAATACTGCCTAAATTTGTGTAGCACGTAGATCATTGACAATGCCTCGCGCTCCATGGTAGTATAATTTTTTTCTGTTGGAGTTAGTTTCCTACTAGCAAAACACAAGGGATGGTCAACAATCCCCTCTCTAGGATGTGCTAAGACCACTCCTATTGTCATCCTGATGCATCTACGTGCACATGAAAGGGCTTATCCCAAGAGGGAAAGTAAAATGGGTGTAGTAGTGAGCCTTTGTCCTTAGTGTGTCAAAATCCATCTATTGTGCCTCATCCCAATGAAATGTACCCTTATGTTTTAACAATTCCTCCAAAGGTGTGGAAATCTTGGCATAGCCCTTAATGAATTTCCTATAATATCCCATATGCCCTAGAAATCCACGCATTTACTTTGATTGGTAGGCTCCTCCAAACCCAAGATAACAACCACTTTGGCAGGGTCTACCAATAAGCCTTCCTTGCATATAATGTGACCAAGTAATGTGCCAAATGGAGTAGCAAAGACACATTTCTTAATGTTAAGTGAGATACTCAACTTCCTGCATCTCTCAAACATCAATCTCAGATTGTCACAATGGTCTCTTACTAACCCATACACCATCCAATCATCTAGGTAAACTTACAGAAATTTATGGATGAAGTCTTGAAATGCATGTACTACAATGCATGAAAACACAACAGAGGTGCATTCTTTAACCCAAAAGGCATGACCATATAAGCAAAACTTCCCCATTTAGTGGTGAAAGTAGTCTTCTCCTGGTCTTCCTTCACAATTCTCACCTGGTGATAACCTGAAAATCCATTTGTAAAAGAATAGATCTCCCACCTGCTACTCCTTCCAAGATCTCCTCAGTAAATGGGGTTGGAAAAGGATCTATGACACACACAACATTCAAATCCCTATATTCAACACAAATCCTTATCCTTCCATCCTTTTTAATACTAATTACCATCGGGCTTACCCACTCAGATTCTTCAATCACCTCAATGATACTGGATTCTATCATCTTATCAATTTCCTCCTTAACCTTTACATGTCAAAAATTTGGGTTCATCCTATAAGGTCTCTTTTAAACTGGGCACACACCCTCTTTTAACTTAATCCTCATTTCCCCTAGTGAGTGGTGAACTCCCTTAAGCTCATGGTACCCACATGGGAACAAGTCTTGGAAGTCGCACAATAGCTCAACTATTTTTGAAACCTCCTAGTCCGACCAGTAATCCCCAATGACAACTTCCTTTAGCTCTATCTTCTATACCAATGTTAACCTTTTTTTTTTTTTAAGGGCTCATGGTAAGCATGTGACTTTCTCATCCACCTTTTCCTAATAATACTTCAGTGGTGTACCTATAGTATGGTTAACATCCAAATTTTCCACTTCCTCATCATCTATCAAATAGACTAACTTTCCTTTTTTTTTCCATGAAAGTGCACTCAAGTTGTACCTCCTCCATCTCTCCTTCTTCTAGTTCTTCTTCTACAAAAAGTGCACCCCCAACTTAGGTTCTCCTAACAACTCTAAGATTCGGTCCTCAACCATGGCACTATCTCCCATAGTAAGGTGCTTGACTACCTATAATGCCTCATTCACCGATGGCTTTGAAATTTGATACTCAAAATTTTGAATAATATTCATCGTCACTTCTTAGTTTCTCATTTGATGACACATTTTTGAATGAATATACCATGCGTGCGTGTGCAGGCCCTATAGGTGGAATAGAACTTATGCACCCATAGTGAAGGAGGCAAGGCTTCCATGCCCATCATCCAAGTTCTCTCACACTCTTGGACATGGAATGAGGCAGACTCCTTCCCATGATAGTCATGTATTGTAGAGGGTGCATTTCTCCTTATAAATCTAACAGAAAGTGATTCTCACTTCACATGCCACTCTAGAAGGTTGTCCGATGGGTCACCCACCATCATGTTGTTAATCACGCATAAGGTATAAGTTAGCATATTCCTCCTTTTTTATGACAAGGTCCATTATTTCCTCCATCGTGAGAATAAAGATGTCAAGGTTACCCTCTCTAGTGTATCTGGGTAAATACTTTCCTCCCAGGTGCCTAACCTGAGCATGTGCCCTAGCGATGTGAGTCATGGTGCCCTTCAATTGTCTCCCAACCAACTCATAGGTCCCATGTGCCCAATTGTCACATGCAAATGCTAGTTGTATCACTCATGGATTGAGAATATTCCCATTGAATGACTCCTTCTCTTGATGGATGAACAACCTCGGGTCTCTAATGGTGCACACATAGATCTTATCCAAGTCCTCTTCTCCCAAGGGTTCCACATAGGGTGCAGACCTTCCATCCATTAGTGGAATAATGATGCTCTCTTGTTCTTGAAACTTATGTACCCTTTGTTGAAGTGCAAGTCAACATTATTCTTATAGCACCATGGGTGTCCAAGTAGGGCTAGAAAGTTATCTTCCTCTCGAAAAGTGCTAAGACTTCAAAGTCTCTAGTAAAATTTTCCCCTTAGATG
This sequence comes from Taxus wallichiana var. yunnanensis, assembly GCA_018340775.1. NCBI lineage: Eukaryota > Viridiplantae > Streptophyta > Pinopsida > Cupressales > Taxaceae > Taxus > Taxus wallichiana. The sequence goes on along the minus strand of CM031237.1, from coordinate 676,332,572 downwards.
GTTATGGATGCATCCTTCAATACTCCAATGGGCATAGCCTTTTTCCTATTTTCCATATATAACACATTTGAAGATGGTTGTAATGGGGTCTTCCCATCTAATTCCATGCATCTAAAGTGAGAACATTGACCTCAACACCCATGTCAATCAAAATGTTTCTCAAGAGCCATCCATCCACAACTGCATTCAATGTGATTTCTTTGTCATAATCAATATTGTGAGGGGGAAGATTAGCATGCAAGACCTACCTCTCTCGCACTCACCTCTAGTGTGGTAATTTTTCTCTTAGCCACTCTCCTAAGAGAGGGATAATATTCTCTGGTGCAACATCTTACATACTTCTCTGACCTCATCCATATCCTTCGAGGGACCTCAACACTCTTCTTTTTACTCCAACTTCCTTGATTTCTCCTTCAAACACTGAATCTCCCCTTATAGGTTTCTAATCACCTCCATGGTCTCTTGGTAAACCTCCTTCTGATGAGTTGGATCAGATATTTCCCATGTAATACCTCTTCTCTGGTAATGAGAGGTCTTTTCTTTGGTTCCTCCCTAGTGTGCGTGGCCTCCACCCATGTAGTTACTAAGATAGGTTCCAACTTGAGTCATGCACTACCCTAGGCATCCATAATGGATCATCTCACTTCACACTCACCATTCCCCACCCCTGTCCTTCTTGGTTCTGGCTCATGTGCTCATACAACAGGGAACTCCTCATACTTATGCTTCTTCCTACACCATGAGCATTGTAACAAATCTAGACACTCGCACTTGTAGTGTTCAGTAGATCCACAATTGTAACAAGTTCCTGGGAAATTCACTCCTACCACCTTGACCACCATGCCTCTGAATCCTCCATGAAAACCTCTTCCTCGACCACCTCCATCTCCATGCCCTTCAAACTAATGACCTTCATTCTTAGAATTGTTCCCAATGCTAGTCTAGAGTGCACACCAATATCAATGGCATCATGGATTTGGTCTATCAATCGGTAGTCCTTTGTATCATGCATCATAGATGAGAAAATCTTACAATAAGAAGACACATTCTTGTGGAGCGTGCACTACAACAATGGGCATCTACTTGGATCATGATCTTCGTGATAGATTTCACAATCCAATGACACATGCACACCATATTTTATGGGAAACTATATTTTGTGTGTCCTTCTATCTCACAATCTGTGCACCATAGTCCACTACTGTGAGTCTCATGAACCAAGTTTGTAGATAATTTCTCAAGTTGTTTCACCATGGTAGTGATTTGTGCTTCTAAAAATGGGCTTACCCCAGTGTCAATGCTTTCGATGGCCTCAACATGCATAAATCAGCCTCAAGGCCTCACATGGATCCATGAAAGTCTTGTGGGAAAGCACTCATCTGAAAGGTATGATCAATCCTCCAATGAACCATTGAGCATGCTTTGAGAGGGATGGATATCATAAGACAACTTTGATAGAAGAGTTTTAAAGCACATATCATACTCCACACACACTCTCGCCATACCTTGTTGAATCTCCTTCAACATGCCTGATACTTTTTTCTCAAACTTAGGAATGTGGAATTCCACCAAGAAGTCATCACACAACGCAAGTATAATCCACCACCATCTGATGGGGGTCATACTTCCAGTACCAGCTATGTGCATGCCCTTGCAACATAGTTATAAACTGACTTTCTTTCTACTCTAGGGTAATGATTCCCTTAGCAGTGCCATAACAATTCACATTTGTGTACATGCTTTGTGGCATCTTCAACCCTTGTAATCAGGTAAGTGAAGAGACATCTCATAAAACACTTATTGATGGTGTTGTGGTCCTTGCCCACCAGATCCAGGACCTTGATTCCCTCATGTGTTTCCTCACCACCAGATCCACTAGATCCACTAGCTCCTATTCCTCTAGATCACCAGATCCTCCTCCCATAGTAGGTAAGGGGCCTGATGTAGTTGTGCGCTCTATATTCCCACCATTATACTAAACTACACAATAGTCTGTGATGTTGAACCACTTCCAAGACGTGATACCCAAACTTTTTGTACCCACACCTTGCCCAAATGTTGTACCAGACAAGATACCTCCAAACACCATAAAAATTTTGTGTTGCCATAGATGTACTGAATGAAAAATTATATCTACTAGGTGTCACGCTCACTACCAATACCAATACCAACTAGATTAACAAAACTTATCTCAGGAACTGGAAAACTAAGCACTAAAGGGTTTGGTCGCCATGTGGGTTAAGATGCGCACCTATGGCTCTTCTCCTTCCTTCATATGATGAGAGCTATATCCGTAAGCCGAGGGGTTTCTCTTCGCGCTTGCTAAGATGGGGTAGCTCAAACTTCTCAGGTTCCATGTCCTCCGCGTGAACCTCAAACCCTTCCCACAATGTCTACCTCCATAATTCCATCACTCTTATAACTTCATGTTGTCTCACCAACTCCCTTTCTCATGCTTCATTATACTTGAGCCACCTCTCCTCTCTCTCTCCATTTTCTACAAGGTCCACCATCCTTCACCACACCAGCTTCCATGCCCCACACCTAGTGGGAATTTAGCTAGCCATAGGAAGTGCCTCCATACTTAGAGTGATGATCAAGATCTTAATGGCTAATGACATAACATGCAAGAATGATCCTCTTAGCTCCCACAAGAACTCAAACTCAAGCAATCTCTAGGAAAGAATACGTAGAAATCACGTATTCCAAGGTATATCTAGTCAACACTCCACTCCACCAATGATCAACAACACATGATTCAGTAGGATCAACATCATGCAACCTCGATACTCTTCTTGGGTCCAAACACAAGGTCTATAGTACCAAATCTTCCTCGAAGCATATGCCGACAACCATTCATACAACTCTACTAGAAAACAATCAAAAGAACGTCTCATAGAGCTCATGATAAGTGCTCCTTTACCCATTTACATGCATCAAACTTAGGTCTAGTGTTAAATCACTAAAAACTCATCCTCATGCTTTTAATCCAAGTCTTGATGTTGTCCAAGGTCAAGCATTTTGTCATCATGCACCATTCTTACAACAATCTTCAAAAGAGGTCCTAGCAACAATGGAACCAAAATGTAGCCTTGTTTACCTTCTCCTTAAAATCCCAAGCACACCAACCTATCACCCAACCTTAGCTAGGCACTCACCCAAGTGCACGCGGGTGCCGAGCCCCTCCTTTATGTGAGCTTCGTAAGAATGCTTCACCATTAATGGAGGAATGTTTACAAAATAGAAATACAAGTAAAAGTAAATGATACTAGATCTAAGCATAGATGCATCATGAAAAGAACATAAGCATTATAACAATACGAAGGAACCAGATCTAAACCATGAGCAAAGTGAACACTAGGGTTTGAACCCATAAACATAGATATATAGAATAACTAGTTATATATATTGAAAATTAGTGTTTATAGTAGCCATACTACATCAAAAAGGTCATAATAGACCGAATAGATCATTGTAATAGCATCCTATAACTAGAAACCTATATTACCCCTAGATCCATTACATATTTATCACCATGAATCTGCCATTGCATACATACTTGGCCTCTACATATACCCTCTAGTCTCTAACTCTCTATGCTCATAATCTCCTTTGTCTAGATCCAAATGCTTCCTTAAATAGGATGGAATCTTGCCTGATCATCATTCCAGAAATATGCCTCGCATGCCAAATGTCATCATATCCTGAATCTACTCAAGTTTCCAAGCCATGCAGATGCCAGCTAGCCATAACAACCTCCACTTTCCAGCCTATAACCATAAATATTCCCTAGAATATTCTTTCTTGAGCCTCAAGTCTCCATGTAACAACCTTTTCATCATTACGCTTATCCGTAGCTTCACGTGTTTTACATGTGATACCCTTAACTGAAATGCGGCTAAGTCCTTATAAACCCTTTCCTCTACGTGCTAACCTACCTCTCCTTTCACACTTTCACTTACACACTTTTCTCCAAATTTTCCTCCATGTGCGCTCATCCTTTATTTTAGGACTTAGTCATTTTAAGGGCTATTAAATTTTGGGGTGAGTTCCTTGTGCGTATATTTCGAATCAAAGTCACTATGAATGTCACCTAAGATTAATTGATATCTAGTCTTAACCGAGTATGAACCATCAAAGGAATTAGTCCAAATGAATTCATCCTTGGAGTTTATTTGACTGATCTAGGTGTTGTCAAGAACCTTTTGAAGGGTATTAATGATGTTTCAAACTTAGGCATCTCAAGAGAAATATTTTTCCATTGAATTTTCCCATTTCACACTAATGTAGTGACTTACCTTATGCCCAAACTTATAGATGACATTAGCTTATAGTTGCTTCCAAGAAGTGTCACTATCCAAATTCTTAAAATCAACCCAATTTTCCTTCCAAAATAAGATGTATTCACCATTCCCCAACTTCCATTTACTACCCTTCTCAAGATGACCTCTAGTTTTGATGAGATTGTTTTAGAAAACTAAGCCAGTAGGAAGGATTTCAGCATTGAGGAAACTTTGTGCACTATCCTAGGATAAATATTTGGCTATTATATCATTAAGAATAAATTATTTTTTAATGATTTTATATATTAGTTTGATTTTTTCAATCAACTAGAAAAGGTTTTTACAAGCTCTAATTTCTCTTGTGCAAATCAAAGTAAATGGAAACAATTTATAGGAACCCATCAAAAGAGTGAATAGAATAAAGAGCTGAAATTTGTTTGATGTTTGTTGGATTTTGAAATAATTTTTTTAATTTTTTCTTATTTTGAAGTTCAGATCTATTTTTACATTTTTTTATGATTTTACGTAACCATACCTAAAAGAGTCAAAATAACTTTAAATATAAATACTTTTACATGACAAATGAATTATCCTCTCGAATACTTTATTTTTGGTAACAATATTTTGAAGGTTAAAACTAGCTCTCAAACCCTATAAAGGTTATAAATACAACAGAAACAATTGAAAATAAGCTAAATGATAAATATCATAGTGAAGCTTCTCTTAATAAGGAAAAAGAAAATCAAAATAGTTTCTTCAAGGGTTTATTTGAGCAATCTCTATCATGGATATGGAATATTGTTTGGAAATTGAGAAAGGATTTGAGTGGAGTGAAAAGTATCTCTATCATGTCTATGGATGCCTAGATGGTAGGAAAGTAATTCTTAAAATTTTCATATAATGGAGTTACATGTTTAGAAAGTTTTTTATCATTCAATATATGTTTTAAAGAAAAATTTACTAATACGTAGATCACACACTTGACTCTTGGATTTATTTTAATTTGTATATCAATATTATGAACATAAATCAGCGATTTTAATTTTAATCGTTAATTTTTAAACATTTTTTTATTATAACATTGTCCTCTCGAACTCGAGATACTTGATATCCTAGATTCTAAGCACTTTGAGTGTTTTCCTCCCAAAGAGTCACCATTTTTTGTTATCGACACACCCCCATTCCCTTTTGACAATAAAAAGAAGCCTTGATTTATTCATATGCTATAAAATTAAGTTTTAAATATCTCGAAATTATGATTAAACACATTGAAAAACATATTTAAAATTGTTTATGGTTTTAAGATGCTTTCAAAGGTTCAATTCGAATTTTTCATGGTAGGGTCTTTTGCTTCATGTTTTAAATCCTTATTTTTTATTTAAATTGATATTTTATGGGTTTTTTTAATCTTAAATATGTGTGTAGAGTGAAAAGGAAGAAAAACAAAAGTTATCCATTTTAAAATCTAAAAGGGATTTAAAATGTGTATTTATTGTTAGGTCTTACATTTTCTATTTGTTTAAAACCTTCAAAATTAAGATAAAATATTTAACTATGTTGTAGGTATGTAACCTTCACCAATTAAATCCATGCGGGGAGGAGGAAACACGTCATTAATTTGCACTCAGAAAGTCTTTGGGAGAATCCAAAATTTTGAATTTTTGTAGAAGTGTCATGGACCGATGGGAAACAATTTCATCCATCAGCATTCATAGGAAAACCAAAAGATAACAATAAAATCCAATGGATGAAAAGTGGCATAAATCAAAACATTGGGAAACATGTAAATCAAATTATAAGCCAAAGTTTTAGAGCTTATGTGTCTCTCATCAGTACCTTCAACCATACATATTTCAAATGGTTAACACTTTGGGATCTTGCAAGGAATAGTGAGATCAATGGTATCCACATGGAAGAGATGGGTTTCAAATACGCTACTCTAATGAAAAAAATATGTGGATACTTATCGCTGACCGAGTCACCAAAATAAATGCATATATTTCTTTAACCCAAGTAGAGACAAACATAGAAGAATGTGCGGAAGAGTTTTAAAGCTAAAGCCAAAAGATACAGAATTTCAAACAAATATGTGGATATTATAAATTAAATATTAATCAAAGGTTTAATATATACTTAGTGTTTTATTAAAACATTAAAGTAGAGTAGTTAAACCAAAGGCCAAAAAGTAGGGAAAATGGAAACTAAAATTTTAAAGGGAGATTTTGAGCCATTTCTTTGAACCGAGAAGATGGATAAGAGAAGAAATTATTTATTTCAACCAATTGGAGTTTGATCCAACCCATAATCATAAAATTTGCAAGCTATCCTACATGATAAATAAAGAATTAGTTTCATCGAAAACTGATCATGTAAAATAAAAATGGTTGTTCTTTAAGTGTTTTCAGGGTATATTTTTTCCAAGCAATTCTAAACTGCTAGTTTTGCTTAAAATATAAAGGATTGATGATTATTATTTTCTTATATTTTTTTAGAAAAGGGTGAAAGTGATGGTTTTGAAAGGACCCGCATCCTTTTACAAAAATCCCAAATGGATAGATATACCAGTTAAGCATACATAGAGAAATCTAGAAGGCTAACAAAAACCAAAAGTAAAAAAAGCAAAGGGAAACCAAACAAATTACATAGAGTGTATTTAATTTATTATGTCAAGAACATCCTTGGTAGTAGCAGAAGCATTCCAATCAACCAGATTGTTAGCAAGTTTGATCAGGTCAAGGAAATTCGAGTTGATACTTTCCTAGGTCTTGTCAATGTGTAACTTACCGTTCTTGATTATCAAGAAATATTTATTGTGATTTTTCATAATATTAAGGAAAATGCCATTACGTTCATGTCTGTTTTTAATAGGAGAGGAAATATCAGGATTCTGCACTTTATCTGAAGCCACATTCTTTTCTTCCATGTCAATGTCAAGAAAGCCCACCAAAACCGGGGAAGGATAATCAAGGTAGATAGAGGAAAGTGCCAACAGAAGCTCAAGAATGACTTGATCAATGGAAAGAACCAAGGGATCAAAAAAATTTCCTGTGTACACCAATAGTGGTGCTAGAGGGAAAACAAAGGATCGACATCAAGATTCAAGGAAGGAGATGTTGAGATCTTAAGAGGGGATGAGGAAACAAGGGAAAATGAAGAATGTCTCAACCTTGGGAGGGGCGGCAAAGAGAAGGGCTACAAAAAGTAACGGAAGAAGGGAGACAAAACACTTTGTCTCGGTGATGATTATATCGATCGATTCAAAATTAGAGGAAAGTTTGAGGCATCAACGAAGGTGGAAAATCATGGCATAGGAGGAAAAGGGAAGATGGGATGGCTCAAAAGTAGTGGCCGGGAGGCGTTTCTTCCCAATTTAGGAGGGAAGTTAGCAATGTCAATTGGATCAAAATATAAGGGAAGAGGAGATAAATTATACCATGATGAAGAAGAGGGCCTTCTTCTCGAGCCAAATGAAGAGAAATATCGAAAGATTGGAAAAGAAAATATGCAAGATTCATGTGTTTATCATGGTGCAAGTGAGCAAGCAATAAGAGTTGTGGACCATATATCATCTTATACCTTCCTTCCAATGTGAAATAGTGCATGAGCTCCTTTAACGTTGTCCTATGGTGGAGGGAAAGAATCCCTTTCATAACCTCGACTCTCTCCCATGACATAAAAATTTTGTCACTTCCACATGCAGATGTCCTTTAAAATAATCATCTTCAATAGAAGGAAGACCAATAGCCTCCGCAATTGAATCTAGAGCAATGGTAAATGAAATTATTCCCACCTTAACCTTCCCTTTCTTCCATGACACTAGCACACTACTAAAGACCCTAAAGAATGTCCCTTCATCCATTCGATGAAAAATTAATTCCCACATCCCGTAAGATATTCCATACTTCTTGACCTCCTCACAAGATGAATGTTTTATCCTCCAAATTCTCCCACGCATAATGTATTGTAAGAAAGCAACCAGTAATGGAAAATTTCCAAAATGATTGATGTTTAAATAGGAAATATGAGCACTTTCACCGCATAGTATGCATGTGTCAACATTATCTCAAAATGAGTGTTTTCATTAGTTAAAAATTCACTCCACTTTACCATCATTGAGAAAATCTTCCCCTCACATGAGCAAAAATTCTTGGGGTCATAATTAGCATCAGCACTAATCAAATAAAAATCATTGTCACCACCATCACAAAAGAAAGAAGATTTAGTCTTATCAAATTTTTGATTGGCAGTAACCCAAAAAATACAAATGCAACTCGTAAGCATTCCCAAGGGGAATTAATCATGTAGAGGAAAATCATTATAAATAATATTAATAAGGTCTCTTTGAAAGTCTCCACTCCAAGATCTTTGGCCATCAGAGAGGATGCCCATATTTGCTAATAAATCTACAAATTTATTTCCCGCACGATATATATGTTGATACTTTATCTATTGAAAATGGGCTTGCAGGGCTCTAATGTCCTTGATTATATTACTGATATTCCACTAGCCAAGATCATCGTGAGTTCAAAATGTTAACCATAGTAAGAGAGTGGCTCTCCATAATGAGCTTACTTGAACCAATGTTAAGAGTTGGTTCCATCCCTTTAAGGATGGCTATATATTCATCTATGTGATTGGTACCAAAGTCAAAATTAGTCAGCAATGTAGCTGTGGGTTGACCAAAATAATCTCTTAGGATAACTCCACCCCTAATGCCCCAAAGTTACCCTTAGCAGAGCTTTTGTCGTATTAAGTTTCAACCATCCTAACAGGGGGACCAAGAATTTTTACTCTAGCCGAAGCGGAAGTAGGCGCTACAATTGATATCATCGATTACTTAATCCAAGTGGTCGTTAAATTAATTTTCTATTTTTTCTTCCTCTAGATGTATCGTTCAAGTTTTCTTGCAGACTAAAAATAATTCAAGTAAAGACATGTCTCAAATCGTGAGTCTTCTCCTTAAATAATCTCTTATTTCTTTCTATCTAGATACCCCATAATGTGCGAGGGAGAAAAATATTCCAATAAAAAGAGGAAATAGAATGCTTTAAGGGAGAGCACCATTGGGAAAATGTCTCCACCAGAGAAGAGGCAAAAACCCAAGAAAACTGTATATTAGCAAGAAGCAAATTTTAGAGGGAGTGAGAGAAGGGCCATGAAGTAATAAGTGAGCTGGTCTTTCCAAAGCATTAACCTAGAGGATGCAGTGAATCAGAAGAGAGAATCCCCAACATTTGAGGTTTTCCCCATAAAGAATAGCATTATAAGAGGAGAGCCAAGAGAAGAAGATAATTTTAGGTATTACCTATGGGGACCAAAGATGTTTAAGATGTGGTCCATAAGGAGGGTGTGATTTTGACTGGTAGGAAGCTTTAACTAAGAATACACCTAAGGGAGATATTGGCCAAATGCACTCATACTAAGAATGGGAAAAGGGAATATACCAGAGGAAAGCACCACCTAAAGACAATTAATAAAATGCAATTGAATGAAGCTACAACCATTCGAGGAAGGAATATGCTAGTTAAGGTTTATATTTTTTATTTTCATATATTTAATTAGGGGAATCATTGTAGTTTATGGGATCTTGTTCCCAAAAAATATTTTCCACTAGTTATTATTAATTTATTTATAATTTTCCCCATTTTAAAGAGTACGTCGATTTTTAGAAGTTCCAAGATCATGCAAAGGTGAAGGACAAGTATCATTCTCTATATATGCATTTGGTTTTATTGTAAAATGATTTTTGGCTACAAAATCAAGGGCTTATTTTGCTAATTCACAAATACTGCCTTCTCAAGTACCCCGGTCTTCCTTCCTCTCCTAGCCCGGCTCCCCCTTTGATGGGCTCTGCTGCTGCCAGTCCTGCTTCCCCTGCTGCCCTTGCTGCTGCCCCTGCCACCGGTGCTGCTACCCCCATGCCGGCTGCACATGATTCTCCTTCTATTCCTCCTGCTGCTCCTCCTGCCACCCACCTCGCCTCTTCCTCTAAACGTCCATTCACCAGGGCTTCTAGGAGACTCAACCTTGAGACTCTTGCAGCAGGGAAAGAGCCTCTTGATCTTGACATTGCACGTGACCTGCTGAACATAAGTAGTGCCAGTCCCAGGAAGCACAGATGGATAACCCTTCTAAGAGACTGGAGGCCTTAGAGGCTGAGATAAAAATGCTGAAGGATGAGGTCAAAAACCTAGCTAAGCAAAAAGGTAAGAAAAGCATGGAGGGGGAAGGGAGCATTGACAATAGTCAGATTGAAGACATATACAAAAAGCTGACCTCCCTTGGACTCCCGCTTGGGAAGGCTAAGACTAGGCATGATTACAACATTGCTGCCTTTAGGGCCATTGAGGAGTTCATCGTGGGACATGCCAAAAGTGTTTCCAACCTCAGCGGTGTCCCGGCTGCACTTTGGGGCAATGAAAAAGAGAGCAAAAGGACCATCGAGGAGCTCGATAAGACGGATGCTGCCCACATGACCGCTTTGGGTATGTTTCATGCTTGGAAAAAAGTCAAGATCAGTGTTGATCAAGCAGCCAAGAAGTAGTCCTGCATGCTTCTACTGCTCTCTTTTGTTATTCTTACTGTTTCTTCGTCGGGTTTTCGTTTTTTTGTTGTTGTTTTGCTGTTAAGTCTCGCTTGTGTAGTGCTTTCGGGCTATGTTGAATTTCATTGTACTACTTGGACTTGATTAGTCCTACTATGCTTCTCACTCTTATTCCGGCTTAAAGGCCTTATTTTGTATTCAAGGGTATAGTCCCTTTCAAAAAACTATTTGCCAATATTAAAAAAAAATATAGATGAAGAATTTAATATTTGTTATCGTTTTAGGAGCTGCATTATTATTTTCAATTGAGAATTATTGTTTTGATTCCTAGACAACTAATGTCTTTTGATTATTAAGTAGATTTTACACTTGGTTTTAATTGAATCTACAAGGTAAGAGATTTATATTTTCTAGTCTCATTTTCATGAGTTAATGTTTCTTACATTTTATTTTCTATATTTTCTATGCACTCACGGTTATTTTAAGTGGTTTATAGATGTTAGTTAATGGATAATTTCTCTATTTATTTTTTGAATCTAGTTAGCTTCACTCTATCTGCTATGTTGACTAACCTTTGTCATGAGCTTGGTTAATGAACATCAATTATTTGTTTTTTTTTGTGTAGAATTGTGATTCTTTGTGTCTTATTTTTTAGATAAGGTAAAAAATATTTGGCTAATTTTTTTATTAGTGTTAAATGGTTTTTGGAGGACTATACCCCAAATTACAAAATCCCCAAAGGCCGAGAAAATAAGTAGTAGTAGTGTGGTTTTTTTGTTAGGTGGGGGCACACCCCAACAAAAGGCCTAGAAACATGATATAATAGAGTGAAAGATAGGTAGAAAAAAAGCGTCATCAAGTATGGAGCACAAGAATAGAAAAATTGTATCCTAATAGTAGCTACACAAATGACAAGAAAAATAAAAATACAAAAAACCAAAAGGGGCCAAACACCCTCACTGAAGAGATTTTTGAAACACTATTTTTACGTCCTCAGAGCTTTGAAGAGGTTCAGGGGAAGTCTTATTTGTTGGATCCTTGCTACTAGAAGATAAAGTCATCTTTTTAGCTTTTCCTCCTTTTCAGAGGTCCTCAGGAATGTTGTCGAATTCACATAGTTTCTTAACTTAAATATGAAGAAACTCGAGGATAGGTTGTTGCATGTTGAGATGATTGACTTGTCTAGTGATGATTATCTCAGAGTAACTTCCATGGCATTATGTTTCTAATCGATATCTTCAGAGTATTTTCTCAATATCCATAGTATGGACTTGTTTCACTTTTTCACCATTGTTAAAAAGAATAGAACATCCTCCCCATAGCCTTCAACTTCTCAACTTGTTCATGAAACGGGTTTACATTTCTCTGCAACCGAGGCCAAGGGATTCATTCTATTCATACTTATGGTCAATAGACTCTCATCAACATCTACATATTTACCTTTACCCACACTTCTTAGAGTTATTTTAGCTAGAAGGGGTGAAGGGGCTGAGAGATTTGGTTTATTTGGGTTGCATGTAGGGGGAGATTGGAGTTAGGAGGGGGAAGATTTAGCTTATGTTACTGGATTGATTTCTTGGAGTTTATGAATAAATAATCCAATCATATTTCTTATATTATTATTTTTGTGTTGTTTGATTGAGAACAAGGTGTATGTCATGTTTAGTAGTAGAGGGAGTCTAGTATTCCTTTTTCCCTATCCTTCTCTCCTTTTTGAGTTTTTGATGATACCTAAATCATTAGGAACCATTGTAATACTAGTAGGATGAGATTCATTTAGATCAATTAAGTCACTTCCAAAACCCAAGGATCTAGTAGGTGGTTTTCCCAAAAGAATTGTCCTCCGTAGGTTAACACTTGGTTATATAGTCTCCCAACTAAAGCTATATGTCCCGTGAGTAAATTCCATACCTTGAATTTAATATCTAGTAAGGTTCTAAAATGATTGAGGGAAGAATTAACAATATTTTCCCTAATTTTTTTAATTCGTTTAAGACTTTATGACAAAAAATTACATTAACAAAATGGATTTTTTTCTTCAAAGACACTATAATTCTAGAATTAGGGATGGATTATTTGAGAATATTTCTAGCTAGTTCATCTCTTTGTCACACCTAAATCTATTTTGAGACCACTCAAAAAAATAAGTACACTCATCTTATTATATTTCACTATTATTAGACTCAATTTTTTTATTCGATTAAGTTATACTTATAAATAAATAAATTTACCTTACTGATTTATTTTTTACTTGAATTATATGGAGTTTAATTTAATATATATTCCAAATAAATTACATTTTATCATGTTAAAAATATATTCTAAATAAAGTATACTTTACTTTGTTTTAAATGGTATTCATATTGAAATATGTAATGATATTAGTCATTCACTTGGGATAATGAAATGTTTGATTCGAGCTAATGATTTTTGTGTAAATTTTGATGTACTATATAAAAGATTTTTATAGTTTAATGATATTTTTAAAATGTTCTCCAACCCTATATCTATGTATTTTTCTTTCAATTTATAAAAATTTAATGAGGATATGTGAGTTAAGATATATTGAGAATATTAGATGGTTTATTGTTATGAATAATTTTAAACAAGGTATGTAAGTTTTGATTATAGAGTTGTTTTTAATGATTTAAATATTTTGAACTTGAATTCCTTTTTTGCAATGCGTTGAACATTTTTTGTTAATGTTCCCTTCTCCTTGAGAAAGTGCAATCTACACACACCGTAAAAAGAAAAAGAAAAATTAAATGATTATAATTACCAAATTATAAAGCACAAAAAAATTGGCATGGATGGAATATAGATTACACACACACATGCATACATATAATGTACATATATATATATATATATATATATATATATATATATATATATATATATATATATATATATATATATATATATATATATATATATATATATATATATATATATATATGTATATATACATATATATATATGTATATATATATATATATGTATATATATATATATATATGTATATATATGTATATATACATATATATATATGTATATATACATATATATATATGTATATATATGTATATATATATATATATATATATATATATATATATATATATATATATATATATATATATATATATATATATATATATACATATATATACATATATATATAGTATATATCATATATATATATATATATACATATATATATATATACATATATATATATATATATATATAATATATATATATAAGCACGCACACACACACACACACATGAATGCAATTAAAATACATTTGTAGTAATATATATATACATATATATACATATATATATATGTATATATACATATATATATATATATATATACATATATATATATATATATATATATATATATATATATAATATGTGCACACACACACAAGAATGCAATTAAAAAATCATTAATAATGTTGAAAATATTAGTTTGAATCCTAAATAAATTATCAAATGTCTAAGCTTGGAAGTAATATTTACACTAGTTGGAAAAATTTAAGATCCCGCCAAAAAAACTATGGATATTACTTCATTTATGTGAAAGAGGATTTTAAAATCATGAAGAATCAGAACAAAATGGGTTTCAAACAGTTGGAAAATTATTTCATAATGTTAAAGACTATCATTTCTTAAGGAAACCGATGGTAGAATTTTTAACTACTAATGTCTGGGTGCAGTGCGACGCAAAGATGCTACCAAATTAATATTACTATTTGGTAGCATACTACGTGCCACCGACCAAGTAGCATGCTACATGAAATAAGATAAATAATGCAATAGATGGGGAACCTCAAGTAATTATAAGGTAAAGATGAAACCAATTATAAGTAGAAGTAAAGTAGGGAATTTGATCATATAAGGAGGAAAGGATCCTCCTTATAGAAACCAAAGACAAGACCGAAGTCGAAAGAAAATGCCATTGAGAGGGTGTGCAACTAGATGTGAACCTTGATTGTGAAAATGAAAAGGAAGCTAAGAAAGAAGAAAGAAGTGAAGGTAGAGGATTAAAATTAGTTAGAAGTATATTAATGAAGTATTTGGTGTTTAACTGGAGATTCCATGGTATAAGATAAAGAAAACACATACTATAGTGAAGAAATTAGACCAAATCCATAAAGATCCATCGAAGAATATATTACCACTATTTAAGGATATATGTCCCTTAAGCCAAATATATAATTAATTACTTGGTATTGTATAAACAATTAGGAGAAGATTAAAATTATGTAAGAATTGAAAATAAGGTTGAGTTATCCATCTATAACATAGACCATGTTGAATACAAGATCTGTAGAGATAAGTGTGGAAGAAATTTCAAAAGAAGTAGAGTTATCATTGTATAAACATCTATTGTATAGAATTGTGTTTAGGGAGATAGTGAAAAGAGTGGGGAATGTAGTAAAAGTAGTTTTGTGATCCTAAAATACAAATTTAGCTATCCATAATTTGAAGATCCCGAAGAAGAAATTCTTGAATCTAGTAAGAATGGTATAAGTACTAGTGTAATTACAAATCAATTGATTATATAATTCAATCTAACTCATAGCCCATCCATATTACTCTGTAACATCATCTAGGAAACCAATTAAGAATATGAGGAAATTTGTCTCATTATCCTAATCCCTATACAAGTTTACAACCATAAGATGGGTCTTATGACCCAGATAATTACTTTTTAGTGTGTGACATTTGATGGGGAGAAAGGGGGGAAAGAGATGATATTACAAATAATTTTGAACACATAGGATCACTTTAAGGAAGGTATTTAGAATTTATATATTCAATACACATTAGCAAAAAAATATACAAGCACTCACACAAGAATTGAAAATAATTAAATGTGTAAGAGAGGCTATTCAAGACCCTAACGAAATAATATTAGAGATTATGTATCTCGATGAAAAAAAAATGCATGATAAATTGTAGAAATTGAAATAACTAACAATAAGATGAAATATGGTCAAGAAATCACAAGGAAAAAATGGCTCCAAATCAACTAAATTATCCATGAGTTAAAATGATGCAAGTGATATATGTAGAGGAGGTAAATGTCAAACCTCCTCCTATATCGTGGGGAATAACTCTCACTAACTGATACTAAAAGTAGATTTGACTCCACACAACTAGTAAGATAACTCATGTAACTACTACAAATAAGAAATCATAGCCCATGAGTGTAGGAAAGATCCAAGTAAATAAAAAAATATGAGGAAAATGAATATCCTATACTAATACCCCCATAAGCATAGCTTAGGTGGGATGTGAAAAAGGAAAGTGGTCCCAACAATAAGGCCCGATGAGGTACCCACATACAATGCAAGTATCTCATAAAGATAGAGTAAAAGGAGAAAACCAGTGGGAAAAAAATCTCCCAAAAAGAGAGATAAGTAACTCACTCAAGAAAATTGGAGAAGAAGAAGTAGTAGTGGTGGGTCTTGGTAACTTGTCCTAATGAGGTACCCACATACAATGATCATCCCCATAGTAGAGAGATAAATAAATGAATATAAGAAGGTCCCCTAAGAATATTATCCATGATGTAGTCATCTACATAAATACCGAAGAGAATCTACACGCACCAAACAACGTTCCTGCCCTTAGGAAGGACAAAAAGGGAGCATTGAAAGTCAGCCCACTCTACAAAGGAAGAATAATCTTGAAGTAATCTAATCTATGCATTTAGTCTATAACTAAAATGTCACATAGGTATAGAAAATGTGTGCACGAAAGATAATGGGAAAACCACTCTAGTATACATATCAATGAAAAAATGGCAGGGGCCCAATAACCCTCACAAAGGGATCCACAAGAAGAGGTGGATCATGAAACATCTCTAAAATAGTGGAAGTGAAAAATGTCCTAAGGTGGGAACTCCCAACGAGAGATATGAATGGGTCCTCTAGAATGTGTGATGGATCAATCAAAGCATATTCCTGTAATGAAACACAAGTGGAATCTGTAAATAGACAAATCAGGTCAGGAAGATACTCATCCCAATGGGTTTTCTCAATGTGAGCAATGTCCAGTAAAGAATGTATTAGCATCACAACATGAAGAAGGAGGAGAAGGATATTGTGAAGAGTTATTGGAAGTCTAAGATGGATAAATGTTGCACTCAAATGTAGAAACCGGTGTATGTGGATTGTCATTAAGCGAGAAATCAAGGGGTAATGGAGCATGAGAGGAAATGGTCACATCTATCTCAGAGGAAGGTTCTCCAAAAGAACACAACTGCATAGATTGAATGGAAGCATGAACATGGGTGAAAATTAGCTTTGTGGAGGCAATAATAGGGAGAGTGTTCTCAATAGAAAGATCATATGGAAAATGGTCAACATGGGACTCATGAATAGCAACAAGTGCATAGGAACACTCAGTAATGAAAAAGATGTGAGAAGGGGGAGAATATATGGTGACACTAGAGAGGTCTAAGGAAGCATCACTCTTAGATGTTGAAACAAGGTCACCATGGAGTTGTCGATAATGGTCTATGCGGTTAAGGGGAAATCGGTGTGCTCGAATAAACATAATATATCCCTAAAAATAGTAAGACCAAGAAATCCATAAACTTCATCATTGTAGTTAAACGAGTCATTATTTTGTAGAGGCTAATCATGCTCAAGAATGAGACCATAGAGGTAGGGCAAAAAATTATGCATAGTGCAATGATTAATCATTCCTACCTTCCAAGATAGAAATTTCTTATAGTTGAGCATAACAATATAATGGTGAAACTCCATAATGCAGATAAACCCCAAAATTATCCCAAATGACACTTTATAACTTAGTGCAAAAAGTACAAGACCCAATAAAGTTTTGTAAGAAACCCCCCAAAATATGACACTTTATAAAGTTGTGCATTTACAAAAATAAATCAATCCATCATGTAGAGCATGAGAAAAAATTCACTTTTGAAAGATACTTGATTGCTCAAATTTGAGTCGTCGATCAAAAGTTATAGAAAATATAATTTACCGTAAATAATGGCTTATTTAATTAAAATTTTGCAAACTGATTAAAAAAATGTCGAAATGAGAGGAAAGGGGGTCATGTGTATACTTGTTGGATCCAAAAAATAATGAAGAACAAAGTGGTTTAACTTATGATGGGGAATTGGCCTCCTGTCCCCCGACCTCACCCTTTGTCTTTTTAGGTGAAGATAAAGGTTTAAAAACAAACAAAACAATAATAGTGCCTTTTACAATGCCAATGATGTTGTTTTTATATAAAAACAATAAAAATGAGTCCCCCACTTTTACATCAACTCCAAGCACCATACCTAGGTTACCAAGCCTATTATTGCACATAACTAACAACTAAAATCACTTTAACCCTCCCTTTACAATACCATGCAAAGAAAAATCAACAAGATTTCTAACTTGACCTTGTTGACTAGTCAAGGTGACTAGAGTTGGAAGCAAGAGAAATGAAAAAGTTAGGGAGTTATTGGAGACTTAGCAGAGGATTTGATTTATGAGTTAAGGCATGGGACAATGTCAATATGAGCTAGGGTTCCATTGTTATCGAGTCAAGCTCAAATAAAGGTTAAAGAAGAGTCGAAAAAAATCAAGTTAATCATTTGTGTAGACCATAGTGCTCATGGGAAGAGGATGAAGAACTAAGCGTGACAAGTCTCGTGTTGGAATATGAGCAAGGAAGGGTCGTCGGGGAAGAGGTGAAGACCAAGGGAAGACCAAGCAAGGATCAAACCCGTTTAGACTGTCATCAAGACCTATAAGTTACAATGGAGTTTCACCGTGAAGCCAACATTTAGGCCAAGACAAAACACCAATGATTCATGTCGGGAAGAATCAGTCCAAGAAAGCTGATAGATCCAAAACCCAAAGCAAGGGCATAGTGTATAACTTAGCCAATGATGAGCCTAGCCGATTTGAACACAATGTCATTCCAATTAAAGCGGTGGAGTCATGGAAAATTTGTTCAAGGATCCGAAGATCAGTTTATCCAATCACAGAGAGGGGCGAGTCATGTTGAAATATGTCCCAATTGTAAAGAGGGTCTAGGAATGAAGTGGATAAATGGTGGGGTTCTGAGAACACACCACAGTGGAGAGCCAAAAAAATATTTGGGGCCAAGCTAGAATGGATCAATGAATAGTCGATTCAAAGAGTAAGATCCATTGTTGAGCGGGGAAAATGGCTAAGTACGTAAGGGGCACAGGCATGTAGGAAATATTAGCGTGTGAAGGTTTGCACATGAGAATTCAGAGCTCGAGACTTATCCAAGTTTCCAAGGACATGGCTTGAAATATAAAATTAGAGATGGAGTGGCATCTAAACAAGGTTTATAAATAGAAAAAATAAGGATAGCTTGGGATGCACACAAAGGAGCTAAAATTGTAAAAAAGCACATGCAAGGAAGAGATGAATATTATGCATGGATCAAGAATAATAATAGGATTAGTCCATGTAATATATTTTTATATTTAGAATAATTTATTATTATCACGGGATGTAAAATAAAGCATGCAAGCTATTTTGTATGCACACCTATTATTAGGTGAGTGCATGAAGCGGTGAAGGGAAAGTCCCCACCCTTATATATAGGTAGTGCATATCTATTATGAGAGATTTTGTGTGTGTGTGTGTGTGTGTATTCAGAGCATGTGCTAGCGTATTAAGGTTTTGGATATCATGGTTTTCTTTGAGTCTTCATAAGATCACATGGGTCATGTGTAATGATGTATTAAACTATGATGTATTCAACTTCTATGTTATGTATTTGATTATGGTTTGCAATGGATAATTGTATTTGGGTTGCTAAATTGACTATGTATGAGTATGGAAAATGGGAATTCAGATCTTGTTAATCATTATTTATGTTGATTAAGTTTCCTTATTATATGTGTTTCATGATTATGATGATTTCTGCGTGCATGATTTTATACTTGGTTATGAATATGATAAACATGCATGCTAACATTTTGATAAGAATAAGAAAAGGAGGGACTTGGCACATCGTGTGCACTTGGGTGAGCTTTGAGGATTGTCTGGATGAAGTTCCAAGGCACATAGCTCTAGTTAAGAAAAATAAGACTACATTTTGGTTTCATTGTCGAGACCTTTTTTAATTTTTCTACCAGGATGTTGCATGTAGATGGCATTTCAAATGTCTTTGGAGAATATTGAAAGCTAGATTTTATTGAAGATGGCCAAAATGATTTTGCATAGAGATATACCATTTGGCCTTATTTTAATGCATGAAAGTGGGTAGAGGAAAAATTTTATGACTACTTGTATGAGACATTATTCAACTTTTCCCAGTAGAATTGTACCAGTGGTTTGTAGCTTTATGGAAAATAGAGGTTTCTAGATAGGAAAGAGAGCTTGGACACAGGAATACTATCAAACACTTTTTGATTCAAATGAGATGTGGAACAAAGTTTTAGATCATTGGTGGGAAGGTGTATTCACTACACAGCTTATACTTTGAGAATGTAATTTTTAACATATTATTTCCTAGAGGAAGCATAGTTCTAATTTTTACATGAGGCAAAAGGATCTTATTTACGTGTAATACCCTTAGCTTTCAAGATCTTGATGGTATAACTTGGAATGGAGAACTTTACCTATGGTGAGATAAACCCCACAACACATGGAGGGGTAGAAAGCAAGTTTGGGAAGGATGAAAATGAACCTAATAGAAGAAAGACGAGAGAGAGGAAAGGTGGCTCAAGTATAATGATGTGTGACATAGGGAAGTTGAAAGTTGAGTGAAGCTTAACATTGAGAAGAATGATGACTAGTGAAAGTGATGAGAACCCTACATAAGGTGATGGACCATAATATCAAGTCCTCCTAACATTGGGAAAGTATAGTAGATAGAGAGACCCCATCGGCATTTTATGAGAATGTGTTGAGGAAAGAATGAGAAATGTGGACAATGACTTCCAAACCTGCCTAGCTACATAGTCCTTGCTTGCAAGGTTTTCTAATCCATAAGTAATAGTATTAAAGAGTATCATAGTGAAGGTGAGAAAGAAGGATCTCCATGTTGGGAAGGAGATATAGGTAAAAATATTTTAGTTTCATCTCAAGAAGTGCAATAGATTAGGAGAAGCACATATTTCAATGCAATAAGCACCAATGTTTGGAAGTAATTTTGGAGGTATTTTTAGAGGCCCATCATCACAAGAGAGAGTGTTGGGCACGAAGACATTTGGAAGAAATCCTATAGGTGTTGTTATAACACAAACATTGGGTGTCTATTTTAGAAAAACAACTGGACATAAGGAGTTTCATCTAATGGACCACAAGTTGTGGTAAGAGACTTAGGAGCTTCAAGTCAGCCACCACATGGAGGAAATCCTTGTGGAGGTTCAAGTTCAGGGTTTGATCCTACTCAAAGTCAAGGTCCCCAACCACCACCTAACCTGTTATCATATATACCTCCTCAAAAACCACAACAGATGACACCTCAAGTCTTCTTTGAGATGTCTCTTCACTTTCCAGAGTATAGAGGTGTGGAGGATGTTGTTGAGCATGTGTAAAAGTGTGAATTATATGGAGAGCTAAGGGCATAACAAATTCTTGATATAAATAAAGTCAATTTTCCACCACACTTCAACAACACACACATATTTGGTATATAAAGTATGATCCACACCAAACTATGGTGGATTATGATGCATTTGTGCATTGAATTTTTGGCTGAATTTCACATTCTGAGTTTGAAAAATAGATTATTAGTGCATTCAAGGACATCAAGTAGGGTTTATCTGAAAGTGTGAGGGAGTATGATTGAGTGTTTAAACTCTTTTTCTAATCTATCTTATGATATTCATCAAATCTAACATGCACAATGGTTTGTTGGAGGCTTGTTACTTCATTTCAAAGGACCTTATCACATAAAACATTTACTAATCCATGTGAGGCTTTAGAAGTAGCTCTATGCTATTGAAGTGGTTGGGAGTGTTGAAATTAGAGTGAGTCCTTTTCTTGAGGCACAAATAGTATCTATGGCTAAATAATTGGAGAATTTTTTTGCCAATTCAGGGCATGAGATGTGTAGTGGTTATGGTGCATTGATTATGATGTGGAAGGGCATACTAAGGATAGTTGTCACGCAGGAATGTGCACGCACTATTACAGTCTTGTGAGATTTTCCACAAGAATCATGATGTCCATAATTCCCCCTTTTACAACATGAAACAATGAAGAATGACTCTATGTACTATAATATTTTGATGATACATACCCATGATACTAATTAATTTCCTTTAATAGACTAGATTCATGAGGCATGTGAGATTGATTAGTGATAGACCATGGTGGAAAGTAGCTCCAAAGTGTAGGAAGCCCAGCCTAATGAAGAGAAAAATAATGGATATGGTGGATTCTGAGGTAGATATAGGATCAGAGGTCATGGTGGTAGAGGAAGGTTCACGCATAGAACTTTGTATACTTGTGAGTCTCTAAATCATTACCAACAAGTGTCCCAAGAACCAGTCTACGCGTACTATGGGAAAGTGCACAAAGTTAATGATTTCCTAGACCTTTATGAGCATATGTAAGAATAAAAATAAGGACAAAGGAATGGGGATGATCAAGGTATACAGAGCATGAATAATGAACAATGGACACCTAAGAAGATAGTTGATCCAAAGCTTGACTACCTATGTTAGTTTACTACATGCAGAGGTAATGCACACACAAAGGAACCTCTTAAATAAAAACCCCTCATAAGGATAGAGGATATTATGCATGTTAAGTATCTAGATGTTTCTCATCAAAAGGAGGTTTATCAGAGACCATGGGAGTAATCATAGATTTATAGGTGATATTAGTGATGAAGGAACAGCACGATGTAAAAGGGAATGAGTGAAGAACATTGATATTCCACAAAAGGATGTAGATGATTTAAAGGAAGTATGCAAGATGTTTTGATAGGAGAACATCATCCCATTACTAGAGAATGGTGAATGAGAAGGTACCCCATGTAGGATTTGAATGAGGATAGATACTTCATGTAAATTTACCCCACAAAACCATGAGTATGAAAAGGAAATCACACTGGATGTAGTGATAGATGGTTGGTTGGTGAGTAATATTATGATTGACATAGGTGCAAAGGTCAATGTTCTAACTTTGGATTCCTGGAACCAAATGGGGAGACCATAATTACAGCCATCTTCTAATGTGTTGTATATGGTAAATAAAACAAGGGCCATGCCTATTAGGTGTTTAAGGATGCTTCAATTATTATTCAAGGATCCAATTTTACAGGATATTTTGAAGTATTTTTGGATTAGATGAGGAAGATAACTTTCCATCATTGCTTGGGCATCCTTGGTGCTATGTGAACAATGTTGATTTACACTTCAACAAAAGATATATTAGTTTTGAGAAAAATGAGTGTGTTTTCATACCCCTGATGATGTGAAGGTTGTACCTTATATTGAGCCTATAAGTGAAGAAGTATCTAAATAGGATTTATGCACACATGGAGTGTGATCCTAAGAACATGGAACCATCTAAGGAAGTCATACTTCAATGGGAAAAACATGTGGTCTTTCAAAGACACACAAGATTTCTTGTGAAAATTGGGCCCATGGACACATATGAAATGGTTGGACGTGAAGTCAAGGAAGAGTCACTAGATGATTAGTTGCACATGATTAGGTGTTTATGAAAATTAGGTATTTTGGAGAGGAAAACCTAAATCTTTCTTTGCATGCCATGGAGAAAAATGGAAGAATGAGGGAGATAGGTGGAATATGATGGTTTATACCTTGCGTAAAATAGCAAGCACACTTGTGGGAAACACACAAAGATAATATTTTGGGTTGGCATGAGGTAAGGGTAGCATTTTTAACAAGGTTTACTTGGAGTAATGTTCCTCTCTCTTATACATGAGTATGATGGAAAGACTCCTACTTTAGTACACGTCCACAACTATGAGAGACAATGGTAAGGCACAAGGCTCAGGAGGATTTACCACCATCTCTTTGGGTACATAAGTTCTACTCTACTCTACGTGGATGTACATGGGCATGGTATGTGCATGTTGAGATAAAGTAAAGAAACTGCAAGTTAGTGAGACATGACTAAAGGTATGGCTCACACTTTTGATTATTTTTCTAATAAGCCACCAAGTACATGAGGCCTTGTAGATAATGAAGCACATCACATTGGGAGATAACACAAAAAGAAGAAGAAATCATGGTTCAACTCTTGGGAGAGAACCTGATATTGAGGTGCATGAGGATGTAGTGGAAACAAAATAAATCTAGCTAAGTGTGTGCATGGAAAGAGAAGGAAAAAGGGAATATGGTATACCTTATTGATGATGAAGAAGTAGAGAACCTGGATATTATCCATATAGAGGGTGCATGTAAGGTAATGGACTCTATAGATGAAAATACATGTGTACCATGTCATGTTTATAAAGACTAAGAAGGTTAATATTGGTACTGAGGATGCACCTAAGGAGGCTATCATTGGAGATTACTGGTTAGAACAAGAGGTATAAAGATCATTGAACTATTTGCGTGACTTCCAAGACCTATTTCCAAGAGGTTACCATGAGTTAAAAGGTGTGCATCCCTCATTGGGAGAGATGAAGATTAAATCTAAAAGAAGGTGCACGTCCCATTTGGAAGAGGCCTTATAGGATGAATCCAAACTTGTGCATGAAGTTCAAGGAAGAAATTGATAAAATATTAAGTATGGAATCATTAAAAATTGAGGAATCTAAGTGGGTTATCCCCATGGTGATCAACATCAAAGAAGGATGGCCGGATTAGGATTTGTGTTGACTATAGGGAACTCAATGCCTCATGTGTCATAGATCCTTTCCTACACCATTCACAGAGGAAATCCTTGAAGGCATTACAAGGCACAAAATCTATTCATTTACTAATGGATTTTCAAGGTACCACCACTAGGTGTGCATTGCATATGAGGATCAAGAAAAGACCACCTTCACCATTGAATGGGGAAGTTTTTCATATATTGTGATGCCCTTTGGATTAAAGAATGTGCCAGCAGTGTTCTCGCGCATAGTTGTGCAGGCATTTCATGACTTCATTCATAAGTTCTTACAGGTTTATCTAGATGATTGGACTATTTATGGGTTAGTAAAAGATCATTGTGATAATCTAAGGATTATGTTTGAAAGATGCAGGAAGTTAAACATCTCTCTCAACATTAAGAAGTGTATCTTTGTTACACCCTTTGACACCTTGCTTGGGCACATTATTTGTAAGGATGGATTGTTGGTAGATCTAACTAAGATTTCAAGTGATTTTGGGATTAGAAGAACCTACCAATCAAAGTGAAGTATGGTTTCTTGGGGCATACTAGTTATTATAGGAAATTTATCAAAGGATATGCAAAGATTGTCGTTCCCATAGAAGAATTTCTCAAGGTTAAAGGAAATTTTTATTGTGGTGACGTGCAACACTAGGCATTTGAAACATGAAGGAAAATCTTACCATTGCACCAATCTTGTGCTTCCTTCATGGAACAAACCCTTTCATGTACATGTTGATTCTTGGCATGGCTATTAGCACAGTCTTGGTGTAACTAGGAGAGGGTAATGTGGATCATCCCATATGATTTTGCAAGTAGGAAGTTGACACCAAAGAGAAAAATTATAAAACCACAGAGCGAGAGGCATTATCTATGATCTACGTGCTTCATAAATTTTTGATAGTACTTATTGGCCACACCATTCATTTTTTATATAGATCATATGGAATTGAAGTACTTGGTCAACAAACTATTTTGCAAGGGTGACATCTATGGTGGATACTCCTTTTTTAGGAATTTGATTTTATAGTTGTGGTAAAGCTAGTAAAAATCAACTTGGGCCCTGATCACTTATTAAGGATCAATTATGTAGAGAGGATGCATAAGTATTGAATAAACTATGCCGATGCAATTTTCAAGTTGAATCATGTGCCAACTGATTTGGAGGACATAGTAGTATTTTTACGCACTCAGACTTTCACTAGAAGGAATGAAGACATTGAAAAAGAAGCATCTTGTTATTTGAGTAGCAACATACTATAACTTATTGGAGGAGACCTATATAAAATGGGTAGAGATGAGGTCTTACGTAGATGTGTTTTAGACATGAGCACAAATCCATTATGGAAGGAGGCTCATGGAGGGATATCAAGAGGCCATTATGCGGGAGATGCCACTTTGCGTAAGATCTTTTAGAAGAAGGTTATGGTGGGAGACATTGTATAAAGATACCAAGGATTTTGTCAAAGCATGTGATCACTTCTAGAGAATTGGAAAGCCTAAAAATAGAGATGAAATTCCATTAAGGCCCATAGAAATCGTGGAACCTTTTTGAAAAATGGGAAATTAATTTTTAGGGCCTATTACACCACCCGCACTGTAGGACAAGAGAGTACGCACTACATTATCACATGTAATGATTACTTGAAAAGGTGGGAAGAGGTTACACCTTAAAAATATTACACTACAAAACACAATAAGGTTCCTTTGGGAAAATATTATCAGTATGTATGGATTCCCTTTGAGTTTGACAAGTGATAGAGGAACTCATTTCTTAAATGAGACTATTAGAATTTTATTGGCAGATTTTATGGTGGCACACCATAAGACTACTCCTTATCACCCTCAAGATAATGGAATTATTGAAGCTTTCAACAAGATCTTGGGACAAACACTAACAAAGATATGTGATGTTGGAAGAAAGGATTGGGATGACAAGGTATCATCATTCTTTGGGCATATAGAAAAACTTATAAATAGTTGAACAAGGAAACACCCTTTAGTTGGTGTTTGGCGTGGAGGTTATACTACCTATGGATTTATGTTACCATCCATATGTATTATGCATGCAAGTGGATTGGATGATGAATAGGTGGTGGATGGGTGAATTAACAAATTGATGTAATTGGAGATGAGTAGTGCACCATTGCGTGTTGGATCGAAAAGATAAAAAGGCACGACAGAAGGCTTGGCATGACAAGCACATCAAGAAGAAATATTTTTAGTTGGAAAGATGGTACTTTTGTATGACTCCAAATTTTTGTGCCACCTAGGGAAGTTGAAATTCCATTGGTTGGGACACTTTTTAGAGACCAAGGTATTAGACTCATGTGCATGTCAATTATGAGCGTTGGGTGGCACCATGCTTCCCGATTACTTCAATGGGAGTAGGTTGAAGCCCTACTATAAATAAACTTCTTATATGTTTGTAATAAGGTAGTATTACCACTTAGATTATATTTCCTTTCATTTTTTTTTTCTTTTCTTTTTTTTGTAATAAGTGTGTTCATGCATTGAAGTTGATTACTACTTATTGAGTTGATGCATAGAGGATTGTGCATACTTTTAGTGTGGGGTAAAAGTAAGTTATGTATGCACAAACATGAAATTTTTAGATTGTGGTACTTTCCTTGGAGTTGGTTCGAGAGGTGCATGCAAAATTTTTATAATAACGGTAGTCGATGGAGAAGAATGAGGAATGCACAATAGAAAAAGGAAGGTGTTATAGGTATTGCAGGTAATTAGGAATGATGGTTCTTAAAAGGAATATCTTGGTCCGATAAGTCACATGATAAATAGGTCATGCATCAGTAACGTGAGGGAGGCCTTGAGAAGACAAAATACTTGATCTGTGGCGAGAAGAAGATGGATGCAGTGTAGGGAAGTGTGCACAAGGATGATTGTAGTCTTAGAAGTAGCGATGTGCTATAAGGTTACACCTTTAACACATGGAAGATAGGCATGGGGAGAAGAAAAACTATCATTAATATACAAAAGGTGCTTTAAAATGAAAATTTGATTTAAATCATAAAATCAAGAAAAAAGTTTCTTAAAGCTAACAAGAAAGTCAATGGAATTTTAAAGTATGAGAGAGTTATAAAAATGGTAAAATCAAGTCATTTTCCACCTTGTATTCGAATATATTTGAATTACCAAGCATCCAAGTTACCAAGTGTGACGAAGTGAATCAAGCATCAAGAAAACCATATAGAGTGTAAAATATTTCATTATGGAGCTCCTTTGGTAAAGGAAGTAGAATTTTGAGCCAAAGGTGAGGGCATGGGTAAATAAGGGTTTACAAAGTTAGATTTTGAAGATATAGAGTTCACGAGAGCTCAAGTATTGTGAAGTTTGGGTTACAGTAGCTGGATAACCGATTAATTAGGGCATGAGAATAGGGTACACAAAGGCACGTTGAGGGTTTGAACACTCAAGTATAGGATCATGTAGGGAATACTTTATGGTGTAAATTTGGGGATAAAATATGATACCCAAGAAATCAACTACAATATCACCTACGAAAAATTATGGGAAATAATTTGAGTATGTGAATTTCATATGCCTCAACTAAAAATGATCACAAAGTGAAAATTTAAGAGAATTTGTGAAGAGACCCCATCTAAAGAAGAAGAATCTGCATATGGAGAAAAGGAAGGAGAGGTGGATCATCATGTAGACATGGAGCCAAACCTAAAGAATAGTGAGGATGGTATGCAACACAAATTCCTATGTAGGAAGGAAGTACCCTCGCGTGAAGAGGAGAAGAATGACACACGGGAGGACCCTAAGGAGAACAAGGAGAAGGTGGTGAAACCTATATCATTAGGGAGGATGAAGGCATTAGTGGTGAGGTAAGTTGAAATCCTTTTATACTAAGGAAGTAGCACACCAAGGCCAAGTCAATTAGGAAGCATCATCCACCATAGTTGCCTGCGCATGACATATGTTGATGATCCAATAAAGGTGATGTATGTTAGGTCTCAAAGCATGGTGGTAAAATAAAAATTATTTGGTTGGGATATCACGCATGAAGAATATGTTTTCATGGAGAATGCATATGCATGAATAAGAGAAATAATTTGAGATAATTAATGAGTCCTACTCCACTCGACACTTAAAAAGGATCTAGGAAAATAATATAATATTATTGACTCCACAAGGTTGACCAATGAGTAGTCTTGCAACACCTTGAATAATATTATAGTTGAGGCTACACACGTAAATATGGACAAGGGGACTACCATGAGGCTTATGGTATAATATAATAAGAATAAGGATTTCTTGATTGAGATCTGAAGAATGATATTAAAGGAGAGAGTAAGAGGACAAAGAAATAATATTACAAGGTTGGAAGCCTTGTAAAGTAGATTCTAGGTGTGTCCACACCTTTGGTGAGTCAACCCATAATGGATTACAGCAATGAGATGTATTATCTCAAGGAATTGGTTGGGATGTTACTCCTTAATTATCAAGATTGGCAAGGGGGTGTAAGTGAAGAAGTGGTCGAGGAAAAGAAAAGGAATAAAGGGTCCGTGGAGGCCAAGATAGTTTAGTTTGAGGCTTTAATCATGAAGGTCAAGGAGGTCAATAGTAGGGCTAAGTTGGATTTTGATAGGTGCCATAAAATTGACCCTTTTCTTATTGCATTCATTTCAAGGAAGAGGTAGAGATCAAGGCAATCTAGGTGATGAAACCAAGTAATAAGCTTGAACGAACCAAGTTTATGGTAGAGATATGAATGTACAGAGACTTGATAAAGGCCATGAAGGAGAAAATGTAATTCTGAATCAATCAAATTTAACTCCTCTTCATGGAATGAATGGATATGATGGAAGGAGTGATTGTAGGGTTGAATGTGGTCATCAAAGAGCTCAAGGATAAATTAGTTAAGTTGTCACCGATCAGATTTCAAGAGTTGTAGATGTAGTGCCGGGAAAACCATAGAGGAGCTTGTGGAATGGAAAACGTTATAGGATTCATTGAGAAAAAAATTCCCAGAGATCCTCCAAAGAACCTAAATCTTTAGGTCCCCTATGCATAAATGTGAGAGTTCTCATTCTTTACTTCATGGTCTTTAGTATTCTTTCATTTATTTATTATTTTTAGAGATTGGTTGGATGAAACATTGCAAGGATGGGAAATGAATTTAGTGTGGGGTAATGTTGAGCGGGTAAATGGATAAGTACTAGCCACGTGTGGAGGTTTAGAACCATGCACAATGGGTGCGCACATTCAAGAAAGATCGAAACACAAAGGTTCGTGCATGAGAAGTCGAAGTTTGGGACTTAGCCAATTTTGCAAGAACATGGCTAAAATTAGAAAAGTAGAGATGAAGTGGTTTCCAAGAAAGGTTTATAAATAGAAACAAGTGGGATAACTTGGAATACACACAAAGGATCTAAAATTAGAAAAATCACATGCATGGAAGAGATGAATATAGTGCATGGATCAAGGCTAATAATAGGATTAGTGCATGTATTGTTTTTGTGTATTTAGAATAATATATTATTAGAACGAGATGTAAAATAAAGCATGTAAAATATTTTTACACACACATGCCTATTATTAGGCGATTACATGAAGTAGTGAAGGGAAAGTCCCCACCCTTATATATAGGTAGTAAATATCTATTATGAGAGAGATTTTTATGTGGAGATTCGGAGCGTGTGCTAGTGTATTAAGGTTTTGGAGATCATGGTTATATTTGAGTCTACATAAGATCACACATGTCTTATGTAGTGATGTATTGAACTATGATGTATTCAACTTCTATGTTATGTATTTGATTATGGTTTGCAATGGATAAATATATGTTGGTTGTTAAATTGATTATTTATGAGTATGGAACTATGGGAACTTAGATCTTTTTATGAATATGATAAACATGCATGCTAATATTTTGATAAGAAAAGGAGGGACCTAGAGGTTATACGCGCTTCAGGTGAGGTTTCATGATTTTATGGATGAAGTTATAGCATGCATAGATCTAGTTGGGAAAAAAATACACAACAATTATGCAGAGGCCTCTAATTCAAGCAACATCGAGTTGGATAGTGAGCCAATCTAACTGCTGATCCGGCCAAATTGGACAATGAGTTGACTCCAATGTGGGTTGAGTTAGGCCTGAGATATGTAAAGGTAATGAAACCCAAGATAACACATGTAAATGAGCATAGAATATGATGAAACATGCAATGTAATAAACTAAGGAACCTCACAAATTTCTGTAAAAATTCCCCAAAAGAGTTTTAGTTGCAAATTTTTTGTAAACCCCCAAAATTTTTGGTAACCCTCAACTTGTCAATAAGAAAACACAAAATATCAAAACCATAAAGAACCAATATGGAGTCAAATATATTTATACATGAATTTTTAGTTTCAAAAATGAAGTATTCACAAACTACAAACAATTCAAGAATGGCAAATGTATCACCAAAATCGCTCTAATACCATATTAGATTTTATGGATCTTTGATGAAAAAAATGCACAATAAATTGAAGAAATTGAAGTAACTTACAATAATATGTAATATGATCACGAACTCACAAGGAAAAAATGGCTCCAAATCAACTCAACACTCCATGAGATAGAATGATATAATTGATGTACATATAGGAGTTGAATATGTAACCTCCTCCTAGATCGTGGGGAATAACTCTCATTAATGGATGTTATAAGTAGAATTTAATCCACACAACTAATAGGATAACTCAACAGAACTTGTAAGCTAACTCATCATAATCTGCTACAACTAAGAAAACATATCCCATGAGTGTAGGAAATTCCCAAGTAAATAAATGAATACAAGGAAAATGAATATCCTATACTAACAAATAATGATGAAGCTAAGAGAGTTTGTCATGGAATATGATATGATGTTTAATAATTTAATAAACAATACTATTTTAAATTTTGATGAGCCAAGCAAAACATCCTGGTTTGTAGAAGTATTGCATAGTAAGATTTATTTTGTAATTGCTCAAACAAAATTCCAAATTAAGTTGAGGCCATTGATGCAATTATTCAAGTGGAATAGATTGAATATTATGGAGATATTTTTACATCTAGATAGAAGATAAAATCAATATTAGATGTAGTAATGTGTAGGCTAGAAGAATTACATGAAGGAAAGAAATCTATATTAAGCATATGGTGCAGAGTGCAGGAATAAAGGGAATCATTAAAAAAATTGCACTACAAAATGATAGTGCGAAAGGAGAATATTGTGAAGTATGTAGGATATGGAGACACTCAATCAAGTAAATTTCACTTTCTATAACATTATTCTAGGAAACATCATAATGTAGTATACACTTTTATGGATACTAGGTGTGAAGCTAAATTTTGTAGAGATTTGATGGATAAATGAAAGAATAGGTTACTATAAATGTATTCATAGTATAAACACAATTGGCCAAAAATAGAAAAAAACTATAATAGAAATTGAAATGGCCATCTCTCCTCAACTAATTACATTATGGGATCCTTTTTCACTACAATCAAACATGGAGTTAATATTGTAATCTCCAAAACCTATTTCGAGCTAGACTCTACAATATCTATAAAATAATATGGGTTGGGCACCTCCTTTTTGCAGAAATCATCTAGGTGGAACACAACTCTGCATCAAAAGCCCCTACGGAGGATATAAAACCAAAACCATGGAAGGACCCACAAAGTAATTATGGTGCACAACAAGGAGGATACTAGGGTAGTTATCAACAAAGGAGGATGAGACCCTGGTCAGAGAGAGAAGGGGTGATTTGTTATCTTTGTGAAGAACTAAATCACATTACATAGAAATATCCTTAAATCCCAAGTGAAAAAAATTTGTACATATTTTTACATGTACGTGTAAAAAATAAAAAATACTATTCCATGTTGGAGAAATGTAGAAAATAAAATCAATTGCGTAACATTAAAATGACCAATGTTGTGCCTAATAATACTTGTTGTATCTAATGTCACAAGAACTCAAAGGAAATAACAAGGCTTGGAACATGTGGAGATTCATAATGGCCCCAAATATAAAGATCATATAAGGATATGTACCTTGATCCAAGGAAGGAAACCCCATTTCTAGAAGAAGCCAAATGATTATTGCAATCAATTTAAAATAGAGATGACAATGGATAAAATGCTAGGGGAAGCGAGAAACACACATATAAAGCCATATGATGTGAATTTTGAAGAAGAAAATAGATTTTTCCACATCAAAATATCTCCTAAAAATAGTAATTGTTTTATGCAACAAGGATATTTCACAAAACATCTCTAATTTTCTCAAGACTCTATTAGAAAGTGGAACTAGTTTTGCACTAGCACAATCAAAGAAGCCAATCTGGTATGTGAAGACAAAAATCCATGGGATGTGGATATCAAATAACCATAATTCTAGGAGGATATGAAATAAGAGATGTGGTCTTTGATTTTGGAAATACGATTAACATGATACTAATCCACGGGAAGCCATGACAACTCCAACATTATCTTATAACCCTGTTCTATTGGTATCACAGATTATGAAAGAGTGAACCCAATTGGATCATTGGAGGATTTAGAAATTTAGGTAGGGGACTTAAACTTATAAGGATATTTTAAATTCATTGATATGAATACCAATGATACACACTATCCAATGTTGATTGGAAAAAATGGGCATATGATAGTAATATGATAATTAAGTGACAAAATAGATGAAAGAATACTTAGATGATTCTATAATTTTCATACCAATGAACAGAAAAAAGCGAAGCCATATATTTCTCCTAAATAACCCATATCTACCTCTACACATGTTAATGACAATATTTTAAAGGTGAAACATCCTTAAATAACCAAAGCTCCAAAATCCAAGAAGGATAAGGATACTAAGTTTTATATAAATTAGGAGATTCATATCACTTCATAATCTAGGAATCAATTTACAAAAGAAGAATTGTTATATAATATTAGGTATCCTACAAAACATGAGATAACACAATTATATGTATTTTCATAGAATGAACAATATTACACGAGAGACCAATGGATAAATTCATCTCCCGTGGTAGCTAGCATCTTAAATTGGTGGGAATTTGAATGCAGATTTGAATCATTAGATGCATATAGAACATGGGATCTAGCCTATGAGAATGGTGCAATGGAGGAAAAATAAGTTCCATAATTATTTGGCACCTCTAGTTTGGAGACATTCTTAGTTGAATTTCAGGAACATGTACCACAATAAGACATTAAGATAAGTGCACTAAATTATGCATTGAATGGAATAATAGCTACATGGTGGGCTATGCATAGAACAAATTATCTTCGCATGGAATAAATAAGTATGTATGGTACGTGAAATATTTACTATACCTTTTAGATTATTTAAATAATTGCCTAGGCACTTCATAAACCAATGTCCATACATTCATATTCAAGGTTGCATTGATTCCTTGAAAATAAAACAAATTGAGCATAAAAAGTTGATTCATATCTTCCTAAAAAACTTACTCAACTCTGCTAAAATCTTGGTATTTTTGTTAGGAGAGGATAGGAGAAACATGCACCTCGAGACATGTGTAGGAATTTGTTATTCAGACTTAAACATTCAAATATAACAACCCCATAGTATGTGTGGAATTATATAATTTTAAAGCATTCCTATGTTATAGGACTATTTACTTAAAGGAGGAGATGCATTCTAAAACCGAGAAGAAACCCAATAGCAAAATTGCGTAGAAAAAGGAATAATACTAAAATAGTTAAAAGGGAGATGTATCATAGATTGGAAGTATGCCATAGGGTAGGTGATAAAAATTAAGAAAAATAAGAGCAAGATGGTGATGAAGACATTGAATTAACAATAATGTTCAAACCTGAATGTATTGAACCTTTGTCAAAAAATAGAGAATTATGTAACACAAAAGAAGAAAATATGTAAAATTCAAACATAGAAGAAAAACAAGGCTCAAGAATGGTTGAATACACCAAGGATAAAGGAAGGGATAAAATGTATGACAACTAGTGTGACATAGGGTGGATGACATCAATCTATCGGGTAAAATAAAATTATCCACTATTGGAGATTACGTGAAAAAATGTATGTAATTTACAGCTACTTTAAGACTATGAATATGTGCTCCTATGTTGTCATGATAAATATATAACATACAAAATTGAAAATTTTGGCCATGAAAACTAAGCCTCCACTTGAAAATTTTCTCTCCTCATCTCTGTAATCCCTTCCTCTAGCCAACTTGTCTTTATTTTCATCCTCATTATAGCTCATAGGAATGTGCTAACAATATTTTTAAGAGTGTTTCATGTGTAGGGATGTATTCCTAAGGTTATTTAATAATTCATAGAAGAACAACTATCCTCGGAGGGCTAGAAAAAGGCCATTTTTGACCATTTTGAAAGTGTTAATCACCCTCTAAAATGTGATAGGAATATTAATCCATATAGGAATTATATAGTAGATTAATGAAGTTATTAAAGGTAGTTTAGGTAAATTATGTGGAGTAAATTGATGTCAAGAATCAAGCAAACAAGATAGGGTCATTTTGGACATAGGGAATGCTATTATTTACCTTTATTAATTAAACTAATTTTTAGATGGTGATTTTGTTAGGTTAATTATTATTTACCTTTATTAATTATGCATTGCATATTAATTAGTTTATTTATTTATTTGTTATATGGTTATATTTCATCATAACCATCTAATTTTCTTTATTCTACATATGGGTGTTGTTGTATTGTTTTAACAATACTATTGTTTGTTTGTATTTAATATTGGTTATGCTTCCCGTATGATATTTTGGAAGCTTATGTAATCAGGGATATTGTTGCACATGTGCAACTTATTTTCTTATGTGTATTTAGTTATACAATACCTATAAGTATTGCAGCTCATACCAATGTAATTTGGTTGATTTGATATTAATAAAGTTTATCAGGCTTCTACCCTTGTTGCTCAGTTTACATTTGGTACCAGAGTGAGAATCTAGACCTGTGAAGCAGAGAAGGTTGGAGAGAGGAAGCATACAATTTTGGAGGAGATTCTACACTCTAGGAGAGCATGTGTTGCCTCCAACAACTTCCTTATATTCTCTACATCTCCACAACCTCTTGCCATTCTCTAGGTGTTTGTAAGGAAAAAATAAATTGCCTTGGTTCCTCCTGCACCAAGAAAAATTTGCTCCTGGATGCTATTTTATAAAATAAAATAAAAATTCCCCATCAGGGGTTTTTACCTCTAATATTAGAGGATATTTTGGTAGTTTGATAAATTTGGAGAAGTCGGGTTACATTGTTTTTATCATTGAGAAAAACCGAGCTAAAGGACGAGTCTTTGTGCATTCGGTGAGTTACATTGTTTGCAAAGGCTTTAGACTGAGCTCGTGTTGTTCATTGACTAAATTGCTGCTTAGAGACTCAACTGAGCCCTCTTCTACGAGGCTGAGCTATATTTATTTGCTTGGGCATTTTTATTGTGGCTAAGCCACGTAACCTACCTGAGTCAAACCATTACAAATTCATGCTCCATACCGATTCGAGTAATGTATTGTCATTAGTGGATCGGCTATGTTGTAACATTGGCCGAGCCATCCTCATCCAGCCATACCTGCACACAAACAACAAAATAAGTCAATCCTACACAAGGAAAACAAAAGTGGCTAAAACAAATCATAGTGGAAACAATTAAAAACAGCCATTGAGGTTTTAATTCTCCACACATACCTGTAATCATTAAATCAAAAGCGGATCAATCAAACATATAAATCGGTGGAAATAAATAAAAAGATGTGAATACAAACTCAAGCAAAAACCACAAAATGGTGAAGAATACAATGCAAAAGCAAAACAAGTAGTGGAAAACAAAACACAAAGGATAAAGAAGTGTGAGATCCATTTTTTGACCAAGGAAGAACCCTAACCAACCTCCTTCAAAATCACGGTCCACTTGGGACTTCAGCCAAGTCATATTTTTCAAAGGTGAGTCATTTTCAATCTTCATTAAATATGATTTGCTTCATTTCATATAACAAGCGCACAAGAGGTGCCTAGCTAGTAATTGAAAACGACTTGGGAAAGGAGGTTTGGGGTTTGACCCCCACCCCAAAAACAAACTTTTGATTTTGAAATTTAGAGGAAAATTTGGAAAAGCTGTCACGCAGTTATAGGCATATTTAGTTGAAAACCTCTACTAAACTTTTTAGTTACTGACTAAACCTGCCCCTAAAATTTTAGCGAGAAAAACCCTAATATAGGGCAAAAAACAATCTCCTATTAGGCCTATTTTTTTATTCTGAGCAATATTTTCCAAAGGGGGATAGCTAAAAATTGCATTTTCAATCTGTTTTTTTGCAATTCTTTGCATTTTGGGTCATATTGGGCTCGGAGGCCACTAGGCCCGAAAAATTAAAAAATTTCCTGCCATTCAATCTTTTCCAAATTTTTGAATGTAATTTGTATAGTTCAGTATATTGTAATAATTTGCAGGTTGCCATAGTCAACCAAAAACTTTGTAACTTTTCAAAAACTGATAGAATATTGTAATAAAAAACAATTAAAATTGGTTCTAAAACACTCACGAGATCCTAGATCTCATTTGCAGCGTTTGGTATATACGGTGCCTCTGGGAAGCACTTATGGGTAAAGCCATCATGACTACTACTGCACTTAACACCTAATATAGATACAACAACATCATCTAGGCATCGACCCTTTAAATTGATGGGGAGTAATAAGGTCATAGTGCACACACTATGAGTCATCCCATCCATCTGTGAATGATTACACAACATAAATCCGTATTGAGAAATTATCCAAGTATATAGCGAAGTTACGCACGTGTATGAGGATATTTCTTTGAGCCGGTGTCAATAATCACACAGACCCCTTTTAGTATTGTCTTGGTACCACATATTGAATTCTTTCACGTACGTTAACGCCTCTTTCACATACCACCAAGTATATAGAAAGGGCGAGCTTCTTCCACGTACCACCGGGTATATCGAACGACGCGTATACAGAAAGGTTTGAGATATATCGACGGGTGGTATATAGATTGGGAGACCTTATACCTGGAGTGATAAGATCCAAACCTTGTCAGTGATTTCTACAAAATGGTCACCAATGCCCCCAAAAATTTTCTTCCAGATTCACAACTACTCAGAGGAAACAACTATGCTGCCTATAAGACAAAAATAAAGACACATCTTGAGTTTGAAGAGATCGGCCTATTGTGACTAGTACTCGACCAGATCAACTACGATACAACACAACAACGAAATTTTGATAAAGAAAATCGAAGGCAAAACTCATTATATTGTTTAGAGTTTTGATGATGTGGAACCCCACATTTGAGATGCCAAAACAGCCAAAGAAGTGTAAGATAAGTTGAGCACAATATATGAGGCCAAAAATAAGAATGTCATACTAAATTTGCAAAGTCAGTTACACATGAAAGTTCAAGTAGAATGAGAAAATTGAAGCTTTCTTAAGAAGAGTTACAGAGTTGAGGGATTCACTTCTGGCCTTGGGAGAAGTGGTCACAGATGATGATCTCATTCCCATTGTTCTAAGAGAACTCCCCTCTTCTTATAGCATTTTTGTAACAACACTAAACATGTCAAATACAATAGTTAGTTTTGACAAGTTGGTAAACCTACTACAACAAGAGGAAGCCATGCATAACAAGGATGATGAAGAGGAGTAGGAACTTTCTTCTCATCAAAAATGGAAAGGAAAAGGTAAAGGAAAACCTAATTCCTATCAAAATTCCAAACATTAGAATCAAGTATCAACATCAAGGGGATAAACAACAAAAGAAGCAATGTCCAATCTGTAAAATAGTACATGAATTGAAATATTGTTGGTATAATACATACAAAAAGATTCATCAAGTAATTCTGGACCTCAACACCAACAATCTCACAAGGGACATACAAACTATAATCAAGGGTAGAAAAATGGGAACTGGAAAAGAAGACCCCATCAACAAGGAAATATTGTTGAACAAGAAGAACATTTAGATAATGAAGACTTCTTGTACACTTCTTGATCAAGTGAACCCTCCACGTCATCTAGTGATGTCTGGTATGTTGATTCAGGAGCCACTCGACACATGACCAACCACAGAGACTAGTTTACCTCAATGAGGGACATGCCTTCAAAAAACCATGTTTCGTTGGGTGATGATTCTTCATATACAATTCAAGGGATTGGGAACATTTCTCTACCCCTTGGTTCACGCAATTGTAGACTATCAAATGTCTTATATGTCCCTAGGTTGAAAAGTAATTTTATTTTAGTCAGTCAACTCCTAGATCACAACTTAAAAATTGAATTTGATAATCATTCCAAAGTAAGAAAACGTGTTTGATTCAAGATAAAGCACGAGGCTTGAAAATAGTTACAAAATCCTCCAACATGGGACACATGTTCCAGCTTGATTTTTTCCACAGAGATGATCAAGCACTTGTGGAAAATAACTCTACCTCAGCATAGTTATGGCATCGAATACTTGGTCATGTTAGTTTCAAGTATCTCGAGACACTTCACCAAAGACAATATGGTACATGGGCTACAATCTCTTGAGAAGGATATGGAAAATTTTCCTAAGCGCTAAGTAGGAAAATAACACGAGCTTCATTCGAGAAGAGTACATATCGAGCTCATGGCAAGCTTGGTCTGGTTCATACCGATCTTTGTGTTCCAATGCAACCAAGTCATTTTGGATTTTAGTACTTGCATGTTATGTATTGATGATTATTCAAGAAAAATGTTGATTTTTGTCTCACAGAAAAGTGAAGCTTTTGAAACCTTCAAGAAGTTCAAAGTAGCAGTTGAGAACAAAATTGGTCATCACATCAGAACTCTCGCTTAGATCAAGGGGGAATTCACTAATAATGAGTACAAAGAATACCTACAAACTCACGGGATTCATCGACAAATACCTCCTCCACACACACCACAAGTAGAGAACGATGTTGTTGAGAGAAGAAAATGTATTATAATGAAAATGGTGTGATGCATGATTAAAGATTCGGACTTGCAAAGACAATATTTTATTTGTTGAACATAGTGCCCATAGTTGCTCTTGATGAAGTAACACCATAAGAAGCATGGTCAAAGAAGAAACCATCTATTGCACACCTTAGAGTATTTGGGTGCAAAGAAAGTATGCAAATACCCAAGAAAAATAGAAATAAATTAGACATGAAGTCACATAAATGCATCTTCATTGGGTACAGTGAAGAGACTCTCAGGTATATATTGATGGATCCAAAGACCAGAAAAGTCTACACCAGCAGAGATGTTGAGTTCTTTGAGAAGAAGGAAAGAGTCTCTTCCTCCAAACTCACCTAATGTAGATTCTTCACCAGTTGTAAAAACTGAATTTAATGTTCCCATTGATGATGAAAGTGATGATGGGGATGTTGGTGATGATTTGATAGAACCACGACCCACCCACGGGAACAGTTCAGCATATGCCCAAGTGGTGTACTAGCATGTTACAAGATGCAAGAATGGATGCTCCACAAAATACATCCACCCCTAGACCACAAACTCACAGTAAAGCAAGAGAAGAAGTTAACTTTTCTTTTATGAGTAGATTTATAAGGTCCGATAAGACCTCTACATTCTAGGAATCCCTATGACCAAAAGCGTGGAAAGATGCCATGGACTCGAATATCGATTAGTAATAAAAATAACACTTGGCGGCTTGTCGATCTTCCACCAAGGAAGAAACCCATTGGATGCAAATGTATATTCAAAATGAAGTACAAATAATATGGGACATTGGACAAGTATAAAGTGAGACAATTAGTAAAGGGGTATGCACAAAAAGAAGGCATTGACTATGAGGAGACATTTACTCCCATAGCTAAGATCAAGACAATCGGGATAATCTTTGCTCTAGCTGCTGCTAGTTTTTGGTTTGAAATTCCATTAGATGCATGTAAAAAGTTCCTTCCTGAATGGATATTTACAAGAAGAATTCTACATGACTCAACCTGAGGGATATGTAGTACCTGATCAAGAAGTAAAGGTATGTAGACTCAAGAAATCTCTGTATAACCTCAAACAGGAACCCCGAGTGTGGTACATCAAAATTTATGAGCATCTCATACAACATGGATTTGTTATAAATTCATACGATCCCAATCTTTACCTCAAAAAGCAAGGGGGGAGATTGTGATTTTCATTGTCTATGTCGACGATCTAGTCATGATCGCGGTTCGTTGAGGATGATTGATGCAATGAAGAAAGATCTTAATTGATTGTTCGACATGACATATCTTGGGCTAATGCACTATTGTCTTGTATTTGAAGTATGGTAGAAACAAAATCACATCTTTGTTTCTCAAATGAAATATGCCAAGACAACGCTCAAGAAATTCAGGATGATGGATTGTACACCAATTGTTAGACCTATGGAGAACAAATCCATCCCCGAGGTAAATGCCAATCTCTATCGGAAGTTGATTGGGAGTCTCATTTACCTAACCTACACTAGATCAAATATCAGCTTTATAGTAAGCTGTCTATCCAGGTTTATGCAAGAACCCAAATTTTTTCATTGGAAAGCAACAAGGTGCATCTTGAGATATCTCAAAGGATTAGTGGATCTTGGTCTAGAATATAAGAAGAACGACAACTTCTTCTTGTCAAGATATTCAAATTCAGATCATGCAGGCAATATTGATGACAGAAAATCCACTTTAGGATTTGTATTCTTTATGGGATTTGGACCAATATCATGGGGAATCAAGAAACAACACTTTGTTTCTCATTCTTCCACATACGTTGAGTATCGTTCTGTAGGATAATTTTTATGTGAAGTGATTTGGCTACATCACATACTAGAAGGACTTGGAATACCATAGAACAAACCAACCACCATGTATGTTGACAATGAAGGTATTCTCAAACTTGTTCACAATCCATTTTTCATGAAATAACAAAGCACATCGAGGTACAAGTTCATTTCATACATGAGCATGTGTTAAAGCACAACATACAACTTCAATTTTGTCCAACAGCTAAACAATAGGCAGATATCTTCACAAAGTCACTTGCACGTGACAAGTTCGAGTTGTTCAGAGAGTTCCTCTCCTCATCCCTTGAGACAATGCACAATTAAGGGGGAATGTTAGGTTAATTATTATTTACCTTTATTAATTATGCATTGCATATTAATTAGTTTATTTATTTATTGGTTATATGGTTATATTTCATCATAACCATCTAATTGTCTTTATTCTGCATATGGGTGTTGTTGTATTGTTTTAACAATACTATTGTTTGTTTGTATTTAATATTGGTTATGCTTCCGTATGATATTTTGGAAGCTTATGTAATCAGGGATATTGTTGCACCTATGTAACTTATTTTCTTGTGTGTATTCAGCTGTACAATACCTATAAGTATTGCAGCTCATACCAATGTAATTTGGTTGATTTGATATTAATAAAGTTTATCAGGCTTCCACCCCTATTTCTCGTTTTACAGATGTCCCATTAGATTTCATCAGCAAAAAAAAGGTTCATGGGGGCATGAAATTGCACACCCTATCCTTCCACTGAGCCCTTGTTCACATGAAAAAAACTTTTAAGCCCCCAAAACCATTTTCATCCCCTTGCATCTAAGTCACATTGAACAAGAAGCTTCCACTTGTCACCGTATGGTGCAAAGCACACACTTCTATGCCCACATTGTAACCTTTCACCTTTTCACCCTACTTTTTAGGGCCCAAAAACAATTAAACTTGTCTTTTAACCATTATTAAGCTACCAGCTTAAGTGATAAGATGAAAAATTCGAATGAATATGACTAACTTCTCTAAAAATGTAGTCATTTTAAAAAATTCAATTTGTTGTTGTTTTCCTCCAAACCTCCATTTTTACCATATATTTTTCTACATTTTTCTAGACATCCATACTCCAAAATTAAAACTTTCTCATAACTCGCAAACCATGCACCTAATTTCCATCAAACTTTACCAATGAAATTCTTCCAACAACACCTTCAATCTGATTGCAACAACATTTACATTAATGATATATATAGTTTACATCACCCATTTGAAATTTACATCCTTGGAAGTTATTGTTTTAGATCTATGGAGTTCTTATGAATAAAAATTCTCAAAAGCTGGAGTATAAGGTCTTCAAACAAAGCTGAATCTTTGGAGACCAATTTCATTCAAATATGACATCCAAAAGAACTCCATATAAAAATAGTAAGTTGTGCAAGGTATCATATGTATAAATTTGATAATTTTTCAAAATACTGATCTCTCAACATTTTTGTTGCTCCAAACAAGTCAAAACCTCGAAAAAGTGAAAATTGTGAAAACTTTCTAAAAATAGCTATCCTAAAAAGGGCATGCCAATTATAGTAAGTATTGAAATTAAACTCAAGTTAATCCCATAAGTTCACATTCTCGTCTATCTCATTTATTTTTTCCACCATGAAGGCTAACTAATCTGGTCTTGAACCTATTTCAACATTGATTACATAATTATCCCAATTTGGAAGATAGTGATGTCACCCATATGGACCTAGAAGACCTGAAGGAAAGAATGATGAATGATACATGATTAGTGGAGGAAAAGATATTATCAAGTGGTTTATTCAAGGAAGGAGGACACCAACTATATTTTGAGATCACCAAACTTATCCCGACAT
This sequence comes from Taxus wallichiana var. yunnanensis, assembly GCA_018340775.1. Lineage (NCBI taxonomy): Eukaryota > Viridiplantae > Streptophyta > Pinopsida > Cupressales > Taxaceae > Taxus > Taxus wallichiana. Next base: position 676,289,233 of record CM031237.1, on the reverse strand, counting down.
GTACGCCTCATTATGATCATAACACCAGAACAATTGTGAAAATGACAACTTGATCCTCGTAGTCCTCACTAAAAATGGAATTTATCGGTGCCTACAAACTGTGACTAGAAAAAGCATGGTCATCATAACCAATTAATTGACTTTGGTAGAGTGGGTGAGGAATGACTCCTATTTTTAAGGCCTAATAGTGGGTTCTTGGCTTAAAGAAGGAAGAAAACCCTCTATGATCCCAAAGAACGTGTCACAAAGAGAATATTGTGAGTCCTATTCAAATTCCATTGTCCTTTTGAGTAGATTAATGGGTGAGGATTTTACGAAACACCTTTAGGATTGGAAGGATCATTTTTTCCTAGTGGCAACATATAGAAACAATACGGTGGATTAGGTGTAGATCATGAGTAAAAACATCCATTGGCAACTGATGTAGTTTCCCACCACTAAAAAGTTGACCATGAATTATTACTGGTGTATAAAATTACCTTCACAAGACCCATTTTAGGATTTTCTACTACTCCCCATGTCCCTCAAAAATCACATGTATATAATAATTATCCAGATTAACTCATAAGGAGATTAATTCCCACTATACCAGTGTGAATGATGCATTCACCATGTTCATTATTAGGATCCTTAAGGTAAATTTGGAATGAAGGATCTCTTCCCAAGAAATTATGTTGATTGAAAATTACGAGAGCCAATCATCTAGTTCCCTACCTTCACCTACATCAGAATCATAGGCTATGATCTTACTCCTCGCAAGATACCCAGGTACCCAAGTGAAAAAATCATAATGTTTAAGTTATGTAGATAGTTGTCTTATATTAATGTCAAGTGTAAGAATGCCAAAATGAAATGTGTTTCATTTCCCATATCTTTTGGAATATATTCATGCAAGAATATCTCAGATGTGATAAACATTGACGTATCTTTGCTGACCTCAATTTCTACTCCTACACATATAAGTCTAAATTTGACACCGGGAGAAATCCATAGACGTTCACCTTTCTAGGTTTTCACTATACACCCAAAATTGAAGACTATCAGTCAATCACATGGATGATTTTGAGGTACAAAAAAGGAACTATATGTGGATGATGATAGACTAGATGAGGGATCTCAAATTTGATTGGTTTACTAAATGGATAAAATATGATGGGTTAGACTTATTTGATCCGAGTACCAAGCGGTGCAATCTTCACCCCTTCCTCTAGACATTTTCCTTCATGGAATATCATAGAATTAGGTGATATTAAGGAGAAGACTACGGTAGTAATCTAAAGAACAAGGTAATGGTTCAAAATGAAGAGAGATTCTTTCATTGAGTCTTTTGGTGTCTTGAATCTATCTAGATAGGTGTCTCAAACTTCCACTCTAAGGACATCTAAAATGCCACGTTTCCACTCACTTAGAATAATATTAAAAGAGAAATATTGTGGAAGAAGAGCACACTAAAGCTTCCCATCCTATAAGGCTTCATAAGAAGTATAAGATCATTCAAGATCCCATTGAGCCTCTTGATCCAAGTTAAATTGATCCTTCACGGTCTCATTTTATTCACCAAAATCTAATTATATCCTTCTTAGCGGCATAATAATCCCATCACAAGTAGAATGTGATCCTTTACCAAGCACCTAAAAGTGCCCCCATGCCGATATCATGTCTACTTCAACAAAAACTTTCCCATGGATTCATGAGCTACTTAGAAGTGATTCAAGGTTGGTTAACAAGCCGCAACACCTAGTTTTGAGACTATCTCAAAAATTCTAAAAACCAAACGAAGCAAGAAAGTACAATTAGTCTCATGTTTTTTTCTAGGGCCTCTAGATCCTAGTATGCAAAGGTATATCAAAACAAATTTATAAAACTAGTAGAAGATATGACTCAATATGATTATGAGTTAACACGAATCACATTGGGAAAAGCCACACATGAAGGAGATGAACACCTGTTCAAGGATTCTATGGCCCGCTTGTTTTGCTAGGAATGAGGAGTATAAACAAACTATGGAGAAATTGGAGGAGCATGTGAGAACTCTCACTACTTATGTGTAATCCTTCCTAGATCCTAATGTGGTACCCCTTCCTCCTATGGAATTCATCCCCCATCAGAAAATTTGATCCTCAGTTGATCAAGAGATCCCAAGGTTACACCATGTAAGGGAAAGCCAATGATAAGTGGGTTGAAAAGATTCTCGAGAAAGGAAAGGCATTACTACCAGAGGTTCTCTCCTTGTTCAAGTATGTTCTTGCCACTATTTCAAAAGTAAAGATGATAAGGGAAGATATTGAGAGGGATAAGACTCATTGGGATAGTGTGTTCCCACTTGTTTCGAAATGATTTAAATTGATTCCAACACTCTCATGAGTAGGAATGTGTTCACATCTACTACTGAAATGTGTGTCTCTAGTTTAGAACCACACAATGAATGTCATGTGTGACATGATAAGTAATGTTATCACAAAACCTGAATCTTATACAAAACATGCCTTTAATATTTTAGATGATGTCAATAACTATGTACAAAAGCTAAGATCACATCCACTCACTAAAAATTCTTCTTTGGAAGGACTCATTAGTTCCTTCCAAGAGGTAGGTGATCCTTTCTCCTTTGGTGAGGATACTTGAGTCTCCTTGTAGACATCAAAGGCTCAATCTCTAATACTGTGGGAGATCATAAGGTTTGGTTTAATCAATACAAGTATATCAATGATGTTCATAAGACATGGATCAAATTTGTGTGCTATGTTTGTATTCCAGAGGTAAAAATGAAGACACTTGTGGCATCTCCTTTTAGTATAAAATTCAAATACCAAGAGCTCATTCTAGGAGTTTGCTCTCAAAATTCAATGAGGGCTAGATCTTTCTTGGAAGAGGAATTGTATTCATCAAATTTATACATATCTTATTCTCTCCTCACTTCTTTCTTCTCTCTCCATATTATATTTCTTCGTTAGGAATGTACTTTTTCACTATTTTGTCTTATTCACTTAAGTGACCTTTAATTTGACATTGTAAGATTTCTTTTTCATTAATAATAAAAGACTCACATTTATTCCCTATGAATATGAAATTTATCAAGTGATGGGAAAGGTGAAAATTCATGTGAGGGGAGAAGAGAAAATTTTATAAGCTATAAATTGGAATGGCTTCTCCATTCCAAGGGGTTATAAATTGTTTATTTTTTTAAGTTTTTGGGCTTTTATCACTACTACTGCAAGAAATAAAGCTACATTTCTTTTATCTCCTCTTCTTTGTTCCTCCATTCTCTCTAATTTCTAACTTTGCAAGAATTTTAATCATGTACAACCAAGAAATAAATTTGTGTCTTTGATTGATTAATTTATAGAACTTCGTGTCTCTCATTTATTATTCTTGTTATTACTTACATTATTGTGTTCTTCTATTGAATGTGGACTTAATATGGTTATTGTTGGTGAGAATATTCTAGTTCTTACTCACAACATTAAACCTCTCTCCCTATTTCTCCTACTCCCCTTTACCTCTCTCCAAACTAATTCCTCCCTTGTACATTGTACAAGAAATTTTCCACAAGTTTAGTAAAGTATTCCTAAGTGATACCTAACCTAAAGGCCACCCATAGTTTTAGTTAGTTTACATTCAATAATGAGAGCCTCCCCATACCAAAGAAGGAGGGGCATAGCCCTGTGACGATTGGTGAAAACTAATAATTTGCATTATGATAAACCATTTCACCAACACCCCACCAAATTTAGTGAAATAAAAGGAGTGGATCCATCACTAAGAGAAATTTGTGTTTTGGCATCTCGAATGTGGGGTTGCACATCATCAAACACTCCAAACAAGATGATGAGTTTGGCCTTCTGATCGACTTATCAAACTGTCGTCGTTGTGTTGTATCAATGGCTGATCTAGTCAGAGTACCATTTACAACATACCAGATCTCTTCAAACTCAAGTTGTGTCTTTATTTTTGTCTTCCATGCAACATAGTTGCTTCCTCTGAGCAATTGTGAATCTAGAAGAAAAAATTTGGGGGCATTGGTGCCCATTTTGCAGAGATCACTGATAGGGTTTGGCTCTTATCACTCCAAGTATTAGGTCTCCCAATCTATATACCGTCAATCCGATATACCGAACCTTTCTATATACGCGCCTTCCGATATACCCATCGGTACGTGGAAGAAGCTCACCCTTTCTATATACCCTGACAGTACGTGAAAGAGGTGTTAACGTACGTGAAAGAATTCAATACGTGGTACCAAGACAGTATTGATGGGGTCTATGTGATTATTGACACCAGCTCAAAGAAATATCCTCATACGCGTGCGTAACTTCGCTATATACTCGGATAATTTCTCAGTCTGGATTTATGTCATGTAATCATTCACAGACGGATGGGATGGCTCATAGTGTGTGCACTGTGACCTTATTACTCCTCGTCGATGCTCAGATGATGTTGTTGCAGCTATATTAGGTGTTAAGTGCAGTAGTAGTCGTGATGGCTTTACCCGTAAGTGCTTCCCAGAGGCACCGTATATACCAAACACTGCGAATGAGATCTAGGATCTTGTGAGTGTTACAGAACCAATTTTATATTGTTTTTTATTACAAATTTGCCAGTTTCTAAGCAGTTACAAAGTTTGCAGTTGATTATGGAAACCTACAAATTAGTACAATATGTTGAAGCATGCAATTACATTCAAAAATCTAGAAAAATTGAATGGCAAGCAAAAAATTTGTTTTTCGGGGCCCTGGTGGCCTTCGGAGCCCAATACGGCTTGCTGAGAAAACAACTATAAAAAACTAGCTCAAAATGAAGTTTTTAGATAGCCCTCCTTTGGCAAAAAGTGCTCACGAATGCAAAAATATGCAGAGTGGAGAAAAAACAAATTTACCCTAAAATAGGGTTTTTCTCGCTAAATTTAGTTAGTTATAACTAAATTTGAATTTTCTACTAAAGTTAGCGGTTCCACTAAATTTTCTGCCAAATTTGGTAGTGGGTGAGGGAGGGGGATTTGACCCCTTGACCTCTCTTGATGGGAAGTGTCTTACAAAAGTTATGCTAGCCACTTGGAGATGACTAAGCTAAACAAGTATATGTAAAGAGAAAATTATAATTAAACACTTCCAAACTGTAAAACCATACCTCTTCATAAAACCACGGTTTTGGAAAGGTGGTTTTGAGAAAAAATTCCAGCAAAGAGAAAAAAATGACAAAGCGGATTTGTGAGTTTGTGTATGGTTCCTTAGATCATTTTTCTTCCTTCCTTTGAGCTTGTAATCTCTTCCTTGGTGAATTTTATCCTCCTCAACCTTAATTGCAATGAATAAAGGTGGTTTTGAGGAATTTGATGGCAGTTTTGAGGAATTTGATGGCGGTATTGTAAGGGATGGGGCTGGGAAGTTGCAGAGGCAACTCTGGCTCTCTTTTGCTTACACAAGCTTCTCCAATGCTCCTCAAACTCTGCTGCAATCCTCCAATATCCTTCAACCTGCTCTGAAACCAAATGTAATTTCACAAACAGGGACGGAAGCCTGTATATTTTATTAATGTGAAATTTATTAACCATTACAATGGAGTGTTGCAATATTTATACATATTGGACAACAATGTGTAGAAAAACAAATATGTTGCACAGGTAAAACCATACTCACAACTGCTTCCAATAATACATCCGGGAAGCATATAAATTGTTATAATAATTGTAACAATTATCCCTGTGAAACAAAAAGACAAATATGGTTTAAAACCATATAAAAACTTACAATTATACTATGGTTTATAATATAACCATATAATATGATTATTTAATTAATAAAATAAATTAAATAATAAATCATATAATGCATAATTAATTTATCCTAACATCCATCACTAAGAGAAATGTGCATAGAGCTAAAGGAATAAAGAAATCCTATCAAGAAGAGACCTTAGATATTTAATCCTAATATGAAGGTGAATTTCAAGGCTCAACTAAAACACATGGTGGAAGTAGGAATAATATGTCCCATAGAAGTATTAGGTTAGGTGTGCCCAAAAGTCACTCAACCAAATAAAATAAGAGAAATTATAATTTTTGTGACTATAGAGATCTTAATGATGCATATGTAAATGAACCATTTCCAACACAATTAAGAGATAAAATTATGGAAGCAATATCATAGCATGAAGTGTATTTATTTACATAAATATTTAGTTTCTATCACTAAATTCTAATTGTAGAATAAGATCAAGTAAAAACTACCTTCACAACAAAATGGGGTAGCTTTGCATATCGGGTTATGCATTTTGGATTAAAGAATACACACACATTATTTTCATGAGTTGTGATCATTGCGTTCAATATTTGATACATGATTTATTGGAATTTTATATGGATGATTAGGAAATTTTCTCCTTGTTCATAGATCACATCTCTAAGGCACGTTTTATGTTATAACACTATATAAAATTTTGCATTGCGGTGTATTTGAAGAAATGTTTTTCTTTTCCCCTTTTGGAGTTTTACTTGGACACATTATTTGAAAAGAAGGGATTCTAGTAGATCAATAAAAATGTAGTCATAATTGGTCTTAAACCACCTATAAATCCATCTAAAATCTGTGAATTTCTCACACACATGTTATTATAGAAAATTCATCAAGAGATATGCTAGCATTTTGTAACCAATGGAAAAAAATGGTTACGGAAAGGAAATTTATTTGAGTGGACCACAAAGTGTCAAAATGCATTAAAAAACTTAAAACAAAATATTTTCATTGTGTCAATATTAATTTTTCCATATCTGGAACAATTTTTTCCATGTACATGTATATTCTTCTTGAAAAAAATTGGAGAAATCCGTGCACAACCGAGAGGAGGAATTGATCACCCAATTTATTTTGCAAGTCAAATAATTTCAGCAACATATAAAAACTATACAACTAAAGAACAAAAGGCTTTAGCCATGGTATTAATGCTTCAAAAGTTTCATCAATACCTTTTTAAAACATTATTTGAATTTTTTTATAGACCACCGAAAATTGTGGTCTTTGGTAAATAATCCATTATTAGGAAGAATGATATCAAGATGGCTTATGTTATTTGAGGAATATAGGTTTAATTTAAATGTCAAATTGGGAAGAGAACATATAGGACCAGATCACCTAATTTGCGTTAATATAAGGGAAAAATTTGAGGATTTGGATGAAGACGTACGAGACACACACTTATTTTGGGTTATCACAATCCTAGAACAACTTGAGGAAATTGTGCAATTCCTTTAGCTTGGGATTTTACCATATCACTATATAGAGAAGGAGAAAAATACCTTGTCATGAAATCCTTTCCATATAAAATTATACATGTATTTTTGTATAAATTTGGAAAATATTAATTATTAGTTTAGGTTTCCTTATAACGTGAAAGAGAAGAAATATTGAAAGAAGAACATGCCAATATAGTAGGAGGATATTTTGCAGGTAAAATTATTGTGAAGAATATATTATAAAGAAGAATTTAGTGGCTAACTTTTTTTCAAGATGGACACCATATTACAAAAAAATGCAATATTTTTCAAAGATTTGGGAAACAAAATAAAAAGGATGAAACACCATCCAATCTAGTTTTATCCACACAATCCTTTGAAAAATGGGGAGAATTTATCAAGTTGAATCATGCATCATCTAGAAGGTCTAGTGATATTTATATCATCAAAAAAACTAATTATTTCACAAAATGGGTTAAAGTTGCAACCACACCAAATTACATAGTAAGAGACACAACCAAGTTTCTATATAAGAACATCATAACCAGGTATCCAGATGCCCACATAAGTTAGTCAATGATAGTGGAACACACTTTTTACACAACACAGTAAAAATCATTATATAATAGTTTATGATTACACATCATTGAAGCAAAAATATCACCCAAAAGAAAATGGACAAAAAAATGCTACTAATAAATCCTTAGAAACAAAGTGTTAACAAATATCTATAATGTTTAAAGAGACGATTGCGAGGATAGAATTCCGTAGTACTTTATGTATGTAAAACAAACTAAAAAAGGAGTAAAAGCCATACCCCATTTCAATTTGTCTATGAAATAGAAGTAATAATGTCACAGAATACATCATGTAAATTATATGCATTTTGATAATCACAAATTTATGAGATAAATAGTCTATAGAAAACAAAATTCTTGATTGATTTTTTTTTAAGAAAATAAAGTAAATTTGGAATGGAATCAAGAGGAACATTATAAAAATTCAAAAATGTTGGCATGATCATAACCTTCATAGTAAATCATTTCAAACAAAATAAATGGTGTTGGTCTATGAAAAAGGATTTAAAACACATCCAAGAAAATAACACATAAGGTGGAAAGGCCCATATATCATTCATGATATCAAAAAATATGTGTTGAAGGATCTATAGGAAGCATTTCATCTAGAATAATCAATGGATGTAGGTTAAAATACTATAATGTAAAAGCTCAAAATGATAAGAAAGTGATAATAATCTCCTTTAGAATAGGAGTTAGAGTAGGAGTTTTCAAAATTTATACAAGTGTGGTAGATAGAAGTTTGTGTATTTGATTAGTTTATGTTCTAGTGTGTGTAGAGTAGTTAAGATTCAAAAATCACCTTGCAAGTGATAAAAAATAAGAACACAAGAAAAAAATTGAGAAGAAATCCTAAAAATAAATATGTTTGGGAAACCCACATGGTAAAAAGAAATTAGATGATACAAAAAGAAAATTTAAAAAAATTGAAAGGATGGAAAGTCACTAGCTCATTGATCTATATTTCCCACACATGAAGATAACAAGATTTCATGGTAAGTGAACTAACAAGGAAAATCAACACAGCATCAAGAAAATATCCAATGTATAAAATTCATTAAAGTGGTAGATCATAAAATAAACAACTCAAAAATGGCCACTTTACATCTAGAAGGGATATAAATAGGAGACAAAATAAATAGAGTTAAAAAAATGTTCGTGATTTTAAATTAAGAAGATTTAACCATGAAGTTTGATATTTAATGTTTTAGTAGTTTGAAATCCATAGATTTATCTTGTGAAGGAAAGAACCAAGATAGTAATTTCAGATCCATTCACTTGGCCTATTGAACTTAAGGTCTAAGGCATGATGGAGGAAAAATGCATAACATTCCTTCCTATGAGTGACTCAAAGATGGAAGACATGGATTTTTACACAATATTGAGAAAAAAAAATGGAGTGACTCACCTACACCACAAGCTATTGATGAGAGAAGAGAAATCTTTGGAGTCTGGAGAGGCCCACAATCTAGATTGAAGCCATAGAAGGACAAATAGTTGAAAAAGATCCATTATGAGGAACATACTGACATGTTCTCCAAATTTTAGATCAATTTCATATTATTTGTTGGGTATTATAATCCATATGGGTGTTCCTTTCTTATATAAATCATGTACATAACCCTATACAAGCAAGTAAACCCTACCTCATTTTCTATCCTAGAAATTTTATGGCACTACATTGATACACTCACTTCAAACACTTATAAAAGGCACCCAATGCTCCTTAAATATCATAGTAGCATACCTACAATCATTAGGGAAGTAATATTTATAGTTCTAAAGCTTCTTACAGGCCAAGATCTCAATTTATCTCATCTATAAGGAATCAAACATCCATTCCTCAAGTATTTTAGTAAGACTCTACTCAACTCAAGCATTATAAAATAGGGTTGTCAAATATAGTTGCATCCATTCAGATATCAAATGCTACATGGATAATGACGTGTGGTGTGAGGCCTCTTCAAAGTATGCCAACATTAGTGGTGCATGAGGGTGACCAAATCTCAACTAATGTTTTTGTAGTATTTCCCATCCATGGTTAGGAATTGAGATCATGATCATAATATTTAGAGATCTTCACAACATGATCATAAATTAGGGTTTGATAGTGAATAATAGTTCCATGTAGGTGACCATCTCAAAAATTTGTAGATCCCATATCTAAGCATTCCCAAAGACCATACGAGAAGGATCAAGACCATATAATATGGTCATGTTAGAGTTGTATGGCTATGTACTAGGGTAGTTTCCAATTATGGTCTCCATAACAAAGCATCACCAAGACTAGGTCTTCCTATTTCAAAATTACATCATTCCAAAACTTTCTAGAATAATATGTAATTAGCTAAATGCACTCATTACTTATTTCCCAAATATTTTATTTTATTTAGCATATCGATTCTACAAGTATTGAAAAATTATTCTAATATTGGTACTTAATGTTTGAATTTAATTAATTAAAACTTTCACTTGTCGCATTAAACATTACATATTTTAGTGTACACATATCACTAAAATCAATTAGGTTTCACATAAATATAATTAAAGTGTAAATAGGTTAAATTTGATAAATTTATGGCGTAAAAGAAGCACCAATAGGAATAGACAAAGAAACAAGACACATCAAAAAATATCAAGTCATATGAAGTAGAAAAAGTGAATAAATATGAATATTCTAAGGAGTAAAAATGAGAAGAAATAAGAAGAGAAAAAGGATATATAGAGGAAATACATGCCACAAAATAAAGAGGAGAAAGATAAAAAAATGCAAAGGATGCACAACGCACTTTGTGGAAGTAAATAGAAAAGTATATGTAACAACTCAAATTTCCAATAAATAAGTGCCACCATAATCAATGGTGAAATCATGAAATGAGAAATTGAAATTAGAAGGGGAACAAACCAAAATAAATGTGCAAAATATTGGTGGAGATTTGTGTGCACGATTATGATTTACACAAGCTATTCAAGTGTCTAAAGGTATCTGCAACAATAATGGGAATATATATAATGTTTGGGACCTTAACCTTTGATATAAACCTTTAGATAAGTTTGGCTTCCTTCCTTAAAATATCTGGATTAACCACTACTCTAACCTAACTTTTAAAAATATACAAATTTGAGGGAGAAAGAGTGCTGAAATTTGAAAAGAATTTTGATGCAAGAGAGTACGAAGGGGTCACTCTCCCGAGATCAAAATAAAGGGGAAGAACATACTGATGAAAGGACAACTAAGAACTATGATCTATGTTGTATTCTAATAACCTTTAACCCTATCTATAAATTACACAATGGACTGAAACTATGCAAATATAATTCATACACATCACACAATAAAAGCATAGAAAGGTAAGATGTAACAACACAAGCCAAAGGATAGATAACAATCACAATGAGAAAGACATTATTTCTTTAGGAATACATAATCTATCACAATTATTAAGAAGGTAGTGAACACATTACACAGTTCAACACGAGGGTCTGCAAAGACTCATAACACTCGAGAAAGTGATTGAGAATATTTTCTTTGCATTCAAGAGAGGATAGTTTAAATTATGAAACTCATTACATTTATAGGAGGAGAAGAGAGGAGAAGGGTATTGAACCCCATTTTGTGATGATTAAGCCATGTTTATTTGTATACCATTTTGACGACATATCACACGATGAACAATATTAACTTCCTATATTTAATACTTTACTATGATTATGAAGGAATTATTGTGCATATGTTTGGTATTTTTATCTTGTTAATTATTCTTCAAAAATGGCTTAAATAGTTTTGTTTGTGAAACATTAACTGCACTTTTGAAAGAGTATGTGTTGAGTTATAACATGAAGTTCATGAATTAATTCATGCACCGGTGCAGAGACTTTGATTAACATGTTGGCACATGAATCACCTCCATGTTAATAGGGAACTCAAAGTACCACATCCAAATCGTCAAGGTCATCGACCCTAATTCTCTAAAGAAGGAAATTCACAAATACACGTAGATAATTCAAATGATTAGAATCACATCGGCAGCACCATATCTTGTACATGAGTGGTGGTATTGACTCGATAAACATTCCACCCATTTTTAAGGATGAATCGCCCGAACTAGGATTTTTATCATAAAAATTCTCTCAATCAGTTATGAGATGAAAAATATTCTAGCAGTGATTGACTCCTTCAAAGGATCCAATCACGGATTTCCTCTTCAGTTGTCACGAATGATTCCAATTTGAACACTTTTAGGACTGCCCCTTTCATTAATGTATCTCCTAAATAGGAAGTTTTCACTTTAGTTAGCATTTAGTTAAATAGACTTAGTCATTAGAATAACTAGTTCTCTCCTAACAGAACTAGAACATCTCTTGTATAAAAGAGATGATGTACTCATATTTAGTGGTTTGATTTTTAGTTGTTTTAGTTCACTGTAATAAAGCATTTTTGATTCAATAAAGATAGTAGATTTAGGGGAACTTTTTGTTATTTGATTTCAATCATTAAACCTGATTGAAGGGAAGGGGCAAGGGCCACTCCTACCCAATAAAAAGGGAGTTTACATTTATTTCCTTTCATTCTTTGTGAATGCATTTACTATTCCAACATTTATTTCATTACTTTAATGCACTTATGTTTTCATGATCAATACTTTTCCAATTCTGTATTTCATTTTATTTTTCCTTTTAAGAATTTTATTTTATAATCACTATCATTTCATTAATTTATTAGTTTCTATTACTAAATTACATAATTTCATGTTTTCCTACTATTCCCTTTGTTACAAACATGATTATGGACACCACCCTAGATTGTGAGGTATAATATTATTAAAGTACAAGCATCAACAACACTCGTCACTTTTTGGCACCGATTCTAGGGAATTCAAGGTGTTATCAAAGGTTAAGGTGCTAGCTAGAGATATTGTTTATTTGTTTGGTAAGTTTCCATTCAGAAATTTCATTTCCATAACTCTTTCTTTTAAAATATCTAGAAGACCTTGTAGTGACAACAAGAATCCTCTAAGTTGAGTATGTGGAACACACACAATTAATTTCAATACTAATAGTTAGGGAACCATTTTTAGTATGATAGGATTGTATGTTTATACCTAGAGACCATAGAGGTAGATTTGTTAGATTAAATCCTCAAAACCCCCACAAAACCAAGTCTATGGAACAACTTGCTGACCAAGGAAGAATGGATAATGAAGTACATAACCCCAATGGTGAAAACAATGGAAATCCCCTAATTGGAAGGAAGTTTACCTACCTTATTAAATTGGATCCTAATGAATATTTTCGTATGAAAAATATCTCCCCATCAATTCTACCAAATTTTTGGGGATTAGTTTTAGAGGACCCTAACCAATTCCTTTTAGAATTTATTTTTTATGCCAAGCATATGACTACACTTCTGATAACCAAAAGCTTTAACTATTTCCCTCTACTCTAAAAGATGTAGCTATGAGGTGGTTTATGGGTTTGAGCCCAAATTCCATTCATAACTAGGAAGAAATGGAACAAGACTTCCTGGATAAATATCAAGATTACTTTAGAGTGAGGGATAGGAAAGAAGATCTCTTTTGAATTTAACAGAATGAAAATGAAATCATAAAGATTACCTTGATCGGTTCTTATTCCTTCATAGAAGGTGTGGTGCGGCCGGAAATTAACCTACTTAAAACTTTATTTCTTAAAGGGTTGGATGAAGACACACAAGAAGCATTCAATTTAATGGGAAAGGGAGACGTGAAAAAGTTATATTTCACATAAATTATCGACCTCTGTAGGAATTATTCTCAAACTCGCCCCAATCTAAGAAGAAAAAAAGGAAAAATGGAGAATGGGGACCTATCCAAATTAAGGGAAGAAATTAAAAATTTGAAAATAGACCTCTGATTCAACTCAATACTGACTATGGATAGAGAGAAGGCTAGGAACACAAAGCCTTTGTTCATTTACTACCCAAGATGTAGACCTAAACATGGACTTAAGGATTTCCCTTTGGATAAGATAGAAATTTGTCTTCTCTATGAACTTAAGCATGTCATAAATCAATGTGGACTATTTCTCTTACTAAATAATTGCCTAAAACAAAGTAACGAAGAGGAATCGAGCTGAACTATATAGCTCGAGAGGCAAGGAAGACAATTTCGAGGCTAACCAAAATCAGCCCTATATCCCAAAATGACAATGGAATCCAAATCAATGGAATGCACCATGGCCATACCCACCACCTTAGATTTAACAAGACCCACAAGAATGGAGCCCACTGTGGAACACCGCACTAACTTATTATAAAAAACCTTGAGCTCCACATCCAAACATTCCACCATATCAACAATAGTACCAACAACAATGAAATGCACCTCAAGGATCTGGGTAGTAGTACTATAGTCAAAGAATACCTCAAGGCCAAAAAAAATTGTTAACTAGACCCACCAATGTTTCCCAATCTGATCAACCTACCTAGCCACAGATACCCACACAAATTATGGCAAATCCTTAAAATGTGAGGCAGGGAAACCTAACGTATATTGTGGAATCTGATAGGAATACCATAGTGAGTTTAGGGGATTGCAAGAATATTTTATTGCATTCAAGGAAGGTTTCATCAAAACCTTGCTCTCCTATGATAGAATAAATACTAGAAGAAATAGAAAAACCAAAAGAAGCACGACCTAATCCTGCAGGAGAAACTCCTTCACCAAACACAAACATTCCTTTTCCATCTAGGATTTTTGAGAAAACAAATATTGTAATTCATGATAAATCAAAGTCAGATTTAATCCAAGGATTGAGGAAGTTAAGTACTAGCATTAAACAAAACAATTAAATACCTCTGTTTTAAGGTTCCAAGTAGAAGAAAGAACCAACCTAAAACCATCCATGTTGATGGAAATATAGCTATTATTTTGGAAGGTAACATTCCCCCTCCTAAATATTGAGATCCTAGAAGTCCTCTAGTAATTATCTACATAGGAGAAGTTTGAATTCCTAACGTTATGATTTATCTAGGAGCTGTCATCAATGTAATGACAATGGATACTCTATCCACATTATCTCTACCTAATCCACAGTCTACATCTATAGTCTTGTAGATGGAAGACCATTCTATAAACAAACCCAAGGGAATAATACAATATGTCACTATTACCATCGAATCCTGGGACTATGTGGTAGACTTCATGATCATTAAAAAAATAATATGAAAATTGGGTACCCCATCATCCTAGGACACCCTTGGTTAGCTGCAGTTGCCACCCTTATTGATTGCAGGATAGAGAACATGGTGATCACTAATGGGCATAATTCAAAGAAAGTGTCATTATATTATGCTACGAAACCATTTGCCATAGACAACCAACAAGGATCTAAATATGATTTTGACAATTCTTATGATATCATCTCCTCTCTTTGTATGGTGGTAATCCAAGATCACTCAGAACAAATTCAATGCAATTACCACAACCTTGGTACCAGACATAGTTTGAGTCCTACGCTTGAGTCCTATGCAAAATTTAACTTGAGTCCTATGTTGAAGTCCTGCATTGATCCTTACTTTTTCCTACAATCCATCAAACTGAAATAAGAAGTGATTTCTTGGATGAGGATAATAATCCCATTATCTATTTGTTTACAAAAATTTATATCTTACCGAAATGGTTTTCCAAAACATAATTTTTGTTCACAAGGTGTTACCACACAAGTGTCCATTAAATGCACTCTTAAGATAATACCCTGTAGTGGATTCAATCCACCCACAAACTAAACAATTACCTGTTCTTCTAGGGAAAACATTGATAATTAATATTTGGTTGAATGAGTAGGAGGAAAACATTTTATTCAAACTCCTTTGCTCTCACCCCCAAGAGTTTTCTTGGGAGTACAATGACATGAAGGGTATTCACCCTAGTATTTTTACACATCACATCTATACCACTAATTCTAGACCAGTCAAACAACCTCAAAGAAGAATAAACCCTGCTCTAAGGGATATTGTGAAAATAGAGATTGAGAAGCTTTTAAATGTAGGATTCATTTATCCAATCTTAGATAGTCAATGGGTCTCCCCTTTAGTTATAGTTTCTAAAAATAAAAATAAAAAAGAGAGTTTGTGTGTGGAATATAGGGAATTGAACAAAGTAACTCATAGGGATTATTTTCCATTACCTTTTATTGATCAGGTCTTAGACAGTCTCTCTAGTAAAAGGTATTTTTTGTTCCTTGATGGGTTTAGTGGATACAATCAAATAACAGTGGCTCCTTAAGATCAAGATAAAACAACCTTCACCTGTCCTTGGGGGACATTTTATTACATGTATTTCTACCTTTCAAGTTATGTAATGCCCTTACCACTTTTCAAAGAGAAATGTTGGCAATTTTTTCTAATCTCACCCATGGTTGTGTAGAAATTTATATGGATTATTTCACGGTTTATGGAGAAACATTCCAAGAGGTGGTTAAAAATTTAGATAAATTCCTTGCTCGATGTCAAAAGCATTAATTATCTTTGAATCACGATAAATTCTTATTCATGATGGAACAAGGTATTATGTTAGGCCATCATGTCTCAATTGATGGAATTAAGGTTGACCCAGACAAAGTTAATATCATTGTGAAACTGCCATCACCAAAAATCAAACTGAAGTAAGAAGTTTTCTGGGTCATGTTAGTTACTATAGAAGATTCATTTCATATTTTAGTAAAATTTCTTCTCCATTATTTGGTCTTCTAACTAAGGATTCTGAATTTGCTGGATAGAAGCATGTCAACATGTTTTTGATTTAATCAAATACAAGTTGATCACCACACCAATATTGAGAGGTCCTAATTGGAAGTTTCCCTTCTATATCCAAACATATTCCTCAAATGAAGTAGTAGGTGTTGTCTTGGGACAACAAGAGGAAGGATAACCTATGCATGCCATTTATTACATTAGCAAAAATATTTACCCTACTGAAAGGAACTACACTACAACCGAGAAATAATTTATGGTAATATTTTATGCAATCAACAAGTTTAAACATTATATTATGGGGTATGAAGTGATTTTTCATCTCGACCACTCTACTATCAAATAGCCAATGAATAAATAGTTAGTGCATGGTAGGATTGTGAGATGGTTGTTTACTACATCGTAGGAGTTTAACATTAAAATCATCGACAAACCAGGTAAGTCAAATGTGGTAGCTGATTTTCTTTCCAAACTTACCACTTTATAAGAATAAGAGCATGTCGATGATGATTATCTAGATGAGAATTTATTTCCACTTTTTACTACCTTGCCTTGGTATACAAATATGGCTAACTACTTAGCTACAAGGAAGTTTACAAACTTTTTCACACTCAAGAAAAGAAAACAACTAATAAACAGAGTTTAATGTATACTTGGTTAAATGGAATTCTTCTCAAATGTGGGCTTGATCATGTCTTACACAGTGTGTGTTGTTGAATATGAAGTGTTTCACATACTTAGAGCATGTCATGATGAGCCATCAGGAGGGAATTATTTAGTTCAAAGGACCATTCACAAAGTCATTGGAGCTGGTTACTTTTGGCCTTCCTTGTTTAAAGATGTCAAAAAGTATGTGTGGAGGTGTGATCAATGCCAGAGGATGGGGAAACCAAAATTTACAAAGAGATGCCACTCTAGCCACAATTTGTTTTAGAACCATTTGAAAAGTGGGGGTTGAATTTCATTAGGCCCATGGATCCAACTTCCCAAGGAAAATAATAAATCCTTAGTTTTTACTTGAGTATGTTACTTAGTGGGCTGAAGTTCAAGCATAACTACATGCAAGGATGAGAAAGTTGCAGACTTTTTTATGATCATATCTTTCAAAGGTTTAGAGCACCAATATCCATTGTGTCGATCAAGGATCAAAATTCATGTCGGGGGTAATCATTTCTTTTGTAGAAACATATCAGTTGAAGCATAAGAATTCATCTCCTTATCATCCATAATCTAATGGTCAAGTGGAAGTTACTAACAGAGAGTTGGAGAACATACTAACTAAGACAAAGTGGACATGTCAAGGAAGAATTGCACTAAAAATTATCGAAGCA
The DNA here is from genome assembly GCA_018340775.1 of Taxus wallichiana var. yunnanensis. Lineage (NCBI taxonomy): Eukaryota > Viridiplantae > Streptophyta > Pinopsida > Cupressales > Taxaceae > Taxus > Taxus wallichiana. The sequence goes on along the minus strand of CM031237.1, from coordinate 676,271,365 downwards.
TTATGATCTTATAACACTACTTGGAAAACAACAACGAGATTTACTCCCTATGAATTATTCTATGGTAAGAATCCAATTCTACCTATAAAATTTGAGATTTAAACCTTGAGGACAACAGCTAAAGTGGGAATTGATTTGTGAAGCACAACAAGACAAAATCATTCAATTAAATGAATTGGATGAAATTAGACTTCAGGAATTACATCATATTGAGATCATTCAATAGCAAAGGTAGCTTTGGCATGATAAGCAGATAAAACCAAGAAAATTTCAGGTAGGAGACTAGGCTTTTCTTTTTGATTCAAAGTATAAGGACTTTAAAGGAAAATTGCATATGAGATGGATGGGTACATATCAAATTAGAGAATTATTTGAGAATGGGGCTATCTAATTGGTTCCAATAGATGAAGAAAGGAAGGTAATCTTTGGTTAATGGGCACAGATCGAGGTTATACCATAAACTAGCATCAAAATAAGAGTTTCAAGAAGATTTAGATATGAACTGTGTGGGAAAAGTTTATTTTCCCAACACAACTCAGACCTGGTCATCTAAATTCTAAGCAATAAGAGCGGGTGATTGAAAAATAGTGATGGCGGTCATCCTCCTCTAAAGCATTGGTTTTAAAAAGAAAAAAATAAGAGACAATAAATAAATGAAGAGGACTGAAAACCAACAATGGCGGTCCTCTACCCTAAATTTGATCCTCAATAAAGGATATATCACATACAAAGGGAGCATGACACAAGCGGTGAAATGGCAGAAAATATTTAACAAGTTTTTAATACTAAGGTATGTGTAATTAATTTAATTCTTAATGCCGTGAAGTTTAAATCATGTGTTGTTAATTATTGAACATTGTGCACCTTGATTACCACTCACTTCACATGCTTCTCAAATCCCAAGATAAAATCCATCATTCATTTCCCCATAATGTTCACACACATCAAAATAACTCCATTACCACCTCAAGATAATAGCATATCTTTCCCAATTCAGTTATATTGCATGCATGCTAAGTCCATTCCATTTCTGCTTTCCGAATTAGAGCTTCACACTCCCGCACTTCCACTGTAAACAATTTCCACTCCCAGTCCTGCACCTTCATCAATATTTTCTATCTATTTATAATTTCTAATAATGGGGCCAAGGTTGTGACATGAACCCACCAACTCTATTGAGCTCTTTGTTGATACTAAGACAATTGAAATTTTTGAAAGTGTGGGATGGTTGGATTTTCTATTGGCATATGAAGAATTCAGAATTTCAATGACTGAAGAATTTGTAAGTAACATGGAATAAGGGTACTCTACTATCAATAGTAAGAATTTTCCCTTTTCTCCAAATGTAATCAATTATCTATTTGGTTTACTTAATGATGGGTTAGTGAGTAAGTGATAAGACTATGTATCATGAAGTAATTAAAATATTTATAGTTGGGAAAAAAGAGAAACTATAGTTGTTCATAGATAATGAGGGAAAAGAAAAATGGGTTAAAAGAGTCACTATACCGAACCTTCGGCTAAAATGGAAAAATGGTTTATTAAGTATTTTACATGTGAAGGGAAATATGAAATTGTATTGGGTCATGTGTTAAGAATGTTAATCCATATTTGATATGGTCAAAACATACCTCAAGATAAGATTAATTTTCATAATTTCTATATGAATCCATGGTTTAATCCACTTAATATGCAAATTATTTTTTTTAAGAAGAGGCATGGAATGAATGAATGGTTAAATTTTCAAAAAGAATATACCTTGAATCCTATAATGGTTAGAGAAAAAGCTTCCTCGACTCTCTATGAGAGCCAAGAAATGTCTCCAAACTTAAAATCATACACCTACCCTCCATGAGACACCAGTTGATATTCCTCTTTCCCATGAGGAACATGAAGCAGCTAAGATAATGAAAACCCTAGTTTAAACCCCACCTATGTCTCCTATAAATCCATTTTCCTTATCTTCCCTGAAATAGAAGTGGAGATTGAACATTTTTTTCCTACAACCATAGGATCACCTGATTGAGATAAAGGTAAGGCACCTATGGAAGGGGGAGAAGCGAGTTCTCCCCCGATTTCGACACTATCATTTTTGAAGTCCTTTCCTTGTCCAAAGTTCATTTTGAGCTATAGATAGCTCAAGAGAGAATCAACCAATTGTAGTCCCTTCTAGAGGCCAAGGAAAATCACTTCTCCTAGAAAATATAGGTCAAAGATCAAGATATTTAAAAACTACACGGAAATCTAGCACAACATGAGGAAGCCACCCTTAAATTACAAAATATTGTGGAGGAACGAGAACAAGAGGTAACCTCCCTTCATGCTAAAATGGAGGAACTTAGCACATCACTCACACAACTGGAGGAAAGAAAAAGAGAGAAAGAGTAGGATTTTCTTTAGATTATTTTTTTAAAAGGTATGGTTAAGTGGATGGAAGAATGCTACAGATTAAGGGCAGTGGAAGAGGAGGATAAAAATTTGAAAGAATAAAATAAATTGTTGAAAGAAAATGTGTTGACAGTAAGTAGACTCTATGATCAAGTCCTTTCTTGCCGACCCCCTTCAAAATTTTATGCATTGTTTTTAAAAGAATAGTTCTTAAAATGGAAAATATCAAGGGCTCTTGTGTAATCATGGATATAGAATTTGATAATAATAGACAATTTTTAGTTGTGTATAATGCAGCAAATGATGTTGAGACAAATTTTTTGTGTGAATTTTGTGTTCACAAGTTTCTTCTCCCAAAAAAATTGAAATTCCAATCAATCTTTATGTGGGAGAAGTACAATTAAGGTCTTTTATTTCTACTCTCAGACATCAAGGGGAATGGAGAGATCGGTGGCGCAGTATTTGTTTAGTCAGAATCCACCATTGGCCTCTTGATGAGGCATGATTTACTAACCCCTTTAGTTTTTCAACAAATTTTGTTCACAAGTGTACTTTCTACATCTAGTCGATAGATACACAGATATTCTTCAAAATTGTGTTAAGAACTTTAGAGAATAGGTGATACCAACATTCAATGTTAATTTCCTTTCCTCCTAGGTATGATATCAGTTTCTTATAGATCCATACAAGAGGAAAGAGGTCATTTCACCAACGAACCTCTGGTGGTCATTGAAACGAGCAAAAGATATCTGTAAGATAATTTTGGACCTCAAAGAATAATGGATTGGAATGAGATATAGACCCCCACCTGGTCCTCGCACCTCCATGCCACGATGGAATTAAAAATATGACCAATTAAAGGATAGTCAAAGGACAACATAGGACTTGGAGGAATAATTTTGTTGATCATTTTGGATTTTCTGATACATCTTTGGATGAAACTTGGAAAACTTTTTCCAATGAATATAACTATTCTAGGATTGTAGAGAAATTAAATTCTAGGTAGCAAGAGGACCTACTAAACCTTTAGTCCAGGGGAGTGATGAACCCAATTTTTTGATGATTAAGCCATGTTTAGTTGTATACCATTTTGATGTCATATCACACGATGAACAATATTAAATTCCTATATTTAATACTTTACTATGATTATGAAGGAATTATTGTGCATATGCTTGGTATTTTTATCTTGTTAATTCTTCTTCAGAAATGGCTTAAATAGTTTTGTTTGTGAAACATTAACTGCACTTTTGAAAGAGTATGTGTTGAGTTATAACAAGAAGTGTAGGACTTATTCATGCACTGACACATGAGTCTAATTAATGTGTTGGCACAGGACTCACCTCCGTGTTAATAGGGAACTCAAAGTACCACATCCAAACCATCTAGGTCATCGACCCTGATTCTACAAAGTAGGAAATTCACACATACATGCAGATCATTCAAATGATTAGAATCATAGCTGACATCACCATATATTGTACATAAGTGGCATCATTGACTCAACAAACATTTCAACCAATTTTGAGGATGAAGTACCCCAAAATATGGTGTGTTATTATCAAAATTCTCTCAATCAGCTATGAGATAAAAATCTTCTAAAGCAATGATTGACTCCTTCAAAGGATCCAATCACATATTTCCTCTTCATTTGTCATGAATGATTCCTATTTAAACACTTTAATGGCTTCCCCTTTCATTAATGTATCTCCCGAATAGAAATTTATCACTTCAGTTATCATTTATTTAAATAGACTTAGTCATTTAGAATAACTAGTTCTCTCCTAATAGAACTAGAACATCTCTTGTATAAAAAGATGATTTACTCAGATCTATTGGTTTGATTTTTAAGTTTTTTTAGTTCACGTGAATAATGCATTCTTGATTCAATAAATATAGCAGATTGAGAGGAAATTTTTCTGTTTGAGTTCAAGCATTAAACCTTATTGAAGGGAAGGGGTAAGGGCCACTCCTACCCAATGAAAAGGGAGTTTACATTTATTTCCTTTCTATCTTTGTGAATGCATTTATTGTTCCAACATTTATTTCATTACTTTGATGCACTTATGTTTTCATAATCAGTACTTTTCCAATTTTTATTTCATTTTAGTTTTCCTTTTAAGAAATTTCTTTTGTAATCACGATTAGTTCAATAATTTCTTAGTTTTGTTACTAAATCACATAATTACATGGTGTTCCTATTGTTCCCTTTGTTACAAACAACCGTGGACACCACCCTAAGTTGACAAAATAATATTATTAAATTACAAGGATCAATGACATTCGTCAAAGGGATCAAGATTCCATAATGAGATGTTTAACCTACTTAACCCTTCTAAATTGGCCCTAGAGGTAATATTCTTATTTCATGATGATCCACACCCATGAGGGTGCATTGGTTTACAATAAAACCTCTAGATATTTTCTATGTGGATAAGATTGAATATATATCAATGGATGTCAATGAAATATGGGGGAAATAGATGATGAGTGAGCTGCCAAATTTCCATTGAGTACGTAATTGTCAGCGATGGTCATGAAATGTTGCTGGGAAAAAGAGAAAATAGGGATGGCCGTGAGAATCATTGAAAATTTCAGATATTCAAATTTCAAAATAGGTTAAATCTGACTCAAAATGAATATTCTAAAGGATTTCAACTCATAAAAATTCATATATGTTCATGAAATGAACCAAATATATAAATGAATTCAATTGTGAAATCATAACTATGCTCATGAGATTATGATGTCGTTTTGAAAAAGAAGGAAGAGAGTGATAAGAGAGGATTAGTTAAATGAAAACATATCAAAAGGATTAGAGAAGGAGGAAGAGAAAACTCAAGAAGATTTATAAAGTCAAGTTGTTCAAGAATTTTGCAAAGTGAGAAGTGCATAATAAAATAATAGATCACGGTATATAAGAGAAGAAGAAGGTAATGAAGAGTTATCTATACACCATCATCAGGTTTAAGAAGTAACTATAGTGGATGGATATTTCTATTGCTGACTTGGTGTTCGAAATTGGGGATTGGTGTCTCTAGTGAGTTGGTGCTCACAAATCTTGTTGAATTTGTGCTTAGTCTTATGGATTAGTGTATCCAATGATTTTGTGCTCACGGATCTTTCTAATTTGGTGTTATACATTTGGGATTAGTGTCTCTAGTAGGTTGGTGCTTATTTACACTTGTAAAATAATTATTTTTGTGGATGGATTTGGATAGTAGCTCCAAGTAGTCTTTTCTTTGTGGTTTTTCTCCCAAAATGGTTTCCACATAAATACTATGTTGTGTAATTGTTATATCTTGTGTAATTTATGTATGTTAAATTTTAAATTGTAAAAATTATATATATATATATATATATATATATATATATATATATATATATATATATATATATTGATCCACCCCCTCAATATAAGTTTGTTTTCTATAATTGGTATCAAAGTAGGTTTCTTCAGAATTTTGAATCACTATAAGGTAGATCTCAAAATCATACATGGAAAGTCAAGAAGGTTTCTCCTCAAACAAGGCTCCATTGTTTGATGGAACAAATTATGTCTTTTGGAGTATAAGGATGTGCACCTACCTAATGGCTCTAGGGTTTGATATATGGAAATCTGTTGTTAATGGTTATACAACTCCAACAACCCCTCTAATAGATCAAGCTAGAAAGAAGGCAAGTGAAAGAAATGCAAAAGCTATGAATTTTATATTAAATGGATTGTGTGAGGTAGAATTTGTCAAGTGATGCATTGTGGTTTAGAAAAGTAAACTTGGGATAAGATCATAAAAATATATGAAAAATATGATAAAGTAAAGAAATCCAAACTTCAAATACACATAAGTTAGTTTGAGAGTTTGAAAATGAAGGATGAAGAAAACATTATTTCTTACCTTCTCCACATGGATGATGTTGTCAATACTATTAGAGGTCTTGGTGAATAAATTAAGGATGAAACTATTGTGCAAAAAAATTATTAGATATCTTCCTCTAAGATTTTATGCCAAAGTTTCTATTATTGAAGAGTTGAAAGATTTAACTATCCTAACAATGGATGAACTGCATGGGATTCTCACAACATATGAGATGAGAACTGAAAGTGACAAATCATCTAAGCAAGAAGATTAATTATAATCATCAAAGAAATTGAAAGACAAGAAACATGAACCATATGATATCCATATTAATGAGTCTGATGAAGAAGAAGCTCATGTTTTTAGAAGGATGAAGAAAGTATTTGGAAAATATAAAGGTAAATTACCATTCAAATGTTTTTATCGTGGTGAAATAGGATATTATGCAAATAAATGTCCATATTAAAATAAGGTTCATTATGGAATACAAATCTTAAAGAAGAGTAACATGTATTATCAATCCAAGATGAATCATAAGCCATGTAGATCTGAAAGTAATAAGATTCACTAAAATCACAAGAAAACCCTCTATACTAAGGAGAAAATTAACTCATCCTAATAAAGTGACGAAACCACCTTTTTTTGTTGATAAATATGAATCTTTTTTCATGGAATTAGAGGTAAATGAAGGAAAAGAAGAGTTGGATTTAGAATATGATGAAGATACTGAATTTTAATTTGAAGTGGATCTTAAAGGTGAACCTATTTCTTTCCTAGAAGAACTCAAGAGCCTCAGAAATAAAAATCAGAAACTAAAACATAAATTTTAGAAGCTAGAAAGTGAGTATGATGCTTTAAATTCAAATATGATACATGATCTTTAAAATTCCAATAAAATCATCATTGATATAAATATTCAACTATAAGAGATGAAGAATATGGATGAAGATGTGAGTACACAACTAAAACAAAAAGAAGGAAATTTGAGAAACTTAAATATGAAGTTGTTTCCTTAAGAAATGAACTTGAGAAATAAATTACCAAGCTGAACAGTTGTCTCAAGTTTGGAAAGAGCTCGAAGTTTTAGAAAACATCATCAATAATCAGATATCACCATTTATCAAATAAGGTATTGGATATAATGAGAATTCTATAAAAGATGATCCCAAATAATCTCCAAAAGTGACAAGTCCAGAGAAATCAAAAAGCTATGCATATGAGCTTAAAATTTCTACCGATTGATGAGAGCAGTAAGAAGGAATAAGTACATATTCCTCAATCCAAAATAAATTCAAATGAAAGCAATAGAAGAGAATAAATTCATGTTACTCCTTCAAATGGAAACAAGGATTCAACAAGAATATCTTTCCTCCAAGGTGGCATTACAAAATCAGGTTTCAAAATTATTTTTATGGTTATTGTTATTCATGTAATCAGTTTGGTCACAAGGCAAGTAGATTGTAGATCTTATGCAAGAATTTTTGACAGAAATATAAATGCAAATGTGAATTCATGTGTCTTCCACAAATAGGAACTATAACTCATTTGCTCCATTGATGAATTTTGATATTGAATGTTATAAGTGCCACAACTTTGGGCATAAATATTGCTTTTTTAGAAGTGTATTTTTTTCTAATAGGAATTTTAAGAATGAGGTAACCAACGATAATCATAAGGTTGAGTCGAAAAGGTCTAGAAAGAGAAGCGGAGAGAAAAAAACAAGCAAAGAAAAGTCTCGTGATTATTAAGATAACATTTAATGTTAGAATAATAATGGACTGAGAGAGGGGGATGAATCATTACTTATAATTTAATTTCAATTTCAGATCACTCACATAAACCATTGATCAATTATCCATCCATTAATGTGTGCACAACAACATATAACATTCATATAATTAATCATGAGCAAGAGAAACAACACCAAAACACAAGATGTAAGTGGGAAACCTTGAAGGGGAAGAAAACTCACAGAAAAAAATTCTAATATTACACACAAAAATACTCAAGTGAATATTACACATCACAAGATATTTATTTAGTGAGGCATCAACCCCATAAGGAGCACTAACCCCTAAACCCTTTTTAATATTACACAAAAAAGAGACTTACATGAATATGAACCATCACACAATATTTTTATGAATAATTACCACTAAAAATATTCTGATACCACATTTGATAGTGATCCAAATATTCAGCTCCAAACTCTTACAACCCCTTTCTCAAACCCTAAGTCTTCAACTTACACAAACTAGCTCTTTCTTTACTTCTCGAGTCTTAAAATCATGCACACATGCCTTGTGATCTTCTTAAACCAGTCACACACTTTATCTAATCTCAATTCATGCTTCAAAACCTACAAAAATCTCTCGCCTAGGTCACAACACACACACACACTCGGCCTAGCTCAAAAAGCACCCAAAACAATGCTTTTATAAGCTTCTTCTCATTTAAAATTCAACTTAAAAAATCCCTCATTTTTTATGACCAATACATCATAAAAACATCCCATATATTTTTCAAAACAACTAAAAGTTACCGTTATGGGTCAACCTAGAAAAAACCCTTCTTCTATGCACCAAAAAGACATAAATCCCGTGGGCACAAAGAGAAAATTACCCTAACATCAAAACCATACATTTTAATGACCCATAAATCACCACACATGTTTAAATTAACATTTGAACATCATACATCATCACAATTTACATCAAACAATCAAAATATTTCATTTAATGGGACCAATGTTCTTTGTGCTTCTCAAAAAAGTTGTTTCCAACACGCTTCATAACCACGAAACTAATTGTGTGCCTCTATATAAAACCAAATCACCTAAAATATGGAATGTTACCACTTTATGTAAATTTCAAGACCTTTAGAAAAATTATAAGCAAATTATATTTCTTCAAACAATAATTGGTTCAAACCACAACCACTTTTTTCTTCACGGATCAACTTCCTTAAAAGTTATTTTCACATATCATTTATTTAACACCTTTACAGGAACAATCAAGACTTATAAATGGATTAATTTGATTAAAATTTTATCCATATTCACTCTCCATGTGATATAAAGCATGACATAATCCATCTCATGCTCTAATAAACTCAAAACATCCAACAAATCTTGTCTTGTCTCCGCACTAGCAAAAATCTTCTCGTCTAAAATATGACCGGAAATCATATAAAATCTCATCATCATGAAATAAAATTTATATCACTGAAAATATATTTTAATCCTCTTTCCAAAAAAATTTAATCACCTCCTAAATCCACTTGTAGCTCATGTTATGCTCACTTCATTGAAAAATTATTTTTATTGCCTCAAAACTACCCTTTGACCAATCAACCTAAATGAAGCTCATTTTACCATGTAACTACATCAAAATGTCCTAAAACATATTTTTAAATCAATAAAAAATCACATAAATCATACAACATCAATTTAGTTTGTAACTCCTTTGGACAACCTTTTCCCAAAACAAACTTCTTCATAAACTAGCCTATTTGAGTGGGGTCCACTCATCACCATGACCTCTACCATACCTTTCTATAAATATTAAGGAGTCCTATACATTTTCCAATCATCATACATTCACTAGGAAGAAATTTTGGCCACTTATGAATCAAATCTATCAAACCACTTCCAAGTTAGGGTTTCAAACTCATAAGAAGTTGCTTTACCTTCTTAACATTAATTCATAAATATGTGACAATGAAATTCCCTCATTATTTTTTTGAAACCGTATATACTCATTATATAAACATTCTTGAAATCCACAAGGTTCCATGCAAAGCACACAATCCTAGTTGAGCATTAGAAGTTCCGATTCAAGTTGGAAATGGCCTTGTTCTTATCCATATCTCACAAAAATTGACATAACTTTCATAATTCACATCCTAACATCCTAAAAATACAAAGTTCCATGACGCACCATACTAACATCTCAAATAATCATAAATTCATAACCATCTCTCAAACTCTCCAGACACTAAGACTTACATAGCTACCCCTTAGGTTTTTTGCCTTTGTATAATCTAGGGATAAGCTGAAAGAATAATATAACTCATCATAAAAAAACTTGAAGTAGTCCAAAAATACCTCGGTTCACCATGGTACATCTACCTACATGCATCCATGATTGCATATAGTTTCGTACCTCAATCTCATACCTCCAAAGCATATATACCTCTTCCAAATGAGCACCGAATCATGGTCAATCACCTGTAGCTACACCTGCAACTGATGTGAGTTCCCAAACACTCTCTAAACCTACTATATAATATGCCAACATTCTTCTAAAGCAACCAATAATATAATACCACCATGCAACATCACTAGGCACTGAATGGGCTTTAAGAGAAAGCAATCCTCATTGAATCTCCTTGTATCATCAAGTATACATCTAAAGCATCATGTCAAAATCATCCATAGCATAATATGACCCTAATCAATCATCTAATTTTTCATTAATTTTTTTTTTCATTAATGACAACACCTATAGGATAATATGCCAACAATGTCTGTTGGTCCGAAAATCTGCCGCTTGGGCAAATCTATGGAGAGACAGGCCAAGAGTGTGTGTGGCATAGCCCCTCTTTGAGTCAGCAAAGTGAAACTGGTTTATTGCTATTCTACTAGTAGGAATCTATGCAAGTCTCACAATATTCTACCTTCGGGGGTTTGGGATCTTATCCCAGTTGGGGTGTTTCCAACTATGAAAAGAAAGGAAAGAAGGGAAAGATGAAGATAGGATAGATCCGAAGGGAGAAAAGAAATGAATTCCAAAGCAGAAAGGTCAGAAGGTCTATGTTTTGGGGTTGGTAATAAATGGAGCCAAACCTACTTGCATAAACGAACAAAGCAATACTGATGAACAAATGACAAAAAGTAGAGGTAGATTCAATAGAATAAACATACAGATCTAACATAAGAAAGTTTTGATGCATAACACAGGTATTCAACACAAAGTCTCAATATTGTATTAATATTTTCTTCTGTTACAAAAGTACAAAGCCTTTTCTCCTCACTTCTATTTTTTATCTAAAAAGTGTCCACCCTTGAATACAACAAGTATTCAAGTATTTATAGGAGGAGAAGAGAGAAGGCAAAAAGGAACCAACAACTAATTACAAAATATCTAAAAGTCAACTATTGACTTTTGGGGCAACTTGGTGGATGACAACATCCCATGGTGCAACATGGATGATGTCATCATTTGCGCCAACATACTTTTAGATATTTACAAAATGAAAGATAAGAGGAAGAAGGGTATTCGTCTTCATCTCGTAGGCTAGAAGGGAGTATCATGCTTCTGCTCAGGAGAGACAATGAGGAACTGAGCCCGATACTCCATGAATTTCTTGACCGTCAATCGAAGTTGATCTTAGGCTAGACCCTTGGTATGATCGCCGATAACCTCGTAAGTCTCCCGTTCATCTTTGAGTTTTTCAGGGAGCTTGAAATATTCATTATCTACCTCCATCAGGTACCCCACAAAATCGCGGCAGGCCAGAAGGTTATTGATGGATTTAGTGTCAAAAGTAACTTCTGGCCCTAATCCTTACAAGACGATCTCTTTGAAGATCCGGATGGTTTCATCTGCCTTCCTCAAGGTGAATGAAGGAGTGAGAAATCCCAGAGACATCCTCAGGACAATTTTCTCCATTCGATGCATTGCATCTAGGGCTTCCTCCTTGACCTTGTCTATCTTTTCCAGGAAAAATTCCATCTGATCAACCTGGTAGACCAAAGCAGCAAGGATTTTGCTGGGGGCTCTAGGGTGATCAAAGACATCAAATTTAACTAAATCTTCGACTAAACATTCAAGCATCTTCTGGAACGTCTCATGTTGTAACCTAGCATGGTCCAACTCTTTGGAGATAGGTCCTACAATCACTTGGAGTTCCTTGTTCACCCGATTGATGTTCTGATATAGCTCGGTGAACTTGACGATTACTTCCTCACTATCTTTGAGGATCTGGGCTCTCCAGGTACATACTACCATGCCTTGTTCGCCAATCTTGGCGTATTATTTTATCTTATCCTGACTAAGGGCTTCAGGAGTTTCGTAGCAGTTGTAGGAGGTGCAATGCCCATTTTCTGTAGGGCGTGGAGAAAATGCTTATTCTTCTCTTTTAGTAGCCTCATCTCTTCCTTTGCTTCTTGAAGCTTCTTGCAAAGGGAATCCACCGCAGATAGGGCCTCTCCTTGAAGACTCTCGGATGACGTTCCCATTGTGACCTGCGTCACTGTATAATCTGTAGGGGACATATCTATTTTATCTTTTGTAGGGTCGGGATACGCAATCTCCATTACTCTTTCTCCTGATGCACTCTGAGAGAAGCGGGTTATAGGATTTTTCTTCTTAGCCCCCTTTATTGGGATGACGAAGAATTCCATAGGTGTTATGGGGACTTTCCTCTTATGCTGACTCAGGTGCTAGGAGATCCATGCTAGACTTAAGGGAGAAGAAGGAAAGGAAGAAGAAGGGGAAACTACAATGTACTCTGGGAAATGAGTTGAGGCGCCTAGTGGTGGAATTGCTAAGGAAGACGAACCTCCAACACTCATAGGGGTAGGAGCTACTAGAGGAGAGGAAAGCGTAGGGGCGTAAGACACAACCAAAGGAACGGTTGCTTGGGTGACGAGAGGAGGAGAAGGAGGAGCGGGGGAAGGGATGGTGGGAACCTCCATGGTTATAGTAGTGGCAACATCCTGAGTGGATGTGCCCATTGGAACACTCTCTGCCGCTTCTTTCTCTAGGGATACTAGAGTTACAACTTGTTCTGTGTGGTGGAAGGAGGGCTCTCAGGAGTTTCTTCTTGAGTGGAGCTTGATTCTCCCTCTTTATCTTTTCCTTTTCCCTTTGGCAGATGCTTTGACCTGGCAGTGTGTTGCCCAAAGGGGACGTGGTGAAATATACTCCAAGGTAGATAAGGCCGTTCATTCTGCACCAATGCTCTGTTCACCGTAGTGTGTCCTTAACCCTTACCTCAATGGTCTGAGGTGCCTTTGTCCTATCAATTTTGGAAAATGGCTAGTTGTCCCCATCCGTGTCTAGATATACCTGATCAACTTCTTGATCGGTTGTTTGGAAACCTTTTGGAACAATGGCCATGCCATATTGAATAATTTCTGCTAGGGCCAGGCGGGAGTGATCCTTTCTCCTGAGTTTGACCTCATGATACAGGTCGATGTAGATGTCCTCAATCTGTGGAACATGGATCGGATCGAGTTTTCCTTTGGGAGGAAATTTCTTGGATGAAAGGTGGGCCTTGCCAGGAAATTGTTCTTTAGGTTAAGCAGCTCTAGTTCCGCGAACATTTCCTGGGATTTGGTGTGAGAAGTGCAGGTATACCTACCCACTGTAAGGGGGAAAGGAGTTCCACCCTTCTTCCTTTTCAGGCACTTCTCGTGATATGTTATGAGCTGCCTAGACAGCTCCAACAGGATCAATTTAGGGCCTGCATACCTTGGTTATGTAGTGGGCTCCCCCAAGAAGTTAGCTGCCCTGAGACAGGTGAAAGTGGGGAATTGTGTAAACAACACCCCCACTTCTCGGTTTCCATGACTATGCTCTTGGTCGTTCAACCGTGAGTCATATTGGGCCTCAATAGGCAGATGATGCCGTAGAAAAAGGCATCGTTGATCTTGGTGAACTGTGGGATATTGTTCTCGGCCTTCTACTCGGATAGTATTCATATATTTTTACGACACCATACCCGCATCGGCTCGGCTGGATAGTCCTCTCTCGAGGTCGGTGTAGAGTAAGTAGGAGTTCATGTAGAACCTCCCTGTCATGGTGAGTTATTAGAGTTACTTAGAGATGGTGCTGCTTATGATCTCGCCCATTTAAAACGTTGATCAAGTAATGGTTTCCAAATACCTGAGCATCCATTTGTGGAAGTAATGGGCATCAGAAAGCCTAAATACTCTACTTAGGAAGGTGATGGTAACACTCAATTCCTCAAAGAAGTCACTGCGGTGAATAACTTGTGGCCACCTGGTTATCACCTTCTTATTCTTTAAGTACACTTTGTTCATTAACTGCATGCACTTTTCTTCGTTTTCCTCCCATGCCTTAATGCAGTCCTCTTGACTTATAGCCACAAAATGCCGGTGGTGGGGAATACCTAGCATAATCTCAAAGTGTCGGGTAGTGAGGTTGATTATGACCTCCCCCTTTTCATTCTCGACACACCTTGTGTCTTTGTTTTAACATCGGGCCACCACCATCATAAATTCATTATTCACCGGTGACGGGATTCCCTGCGGCAAAATGCAAACCACTACCTACTAGTTTCTCCATCCAAGGATTTGCTGTGAATCTCCTAGTTACGGCCCAAAAATACTCCATGTAGGTGTGGCCAAGCTCGGAGTAATCTCGACGTCTAGGTCACATTCTGCCGGGACTCGAGGCATTCCGAGCCTTTTATATTTGTATTTCATCTCTTTTCTCGTGAGTTTCACCTTACCCATTGACTAGCTTGGCCTTTTTCTTGATGTAGACATATGTGAATCGAGTTTAGTTGCTGATCTGCAAGAAGGAGTGAATTCCAACACGAAGAGCCATGTTAGTAGTCGGATCTTCCATCCAAGTTTTACTGAGAATGAGGAGTTAGCAATTTAAAAGCCTCGGGTGCAAGGCGCAGGAAATTTGCAGTGCGGGAGGTAAACAAAGTATGGCACACTGAAGTGAAGTGTTGCACGGAAGAAATAAGTGCCAAATGGCGTAGGGCACAAGAAATTTACATATAACATTGTTGTTGTTGTAGACAGATGTGTGCCTATGCCATTATATGAGGTTTTATACTAGGCGCAAATAAGTTTGGTGTTGCATGAGGAGAGCGGGATGCGCAAAGCGCACTGAGATATGGGACATGTTACAGGGGAATTTTGGTGCGCAAAGGGCGCAGCATTAAAGGTGTATCACTAACTTTATGTGCGTCGAGGGCCTTGGTGCGCAGTGCACAGGAAAGGATTGCATGGCACTTTGGTTGTTGTAAGCAGGATTGCTCTGTGCGGGGTTAGGATTTACTTGGTTTTGTATGGCGCAGGAAAGATGCATGCTGCAATTAGGGACAGTGCGCCTTCTTGGCATGACTGTGTTTTATGTAACAGGAATGGCGTTTGCACCAAAGGAAAACTGTGGGTAGAAATGATAACTTTTTAGGTTTTCTCTCTTCCATGAGTTTGTGATTTTCGAGTTTTATCGACATGGCTAGACAATGAGGGGAACATAGCAAAGAGATCTGGGTTCATTTTTGAGACAGAGCCCTCCAAGCCAGCAGATCTGGAAGGAGGGGAAGACTGGTTTTGGTGGAAGCCACTTAGGTTTATCTTTTTATCTAACAACAAGCAAAACCACAGCAAAGCAACAAGCAAAACTCACAAGAAAAGAAAGAACCACTTACCGAGAGATATATAGGTGAGAGGAATGAAGTGGGGTCCATGAACGCGACACGAGGATGACAAGAGCGCTGACAGGTGCAGAGAAATAAAGTTTTCACGTGTTTTTCAATCGTGAAAATGACAGGGTGGATGCGCCTATATATAGCCAAAAGTGTAATAAATGCGCCACCAACCTTTTTAAAGGGTGCAAATAAAAATATGTCAACATGAAAAACTTTGCGCCCTTTGGCATGGATCCACGTCTGTCAGCAAGGAAAAATATACGCCTTTAGCACAAATTTAGGATTTGCATCAACATAGGATTTTGAGCACCTTGGCGCAGCGATTAAGGGCACAACATTTTTACTGTTGACAGGATGGCGCATGCGCCTCGGTGCAGGAAAGAAAGGTGCATCATGGGGAGGTGCAACAATTGTTGTGTTAACATTCCAAAGGGTGCACCAAAGGAATACAAGGGGGCACAAATAACTTCCGTGTTGCATGAACAAAATGTGCGCCCAGCCAAAAAGGGACCAAAATGACTAAGTTCGAAAAACTAGATTTTCCCAAAAGGGATTTTATGCCATTCTGAACGCTGAGGGACCTTGACGAAGGACCCCAAATAAAATTTGGGATGGTTACCTGCAAAATTTCCCTAGTCAATTTTACAGGATAACAGTTGGCTCTTTCTAGGGACTATCTTTAAGCGAAACTTAAGGGTAGAGAATCTGTTAGGAAATAAGGGATAAAATATGCGGAATAATCCCTCACAAAATCGCAACAGTAGAAACTAATATGCAGAAATTATTACAGATCTCAAATAAAATTGCAGAATAAAATAACACAACACAAAGAGATAGTATTTAACATGGTTCACCCAATTTGGGCTACGTCCACCAAGAATCACTTGCTCAGATTTTATTACAAGCCACCGCTCTCTCAATACAATACCCAGATCCATTTGGAGCTATGCTCAACAAACTCTACAGAATTCACAGCCGAATTCAAAACACATCTGCAATACATTTGCTTGTACATCTATCATATGCATAAGACCATATAAAATAACAAGCTGCAGCATTTTACAAAACCATGGGTATCAAAACCATGGGAAAAACCCGTCCCATAAACCTATGGGTCAAAAAACTCGCCCATATGAGAAAATCACGTTTCCCGATATGTCGGGTGCATTTTTCAAGGCCAAAAAATTTACGCCTAAAAAAATCGGGGCTGCCACCCCGGACCCCAGCTTCGGGGCCGGCCGGCCTCGAACCCGGCGAGGATACATGAAAAGTGTACAGTACTTTTAGTGTACAGTCTTCAACACTTTCACACATGAAAATAGGCTCCACAACCTAACAAAATTCCAGATCAACATGTGTCTATCCATTGGGTTAGAGAGTCAAAAACAAGGGTGACCGAAAGGAAAACAAGGAACACACAACAAACAGAAAGAAAACGCACGACAAAACAAACACACAATAGAAGCAAACTATACAAAGAAGAGAGCAAGCTCTACTTCCTGAATATTTTGAGATGTTACCCATTATAGGGAAGCGAGAGCTTGGTTCCATCTGGATATGAGAGATAGAAGCTATACTCTCCATTGATCCGCTTGATCTTGAAAGGTCCCCTCCATAGAGAATCAAATTTTCTGTGCATGTCTTTTGGCTCTCTTCACTTGTCCTATAGAAGGATGAGATCTCCCACCTAGAAATCCCTCTACTTAGCCTTTTTATTGAACAATCTCTTGACTTGATTATGATTTTGGTGAACCTATCGACCACCTTTACTCTCTTTTCTTCAAGCTCTGCTAGATACATGATCCTCTTTTCAAGAGAATTTTGGAAAGTTTCATCTTCGATTGCTCATGCCAAGCGCAGAGCAGGAAGTTCTACAGAAATGGGAAGCTCAAAGCATCGATTCCATATAATACCTGAAAAGGTGACATACCGAGAGACCTTTTGGGAGTAATGTGGTCCGCCCACAAAGTGTCATACAAAGATTTGTGCCACATCGTGATTCTCATTGACTAGCTTCCATATGATGGTCACTAAGTTTTTATTCTTTGGATTCTTCTCGACCATTTTCCTGGGGTAATAATCTGAGGTGTGGGCCAAGATTATCCCATATTCATAGCAAAATTAATAACTTCCCGAGAGGAAAGATTGGAAGCATTATCAGCAACGATTTTGTGTGGAACGCCAAATCTCACGATGATATTTTCCTTGATGAAGTTGCAAACAACTTCAGAAGTGGCATTCTTAACAGGTATGGCCTCCACCCATTTGGTGAAGTAATCTATTGCTATTAGGACATAACTATGTCTAGCACTCGATTGGGGATGGAGTTCTCTGATAAATTCAATTCCCCCTTTGCCTGAGGGGAAAAGCTTGACCAATTTTGGTTTGCCAACAAATTTTTGGCAAAGCTCACATTTTGCTACCCAGGTGGTTATATCCTGAAATAGCATTGGCCAATAGTACCTAGCCTGGATGATCTTGTGTGCTGTCACAGAAGAGGAAAAATGACCACCGCATGTTGAATCATGAAAACTTTGAGTAACTTTAACTATTGTGGCTTGTCAACACATCGCAAGAAGATGCCATCAATTCCACATTTGTACAAACTGTCATCCCAGATGACATATCTGGCTGACTCTGAGCTTTATAGTATGCTTCTCCTTTGAGGTTAGATGAGCTGGGCACTCACCATAAGTGAGAAAGAAGGTGATATCAGAATACCATTCATCACTAGTCGCGACAAATAGAA
The DNA here is from genome assembly GCA_018340775.1 of Taxus wallichiana var. yunnanensis. Taxonomy (NCBI): domain Eukaryota; kingdom Viridiplantae; phylum Streptophyta; class Pinopsida; order Cupressales; family Taxaceae; genus Taxus; species Taxus wallichiana. The sequence continues at coordinate 676,252,951 of CM031237.1, read as the reverse complement.
CCAAGGGTAGAGAATCAACTTTCTTCAACTGGTCTTGTGTCCCATTAATGTAATCATCCTTTTCTTCAAGGTTTTCTGAATCTTTGTTTTCAGCCATAAGCTGGCATAGGCCCTTGCCTCTTACCAGCTTGGTCATTTTATATCTAGATCATACTCCTGGACCTTTGCGATCCAATTCCCTCACACACTCCCTAACTCCTGTTGAGTTAGGATTGATTTGACTGCCGTGTCAGGGACCAGCACTATTGTATGAGAGTTTAGAATATCATACTTGAAGTTCTTATTGCTTTGAAAATGGTAAAGGCATGTTTCTCCAACTAAGACATCTTCAATTCGTGAGGCTTGAGGGGAGAGTTCATGAACACGATTAGATATTCAACATTTGTAGAATTATTTTGAATTAAGATGGCTGATACAATATGCTCAGATGCATAGCTATACATGATAAAATCCTTGGAGAAATCAAGACATACCAGGACTAGTGCGTGAGTGATGGAGGCTTTTATATCCTCAAATGATGCCTTTCCTTCTTCGCTCCACCAGAAATTTGGTGACCCTTTCATTATGTTTGATATGTGGTGAGTCTTTTCAGCAAAGTCAGGAACAAAGCGTCTGAGAAAGTTTACTTTTCCGAAGAAAGAGTGAACGCCGGTCTTGCTTGTGGGTAAAGTAAGGCCCTAAATATCCCTAACCATTTTGGCATCTATTTTTGTCCCTTCTTTACTAACAACGTGTCCCAACAACTTTCCTTTTGTGACCCCGAAAACAGACTTTTTTGGATTTAGGAGATCCCATGCTCTCGGCATCTAGTCAATGCTTGTTCGAATGATCATAATGATCACTTTGCTACTTAGAGAACACCGTTAAGTCATCTAAATAGACTGAAATAACCTTTCCCATCATTCCTTTGAACACGAATTCCATTGCTCGCTCAAAGGTGGAACCATCAGCGTTGGTCAAACCAAAAGGCATCCTGTTGTAGGCGAATGTACCCCAAGGGGTAGTGAATGTTGTTTTGAATTGGTCTTCAGGTGAGACTTCAACCTGGTTATAGCCCGAAAAACCATCAAGCATGGACAACATTTCGATCCGATTCGATTGCAAAACACGATACATTATGGGAAGCGGGTAGTTGTCCTTGAGGACGCCTTTGATTTAGGTTATGAAAATCTCGCAAATGCATATTTCTCCATTATTTTTAAATCTTTGGTATGATATTTGTGACCTAGGTATTGTGATGGATAGGAAAAATGATCCTTGCATCCAGTATCTTCTGTATTTCAGCCTGGATGGTACTTAAAATCTTAGGATTATAGTGCCTCTGTTTCTAGCGAAAGGGTTTGACACCTTCCTTTAACGAGATGTTATGTTGGACATCCTTCAGCTTGAAAGAATTTAGATCGGCATAGGACCATGATAATATGTCCATGTATTTCTTCAACAATTTGACAAACTTCCACTTTTCTTCGGGTGTGCAACATTTTCCGATGTTCACAAACTGCGGACACTCCGCCGAACCTAGATTGACCGGTTCGGTCTCTGGAGAGGAGTTAGGATTATCTTGCCTTTTCTCCCTTACAAAACGATCATGTCTATCAAACAAACGTTCCAGAGAAACCAAACCTTTTAGAATTTTATTTCCTTTGAGCTGACATATGCCACCACTTCCTTTTGATTCATTGTCTTGATCAGTAACAGATTCACGGCATGTAGAAGTAGATCCTTCAAAATGAAGCTCACTAAAATTTTCTGCCTTTTCCAGAAGGCAATAAGTTGATTGTCATCATTGAATACCTGCCAGTGTTGAGAGTTGTCTGGCACACTTGGGTAGAAAACTACCTCAATGGTATATGTGTCTGTTTTCAACCCTGGGTGGGGGAGCATGAGGGATCTTTGAGGCGGCTAATGAATCAGCCATGTCGTTCGAGCTATTGGGATGGCTTTTATTAAAAAAGTGTCAAACCTCTCAATGTTGTCCCATACCATGTTGCGGTAATGCCTGAGCCTTTCATTTTTTACTTGGTATATCCTTTTACTTGATTTACGACCAGCTCTGCATCACCTTGTACTTTTAGGTTCTTGATTCCCCTTTCTTTTGTGGCTTGCATGCCAAGTAGCAAAGATTCATACTCAGCAGTATTATTTGTGTTGAAAAACTGCAACTTGAAAGAGAGAGGAAAAATCTCCTCTTCAGGGGATATTAACACAGCTCCAACACCGCATCCGCTAGTTGCACAACTACCGTCAAACTGCAGCGTCCAAACCTTGTTAAGATCCTCTTCCCGGATGGGAACGTTCATTTTTGTCAGACTCAGTAGATAAGAAATAATTCCCCATCCCTGATGATTCGAAGAGAATTTGGGCTTTGGGGTCATCGGAGTTAGTAACCAAGTACTTCTTTTGTGATTCGGCTCCAATGTTTGCATTACACCTTTGACGGGGATTCTAGCCTTAGACCAGTCCATATGAATTTCTCCACCAACTTCACTGCAAAAGCTCCTCCCTAGTAGAATTCCATATGCTACTGGAATATCGGCAACGAGGACGGTCATCTTTACTCTTTTCTCTGGGAACACTGCAAATGCAAACTGCGCGTCTTTGATTTGACCGATCAATAGAACCTGTTTGGTTTCCAAGGAGTAACATCTACCGAAAGGCTTGGTAAGTGTGAGGCCCAGAGCATGGGTGACCTTTACCGGCATGACATTATCGGAAGCCCCAGAATCAATTATGCAGTTGCTTAGCTTGTGACCATTGATTAGGAGGGAGAGATAGAAAGGTTCTATTTTTCTGATGACACGGAAGTTGAGGCAACATTTATGCGAGATGCAGGAGGAGTAGAAAGGATCCCTTTTGGGAGGTCTGAGAAGTTATGACAGCTTGGCTTTGAATATATTCGGTCAACCTTACAAGTTGCTCGGGGTTAGACTGAAGATATTCGGCTTCAGACATTTGGATCTTGGTATTTTTAGCATGATCGATTATGTCAAATGCGGCCAAGGGTTGCGTTGATGAGGAATGAGCCCCTCATTTCGCGATGGTAGGGTAGGATTACTGGTCTTGATAGGAATATGAGAGGGCTGATTCGGAGGGGAGATAGGGGAAAAATATTTCTTTGAAAAAGACTTAATAACAGGTTGAACAAGAAGGGGATTACCTCTTTTTGCAATGGTTGGAGGTGTGTTTAACACGGCCCTCTCTTTTTGTATCCCGGCAGCAACTTCTGCTTCTTTTCCTTGAGAGCGGGTGAAAATAGCATATGACTACCCGCTTGCATATCCTTGGGTACCCTCTTCTTCATCAAATTCCTCCTCGTCAAATTCCATATACCCAATAGTAGAGTCACCAGTCGGTTCACCGACATCTTGGTCATCTTCACCTTGAGATGAAGGTTCTTCATAATTTTGCTCCTCTTCTTCGATTTCGGCTAGAGCATTGACCGGAGGGGCCTCAAGCGCCAACCGTGGAGCAGTTGTAGGTAGACGCGGCCTTTGTGGGACGTTGTTGGAAGTGAAATTCCTTCGCATGGGATATCCCGGTATGAAGAACTGGGGGAAGCTTGAGCTAGCTGCTTCTTTAATGCGAGCAAGTCATTCACCATCTTTTGGAATGCCGCATCTGACGAAGTGGAGGGAAAAGGAGTTGAAGCTTTAGGCTTGGATGGTTCTTGTTTTAATTCGCTAGATATTAGCAAGTTATCTTCAATCCGAATGGCAGCAGCTTGGGCGAGGACCAGAGTAGTGACTTGTTCTTGCAAGAGTAAAAAACTTACTTTCGAGCTCATGGCATTCACAAAGAAACAATTCTGATTTTCTGGCATGGGCAGCATGGCAGGCGGCACACGGTTGATTAGTGAATTGAAATGGGTGATGAAATCGTGCATGGTTTCATTGACCTCCTTCTTCAGGTGGGTGATCTTTGACAGTAACGTGAACACGTCCTCTGAAGGCTTATACCTTTCTTCAAATGTAGTCCGTAAGGTGGCCCAACTAGTGATAGATCCGAGCCGGCAAATGCTGAAACCATTCCGCTTCGGGCCCTTGCAAGGTTTCCAGGAATAGGCAAACTGACAGATCCTCATGGGTCACATCTAGGATACTGCATGACATGATGAATGCAGATATGTGTGAATCATGCTTTGGTTTCCACTTCCATCAAATTTGGGGAAATTCTTTCGGTTTCCATGAGGGAGTGCGTGAACAAGATGTGGCAAAGCAAGTGGGCCCATAACATTTCCCCATGGTACTTCCATTCGAAAATCGATAAAAGGACACGAGCTAGGAGGATGATTCCACCGAGCAAAGCAAAGCACTGCAAAGGGATGTGGATGTTCCTCGCAAAGAATGATTCCTTCATGGAGGTGAGACAAGTCTGGCCAACCGATCAGTTGAACCCAGCGACAAGAAGCGGCATTGGCGTAATATTGAAGTTGTGCCTTTGAAGTAGATCGAAAGTAGGATCAACTTCTCCATGAGCTCTCCTGCTACGATTGAATGGTTCACCTACCAGTGTTTCTCTCAAATCTGCAATATTTTAGAGTAGATTTAAAAACTCTTTTTTGGTTGTACTTACTGATTTTCTGATTTTTTTGACAAAAATCAGCAGCATGTACATTTTCTAAATATTTAATTTTATCCTTCTTTTGGAAACCGATTGCAGTTTAATTTCAAAGATTAGCGAGGATAAAATGATGGTCAACTTACTAAGTTGATTTTCGGATCTTAAAGTTGACTTTTTGCAAGGGTTTGAAATTTTGTAAAATAGTCAGAAACTCAGATCTACGGAAATATACGGGTTTTTGTAAAAACTCAGTGAACTAAAGATCTCTAACTAGCCCAGATCTATGGATCTCTGAAGAAAATTTTCAGTTTGGATCACTTTTGCAAAGATTTTGGATTTTAAGCAAAAAGTTAAGATTTGCAAACAGGTAATGATTTTTACAATTTTATCGATTTTCTAACATACTACTACCATAGATCTATTTGTTCCCTAGTAGAGTTTCTAAAAGCTGTTGAGTCCGAAAATCTTCCGCTTGGGAAAATCTATGGATAGACAGCCATCAAAGTGTGCGGGGCATAGCCCCTCTTTGAGTCAACAAAGTGAAACTGGTTTATTGCTATTCTACCAGCAAGAATCTATGCAAGTCTCACAATATTCTACCTTTGGGGGTTTGGGATTCTATCCCAATTGGGGTGTTTCCAAATATGAAAAGAAAGGAAAGATGAGGATAGGATAGATCCGAAGGGAGAAAAGAAATGAATTCCAAAGCAGAAAGGTCAGAAGGTCTATGTTTTGGGGTTGGTAATAAATGAAGCCAAACCTACTTGCATAAACGAATAGAGCAATACTGATGAACAAATGACAAAAAGTAGAGGTAGATTCAACAGAATAAACATACAGATCTAACATAAGAAATTTCTGATGTATAACACAGGTATTCAACACAAAGTCTCAATATTGTATTAATATTTTCTTCTGTTACAAAAAGTACAAAGCCTTTTCTCCTCACTTCTATTTTTCATCTAAAAAGTGTCCACCCCTTGAATACAACAAGTATTCAAGTATTTATAGAAGGAGGAGAAGAGAGAAGGCAAAAAGGAACCAACAACTAATTACAAAATATCTACAAAATATCTAAAAGTCAACTATTGAATTTTGGGGCAACTTGGTGGATGACAACATCCCATGGTGCAACATGGATGATGTCATCATTTGCACCAACATACTTTTAGATATTTACAAAATGAAAGCCAAGAGGAAGAAGGCTATTCGTTGTCATCTCGCAGGCTGGAAGGGAGTATCTTGCTTCTACTCAGGAGAGACAATGTGGAATTGAGCCCGGTACTCCATGAATTTACTGACCATCGGCTGAAGTTGATCCTGGGCAGGACCCTTGGTATGATTGTCGATGACCTCGCAAGTCTCCCATTCATCTCTGATTTTTTCGGGAGCTTAAAATATTCATTACCTGCCTCCATCAAGTACCCCACAAAATCACGGCAGGCCAGAAGGTTATTGATGGATTCAGTGTCAAAAGTAACTTCTGGCCCTAATCCTTATGAGATGATCTCTTTGAAGATCTGGATGGTTTTATCTACCTTCCTCAAGGAAAATGAAGGAGTGAGCAAGCCTGGAGACATCCTCAAGACAATTTGCTCCATTTAATGCATTACATCTCGGGCTTCCTCCTTGACCTTGTCTATCTTTTCAGACAAATTCCATCCGATCGACCCGATAGTCAAAAGCACCAAGGATTTTTTGGGGGCTGCTGGGTGATCAAGACGCCGAATTTAACTAAATCTTCAACCGAACATTCAAGCATCTTCTGGAATGTCTCATGTTGCAACCTGGCATGGTCCAACTCTTCGGAGATAGGTCCTGCGATCGCTTGGAGCTCCTTGTTCACCCGATTAATGTTTTGATATAGCTCGGTGAACTTGATGATTACTTCCTTATTGTCTTTGAGGATTTGGTCTCTCCAGTGAGATCATCGCCATGCCTTGTTCACCAATCTTGGCATATTCTTTTATCTTATCCCGACTAAGGGCTTCAAGAGTTTCAAAGTGGGCGGTTGAAGGAGGTGCACTGCCCATTTTCTGTAGGGCATGGAGAAAATACTTATTCTGCTCTTTCAGTAGTCTCTTCTCTTCCTTCGCTTCAAGAAGCTTCTTACAAAGGGCATCCTCCACAGATAGGGCCTCTATTTTAAGACTCTCGAGATGATTTTCCCATGTGACTGTGTGTCACTATATAAACTGTAGGGGACAGATCCCTTTTATCTTTTGTAGGGTCGGGATACGCAATCTCCATTACTCTTTCTCCTTATGCACTCTGAGAGAAGTGGGTTATAGGATTTTTCTTCTTAGCCACCCTTTGTTGGGATGATGGAGATGTCCATAGGTGCTATGGGAACTTTCCTCTTATGTTGACTCAGGTGCTAGGAGATCCATGCTTTGGACTTAAGGGAGAAGAAGGAATGGCAGAAGAAGAAGGAGCAACTACAATGTACTTGGGGAAATGAGTTGAGACGCTTGGCGCGCCAAGATTGCTAAGGAAGAAAAACCTCCTACGGTCATAGGGGGTAGGAGCTACTATAGGAGAGGAAACTATGGGGTAGAAGACACAACCAAAGGAATGGTTGCTTGGGCCACGTGAGGAGGGGAAGGAGGAGAGGGGAAGGGATGGTGGGAACCTCCATGGTTGTAGTAGTGGCAACATCCTGAGTGGATGTGCCCATTGGAACACTCTCTACCGCTTCTTTCTCTGGGGATACCAGAGTTACAACCTGTTCCTATGTGGCGGAAGGAGGGCTCTCAGGAGCTTCTTCTTGAGTGGAGCTTGATTCTCCCTCTTTATCTTTGCCTTTTCCCTTTGGTAGATGCTTTGACCTAGCAGGTGTGTTGCCCAAAGGGGACGTGGTGAAATCTACTCCAAGGTAGATAAGGCCGTTCATTCTGCACCAATGCTCTATTCACCACAGTGTGTCCTTAACCCTTACCTCAATGGTCTGAGGTGCCTTTTTCCTATCAATTTTGGCAAATGGCTAGTTGTCCCCATCCGTGTCTAGATATACCTGATCAAATTCTTGATCGGTTGTTTGGAAACCTTTTGGAACAATGGCCATGCCATATTGAATAATTTCTGCTAGGGCTAGCAGAGTGATCCTTTCTCTTGAGTTCGACCTCGTGATACAGGTCGATGTAGATGTCCTCGATCTATGGAACGTGGATCGGATCGAGTTTTTCCTTTGGGAGGCAATTTCTTGGATCAAAGGTGGGCCTTGCCAGGAAATTGTGCTTTAGGTTAAGCAGCTCCAGTTCCATGAACATTTCCCGGGCTTTGGTGTGAGAAGTGCAGGTATACCTACCCACTGTGAGGGGGAAAGGAGTTCCACCCTTCTTCCTTTTCAGGAACTTCTTGTGATATGTTATGAGCTGCCCTGGATAGTTCCAACAAGATCAATTTAGGGTCTGCATACCTTGGTAATTTAGTGGGCTCCCCAAAGAAGTTATCTTCCCTGAGATAGGTGAAAGTGGGGAATTGTGTAAACAACACCCCCCACTTCTTGGTTTCCATGACTATGCTTTTGGTCGTTCGATTGTGAGTCATATTGGTCCTCAATAGGCAGATGATGCTGTAGAAAAAGGCATCATTGATCTTAGTGAACTATGGGATACTATTCTCCATCTTCAACTCTGGATAGTTTTCATATATTTTTACCTAAGGCCATACCCTACATCGGCTCAAGACTAGATAGTCCCTCTCGAGGTCAGCATAGACTACGTAGGAGTTCATGTAGAACCTCCCCGTTGTGGTGAGTTGTTGGAGCTACTCAGAGATGGTGCTGCTTATGATCTCTGCCCATTCAAAACGCTGATCAGGCACATTTTTATTCATGGTTTCCAGATACCTGAGCATCCATTTATGGAAGTAATGGGCATCAGAAATCCCAAATACTCTGCTTAGGAAGGTGATGGTATCACTCAGTTCCTCAGAGAAGTCACTGCGGTGAATAACCTATGGCCACCTAGTTATCACCTTCTTATTCTTTAAGTACACTTCGTTCATTAACTACATGCACTTGTCTTCATTTTCCTCCCACGCCTTGATGCAGTCCTCTTGGCTTATAGCCACAAAATTCCGGTGGTGGGGAATACCTAGCATAATCTCGAAGTGCCGGGAAATGAGGTTGATTATGACCTCCCCTTTTCATTCTTGACACACCTTGTGTCTTTGTTATAACAATGGGCCACCACCATCATAAATTCATTATTCACCACACTGATGGGGATTCCCCTAGTGAAATGTAGACCACTACCTACCAGTTTGTCCATCCAAGGACTACCTGTGACCCTCCTGGTTCTGGCCCAAAAATCCTCCATGTCGATGTGGCCAAGCTCGGAATCTCTGATGTCTAGGTCACATTCTGCCTGGGACTCAAGCATTCTAACCATTTTATATTTGTATTTCATCTCTTCCTCTGTGAGTTTGGCCTTACCCTTTGACTTGGTTGGCCTTTTACTTGATGTAGACATATGTAAATTTGAGTTTAGTTTCTGATCTACAAGAAGAAGGAGCGAAGTCCAACACAGAAGAGCCATGTTAGCTGTTAGATCTTCCATCAAAGCTTTACAGAATGAGGAGTTAGCAATTTAAAAACCTCCGGCACAGGGCACAGGAAATTTGTAGGTGTAGGGTCAAAATTATGGCGCACTGAAGTGGAGTGTTGCAAGGAAGAAATCAACGCCAAAGGGCGCAGGGCAGGAAATTTACATATAACATTGTTGTTGTTGTAGACAGATGTGCACCTGCACCATTATATGAGGTTTTATACTGGGCGCAAATAAATTTGGTGTTGCATGAGGGCAGGATGCGCCAAGGGTGCAGATATGGGACATGTTGCATGGAATTTTGGTGCGCCAAGGGGCGCAACATTAAAAGGTGTATCACTAACTTTATGTGCGCCGATGGGGCCTTTGGCATGGCGCAGGAAAGGATTGCATGACACTTTTGTTGTTGTAAGCAAGGATTGCGCCTACGCCGGGGTTAGGATTTACTTGGTTTTGTATGGCACAGGAAAGATGTGTGCTGCAATTAGGGATAGTGCGCCTTCTTGGCACGACTATGTTTTATGTAATGTAGAATGGCGTATACGCTAAAGAAAACCATGGGTAGAAATGATAAGTTTTTAGGTTTTCTCTCTTCCGTGAGTTTGTGATTTTCAGGTTTTATCGACATGGCTACAGTGAGGGGAACATAGCAAAGAGATCTGGGTTCATTTTTGAGATAGAGCCCTCCAAGCCAACAAATCTAGAAGGAGGGGAAGACTGGTTTTGGTGGAAGCCACTTAGGTTTATCTTTTTATCCAACAACAAGAAAAACCACAAAGAAAGCAACAAGCAAAACTCACAAGAAAAGCAAGAACCACTTACCGGAGATATATAGGCTGAGAGGAATGAAGTGGGGTCCACGAACGTGACATGAGGATGACAAGAGCAGCTGATAGGTGTAGAGAAATAAAGTTTTCACGTTTTTTCAATCGTGAAAATGACAGGGCGGAAGCGCCTATATATAGCCAAAAGTGTAATAAATGCGCCATCAACCTTTTCAAAGGGTGTAAATAAAAATATGTCGACATGAAAAACTTTGCACCCTTTGGCGTGGATCCACATCTCATGCAAGCAAGGAAAAATCTATGGCTTTAGCACAAATTTAGGACTGTCAACACGGGATTTTGAGCACCTTGGCGCACTGATTTTTACCGTTGTCAGGATGGCACATGCACCTCGGTGCGAAAGCAAGAAAGGCGCATCATGGGGAGGCGCAATAATCATTTTTTTAACATTCCAAAGGGTGCACCAAAGGAATACAAGGGGGCACAAATAACTTCCTTGTTGCATGAACAAAATGTGCGCCTAGCCAAAAAGGGACCAAAATGACTAAGTTCGAAAAACTAGATTTTCCCGAAAGGGATTTTACGCCATTCGAATGCCTTTGAGAGACCTTGATGAAGGAACCCGAACAAAATTTAGGATGGTTACCGCAAAATTTCCTAGTCAATTTTGCAGATAACATTTCCCTTTTTCATTGATGAAAACTACCTAAACTTCTCCCCTTTATACATTAATGACAAAGGATACATGTAACTATTTTTGGAAATTTTTCATTATCATGTGTATTTTCATTGATGTCAAGTTGCATTGATGGAAAAATTATAGTGCAAGTGTTTTGCAGTGTCTCAAGATCAACTATATATGGAAAAAGTGTTAACAAGTTTGTAACAAGTTTCAGAAGCAGATTCAAGAAATACTTGGTAAGATAAATGTGAAGGTTGATTGGCAAAGTGTCATATCTCATATTCTTGACTTGATTAAGGATAGTTTATAAGAGGACATAAGGAGATAGATGCAGAAGTTTGGTAGAATCCACGGAGGTTTAGTGAGATCCGTGAACAAAGGGATAAAGCCGCAGTGAAAAAGATGAATCTGGCAGATGTGAAGGAAAATCACAAAATTAAGGAAAGTCACGGATAAAGAGAAAAATATTGAAATACTAGAGATAACCATAGATAACTACAAAATCCGCAAGTAAAATAATATAGTTGCGAACATGGAACAAAGTTGTGGAGTAATAGAGAGAGATGTGGTAAAAGAAAGGAAAGTCACGAAAGATTGCAAAATCCGCGAGAAGTAAAAAAGCCATGAATGACTGAAAATTTTGCCATAAAATAATAAATATTGTGGATCAAAGGATATACCGCAATACAAAGGAGAAAGTCACATAATTGAATTAAATCCATGGAATGGAAAAATGTGAACTAGACAAGGCTTAAGAACAATCAAATTGCTTTGCATATTGTCAAGTGGTACTTTGTTCTCTCGAAATCCATAATGATTTAAATATCAATATAGATCTTGTACATTAGATCGTGTATGCAACTTTTTCTCCATGAAGACTTAGACCTGATTTAAGAATTCTCAAGATCTATCTTTCAACATTTAATGCTCTTTGATTTTTTAGAAATTTAGTTACATTCTCTATGGAAATCCTTGATTTCTAGGAAAAAGTAAATATCAAAAAGAAAATGGATAGCTCATCTTGATTAGTTGGAAATCCTAAAAAGATGATAAATCTATTTTATATATTGGCTCATAAATGGCTCCTGAATTAATGTATAGAAAATGGAAAAATCAAGCCAAATATATAAAGAGTAAATCTGGAGTTTGTTACATGTATTTAATTGACTAGATTTGTAGTCGAAAAAGTGGAAGAGCACATGATATGCCAAGGAAATGATGAAGAGTTTTGATTATCTATAAAATAAATACTTCACAAAAATACGGCTATTACTCAAGTGAGAAAAGGGGATGCATTTGATTTGAATGAGCTACAGAGGAAAAGAGAGAGACAAAAGGAGAGCCAAAAATGAAGTGTTGAATATCATATCGAATGAGAAGAGAAACAATTTAGTTGATCCATTGAGAAAATAGTTTGACTCAAAAGTGCAAAGAGAGTGACAGATCACAAAAATTAGAAATCTAGATTGATCTTAAAAGATAGAGATAAAGAAATAGAGAATGTTGAATGTGAGAACTTGAATGAGCATGCACCTTTGAAAGATAAATAAAAATGATCATAATCTATTGTGTAAGAAATCTTGATTCTAAGTTATCAAAGTATTTTTGTAATATTATATTTCTAAGTGGGTTCTTATATTATAGGATGGGTGCTCCTCGCAAGTTGGAGCTTGCTAAAATATGTTGAGTGGGTGCTTATTTAAATTCAAGTGGGTGGTTGGAGAATATAAAGTTGGTGCTTCATAGGTTGAGTGGGTGCTCAACCAAAACCAATATATTATATGCTTTTGAATTGGTGTTCCTAATAAATCCTTGGTTTCAAAGTGGGTTCCTCCTAAAGGGTTCCCACTATAAATTTTATTTTTAGTTTTATTATTGTCGACATATGTTTGTTTAAATACTCATGGTATATTGTTGCACTTTACTAAATCTTCAGATTGGTATTAAAAGTTTTAATCTACACTGATTCACCCCCTCTCAGTTCTTGTGATCTCTAACAATTGGTATCAAAGAGAATCCTTCTGGTATGAAGCTTAACATCTTCAAGGAGATCCTCTTTTCACAAGCATGGTAGAAAATCAAGAAAAAGATGGTTTATCACTGTCAAGATCACCTCTCTTCACTAGAATAAATTATGCATTCTGGAGAATAAGGATGAAAACATATCTTATGTCAATTGGTTTTGATATCTAGGAATGTGTTGAGAAAAGATACAATCCTCCTTCCACACCAATCACTTATGCAGTAGATAAGGCAAAATATGAGTGCAACTCAAGAGCCATGAATGCCATCCTATGTGGTCCTGATGAAATAGATTTTTAAAGGTTATGCATTGTACAACCGCAAAATAAATTTGGAAAAATATTTAGGGTATTTATGAAGAAGATGATAAGGTCAAGTTAGAAAATTTATAGACCTACAGAGCTCAGTTTGAGAATCTAGAGATGAAATATGATGGGAGTCTAACAACCTACATGCACAGGGTAGATGAAGTAATCAATATGATCAGATGCATAGGTGAGAAGCTATAGGATGTTGTTATAGTCTAAAATATTCTAAGATATTTGACTACCAAATATGATGCAAAGGTTTCAGAAAGTTGGAAGAAGCCAAAGACATGAAAAATATAACAATAGATGAACTAAAAGCATCCTATCAGCATATGAGATGATAACAATAGGGTCTAAGTATAACAAGAAAGAAGTAGCATTTAAAGCCAAGAAATATACCCAATCCAAACAAGCAATAGAAGAATCATACTCAGAGGATAAAGCAGATGATGAGAAGATTGAAGCAATGTTCTGGAGAAGACTAAGAAGAGGCTCGGGAAAGTAAAAAAGTAAACTTCTTTTTAAATGTTTTGAGTGTGTAAAAGTAGGCCACTAAGCTAAAAATTTCCCAAGAAAGAATAACAAAACTCGGTCTAATCATGATGAATAAATTCAAAAAAACAATAAAAAGTTGATCTTCAAGAAGAAATATTAAAATAATAAATTCTTTAAGAACAAAAGGAATTTCTACTCTAATATCCTAGCGAATCTAATTCAAATAGCCTAGGAATATTTGAAAATGATGATGATGAAACTCAATTATGAATGTTTTTTTATGGCCATGGATACATATGAAGAAATTATCTCAAAAGGAAAGAATTCAGTTGACTATGAAGACTCTAATGAAGAAGAAGAAAATATAAATCTAGAAGCAAAACTTGTTAGTGCTCTCGAAGATTTAAAGCTGTAGGAGAAAGAATCAAAAGCTAAGGTGCACATTAAAATATTATGAAGAACAAATTTGTGTCTTTGAGAAAATAAAAATTTTAAAGGAAGAGGAAGAAACTAATGATCTCAAATATCTTGAACTTAGCTGGAAAAGATTTCCAAATCTTACAAATCAAGGGAGGATGAATGCACTAATCAAAACTCAAAAATGGAATGATCAAGACTAAGCTAGAACAAATGACTAGCAAGCTGACAATGTATGAAAATATGGAAAATATCTCAAATGTTCTAACTGGTATACTGAGTAGTCAAATGGATACAAATGAAAAATCAGGAATAGGTTTCAATGAAGAAAGAAAACAAATGGATTTGGAAAAGGAGGTAAACAAGATTGCATTGACTCTAAGAACCTCTCCTTTTATAAATAAATAATTTTTCAAAGCCACCAAGAGGAATACTAATGCTCCCAAAATCACCTATGCTATGAGGTACACACATTATTTCTATGGTTATTATTTTTCATGTAACCAGTTTGGACACAAAGTCACTAAATGTAGGAAATATGCTAGAGGCTATGGAAGAAACTATAGTTCATCATACTCTAAAATGAACTATAATGTTGTTCACTATAAATATCACAAGAAATTTCATGTAGCTTCAACAAGAAAACAAGAACCTCCTAAAAAAGAAATGGGTGTATGTTATAAAGGAAGAAGCCAAAAAAGAAAAGAGTCTTGCTCAATAGTGCAAACCATGTTTCATGTACAAGATGAAGACAAAATCTGGTATTTAGATAGTGGATTCTCTAGTCATATGACAAGTGACAAAATTAAATTCATCTCTCTCACAAAAATGCATCAGGAGTTGTTAGATTTGGTGATAATAATTCAAAAATATAGTTAGAAAAGGAACCTTGAGTCTAGACAATGGAAAAACTGTTACTGAGAATGTTCTATATGTTGAAGGACTAAAGCACAATTTATTAAGTGTGAGTCAAATGTGTAAGAAAGGATATAATATGATATTCCATGACAAAGACTTTAATATTATAAATGGAAAATTGGAACGAAAGTTGTAAAAGATAAATGGACCAAGAACAATATGTATGTTCTCAATGAAATAAATAAAGAAAAATGCCTCACAAGTAAGGTTGATTACACTTGGCTATGAAATAGGAGACTAGGACATATAAGCTTTGAAAATATAGTGAAATTAAGTACAAATGGTGGTGTGAGACACATGTCGATATTGTAAAACCAAAGTAGACACATTATGCAAGGCTTGCCTACATGGTAAAAAAACAATAAGATCATACAAATCCAAGGATTACTCAGCCACAAGACCACTTAAATTAATCCATACGAGATATTTTTGGGCAAAAAAGAAGTGAAAGTTTATAAGGAGGGTAGTATTTCATGTTGCTTATTGATTATTACAACAAGATGACATTGGTAGCTTGTTTGAAGCACAAATTTGAAGCTTTAGACATATTCAAATCCTTCAAGGCACTATTGGAAAATGAGAAGAACATCGAAATCAAATGCTTAAAATCAAATAGAGGTGGAGAATTCTAGTCAAATGAGTTCTGTGAAGAACATGGCATTAGAAGACAACTCTCATCCACCATAACACCTCAACAAAATGGGGTTATTGAGAGGAATAACATGATTGTAAAAGAAATGGAAAGAACTATGCTAAATGAATCTAAATTTCTGATGGATATTTGGTCAAGCGATATACATTCTAAACAAAGCCCAATCAATAATAAACAGTGAAAAGACACCCTATGAACTTTGGAAAAAATGCCAGCAAATGTAAACCACATAAGAGTCTTTGGAAGTAAATGCTACATCAAAAGAGATGAAGATAATTTGGGAAAATTTGACTTTAGGTGTGATGAAGGCATATTTCTTGGTTACTCGGTTGTTAGTGTGGCATACTGATGCTACAATAAGAGGTTACAAAAAGTGATTGAAAGCAAAAATGTAAAAGTTGATGATTCTTATTCTACCAAACTTAGCACTCAACACAATGAAAATCATGAAGATCAAGAAGAATATGAATAAATGGAAAGTACGCATGAAGAAGTTAAATAATTTGAAGAAAGGAAAGATGCCAAGACACCCTCAAGACAAGTCAAGAGGGATCATATAGCAAACCAGATTATTGGAAACAAAGAAGGTGACATTCTCACAAGAAAAAGACTAATAGATCAGTAGAATCATGAAGACATAGCAATCATATCCATGATAAAACCCAAGAATGTTGCATAATCCAGCAAGGATCAGATTGGGTGGATGTCATGAAGGAAAAATTGACCAAATTGAAAATAATGAAACCGAGGAACTTATGCCAAGACCTAAGGATCATAATGTGATTAGAACTAAATGGGTTTGCATAAAAAATTAAATGATAAAGGATAAGTGAAAAGAAAAACATAAATAATTGTGTGCAAAGGATATGCACAAATGGAAGGAATCGACTTTGATGAAACGTTTGCACCGGGCAAGGATGGAAGAAATTAGATTATTTCTTGCATACATGACCTACAAGAAATCGAGTTTTCCAAATGGATGTGAAATCAACCTTCCTTAATGGTTTTCGAGTGAAGAGGTATATATTGAACAATCTAATGGATTTTCTCTAACTAATGAAAAATATTATGTGTGTAGGTTGAAAAAGACTTTGTATGGACTTAAACAAGATTCTAGAGCTTGGTATAACAAGTTGGACTTATACCTCATTAAGAAATGATTTAGAAAAGGCATTTTTATAGTAATCTCTACATTAAAGAATAAGGAGATCATACTCTCATTGTCATTGTGTACATAAATGATATCATATTTGGAGGAGATCGTGATATGATGATTTCGAATTCAATGATATGATGAAGGAAATTTTTGAAATGTCTATGCTTAGGGATCTCTCATTCTTTCTAGGCTTACAAATTAGTCAGTCAGACCAAAGTATCTTCATATCCCAAACCAAATATATAAAATAAATTATTAAAAGGTTTAGGATGGAAGAATGCGGACCTATAAGAACACCAATGGAAGTGGGATGCAAGTTGAGAAAAGATGAAAACTCACCAAAAGTTGACAAAACTTAATACAAATCCATGATAGGAATTCTACTCTACTCTACTACATCAAGACCTGATATCATGCAGGTGGTGGGCCTTGTTGGAAGATTTCAAGAAGATCCAAGGAGACACACTTCAAAGCAGTCAAAATAATTCTGAGATATCTCATGGGAACACTCGAATATGGAATTTGGTATCCCAAAAGTAATGAATTCAACATAAAATCATATACAAATGTTGATTGGGCATGAAGCGTTGATGATAGGAAGAGTACAAGTGGGGTGTATTCCTTGTTGGAAATTTCTTGGTATCTTGGTTTAGTAAGAAGCACTAATCAATTCCACTCTCAACATGTGAGGAAGATTATATAGTAGTTGCAATGTGTTTTACTCGAGTTTTGTGGATGAAGCAGGACATTGGAGGATTATAAGGTAAAATATTATATCCCAATTCCATTACTTGTGTGATAGTATAAGTGTTATAATTGTCTCCAAGAATCATGTGTTCCACTCAAAGACCAAACACATTCCAATTAGATATCATTTCTTGAGGGAAAATTGAATGACAAGAAAATCATCCTTGAGTATGTGAGCACTAAAGAATAAATTATAGATATCATTACCAAACCACTTCTAAAAGCAACATTTGAGCATCTACGGAATGAATTGGGGGTCATTCCTGATCCCACCAGCAACTAGAAATTGTGTAGATAAGGTAAGGGAGTAGTCTCATGCAATATCAGCTCCTAACTAGTGCAATACAGTATTCATGTGAGGGGGATCTAGTCTACTAGCTCATTTCATTAAAATATATTTCAGCTCAAGGGGATCATTTCCATGAGCATACCAAGTCACATGGATAAACTATTATGAAGATGAATAAAACCGTGTTCCAAAAGGTTAAGAAGCATGATCCTAGAGGAGATTATTGAGGTAAGAATGTGTATTATCAAGTTAATCTATATCTTCCTTGTTATGCAACATAGATGGCCCTTTGTCATTGATGTCAAAGGAGGAGAGAGAATAAAGGCTCGCTAAAATGAGAAACAAGATAGGAGAGATAAAATATTTTTTCCATATAAGGTTCAATGTATGTTTCGTAAAATTTGCTATCAATGAAAAATGGGGAGTTTGTTGGACCTTTATCATTGTCATGTGTCTTTTCATTGATGTTGAGTTGCATTAATGGAAAAAATTATAGTGCAATTGTTGTGCAGGTGTCTCAAGATCAACCATATATGGAAAAGGTGTTAACAATTCTATAAAAAGTTTTAGGAAGCAGTTTAAGAAAGACATGGTAAGAGAAATATGAAGGTTGATTGGTTTTTTTAGATCTCGATGCTTCAATTTGGTTAAGGATAGTTTCTAAGAGGACATAAGGAGATAGCCACAAAAATTTGGTAGAAGCTGTGGAGGTTTAGTGAGATCCGTGGGAAAAGGGATGAAGCCACAAGTGAAAAAGATGAAGCCACATATGTGAAGGAAAAGCACAAAAGTAAGGGAAACTAGAGGAAGCTATGGATAAAGAGAAAAGTCATGAAGGACTAGAGATATCCGTAGAGAACCAAAAAGCCATAGGTAAAATAATATAGCTGCGGACATGGAACAAATCCATGGAGTACTAGAGAGAGCTGTAGTAAAAGAAGGGAAAGTTGGGAAAGCTTGAAAAATCCACGAGAAGTAAATAAAAGCCACGGATGACTGAAAAAACTGCCATAAAAGGAGAAATATTTTGGATCAAAGGATATAGCTACGATACAAAGGATAAAGTAATAGAAGAAAACAAAATCCATGGAATGGACAAATGTGAACTAGACAGGCTCAAGAGAAATCAAATTAATTTGCATAGAGTGGGACTTTGTTCTCTGAAATCGATAATGATTTGAATATCAAATAGAGAGGTATTACATTGCATCTGTGTATATAACTTGTGCTCCATGAAGACTCAAACCCAATTTGAGAAATATGAATATCCATCTCTCAACATTTAATGCTCTTTGACTTTTTGGAAATGCGATTTACATTTTCTATGGTAATCTTGATTTCTAGAAAAAATTAAATATCAAAAAGAAAATGGATGACTCATTTTGTTCAATTAGAAATCCTAAAATTATGATAAATATGTTTTAGATATCGGCTCATAAATGGCTCTTGAATTAATGTATAGAAAATGGTGAAATCAATTCGATTATAGAAAGAGTGAATCGAGTTTGTTACATGTATTTAATCAAACAGATTTACAAAAAAAGTGGAATAGTGCATGACACATCAAGGAAATGATGAATATTTTTATTATCTATTAAATAAATACTTCGTGTAAATACGAGTGTTTCTCAAGTGAGAAAAGGGGATGCATTTGAGTTGAAGGAGCTACAGGAGGAAAAGAGAGAGACAAAAGGAGAGCCAACAGATGAAGTCTTGAAGATCATATCAAATAAGAAGAGCATCAGTGTAGTTGATCCATTGAGAAAAATTATTTGACTCAGAAGTAAAAAGAGAGTGACAAAGCAAAAAAATCAGAAATCTAGATTGAGCTTGAAAGACAAATACAAAGAAATAGATAATGTTGAATGTGAGAGCTTAAACAAACATGCACCTTTGAAAGATATAGAAAAGTGATCATAAGCTATTGTGTAAGAAATCTTGATTCTAAGTGATCAATGTATTTGTGATATTACATTTCTAAGTGGGTTCTTAGATTATAGGAGTGGGTGCTCCTTATAATTTGGAGCTTGCTAAAATTTTCTAAGTGGGTACTTTTATCAAATTTCCTCCACCGCCCTCTGAAACTAGATAGCAAGAATATTCCTACTGGATTAATCAAATTAGTCCCGAGGATCTTGAATTAATACAAAGAGAGTCAAGCTTCTAAAAATATGGGGAAGAAGCTTAGCAAAATCATGATGAAAATAAAATCCGGACCGATTCAACTCAAAGCAAAGCAATGGGCTACGAAAGGTGTCATGTGTCACCTAACCTAGCTTTTAAAACCAAAAGGAAGAAGGAGATCTCAAAACCCTACGGGACTTCCACGTGGAGTCAATAATGAGGGGCCCACCAAGGAAAGGATCCTTGTATTAATCTACAATGAGTCCCATTACAAAATCAAAGGGAAAGTAGAGGGGGCCATGGAAGGTTCCACATGTCACCCAGTGAAAATTCAAAAGATGCAAGAAAAACAAAAACTCTATAGGTGCACTTGGCTTCCACATGGAGCTCAGCACGGATAGACTCTAAACCCAAAGACAGTACCACAAAAGATTGGTGATAAGTCAATTCAATTCAGGATTAATCATGAAACCCACCAAGAATTTTAAATGCTCAAATCTTTTAAAAGATTGTGAGAGCCTGCGTGGAATGCCCGACCCTGAAGTTCAAACGAGCATAACTTTCGTCCCAAAACTCTAATTTTCAAAAAATTGGACTTTTCGGAAAGCTCTCAACATCATATACATTAAAAAAATAGGATTTAGTATTTTTAGTAAGGGTATGTGGGTGAAAATAAAAGAAACATATCCATATCCAATAAACCGAGCATGACACACAACAATCAAGAATGCATAAACTGATGAAGCTTTGATGGTGATTTTTAAGGAAAATGAGCCCAATTCAAAGAGACAGTTAGAAAGTGGTCGGGAATGCATTTAATGAGCATGGGGATTCAAGCAAGGTGCCATTGATTACACTCATTTATTGTATCTTATAAGTGGGTGGAAAATCAATTTTGGGATTTCACTCTTATCTCTTTGTGATTATATATATTGATTGGGGTCTCATTAAAAAAGGGGGGGAGAGTTAGTGATTCCCTTTTCTGTCTCGGTTCCTCTTCTGTAAAAGGTAGGGGCCTGGAGCTATGGCCTTCTTTCTAAGCTTTTTAATAGAACTCTTTCCTCTTATCTATTGTAATATTGTGCACATTTTTGGAGTAATATAATATGCCCTGTGGTGCAATTCGTCCATCCTTTGCATAATCTGTATTTTCTCTGATAGCCTTTATTTCGACGTGGGTATATTGTGCATGTTTATATGTTATTACTATCTTTAGAAGTTGTGCTTGAGTAGTTCAAAGTAGTGTTCTGTGTGAATCTTCTCTAGCCTATGGTGCATCTTGTCCACCCTTTTCATTGCTCACATTTCCCTATTTCAGGCAGTTGCGCTTTGAGTTAACTCCTTCACTTTTCGGCGTATTGCTCCTGTTAAGTTTTATGTTTTGTTTCATTTTCTCTGACCCTCATCTCACACTACAGAGAAGATCTAACTTCTTTAAAATTTGGAGGTCACCTTAGGGTGCACATCCCACTAACCTAAGGTTTCCTACGACTCTGACGGTTCATCCGCAAGGATAATTGTCAACATGTAATCGATTAACTTTTAGTGGGTGGTTGGAGAATCTAAAGTTAGTGCTTCATAGGTTGAGTGGGTTCTCAACAAAACCAAGATATTGTATGCTTTGGAATTATTTTTCCTAATAAATCCTTTGTTTGAAAGTGGGTTTTTCTCCGAAAGGGTTTTGTTATCTAATTTCATCCACTGGCCATTGAAATTAGATAACAAGCAGATTAATGTTGTGATTAATCAAGATAGCTCGAGGACCTCCAACTAATGCGAGATGATTCAAAGCCTTCAAAAATATTGGGAAGGACTTGGAAAAATCATGGTAAAAACCAAGCCATGGACGGGTTTCATTATGGTCCCAAAAACATAAAGGGAGATGCGTAAGGCGTCATGTGTCAACCCGACGTAATTCCAAAACAAAAAGGAATGAAGGAAATCCCAAACTCCCACAAGACTTCCACATGGATTTGATGGCAAAGGGCCCACCAAAGAAAGGATCCCCATATTAATACACAATGAGTTTCATTATAGACTCACGAAAAAGTAAAGGGAGTGTGGAAGGTGTCATGTGTCAATTCAACGCACTTTCAAAAGAAGAAAGAAGAGTAGAGACCCTAGAGATGTGCTTGGCCACCACGTGGAGCTCGGCATGGATGGGCTCCAAACCCAAAAATACAAAAGATTGGTGGCAGGTCAATACAACATGGGATTAATCTCAAAGCCCACTAGTAACTTTAAATGCTCATATCTTTTAAAAGATATGGAGAGGTGGTTGGAAAGTGGTTGAGGGTGCATTAAATGAGTATGGCCTTCATTTTCTCCAACTGCAAGTCATGGGGTAGTGTGAGGGATATTTTGCAAATCTATCTCTATCATTTCACCTCATTTATTACAATTTTCCAGGTGGTTGGAGAAGTAGTTCTAGGATTGTTCTCTTCTCTTCTTCTCATTCTATATATTGTAATATGGGGCTCATTATAAGATATATCTAGAGTTAGTCATTTTTTCCTTTTGTCCATGTTTCTTCTCTACTAGGGTAGGAGCATGGAGCTCAAGCCTTCTTCCTAAAGCTTTGTAATGGAATTCTTCTTGCCTCTTACCTGTTGATTGTTGTACTGTGCACAATTTTGGAGTAATATAATATGTCATGTGATGAATTTTGTCCATCCTTTGCATGTTTTTATTATCTTTAATAGCCTTTATTCACTTTTTGTATATTGTGCATATCTCTTATGTTCACTATAGCTTTTGAAGTGGTGTTCTGTGTGGATCTATCTCTAGAATTTGGTGCATTTTGTTAACCCTTTTCATTTCTCACCTTTTCCCATTTCAGGTAGTCAGATTATTGATTAACTTCTTCTTTTTGGGCGCATCACTTCTGTTAAGTTTTGTGTTATGTTTCAGTTTTCTTTGACTCTCATCTCATACTATAGAGAAGCTCCAGCTTCTTTAGAATCTGGAGGTTACCTTAGGGCACGTGTCTCATCAACCTAAGGTATCCAACGACTCTCTTCATCCATAAAGAAATCATCAACATCTACAATACACCAAGGATCAACTATGACACCTCTAACCAAAAGATGAACATCTTGAGGAGGTATTATTTTTGTTTATTGATACCTTGGGTACAAGGGTGGAAGGTAAATTTTCACTCTTGTTATAGGCCATAACCATTATTAAATTAATTACATGGCCACACTTTTTAAAGAAGGAAAGTTATTTCTCTCCTACCCATTCGTTGCAAGATTTTTTTAGATTTTATTTGTTTTGTTTAGTGTGGGAGTAAGAGTAGATTTTATTTCAGCGGAAGAAGTGCTTGTGCACACTCTGCATGTCTTACTCAAGGCATGTATGATTTGTATCTTTTGTATACATATTTTTATGTATTTCTCTAGGTGGTGCAATGTACCAGACCTTCAATATTTACAATAGGGAGATCCACATTTTCTTGTAATTTGCAAACTTCAATTCAAACAAATGCAGAGTAACTAAAATCAATTCGGAGGTGATTTTTTTATTCTCTTTAGAAAAAATTGCAGCAAGCCTCTGTAAGATCGACCGGTAGCCCAATTCAAAATCCACTCCTTCCTTCATCCTCAAAATCACAAATGTGAGAATGAGTGAAATTCAATGTCAAATAAAAATTCTACTCTCACAAAACAAATTTTAGAGTTTCCTTATGGGAGTTGAAAAGCACAAGGATCAACTAGCGCAGTTTCCAAAGAAAGAAGCGGCACTTTAAATACTTTTGAATCAAAATTCATATCAGCTCATGATGATGATGCAGACTCCATGCCCAATGAATATATACGAGAGATCTTGTTCGGTCCATTTAGCAAAGCTAATGGCCCCTATGAGTCACCAAATTGTTATCTAATTTCCTCCACCACCCACTAAAATTAGATAACAAGCATATTACTACTGTGATTAATCAAGATAGCTCTAAGGATCTCAGAATAATGCAAGATGAGTCAAATCCTTTAGCAATATTGGGAAGGACTTGGCCAAATCATGGTGAAAAAAGCTGAGCTGAGGGGACGGGTTTCATTATGAACTCTTGAAAAAGTAAAGGGATACTTGGAAGGTGTCATGTGTCAGCGTGGCATAATTCCAAAATATAAAGGGAGGAATGAAATCCCAAACTCTCGCGTGACTTCCACGTGGATTCGATGGTAAAGGGCCCACTAAAGAAAGGTTCCCTATATTAATACACAACGAGTTTCATTATAGAATCATGAAAAAGTAAAGGGATCTGCAGAAGGTTCCATGTGTCAGTTTGGCACACTTTCAAAAGATGGAAGAAAAATGGAGACCCTATAGATTCCTTGGCCACCACGCGGAGCTCAACATGGATGGGCTCCAAACCCAAACATACAAAATATTGACCGCAAGTCAATACAACATGGGATTAATCATGAAACCACCAAGATCTTTAAATTCTCAAATCTTTTAAAATATATGGAGAGGTGGTTAGAAAGTGGTTGAGGATGCATTAAATGAGTATGGCCTTCATTTTATCCAACTACAATTCATGGGGCAGTGTGAGGGATATTTTACAAAATCTATCTCTGTCATTTCACCTCATTTATTACAACTGGTAGGTGGTTGGAGAAGTAATTCTAGGATTTTCTCTTCTCTTCTTCTCATTCTATATATTGTAATATGGGGCTCATTATAAGATATATCTAGAGTTAGTTATTTTTTCCTTTTGTCCATGTTTCTTCTCTGCTAGGGTAGGAGCATAGAGCTCAAGCCTTCTTCCTAAAGATTTGTAATGACATTCTTCTTTCCTCTTACCTATTGACTGTTGTAGTGTGAAAATTTTTAGTGTTATTATTGTCGACATATGTTTTTTTAAATATTCATAGTATATTGTTGCACTTTACTAAGGCTTATAGATAGGTATTAAAAGTTTTAATCTACACTGATTCACCCCCTCTTAATGTTTTTGTTCTATAACACTTGCATAATATTCATCTTACTCATCTTCATAGCATCATGATTTTGTTAGAAACATCAACCAAAGATCTCATTCAAGCACAAGACCTTGAAATTTGCACTCAAAAGCCTATGTTTTCCTTCTTTTCAAGAATGAAACCACCATGCTCCCCTAGGCCAAGCATCTACACCATTTGAATACATCAATGAATAATGAATAAAGTATCACCTTACCTTGGTCGGAGCCAAAACACACTTTTTCACCTTTTAGTCATGAAAACTTTGTCACTTTTCACCTCAAACCATGTTTAAGTCCTCATGAGACCACTCTATCATATTGGCTTGAAGAATGCACCTTAGGAACATGCCAACAATGTAATAGATGAGATACAAAAACCACTATACATTCATTCATGAGCTAGCATTGCTTGACTAGGCACAATTGTTTCTTGTTTCTTATCATTCTTGTCTTCAAACTGACTCAAGGACTTATATCCCTAAACAAGCATCTCAAAGTAGCTAGAACCAACTTTGATGCTACAACATGCCAATCATACTTTTTCTTATCAAAAACAACACTCTCCTAGACTCAAGATCACTATCTCTAATAGAAAAGCTCAAAATGAAGCATTTATCTTTGATTTCTTGTCAAGAAATCACTTTAGACACTTTTACCTAGCCTTAAAACTTCATTTCATTCCTTAATAGTCATATTAGGCTAAGATAATACATTAAAAACTAGAGTCAACTAAAAATTGGAGAAAACACCTACAACATACCTTGGTTTCCTTTTAATCATCAATGTAACCTCTAGGATATCACACATGCACTTCCCTATCAAACTTGTACCACGCACATCATTTACACATTGTACTCTCTATACCAATCAACCTCTTCATAAGCCAAGTCAACTAAGTGCTCCTTCTTAAAAACACAAGAATAAGTCAAAGATAATTTTACCACTTAAAAATGTACTTATCATACACGATTTTATATGTGAATAACTTCTTACTTTTCCCTTCACACAATATTTTTACAGTAACTTAACATACTACAATTTCAGCTCATGAGTTCTTAATCAAACCGCCTAATCAATTGAGCCTTAAACACCTTGGTATGCCTTAAAAAGACCTTCATGAGTATCAACTAGATGAGTTCATAGACTTCTCTATGCTCTCATACCTGTAGATACTTACATATTATGCCTCCTCCTTTATGTCATGTACCAACAAAGCATTCCATCTTGTGTATGGACTAATAGATGATCCAAAGTAGACTTACCATGTCTAAGATCAATTATTTTACACAACACTAGGGCTTATAACACTATTTCACTTTCATTTATCACCTCCTTGAAGTTTTAAAACCCATCACACAAGATCTAGACCAATACTCCTTGTATATGCATATTAGCACTGTGAGATCACTATGACATAGTCTTTAGAAATCTTGGTTATCGGTTGTCAAGAAAAGACCATATGGATGAGTTGATTCAAAATCAAAACATCATCTTAAATTCAACCTACTCATGCTTCATTAGGTTAAAAACCATCAAGGAGAATATAAACCAACTTTTCATAGCAAATCTATACCTACAGTGTATCTTTCATGTCTTCAAAATTCTCACCATAGTCAATAATGCTCAAGAGCACACAAAATGAAACTACCACACTACATTTATCAACTTTATACTTCAAAAAACTTTTTTTTCTTATAATATCCCTTCTATATCAATTATACAATCACAAGGATACCTATATACACTTTTAGCTTAAGATATAACATATGCCCTTTGTAGCTTTCATAATCTTCTTTACCATCATTGATAACGAGAAATTCACCTTTTTCTATTTGATCTTCACACTTAAGTGAGATAAAAACTTTTAGATTAAAATTCTAATATTTAAATGATATTCTTAACCCATTGTACTTAATCATACCAACAGGAAAGACCCAAAGCACACGAGAATGTCACATACGAGATCCGAGATGGTTCAATCAACTGTATAAAAGCTTCACAAGTTTCCATATGATCTAAGAATAAAAATTTCACACTTGTTCATCATTAATAATCTCTTAATATATTTCACCATATCATTCATGGAACAAAAAATTTTTGGAAATATCAAATATCACACTATACCTTCCACTCATCTCAATTTTGCATGCTCATCCTACTAGCTCTTAAAATACGAGAAAAACACATCTAGATTTTAAAAATTCACTTTCACAAGAGAAACGTAGCAGTTTGAGACACCCATTTAAGCATAAAATTACCTCCCAAATCCTTAAATCATGTTCATGAGTACTAATTACCCAACTTATAGACCATTCATTATGTAATTAGGTCTTTCTAGTGAAAACATAGTCAATCGATCACCATCATGAATTCCCAAGAAATTAAGCAACACTATGACATATATCTTCTTGAATCCTAGAGACTTCTATGTCTAGAATATTTTCACAAACTTTTAGCATTGGAATCAACCATTTTGTCCTCCATATAAAACATTCATTACATGCCACTTTTAGAGAAGCGTGACAAACTAGCCAAGACAGAGAGACCACAAAAAAATCATAGTTTTTTCTCTCATGATCTCAACCTATACCATTAACACTAAATATGCACCTTATAACTTCCTAAGCACCATTTGAAAATATTAGAAGATAATAATATAGCATCAACTTACTAGGATTCTCCTTGGCTTTGCCTCATAAACCCTCAAGAACTTTGCATAGAACTTTACCTTCATACTAATTTTTCAAGTTATCACATTTGATGAAACAAAGGCACCTTCAAATACATTATCATAATCATTTACTCTCCTTGAGATGCATAACATAGGACTCAAACTCACACAATCCAAAGGATCACACCAATGTACACTCATGAAGACCATCATGGACAACTTAGGATGAATGACTCTTTTATGATACATGATCTTTCTAAATAATTTTCTTGAGGCAAGGGCATAACCGTAAAAACATCATAGAAACTTATACACATTTGACACATACCTTTACAATACGTGATGGATTTATGACACTTCATAAGACACAAAATTGTCAAAGCATGTACCTCACAGACCATGCAAACTCATTCAAAACTATCAACAACTAATATAGACCCAAATAAGTCATTCCATATGAATTACACAACATAATGAATTATGTTTAAGACCGAGTTATGACTCAACTACCCTTTGAAACAACTCATACATTCAACACTCCATAAATATGCAAAAATAGACTTGTGACCACAGTCAAAATATACTTAAAGCACACTAGCTAAGACTTTTTAAAAACAACTAAATCATCTTAATTCATCCATCAATACATACTAAAATAATTGTGGTAACATATATTGACCTTATAGAGGAAGCACAATTTGACTCAGATAACTCCCCTTCACTCCAATGCTTCATTTTTACTAATATACCTCTAAGAAGCATAATAGAGCTATATGATCTCCATGGAGACCAAAATAAGGTCTTGAAGAGGTCCCAAGCCCTCTTAGGTACCTAGAAAAATCCATCATCAGCTTTCCTTTGATCAAAAAAATTTGTTTTACCTTTCATTCCATCATTATAAGTTCTTAATGGGACACCAAGGTATCTTCTAGGTTCCCAAGTCCTTCTTGGACCATTTTCATGCATCCTAGGTCTTTGAATACCACTTCCTTGTACTCTAGAACCTTGAAAACTCCTATCTTGACTTGAATATCCTTGATAGCAGTTTCTTGCAATATGACCAATTCTATTACAGTTGTAGCATGCAATTGTGTTCTTCCTCTTGAAACCATCAACATGTCTAGGTGAATCATTCAAGAAAAATCTAGCAACATGACATTTTTCATTGCAATTGTAACATACAACATTCTTTGCATATTCACTTCTATTGTATCTCCAAGGCTGAGATTCTCTAGGATATATTCTACATTCTTTATCCCTATGACCAAATGTATTACAATTATAATAATATCCATTGAAATTTCTATCATACCTTAAGGCATTAGGTTGCCTAATAGGTCTTGGTTTAACATTGTCTTTGATAAGAGTCTCTGTTTTATCTTCCTTGATGTTATCTTCACTTAATTCCTTTCTTGAAACCATGTCTTCTTGTTTTACTTCCTTACCTTTAGATTCCTTTTGAATCCCAAGCCATTTATGTCATCTGCTATTCTTTGTTTACAAAGTAGATCATCTAGATCATTTGTACTTTCCTCAAAATTTTGAAAGCTCATAATATTCTTTCTAAATTCTAGTAGCTTAGCCCTTAATAACTCTATATCTTCTTAAAATTTTGAACACATACTTTCCTTATCTTGTAAACTTGAAATAAGATACTTTACCTTTTCTTCTAGCAATCTGATTGACTCATTTTGTTTTCTTGACTCGGCCTTGTACATCTCTTCTATCTTGTGAATTTGATTTTCATATTCCTTGACCTACAAACTCATCTTCTTGTTCTCTTTTCAGCATGCTTTAATTTTTTTTGAATTCCTTCAAAATTATCTTTTCCATCCTCATCATCTTCACTAGAATAGCTGCAATAACCTAAAATAAAGTCTCCTAACATTGAAGAACCTTTACCAGAAGACCTCATAGTAGCATTAGTCATGAACAATGCCTCATTTCCTATATCATCATGATCTGATTCAGATCCAGAATCTGAAACACCACTACTAGCATCAGACCAACAATCATCTTCCTTTGTATAAAAACTCTTTTTTCCTTCTTTTTGTAATCAAACTTCTTAAAGCTTTTCTTTCTCTTATCATACTTTTTTGCTTGTTTTCATGATCACTATCATACTCATGTTCATCATGATATTCCTTCTTTTGTTTATGAGGACAATTAACAACAAAATGTCCTATCTTACCACATTTGAAACATTTATAAGGAAGCTTAACTTTGTACTTACCAAACCCAATCTTCAATCTTCTAGTCATCATAGAAAATATCTCTTCATCCTTGATTTCAAGAGTATCATAATAATCCTTCACATTCTTTTATTATCTTTCATATCATATTTTAAGGAAATCTCTCTCTTGTCTCGATTTGGGATTACTTATTTTCATCTCATAAGCGAGTTAAGGTACCATGCAAAATATTTATCTTTTAAGTAGTCAAATCCTTTTTTTTGGCTATGGAAGATACTTTGGAATCAAATTTTGGAGTTAGTGACATTAGAAAATTTTAAACAACCACTTCTTCTTTTACTTATTCTCTTAAACCTTTCATGTTATTTACAATTTTGTCAACTCTAAGTAGATATGGAATAATGAACTCTCCATCATTCATCTTAAGAGACTCAAATTGATTTCTAAAGGTTTTAAGTTTATAAATTCTTACCTTTGAGTCACATTCATATAGGACTTGAAATTTCTCTCATTCTTCCTTTGCTAATTTGTAGTACATTACCTTTCCCAACTTAGATTCACCAGGACCTAGAATGATAGCAATAAAGGCCTTAGAATTGTGTTTGTATGCATCCTTGTCTACTTGACTGGTAATAGGAGTAGCAAGAGGAGTATAGCCATATTCCACAATCTTTCAAACATAAAAACCTTGTGACATAATTTTTGTTTTCTTCCTTAGATTCCAAAATGCATAGTTTATTCCATCAAATATTGGTGCCTTTCCTATGACTCTAACACTCACTATTTTATGCTTTAGGATCTCCTTTGAAGCTATAAAACTTCTCCAAAAGGACCCAATCTGATACCAATTGATGGAATCAAAATGGACTAGAAGGGGGGGTGAATTATTCTTTACAATTTAATTTTAATTTCATGTTACTCACATAAACCATTGATCAATTATCCATCCATTAATGTGTGCACAACACCATATAGCATTCATAAAATTAATCATGAGCAAGAGAAGCAACATCAAAACACAATATGTAAGTGTAAAACCCTCAATGGGAAGAAAAATCACTGAAAAATTTTCTAATATTACACACAAAAATAATCAAGTGAATATTACACATCACAAGATAGATTTCTTTAGTGAGGCACCAACCCCTAAACCCTTGTTGATATTACATACAACAAGAGATTTGCATGCTTATGACTCATCACATGATATTTTGATGAAGAATTACCACTGAAAATATATTAATACCACATTTGATAGTGATCCAAATATTCATCTCCAAACTCTTCCAAACCCTTACTCAAACCCTAGGTCTTTAACTTGCACAAACTAACTCTTTCTTTACTTCTCAAGTCTTCAAAATATTGCACACATGATTTCTAATGATATTAAACATATCAAAAAATTTATCTGATCCCAATTCATTCTTCAACACATTAAAAATTTCTCAACTAGGCCTCACTTCTTGCACATAAAACACACTAACTCAACTAGCTCCAAAAAAACACCCAAAACAATGTTTTTATAAGCTTCTTCTCATTTCAAATTCAAATAAAAACATTTTCCCTAATTTTGTGTGAAAAATACATAACAAAAACATCCCATATATTTTTAAAAATAGATATAAGTGATCCATATGGGTCGACTTAGCAAAAACTTCTTTCATGTACCAAAAACACTTAAATCCCCATGGGCACAAAGAGAAAATTACCCTAACATCAAAACTATAATTTTTCATGAACCATAAATAACCACACACCTTTAAATTAACATGTAAACATCATACATAATTTCTATTTACATCAACCAATCATAATATTTCATTTAATGGGACCATTATTCTTTGTACTTCTCAAAATAGTTGTTTCCAACACCCTTCAGGACCTTGAAACTGACTTTGTGCCTCTAGATCACACAAAATAACCTCAAATATGGAATGTTACCACTTGATGGAAATTTAAATACCTTTATAACACTTATAATCAAGTTATAATTCTTGAAACAATCACTGGTTCAAACCACAACCACTTTTGTCTTCACCAAATCAACTTGCCCAAAAAGTTATTTTCAAATATCAACTAGTTAACACCTTTCTAGGAACAATCAATACCTATAAATGGATTAATTGGATGAAAAATTCATCCCTCTTCACTCTCTAGGTGATATAAATAATCACCTAATCCATCTCATGCTCAATAAACTCAAAACATCTAAGAAATCTTGTCATGTCCTGCACTTTGGAAAAAATATTTCTTTCCAAATTATGACCTGAAACCATATCAAATATTATCATCATGAAACAAACCTTATATAAATGAAAATATATTTTAATCATATTTCTAAAAAAACTTTAATCACCTCCTAAATCCACTTGTAGCTCATGTTATGCTCACGTCATTGAAAACTTCTTTTTATTCCCTCAAAATTGTTGTTTGACCGAGTCAACCTAAATGAATCTCATTTTACCAATTAATTACATCAACATGCTCTGAAACATATTTTTACATCAATTAAAACTCAAATACATCATAAAACATCAATTCAGTATACAACTCCTTTAAACAACCTTTTCCCCAAACATACTTCTTCATAAATGGACCTATTTGAGTAGGGTCCACTCATCACCATGTCCTATACCATACATTTATGGAAATATGAAGGAGTATTATACATATACATATTCCAATCATCATATATGCACTAGGAATAAATTCTTTCCACTTATGAATAAAATCTCTCAAACCACTTTCAAGCTAGGGTTTCAAACTCATAAAAAATTGTTTACCTTCTTAACATTTGTTCATAAAAATGTGACAATGAAATGACCTCATTATTTTTTGAAACCTTATATACTCATTTTAGAAACATCCTTGAAATCCATAAAGTTCCATGTAAAGTACACAATTCATGGTGAGCATCAAAAGTTCAATTTGAGTTGGAAATGGCCTTGTTCTTAACCCTGTCTCACCAAAACTGACATAACTTACAAAATTCACATCCTAACATCCTGAATGTTTTCTCAAATAACCATGACACATCATAATAACATCTAAAATCATCATAAATTCATCACTATCTCTCAAACTCTCTAGACATTAAGACTTGTATAGCTTCCCCTTAGGGTTTTGCACTATATAAGCTAGGGTCGATTGAAAGAACAATTTAACTCATAATAAAAATACTTCAAGTAGTCCAAAAATACCTAGTACACCTATATACATGAATCCATGATCTCATATAGCTCCATGCCTCAATCTCATACCTCCTAGCATCCATATGTACTCCAAATGAGCACCTAAATCATGGTCAATCACCTATATTTGCACCCTGCAACTGATGTGAGTGCCCAAGAACTCTCCAAACCTGTTATCTAACATGCCAACATGCTTCTCAAGAAACCAATAATCTCATACCACCATGCAACATCACCTATGCACCTGAATGGGCTTGCAAGAGCAAGAAATCCTCACTGAATCTCCTTGTATCATCAATTACACATCTGAAACATCATGTCAACATCATCCACAACATCATCTAACCCTAATCCATCATCCACTTTGTCATTAATGTGGTTTTTATCAATGACAACACCTATATTACCACATGCCAACATTTCATACACAGAATGAAGGAAATCAATGGTACATAGATAGTGTTTTATCAAGCCACATGAATGGGGACAAAAGTAAGTTTCTCCCTTTGAAAAATTAAATGGAAGCACTATAAAATTTGAAGACAATGCCACTACAAAAAAATAGGTAAGGGTAACATTAGCTTAAATAATGGTAAATCAAAAACTGAAAATGTCTTATATGTTGAAGGATTGAAGCATAATATTTTAAGTGTGAGTCAAATGAGTGATAGGGGATACATAGTAACCTTCTATGCTAGAGGATGTGAAATTAGAAAGGCAAGTATAGGGAAGGTTTTTTTGATGCATGCAGGACAGTAAATAATCTTTATATTCTTAGTGAGATTAAAGGTGAAAAGTGTTACATGGGGAAAATTTATGAGATTTGGTTGTGGCATAGGAGAATGGGTCATATGAAATTTGATAATCTAGTAAATATTAGTTCCAAACAAGTTATTAGAGACATGCCAAAGATTACTAAACCAAAAAATACCATTTACAAACAATGTCAATTTGGAAAGCAAACAAGAGCCTCATTCAAGACAAAGGAGTACTCAACCATAAGGTTATTAGAACTAGTGCATACTGATCTTTGTGGGCCTACAAGAACTCAAAGCATGCAAGGTGAGAGATATTTCATGTTATTCATTGATGATTTTACTAGGATGACATGGGTTACTTTTCTAAGAGAAAAGTCTGAAGCATTTGAAAAATTTAAGGCATTCAAAGCCTTGGTTGAAAATGAAATAGATTTGAAAATAAAATGTTTAAGATATGACCGAGGAGGATAAAATTCATGTCAAATGAATTCATAGAGTATTGTGAGTGTCATGGAATAAAAATGCATTATTCTACTATAATAACACTGTGAGAATGGAGTTGTTGAAATTAAGAATTGAACAGACAAGAGATGGCTAGAACTATGCTAGATGAATCCAAAGTATCTGAAAAATTATGGAGAGAGGAAGTCACTACAGTAGTCTACATTTTGAATAGAGGATAAATAAAATTTAATAACAGAAAAACACTTTATGAATTTTGGAAGGGCATACCAACAACAGTCAAACATTTCATAGTTTTTGGAAGTAAGTGTTATATCAAGAAAGATGATGAAGACTTGGGTAAGTTTGAAGCTAGAGCTGATGAAGGTATTTTTCTTGGTTACTCTCAAATGAGAAAAGCCTATAGATGCTACAATCTAAGAAAATTCAAAAAATTTGAAAGTGTAAATGTATATGTAGATGATATCAAGTACATGTAGAATCGGATACAAGAAATTGATTGCTCTAAATAATCCAACTACGAAGATGAAAATGAATAAGTTAAGACAAAGGAAATAAAAACACCATCTAGATCATTCCAAAAGAATCATTCAAAAAATTAGAGTATAGGAGATTAAAATCTTTGAGTACAAACCAAAATAATACTTAAAAATAAAAAGGAGCATGCAAATTTTTCTTCATTATCCAAAGTTGATCCTAAAATATTTGTTGAAGAAAATGAAGAAAAGTATTGGATTGGAGAAATGGAAGAAGAAATTGATCGAGATAGAGAAGAATGAGACTTGGGAGCTTGTCCCAAGACCTAAGGACAAGAATGTGATTGGCACCAAGTGGGTATTCATAAATAAGTTGAATGAAGATGGAAAAGTAGTAAGAAATAAAGAAAGGTTAGTATGTAAAGGCTATGCACAAGTTGAAGGTATTGATTTTGAAGAAATTGTTATCCAAAATTTCCTCGGGGTTATTTTTGCTTTCACAAGGTTAAAAATGGACTTATCATTTTTAAGTGAAAAATACCTTTAAATAGCCATCCAATTCCACCACCTTAAAACATTGGTTTTGGCATTTAAAACTCGTGGGCTTAGATTTAATCCATTAGTGGGTTATGTTAAAATAGTGCCTAATGTTTATTTGGCTATCAAATTCAATGTTAAGCATCGCAAGGACACGCGAGTAGAATCTCGGGGACTCAAGGTGAGACACATGTCACCATTCTAGTTCTCCTCAAAGAATTTATGCTCTGCATACATCAAGTCCCAGAATTATTTGGAGTGGATAGAGTTTTGGGTCTCAACGGGGCGGATAAGTAATCGAAGTCAATGGGACACATGGCAAAGCACAATGGCTCCACATGGGGCAACATCAACGGTCCAAAGTGAACAAGTGGAAAAATTTCATCACACTTCAGGGTGATGGACTCCCACGAACATATATTTTGTGGAATGATTCATTTTTCAAAAGGAATTCAGGTCCAGGATGGTTAAAAGGTCAAAGGCACTATATGTGGCATCATTCTATAGAGCCAACAATTTTAAGTCCACTAAATTAGAAGTTACAATGTGAAGGTGCAACCAATGAAATGAAAACATGTTATTTATGTGGATCTTTCCTATTAGATCATGTTTTGTAGCGGTTAAAAGGGGGATATCAAAGGTCTAACACTATAAGAAGTGTGGATATTTCCTATTGGGTCATGTTCTGTGGTAGCAGTGTAAACTAAATAACAGTCTAACATTGTGAAGGTGTATGGATATTTCTCATTAGCTCATAATTCATAGTGAATATATAAGATTAACGACCAAATCAAACACATGGTGGCATTCTATCACACTTAAGGCCAATAGACACCGAGAGGATCTCAAGACCTAAAATGAACAAAATTTGTTAAAAGGTGTCAAGTTTGAAAAAGGGAAAGGGCAATCAAAAGGTAAGGGAAGAGACACATAAGAAAATTCCAACCTCGTGACCCAACTAGAGACTAGCACATGACAAAGATAAAGCAATACACATGTAGTAGAGACAATCCTCGAGCCAATCAAATGTTGCCACTTGTCACTCTCATGTGCATCCCGACATGTAAATATTCAAATGGTCATAGCTTTTGATCCAGAGCACCAAATCTTGAAAATTTTATATTGTTGGAAATTTCTCCTCGATCCTTTTAAATTGGAATCATCATAATCAAATTTTGAGGTTGTTTAGTGGGATAAAATGAGAAAAATGGTTTGGGCATTAAAGCATAGTTACTAGATAGGTCAACCACCCAAATTGATGAAATATGGGGATCTTACCTTCTCCTAGAAGAAAAAGGACATTTTGGAATGTTCTTGTAAGGGTGCTCGTGATTTTTTCAGAGATTTAATGCATGATTGATGGTGGTTGAAGTTGGAAAATCTATTTTGCATTGAAAACAGAGATATTCCTTAATGACAAGATTAAACCTAATCTCTCTCTCTCTCTCTCTCTCTCTCTCTCTCTCTCTCTCTCTCTCTCTCTCTCTCTCTCTCTCTCTCTCTCTCTCTCTCTCTCTCTCTCTCTCTCTCTCTCTCTCTCTCTCTCTCTCTCTCTCTCTCTCTCTCTCTCTCTCTCTCTCTCTCTCTCTCTCTCTCTCTCTCTCTCTCTCTCTCTCTCTCTCTCTCTCTCTCTCTCTCTCTCTCTCTCTCTCTCTCTCTCTCTCTCTCTCTCTCTCTCTCTCTCTCTCTCTCTCTCTCTCTCTCTCTCTCTCTCTCTCTCTCTCTCTCTCTCTCTCTCTCTCTCTCTCTCTCTCTCTCTCTCTCTCTCTCTCTCTCTCTCTCTCTCTCTCTCTCTCTCTCTCTCTCTCTCTCTCTCTCTCTCTCTCTCTCTCTCTCTCTCTCTCTCTCTCTCTCTCTCTCTCTCTCTCTCTCTCTCTCTCTCTCTCTCTCTCTCTCTCTCTCTCTCTCTCTCTCTCTGTCTCTGTCTCTCTCTCTCTCTATATATATATTATAAACTGATGTTTATTTCAAAATAGGGCTCTTTGTTGTAATGACACCATGCCAAAATGGTGGCAAACTTCCCATGAGTTCTAGACCTCGAATTTGGTCTCTATAATGTATTCTTGCATTCTACCATGAATGTAATGAAGTTGTGCATATTTCAAGCAATAAAATCTATTTTGTGGCACATTTTTCTGCCCTAGCTCATTTTATTTGCATTCTTGCCTCTCTGTTCATCTTTTTTTTTGCATGTTGTGTGTATCTCCTACTTGCAGGTTCCATTTTTTGTGTTGCAAATGTTTGGGAAAGGAGAAGTTGCATGGTTCTTGTCTATGGCACATTTTTCTTCCCTCTCCCATGTTTTCTCTCTTTCCTTCCCCTTTTGGAGATAAATCACCCCTTCTCGGTACTATCAAATTTTAGCTTAGGATTTCCCTTTCATGCATCTTTCAACCCTTCTCTCTCTCCTTGGTCCCTTAGAATTTTTAGTTTAGGATTAGTTAGTTACATTTCCTTCTTTATGAGTAGTTTTAGTATTATATTTAAGTAGAGGAACCAGCCTTCTCTCGGAGGTCTATCTCAAGTAGCAAGTCCCAAAACTTGAGAGATAGTCCCATGTTAGCAAAAAGTAAGGACTTGTAATAAGCGAGATCCCATGGTGCTACTTTTTGTGATACAAATTTTGGCATTCTTGATGGGACAAGCATTGAAATCTATACATTTCATAAGTGTTTATCCTAGCTTATATCTTCATTTCACCAAGTTTGATGTGATCTTGGTGAGATCTCAGCCTTTGGAGGCATTTTTAAGCATATCTGGTGACTCCACTGATCTAAGTAATCCATTATCTCAGTTGTAGACCTTTCCATTCCTTCCATCCATTTCCATTCATTTCCCTTTCTTTTCATTCTTCCCATTTTCTTCATTCATGAATTTGTGCAATCATTACTTACTTCCTTCAAGGGATTCTCATTTGCAGCAATAAAACCAAATCCCTCCATCCCCATATTTTCAAAATCCTCCTCCAAATCAATTCTATGAGCCCTATCATGAAGAACCTACATATAACCCAACCCCAACTGATCCATATGGTTATTCTTGCAACCAAACCTGTTTGTCAAGAACAAGGTTATGCAGATAATGGTGGCAACTCTATGGAGATGTTAATTTCGAGAGGAATTCAAAAAATGGAGATGAACATGGTGTGGAACAGGGCTAAGTGTGTAATGAAGGAATTAAAAATTGTTTTTAGGGTCCCTTGTCCATGGGTTGGCCCTATACCAAGCTGGTTCAGTCCTCAAAATAAGTTGGACTTTATGATTGAGATGATGGCCCAAATTTTAAAGTGGGTTGAGTTATTGGAAGCTCATGAATATAGTGTTAGGTAACCTTGTCGATGGGGAAAACTTACACTACCATCTCACATTCCTCTCATTTATCCTCCCCGATCTACAACAACTCATCCCGCATATTATATTCCTAGATTTCTACTTGTTACCCCCATTAATGATTCCCCTTCTCCATCTTCTTCCCTTTCATCCCACCTTTAATTCTCTACCCTCTTCTCTTCCATTTCCCCTCCTCCACAAGAATAAATAACACCTCCCCCTCCACCTCAACAGTTACAAAATCATGTTGCAACCAAACCCACCCCTCTTCTTGCATTCCTAAACCCATTTTAGGGAGATAATAATCAAAAAATAAAATAAGAAGTGAAGAAAGTTGAAGAGCCCATCAAAGAAGAGCTTGTGCAAAACTTGAAGGATTGGGCTTCAAAATTTGAAACCGATCAAATTCCACATCCGGTCAATCCTTCAAAAAGCTTGGGACTCAAGAATAAAAGGTGGAAGATGCTTTTATAGAAGAATGAGAATAACAAGAATACGATGAACAGTCTTTATGTTCTGAATGTAGTGTGCATCATGGCATTATATTCTTAGAGGTTGTTGATTTGTCTTCACAAGAATCAGCTATGGAGGAGGAAAATTTAGATTTATGGGGGTTAGATGAAGAAGGTATCATTAGAATATTATTTCTTTATTTTGTTAAAACTTGTTTTGTTGATGAACCTGTCATGGAGGAGAGCATCAAGGAAGATTCTACCCAGAATAATCCTCATGAAGAAAGAGCGGATGAGTTTGATCTTTCAAACTTAATGCTTGAGTAGGAGAAAGATGATGACACCATTGTTCAATCAGTCATCATGGAGAATTCAGATTTGAAGGAAGTAGATTTATTTACAAAGGAAAATCGAGTGCAATCCACCCTACAAATAGTCTCCTTTAAGAGTAAATTCTGCAAGATAATCCCATTCATGGGATTGAGCTTCAAAGAAGTTGTAAAATTTCAAGGATCAACCCGTTGGTTCCCAAGGCTGCATTTCCAATCAAATACATGGCTATTTTGGAGCTAAAATCAGATTTGCAACCATTCATGCTACATTCAGAGCATGAAGAAGAGCTATAGTGCACCAAAGGTCAACTACAATACCTCTCAAATCTAATTGCAGAGAAACTAAAAGAGGTATTTGTTTATTTTTTAGTTGATACTTTGAGGAATGGGTGTGGAAAACAACCTCAAAATAGTTTCTCACTCTCATTAAAGGCCATGCCCATTGCCAAATTAATTACATGGCCACATTTTGTAAAGAAGGGAAGTTATTTCTTCCTACCTATATCAAGATTTTTTAACTTCATTTTCCTATGGTTAGAGTAGAGTAGGTAGGTTTTCTTTGAGTAAAAAAAGTTCTTGAGCACACTCTGCATGTTTCCATTTGGAACATGTATGATTTTCCATGTTTGTACATATTTTTGTGCCTTTTTTGTGCACAATTCATTTCAGGGCCAAATCAAATAAGTTATGCAACTTCCAAGTTTTATTTAGAGCACGTGAGATCAATTGATCGATTATAGAAGAAAAATCAGGTTTCATGGTGGAATATAATAGTTGGAGCACTTTCAAAGTTTCATTCAGAGCTCCATAGATTAGCTAAGTTTATCTTGTTACTCATACGGGCCTAGGAGTAAGATTTTCAAAGTTCAAATCAGTTTTTAAAGTTTTGGGCTCGACTTCATGTCCAATGGATGCATAAAGGCCACCTATCTAATATAATAGGCAAATTACCTAAAGAGGTCACCAAATTGTTATCCAAAATACCCCCATGGTTATTTTGTCTTTCACAAGGTTACAAATGGACTTAGCCATTTTTAAGGGAAAAATAGGTTTAAATGGTCATAAAATTACACCACCCAAAAGCACTTGGATGTTGGCATTTAAAAACCCATGGGATCAGCTTTAATCCATTAACGGTTTATTTTAAAAGAGCACCTAACATTCATTTGGTCTTCAAATTCAATGCCAAGCATCAATAAGGACACGTGGAAGAATCTCAAGGACTCAAGGCAGGACACATGTCACCATTTCAGCTCTCCTCGATGTGTTTTGGCTTCGTGGACCTCGATTCCATGGAATTAGTTGAATTGGATAGATTTTTAGGTCCGCGAGTGGGGCGCATAAGTCAACAAAGTCAATAGAACACATGGTGAAGCACAAAGGCTCCACATGGTGCAACATCAATGGTCTAAAGCAAACAAATGGCTACATTCCATCACACTTCATGGCAATGGGATCCCACATGGATGTAAATTCCATGGAATGAGTTGGTTTCAAAAGGTCTTGTGTCCGGGTGGTTGAAAGGTCAAAGGGATACGTGGTAGCATTCTATGGAGCCAACAATTTTAAGTCTACCCGGTTAGAAGTTACAATGAGAACGCGCAACCAATTAAATGTGAACACGTGAGATATGTGGATATTTCTTATTAGATCATGTTTCACAATGGTTAAAAGGGGAATATCAAAGGTCCGAAACTTTGTCACAAGCATGGATCTTTACTATTGGCTCACATTTTGCAATGGCGGGGTAAACCAAAGAATAGTCTAACACTACGAAGGTATGTGGAGATTTCTCATTGGCTCACTCTTCACAATAAATATAGAATATAAAAGATCAAAGTGGACACGTGGAGACATTCCATCACACTTTAGGCTAATGGAATATGGCAAATCTCAAGCCCCAAAATGAACGGAATTTGTTAAAAGGAGTTAGGTCTGAAAAAGGGAAAGGACAGTCAAGAGGTAAGGGAAGAAGACACGTAAGTAAATCCCGACCCCATAACCCAACTAGAGACCAACATGTGGTAAAGAAAAATTAATGCACACGTATGTAGAGGAAATCCACAATCTAATCAAATGTTGTCACGTGTCACTCTCTTGTTCATCCCAACATACAAATATTCAAATGGCCATATCTTTCGATCTAGAGCTCCAAATCTTGAAAAATTATATCATTGGAAAGGTCTCCTCGATCCCTTCAATTTGGCATCATAAAAATTATATTTTGAGGGATTTAAGTAGTATAAAAAGAAAAAAACATTTGGTCATTAAATCGTAGTTACAGATAGCTCAACCACCCGAATTGATGAAGTATGGGGCTCTTACCTTCTCCTATAAGCAAAAGGACATTGGGGAATGTTCTTGCAAGGGTTCTCATTATGTTTTTAGAGATTTAATGCCAGATTAATGGTGGTTGAAGTTGGAAAATCCTTTTTGGAGGGAAAAATAGATATCTTCATTAATGATAAGATCAAATTTGATCTCTTTCCCTCTATTTTCTTGGTTCTCTCTCTTCATTATTCAATATTATAAATTGATGCTTATTTCAAAAGATGGATATTTTTATAACAAAACCATGCCAAAATGTTGGCCAACTTCCCATGAGTTCTAGACCTCTAATTTGGTCTCTATAATGTATTCTTGGCTTATGTCATGAATGTAATGAAATTGTGCATATTTCAAGCAATAAAATTTATTTTGTGGCACATTTTTCTACCCTAGCCGCTTTATCTCGCATTCTTTCCTCTCTATTCATCTTTTTTTGCATGTTGTGTGTATCTCCTACTTGTATGTTCCATTTTTATTATGTTGAAAATATTTGGGAAAGAATAAGTTGCATGGTTCTCTTCTATGCACATCTTTTTCCCTCTCTCCTATTTTTCCTCTCTTTCCTTCCTCTTGTGGAGAGAAATAAGTAGTTCTATCACCACCTTTTAGCTTAGGATTTCTAATTCATACATCTTTTAAACCTTCTCTCTCTCCCTAGTCCCTTGAAATTATTATTTTAAGATTAGTTAGCAACATTTCCTTCTTTAGGAGTAGTATTAGCATTAGATTTAGGTAAAGGAACTATCCTTCTCTAGAGGTCTATCGCAAGTAGCAAGTCCCACAACTTGAGAGATAGTCCCATGTTAGAAAAAAGTAGGGACCTATAACAAACAGATCCTGTGGTGTTATTTTTTTGTGATACCTTAAACTTTTTCTTTTGTAGAACATTTAGAATATATTAGGATGTTTTTATCATTTACTTGTTATAACAACTCTAAATTTTATCAAATGGATGTTAAACATGCTTTTCTGAGTGGAAATTTGGAAGAATAAGTTTACATTGAACAACTAGAAGGATTCATATTATCAAATGATAAGGAATATGTATACAAGTTGAAGAAATCTCTTTATGGATTGAAACAAGCCCCTAGATCCTGGTACTCAAGACTAGACAAGTATCTACAATAGTAAGGGTTCAAGAAAGGAATTGCTGATAGTAATATG
The DNA here is from genome assembly GCA_018340775.1 of Taxus wallichiana var. yunnanensis. Lineage (NCBI taxonomy): Eukaryota > Viridiplantae > Streptophyta > Pinopsida > Cupressales > Taxaceae > Taxus > Taxus wallichiana. The sequence continues at coordinate 676,210,391 of CM031237.1, read as the reverse complement.
TACATCAAAATTGAAGGTGAGAATCAACTGATTGTTTTTGTTTATGTTGATGACATCATTTTTGGAGGAAGTAAGGATAAGATGTGTAAAGATTTTTTTGAGGAAATGCAAAAAGAATTTGAAATTTCCATGTTTGGTGAGTTATCATTTTTCCTTAGATTACAAATTTCTCAATCTAACAAAGGTATATTCATTTCAAAAACCAAGTATATTAAGGAAATGTTGAAGAATTTTAGAATAGAAGACTACAATCTAGTAAGTACACCCATGATCATAAGATGTAAGTTGAGAAATGATGATGAATCTCCTGAAGCAAATCAGATTCTTTATAGGTCAATGATTGGAATTTTATTATATGTAATGTTGTCACCGAATCACATCACCCTATGGTTGACACATGTGTTCTTGAGCTCACAATGTGATTGGATAACATAGGTACTATCTACAATTTGTGGGACTTGCTACTTGAGATAGACCTCCAAAGAAAGTTGGTTCTTTCTCCTAAACTACCTGCCACAATCTACTCTAATGCGGGAAAACTATCTAATCCTAATCTAACTTTCCAAGGGATCAGGGAGAGATAATGCATGAAAACAAATCCTACACTAAAGCGGTGATACACCAGAAAAAGAGGGGTATGAGAATAGTCTTCCAATGTGTGAAAAGTAGAAGCAAAGTGCAAACTAGAAGGGGTGATAACAGTTCTCCACAATCTAGCAACTACATTCACAACAATATTTCATGCACACACAATGATAATGAATCCCTACAACAACATAAGATAGACACAATATATATATGCAATGATATTGAAGGGGCAAGAGGAATGCAAACAAACACAATAGGGGAAGAGAAATCCACAAACTTGTATCTATTACTTTCATTGATATGCACAGTTTAATCTATTACAGAATAAGGGCCTAGATCACCATGCAAGGAGTCCACTACAAGGGATTGCAACACATTATCTTAACAAAACAATTTTGACAGAGTTTTTCTACCCAAAACTACCTCTTCATACTGTGAGGCCAACACTCCAATTTATAGATTTCTAAGAGGAGAGACAGAAAGGGAAAATGAAAATCTTGAAATCAATCCTTCAACCACTTTCAAGATGTAGCAAATGAAGTGAAATGATATTTTTTTTCTTGAAAAAGACTCCCCATACTATCCCATGACTTGCAACAGTGAGAAATGTCAGCCCATGCTCCATTGAATGCATCTCAACTACCAAATAAAATATTATTATGAACTGGGCCCATTTTCTAAAAAACACCATCGATTCTTCATCAAATTCTAAATTTATCAATTTCTATGCATTTTCTAAGAACCGCGATTCCAATGGTACCAATTTTGTGCACTTTTGTTGAGAAATGCAAAATTTATGGCCTTATAAGTGTGGGAAGCTATTTTGGGTGCGCTGTATTTCTATCATTTGACGGGACTAAGCATTTAATTGACTGGAGTTGAAGATGTTTCCTTTAGTTTTATATATCTACCCTCATCAAAATTAGGCATAGAGGGTGCCATGCTCATTCCGAAATTCATTTTTTCTAAAATCGAGCTCGGAATCAAAAGTTATGGTCATTTTAAGTTTAGGAGCGTTAGATATTGAATTTTCCTTTTTATGCGGGCATATCAACTATTTCGGGTCTTGGTGTCACTGATGTCCCTTGTGCAACTTGGGACAAAAACCCCCGCTTCATCTACATTACACTTGACCAGCCTTTACAAATCAAGTGAGTCGATTTTTGGGAACTCGTGTCCCTGCGTGTCCCACTGTTGACCATCAATTCACCCACCACATCCCTTTGTGATCGGCTACTTTGTAATTTCGGGGCCTAGATGTCCCACACGTACCTATGCGGCCTGGGTTGAAAAAACTAGATTTTTCTTATTCCATTGTAAATCGACGATTTCAACAATGTGGGTCCCACATGTCTTGACGTCTTGCGGGCCACATGGGACAAAAATACCCGATTTAGCCGATTTGAACTACCTACAGCCATTTCATCATTTTGGCTCCCGGATGTCCCACGCATATCTATGTGGCCTAGGCTGAGAAAACCCGATTTAGCCGCAATACACTAGTTGAAGCCAATTTTTTGGATTTTTCCAATTTTGTCTAACTCCTTGAATTTTTCCTTGGCTGGAGGGGTTCAAAAAGAGCCAAAGCGAGCTCCAAAACCTGAATTTTTCCCTCAATCCATTTCTACTTGCTCAACCTAAAGAAATTGTGTGAGTTATCCAAATGTACCTCAAGGGGTGAATTTGGTATAACAATAACTACGTCAAGACCAGATGTAATGCAATAAGTATGCATAATAACACGTTTTCAAACCGGTCCAAAAGAATCTCATGTGCAAGTTGTCAAAAAAATAATCACATATATAGAAGGTACAGTGGATTATAGATTATGGTATAAAAAGGGTGAAGATTTTTCCTTAACAAAGTATATACATATGCAGATTAGGCAGATTAGGCTAGTTGTATAGATAACATAATAAGTACAAGTGGTGGTGCTTTTATCTTAGACAATAGTTTAGTATCTTACCCGAGAAATAAACTGAATTTTATTTCTCTATCTACAACTGAAGTGGAATATATTGCTATTGTTTCATGTTGCACACAAGTTCTTTGGATGAAACAAACACTGAAGGATGTCAAGGTAGAATTTGATTCTCCCATTTCTATACTTTGTGACAACACTGGTGCAATAAATATCTCAAAAATATAGTTATGCATTCTAGAACAAAGCATATTCCCATTAAATATCATTTTCTAAGAGATAAAGTTACATATCAGTAGGTTAAGTTGGACTACATTGCCACAAAATAACAAATTGCTGATATTTTTACAAAACCTCTTCCAAAAGAAACATTTGAATATCTCAGACAAAAGTTGGGAGTAATATCCTTTTCAATGTCATTAAATGGAAGCATATTTTCAAGGGGAGTATGTGATGAGAGTGTTTTCCTTTTCCATTGATGTCAAAGGGGGATAATTGAATGTCAGAAGAAGTAATACATCAAGGGGAAATAAGAGATTTAAATCCATGGGGAGCAATAGATCAAAATGGAAGGTGTTGTAAGATGATTGGTGAAGATGGTTGGTTGTCATCAATGACAAAGGGGGAGATTGTTGGAAATATTTTCATTGATGTCAAAGGAATACTAATAAGTATATCTTATGTTATAAATATTATCATTGATGCTTTCAGATGTGTGCCTCTTATGAAAAAGATGTTTTAGTTTGAATTTTACATGTCGCGCACCAAAGAAAATTTTTTTGTAGTGTTTCATGGGTTTATGTAGTGTTCCTGTGGTTCTATAGTGTTTTTGGGTGATTTAGTATTTTGCAACTTTTGAGGTGTTATGTGGGTAACTATAATGTTCTACAAGATTTTAAGTTCTTTGTGGGTGTCTTGTGTGTATGGCGGGATAGTGTAGTATCTTGTGTATTGAAGGGTCAATCTAAAATGTTTTTGCATGTCTGAAATAATACCACTCAACAAATTTTTATGTTTCATATTGAATAGAATTCTACAAAATTCAAAATGTGGTGAAATATAAAGGAGGATAGCCATGCAACAAAGAAATAAATCCAGAGTGTATAGAATTTTTCACAATGATCATGAAATGCAGCAGGTAAAAAGAGAAAATAGGGATTTCTATAGGAGTCGTTGAAAATTTCAAATATTCAAATTTCAAAACATGTTAAATCTGGATCACGATGAATATTCTAAAGGATTTCAATTCATGAAAAATCATATCTATTCATGAAATAAACATAGTATATAGATGAATTCAATTGTGAATCCATAAGTGTGCTCACGAGATTATGATGTTATTTTAAAAAATAAGGAAGAGAGAAACAAGAGATGAGTGGTTAAATGAAAACATATCAATAGGATTAGAGAAGGAGGAAGATAAAACTTAATCAGATTAATAAATTCAAGTTGTTCAAGAAGTTTTCAAAGCAAGAAGTGCATAAGCAAAGAATAGATAGTGGTGCACATGAGTAGAAGAAGGTAGTGAAGAGTTATGTGTGTGTGTGTGTGTCATCATCAAGTTAAAGAAGAAAATATAGTGGAAGGTTATTTTTCATTTCTGATTTGGTGCTCGGTATTAGGGATTGGTGTCTCTAATGAGTTGGTGCTCATAAACCTTGCTTAGTTGGTGTTTGGCCTTGGGGATTGGTGTCTCAAGTGAGTTGCTTCTCATGAATATTGTTGATTTGGTGCTTCACATTGGGGATTGGTGTATCTAGTAGTTTGGTGCCTACAAACATTTGTAAAAAAAATATTTTTATGGCTAGTATTATCCAAAGATTTTTGCAAGGAAAAGATACATCCAAAGATGGGGCATTGATACCTATGTGTCAAAACATTCAAATTATTTCCTTTCCAAGACACCCCAAGTCTACCCATTATTAACACCAATCCTTACTCATTCCATGTAATGGTCCTCAATTGGATGTCCATCCAATCCCCCTAGGTGATTTAGGAAAGCAAATTCAGTCCCCCTAGGTGATTTTAGGATCTTTTGAAGAATGCCAAATTTTGAGTAGTTTTGGGAAGGGCTACCACTGGCCTTCCTGGGACTAATGCACCCCCCTGGAGCGGAATGAAGGATAAACATTAAGCATCTAGATTCATTCAAGTTTCAATAGCATCCTTGAAAATTTTTTGGAATATTTTGGAAAGATCTAGAGGTTTTGGAGTCGATTCAACAAAAGTGGGTTTTGGGCCTAAAGGAGAAAACACCGCAAAAAGCACCTAAGATTCAGGAAGCAATTTCAGGAGTTATTTAAGGATTTAGAATATAAAATATATATCAATGGAAAGGTAATTAAGATAACTACAAGGTTATGGAGTCATATTTTTACAACACTAAGGCGTAATATGTCTACTTCAAATTTTTCTCATGCTCACCGCAAAGGAAAAAATTAAAATCCTATATTTTAGGGTTCAAATGGATGGATAAAGTGCTGATACCTATATCATTGGATTCATAAGGCAATTTTAAGTCAAAATCATATAACATTTCACCTTGGAACTCCATCAGGAACTCCAGATACTGACCTTCACAAGTTCACTCTCAATTTCTCATACTTAGTCATTTTTGAAGAGGACACGTGTCAACACCAAGAGCCTAGTGGGATTTCATGTCCATTTAGTCCCTTTATCAAAGGTAAAATGGGACACAAAAATGTGCTCAACCCTTTTTTAGCCCCAGCAACACTAATATGACCTCCTTTTGCCGCTTAAGCCCCGAGAGTTAAGTTTGAGCCTTCCCTCTCCCTACACAGATGATCACCAAGTGTCGTGATGAGGCATGAAGTTGAAATTGATGTCCCTTTCATCCCTTTAGAAAATGGATATAGGGGAAAAAAATCCCCATACCACTTAAGCCTTGTGGTTCCTCATGTGCATGAAAGTCAACACGCAAATGCATTTTCCTAGCCTCCCTCTCATTCTCAACTTTAAATAACTTCATCCTCCTCCATCACCATCTCTATGATATCTGAAGATTGAAGACTCCATTAATGGCTGATATGAAAAAATAAGTGAAAAAGGCAGTGAGCTACCTCTTCACCTCTCACGGTTCCAGTGGGTGAAATCACATGAAAATTGAATGGAATGATCATTGAAAAATATACTTTCGCATAAACTAGTTTTCACGCCATGAAGTCCCTATTTTTAGGGATATGGAGGGATGTGTTTTTATCAGTATTCTACCTTGTCACATGAATAACATCAATGAAAAATGAAGTGAGCTACCTCTTCACTTCTCAAGGCTCTAAGTGGGCGAAATCACATGAAAATTGGAGGGAATGATCATTGAAAAATCTAGTTTCGCATAAACTAGATTTCATGCCATGAATTCCTTTTTTAGGGATATAGTTGGCTACGTATTTTATTATTATTCTTCCCCTACTGATGAATATCTCATTTTCCTCTTGTTTAGACAAAGTAATTACCTGAAATTTAGAACGTGGAACCTCGGAATAAAACCTAGAATTTCAAGACCTATTTGTTTACAATCTGACACCCGCATGCACTTACTAAAAATAGCATGTGTCCATGGCAAGGCATACTAAAAATAGAAATTGGATAAAAAGGGAAATGAATCATTAACAAAGGAGGATTGAAATGTTCCAAAGGGTTCAAAGGCATCGGGATCAATTCGGCAGAGCCTTTTAGGAGTCGATAGGAGCAGATTCTTCATCAAAGCATAATTTTCTCTCTCTTCTCTCCCCCTAATTTCTCTCTCCTCCATGTTATAATTCTTTTTTGGGGTGCACTTTTTATATGTACTTAATGAAATTAAAAATCAACTTTATGTTTCTAATGTAAAAGTCACCTTTATGTTATAAAAAGGGACTTAATATTCTCCTAGGAAGTTGAAAAGTTATAAGTTTCTCAAGGACATATGAAAAGTCATTGGGGGGTATATGAAGAGTCATTTATCTTCCTATAAATTTTAAAGCCATTCCCATTTCAAATGGTTGGTTGTCAATTTTTATACTCATGAGAGATCACTACTTGTGAAGAAACAAATGAGATAGCTATTTCTTCTAGTTCCTTTCTCTATGTTCTTCTACTTTTAACTATGCACAATTTTGTCAAAGCATCAATAAATAAAGGAGTTTCATGATTTTTGGATGAGGAGGTTTTAGAAACTTTGAGTTCTCAATCTTAACTCATCTTGTTGCCACTTGTGAAATTATTTTCTTCTAAGTATATGTGTGTTGGAATTTTCAAGTTAACAGTTGTAGGAATATGATTTTCTACCTACAACATTAATCTCCCTCTCTTTTCTCACTCCCTTTCCCACTTTCCTAGCAAATTCCTCTCTTACAGGTATTCGTAAGATTTTTCTGCGAGGTCGGTGGAGTGCCACTTTGTTGGATCCCAGTCATCGGGACATCAAAAATTTTGATTTCATGCACGCATAATAAGTGGAGCTACACCACCCAAGTAGAGGGACCTAGAGTCTTGGAGACGTTGGCTAGAAACCCACCAATTTGTCCCCCGAAAAATTTTCTCGCCAACAGTTTTTGGCACCCACCATGGGGCAGACTTGGTAGCATCTACACCCAAAATATGACCGCAAGGTCAAAAAATACAAAAATAAAATAAAATACCCAAAAAATAAAAAATGGAGTTGATGGAAATCTATTGCTGAAATACATGTTGTTGGTTCCCACAAGTGACCTTTCACACTCCATAGTGTCCTTTCACATTACCATTGCCAATTTTTCTCAAAGATGGTTGAAAAGAGATACACCCAGTTGAAAAAGTTGAGAGATGTCATTGGTTCCACTTTCTAAGCTTTCCAAAATCAGCAAAATCAAATCATAAATAACTCTTATTTCTTCTCCCAAGCCTAATCTCCATCCGGATCTTTAAATAGTTCACCTGGTAATCCTATCTAAACTCCTGTTGATACTCTCCCTTAAAATTCTCCCATTTTCCAACCTCCATTGAACATGGAAAATCCCAATTGAAGAAGAAAAGAAATCGAAGAAGAATTTGAAGAAGTAAAAGTAGAAATGACACTAAAAGATGAATAAGAAATATTTCAACTCAGTGTTCCATGGGGAATAAATACAAACCCACTTGCATTTAAACCCCCTCTTCAAAATTTACCGATAGATTCTCGCAAGAAATTTCCCAAGTTCAAAGATGATGGAACATAACTCCCTGAAGAGAAAATATCGTCCTTCACCACATCATGTGGTATTCTAGGTGTCCAACATTAAGATATCACCCTAATATTTTTCATGGAGTCTCTTTAAGAAAAGGCAAGCATAATGGTTCTACCTCCTTCTTGCATGATCCATCACTCATTGGAATGACATCAAAAGTAAATTTGAGGAGAGATTCAATTATACTGAGGACTATCAAGATCTCCTTGTTTATTCACAAATGAAGAAAGGAGAAAAAACTATGAGAGACTTCTTGGCTCTTTTTATCGATTTCTCTGCAATATACTGGGAAGAGGATTCACCATTTGAAAAAAATGTCAAAATATTCTTCATTAATGTTCAATCACCAAAGGTAGGATTCTTCCTATGAATCTAATGTAAGTGAAAATAATGGTTGTTGAACTTGATTATGATCTCATCCTATCTAGAAAGATAAAGAATCCCTCAAAGGGCAAGGATCAATGTCCTCGAGACAAGAGCACCGATCCATTTTTACGAAAATGGAAAATGAAATATCCTCATTAAAGAGGAAATTTTTAAAAAATATCACCTCAAGGAAATAATAGGAATCAGATTTCGAAGCACCCTGAAGGCTTTCCTTGGAGGCTCCACCCTTCAATTCAAGTAGTAGAATCCAAGAGGAGGAGGAAGGACTCGAAAAATAAAGTGAAGACAAAAATTTCCTAGAGACAGAAGAAGTTGATGATGACACACAAAATGGCCGTATTGAGTATGTTAAAGGAGATGAAAATGATGATGACGAAGAAGCTCAAAGCTTCTCATGTGTATTTTCACCCATACATAGTCTAAGAAAGGAGCCTCATCCTCACTATTCGTGATAAAGGAAAATAAAAGAAAGAAGATCATCCTGTGGTAACTCCACAAAATAAAATAATCAGTCAAGGATCTCCACTCCCACCTTGCATGGAGTCTACATTAGATAAACCTAATCTTGTGACAAGTAGGAGGTCACCCATAATTCCAAGTAAGTCTTCCAATGCTTCTTCTAGTTCTAAATCTAAATCTACTCCTACAAAATCTAGTGCTTCAAAAGCTTCCACTTTACCTTTTAAAACAACCTGTGTTCCCCAAACATCAACCCTTTCTTCCAAACCTATCCCAGCTCCAAAATTAGTCCCTTCATCCCCCTCATCTACATCTACCCCTTTTGACTTCATAGAATATGTAAACAAAGCCAAAGTGCAGATTATGAAACTGAATATTTATGGACTCACCCTGAACAATTTGAGAGATTCATCGATATATCAAGAATGGTAGTTTAACACCTAATGTTGTAACCCCTAGCTCCAAAGGAATACTACCAAACCCACCTACGCTTCCCTCATATAACATGTTTGTCATGAGTGCATCAAAGAAAGACAATGTTAATCCTTTCTACATATCCCTTCTAATTAGAGAATACATATTAAACAATTGCATTATAGATTTTTTTGCCTCTGACAATGTAATTCCTATGAAGGTCGCTAAAGCATTGAAAATAATCATGACTCCACCCAATGGCTCTTATTACTCCATGGATTCAAAGTAATTCCCACTTGTAGGGAAGATCAAAGATGCACAAGTGGCTCTTGCTGAGTTTCCAGATAAAAAGATATCAATGACTATTTTGGTAGCGGACATCCCAACAACTTTTGGAATGTTGTTAGGAAGAAGCTTCTACCAAGACTTGGGAGGAGAATTGGTCTTTTACCACAATGCCGATGAAAAGAGATATGGAATAGTTTTTTCCTATGAAAAGATGAGGTACACCGTGTGAAAGTCAAGAAGTCCAAAAGCCAACATTTTGCACCAAAATAGAAAGAGGATGAATTAGTTTGGGAAAAATGAAGATGAATACAAGATCCCAATTTTGATAGGAAAAATCACTCCTTCCCAAAGGAATATAGATCTAGAGGAAGTAGTGAGAAACTTTGAGATACAAGAGGGTAGATCTTAATTGCCAGATGAGGCTAGGTATGAAGAAGAGGAAATTGTTCTTGGTGAATTTCAAAGAGAGAAATCAGCTAATATGCTTACCCAAGAGGAGGAGATATTATCATTCCCATTTGGGGATGAAGGTTCTCTCGATCATGCATTCCACGAATAAAAATCAAAGCTTCAGTTCGCGATAAGCCCTCAAAAATTTTGAAAGAACAATTTGTGCAAGATCTCTTAAGAGATGCTAAAGAAACAGAAGACCCCGAGCCCATTTGTGAACTCATGATGCAGGATATGGAGTTGTAAGACAAGCATAAATCAAATCCTAATCCCTTGATGATTCATCATGATGGAGAAAAGAAAGGAAAAGAACTTGATATCTCTCCGAGCCAATGGATGATGAAGGTGATGATGAAAGTGAGGTATTTTCTTTCCCATTTGAAAAGGAGGACTCTTTCTCTTATGAAGAAGTTGAAGCAGAGAATTTTGAAGCCCTCAAAGCTGAGATTCCTCTTGAAAAATAAGTGGTAGAATTTCATGATGGTCAAAATAAAGAAACAACACTTCCCAATGGTTTCCTTGAAGTTCAGAATGAAGATACTTCGAACGAAGGAAAAGGTGAGCTTTGGGTAACTTCAAAGAAGAATTTAGTTCAAGAAATTTTGGATGCAGTAGAAGGTACAAAAGATCCTGAGTTGAGTCTTGACCGCTTGATTCAAGATATGGCCATACAGATAGGAATGAGGTTATGTATGATTCTTCACCCAATTTCAAAATATCTCATGATGGATATGAAGTCATTTTTGATCCTTCACTCAACACTCAGACTCCTCATATTGATATGAGTCAAAAAGGTGAATTTGATGCTTATTGGAGAAAGGACATCAAGGAACGTGAATGGGTGGAAAAATAAAACTCGAGTACTCAATCTATTCAAATAAGAACCAGCCCTGGAGTAGTAATGGTATGATAGAAGAAAAAGTGACATTGTGGATAAGTGCGCAGGATAAATTTTGAAGGAAATAAAGGCAATGGAATATCTGAGTGAAGACCCAAGTATTAATAATCTCATGTAGGCTCACTCCTATAAAGTATACAGGAAGTGTGAAATCACCTGGATTTCATAAGCAAATGAGGAAAGGAGATTACTTTCTAGAACCAATCAATGGCTTCGTGGAACATCACTATTTTGTGTCACCTCTTTAGGGGTAACCCTTGAAAATAAAAGTGATTCAATGAAATAGGGATGTCCCCCACCTTATACCATAGGTTATTTTTAGATGTGTTTTTCCCTTCCTTTTGTGCATTTTTTTCCCTTTCCGCGTTTTATGTGTTTCCTTCTTTGTTCGTGTGTGTGTTTTCTTCCTTGCTATCTCTCTCTTGTAAGTTGTACACGGCTACCAAGGGACCAATGGATAAGGCACTGGTCAATGTATTTTCTACTAAGATTTTGGGATTTCTCATGTCATGTCTTCATTGTGCTTAGTCCATAACATGTCCCCAAGCTAGAGCTAGTTGTTGTCTATTATTTTTGTAAGGGAAAAAATACATCCAAAGGTGAGGCAATGATACCCATGTGTCAAAACTTTCAAATTCTTTCCTTTCCAAGAAACCCCAGGTCTACTCATTCTTAACACCAAGAATTACTCGGTTCGTGTAATTTTCCTCAATATGATGTTCGTCCACTCCCCTAGGTGATTTAGGAAAGAAAATTCAGTCCCCCTTAGGTGATTTTAGGATCTTTTGAAGAATGCCAATTTTTGAGCAATTTTGGGAAGGGCTACCACTAGCCTTCCCGGGACTAATGCACCCCTTGGAGTGGAACGAAGGATAAAAATTCAACATGGAGATGCATTCAATTTCCAAGAAAATCTGTGAAAAAAATTGGAAATTTTTGTAAATATCCGTAGGTTTTGGAGTTGATTCAAGAAAAGTGGGTTTTCGGGCCTAAAGGAGAAAACACCCCAAAAAAGCATCTAAGCTTAAGGAATAAATTTTGGTAGTTATCTAAGAAGTTATCAGCTAAAATATATATCAATGGAAAATTAATTAAGATCACTACAAGGTATTGGATTCATATTTTTCACAACACTAAGGTGCAATATGTATACATCTAGTTTTTCTAATGTTCAATTACAAATCCAAAATAAAAAAACCTATTTTTTAGGGTTAAAATAGATGAATAAAGATCTTATACCCCCACCATTGGATTTATAAGGCCATTTTCAGTCAAATTTATATAAATTTTCACCTTGAAACTCCATCGGGAACTCCAAATACGGCCTTCACAAGTTCGCTCCGAAGTTCCTTAGTCATTTTTTAAAGAGGACACGTGTCATAAACAGGAACTTGGCAGGATTACATGTCCCTTTCATACCTTTAGAAAAGGGACAAAGGGGACACAAAAATTCACCCAGCCCATTTTTATCCCCCAGAACACTAATATGACCTCTCGTTTTCAGCTTAAGCCCCGAGAGATAAGTTTGATCTTTCTCTCTCCTTGCATGGATGATCACACAGTGTCATAATGAGGCACAAAATGGAAATTGATGTCCCTTTCATCTATTTATAAAAGGGACATGTGGGAAAAAAAATTCCCCCAGCCCACTTAATCCTTGTGGTTCCTCATGCACCCAAATGTTAGCTCCCAAATGCATTTTCCTAACCTTCCTCTCATTCTCAACTTTAAATAACTTCATTCCCCTCCATCACCACCTCTGTGATATCTAAAGATTAAAGAATCCATTAATGGAATATATGAATAAAATTAGAAAAAAAAGGCAGCGAGCTACCTCTTCACCTCTCAAGGTTTCAGTGGGCGAAATCGCATGAAAATTGGATGGAATGGTCATTGAAAAATCTAGTTTCACAAAAACTAGTTTTTACGCCATGAAGTCCCCATTTTTAGGGATATGGAGGGCTATGTTTTTAACAGTATTTTCCTTGTCACATGAATAACATCACTGAAAAATACATGTATATTCCTCTTCACTTCTCAAGGTTCGAGTGGGATAAATCACACGAAAATTAGAGCGAATGATCATTGAAAATTCTAGTTTCGCATAAACTAGTTTTTGTGCCATGAAGTCCCTATTTTTTAGGGATGTGGAGGGTTGTGTTTTTATCAGTTTTCTTCCTTGCCGATGAAAATCTCATTTTCTAAATTTTTCAAATGAAGGAATTACCCAAAATTCGAATGTGGAACCCGGAATAAAACCTATAATTTCAAGACCTATTTTGTTACAATCTAACACCCGTAGTGCACTTACTAAAAATAGCATGTGTCCATGGTGAGGCATACTAAAAATATAAATTGGATAAAAAGGGAAATGAATCATTAAAAATGAGGATTTAAATTTTTCAAAGGGTTCGAAGGCATCGAGATCAATTTGGTAGAGCCTTTTATGATTCAACAAGAGTAAATTCTTCATCAGCATAATGTTCTCTCTCTTCTCTCCCCTACTTTCTCTCTCCTCCATGTTATAATTCTTCATTGGGGGTGAAATTTTTATATTTACTTAATGAAATTAAAAATCAACTTTATGTTTCTAATGTAAAAGTCACCTTTATGTTATAAAAAGGGACTTAATATTCTCCTAGGAAGTTGAAAAGTTATAAGTTGCTCAAGGACATATGAAAAGTCATTGGGGGTATATGAAGAGTCATTTCTCTTCCTATAAATTGTAAATCCATTCCCATTTCAAAGGGTTGGTTGTCAATTTTTTATACTCATGAGAGATCACTACTTGTGAAGAAACAAAGGAGATAGCTATTTCTTCTAGTTCCTTTCTCTATGTTCTTCTACTTCTAACTATGCACAATTTTGTCAAATCATCAATAAAGAAAGAAGGAGTTTCATGCCTTTTTGGATGAGGAGGTTTTAGAAACTGTTGAGTTACTAATATTAACTCATCTTGTTTTTTTCTAAGCATATGTGTGTTGGAATTTTCAAGTTAATGGTTGTAGGAATCTAATTTTCTACCTATGACATTAATCCCCCTCTCTTTTTCTCACTCCCTTTCCCACTCTCCTAGAAAATTCATCTCTTGCAGTATCGTCAAGATTTTTCCACAGTGGTCGGTGGAGTGCCCCTGCTAGATCCCTGGTCATTAGGAAACTGGTGATTTTGATTTCATGCACACATAATAAGTGGAGTTGCACCACCCAAGCAGAGGGACCTAGAGTCTCGGAGACGTTGGCTAGAAACCCACCAATTTTTTCCCCTAAAAAATTTTCTTGCCAACAGCTAGATTTGGACAGTAGTTCCAAGAGGTATTTTCTCTATGGTTTTCTCCTGAAATTTTTTCTACATAAATACCGTGTTTTGTAATCAAGTTATATCTTGTGTAATTAATGTATGTTAAATTTTAAATTGTAAAAATTAAATGTATATCTTGATTCACCCACCCCTCTCAAGATAAGTATTTTTTCTACAATTTGAATATTATAAAAACCATCAAAGAAAATGTTGATAATTTATTCAATGCCCATATAATTTTTCATATCCATCATTCAACATGGAAAGCTAACATTGTGTCACCGTAAGAAAAATGGTGAAATCTGCATCTGCGTGGATTTCTAGAACCTAAATTAATCTTCCTTAAAGGATAATTACCCATTTACAGTCATGGACCATATTCTATAAGTATTGAATGTCTTTAAGATGATTTCCATGCTTGATCTATTCTCGTGGTATAACCATATTGAAGTTTCTAATGAAGACCAATTCAAGACTATCTTCACCACTCCATGGGGAACTTTTGCATATCACCGCATGCCCTTCAGCTTAATCAATGTAGGTGCCACATTTTAGAGAGTTTTGGATTTGGAATTTAGGGATATCTTAAAGGTAAATGTATAGTGGTGTATCTAGATTACCTCATAATATACTCAAAGAATAGAGAAAAGAACTTTCAACAACTTGACCATGTCTTGGTCCACCGTAGAAGGTATCATATTTCCCTCTATCCAAAAAAATCAATATTTGGGGTGGCCAAATAAAAATCCTTGGTCACATTATGAGAAAGGAAGGCACAAATATTTATCCAAAAATAGTGGAAGCTATTCATAGATTGTCTCTACCCACTAGTAAACTAGGTGTGCACTCTTTCTTTGGCAAATTAAATTTCTTGAGAAGGTTTTTCCCAGAATTTTTGAGTTTAAAAAGGATATTGTCAACATGATGAAACCAAAGGAATTTTTCAAGTGGATTAAACAAAGAAAATAATGCTTTGAGTTTATAAAATTTTCTATTGCAAAGGCACGTACTCTAGTGTACCCATATTTTAGTAGAGAATTAATTTTATATTGTTATGCTTTGAAGCATACTATCTCAGGATTCCTCAACTAAGAAAATGAAGACAAAATTCAGTTACCCATTGTTTCCATTAGTGGTCCTATAAAATCATATGAACTTAACTACTCGCAACATGAAAATTATGCCTACGTAGTGGTGAGAGCCTTGAATAATTTTAGGTTTCACCTTTTAAACTTTCATGTTGTTTTCATGGTTCATAGTTCAAGTAGTTAAATTCATTTTGATGCAACAAGACCCCAAAGTGTGAGGAGAGGGAAGTAGCTGTAAAAATTGTAAGAGTATGACCTTGACATCAAACCTTCCAAATTGGTACAATAAAATGGCTTGTGTGAAATTATGGCTTGAGAAGAATGGGAAGATTGTTCCAATTGTTATGCATGCTTGATTAAAGATCTTCCTCTCATGATCTTTGTAAGCATCACTAACCCATGGTATTCGGACATATCATTTTTCCTAACATACTTTGGGATGGCCCTCCAAGCATAGATTATAAGAAAATATATACTCTTTGTTTCAGAGAAGTGAGATATGTAATTTGGGAGAATGTACTATATAAGAAGGGATTGGATGGTACATTCCTAAGGTGCATTGAAGAAGAACAATAGAAAAATATTTTCAAATTATATCATGATCAAGCATGTGGAGGTCATTTCTCTACAATGGTTACAACTCATAAGATCCTAAGAGGTGGCTATTATTATCCTACCCTCTTCTAAGATGCATATAAATGGGTTGGAAAATGTGATCCATGTCAGCAGTTTGTGGGAAGACCAAGCCTTTTTCTTTGCCTCTCATGCCTATTATTATCAAATAACCCTTCCAACAATGGGGTTTGGACTTCATCAGTGTATTAAACCCAAAATATAGCATAGGTCATATGTACATCCTCACCACTACCAATTAATTCATGAAGTGGATGGAATTTCTTCCAACCAAGCATGTCAAATCTGAAATGGTGTGCAAATTATTGAAGGAAAACATCATCATAAGATTTTGGGTACCAAGAAAGATAGTAGCTGATAATGCCAAATACTTATCTTTAGGTTATTTGATGTTTTTTTCTACAATCATGGTATTTCCATATATCACTCTACTAATTACTATCCACAAGGTAATGGCCAAGAGGAATCCAAAGTAACAAAAGCATTGTCACTATTTTTGGAATCTATTGGATGTCAATCAAAGAGACTGACATAAGAAAATATATGATGCAATATGGGCTGATCGAATCACACCTAAGAAATCCATTCGCACCTCACTTTTACGGTTCTTATACAAACTCAAATATCAAATACCAATCTCCCTAGAGTTACCTACCTTAAAACTAGTGAATTCAATAGAAAATGGAGAATACTCAAATGTTCCCTGAAAAGAGAATTTGTTATTCGAGAAAAATTGAATGAAGACAGTTGGTAGCATTTAATACACTAAGAAGACACTAGACTAAAGTAAAGAGGATATTTGATTATAAAACACGAGATAGAAGCTTATAAATTTAATATTTTGTTCTTCCTTGGGAAAAAGGAGATATCCCAAGGAAGCCATTGAGAATTTTTGACTCACTCGCTCGATCCTTTCAAGATCAAGCACTTCTATGGAGAAAATACATTATATCTTGCTTACCTTGATGGGACCCCATCCGATTTTTGTCATAGTGGGAAACATCGGATATTTACATGTAGTGAGGTTGGTTTTCCCCAACCATGATCCATATTTTCCATTTCGGTTGTGTGTGCTTTCCTTCCATTTTTGGTGTTTTTTGTCTTCTCCCTTCGTGTGTGTTTGTTTCTTATATTAGTCGGTAATAAATGAATCTATTATTAAATGGATAAGCCACTAGCCTACTTAACCATGAGATACCCGAGGCACTACATTTCCCCTTACATTACAATGTCCCCGAGTTAGATCTAGTTGTTGTCATTTCAAATGATTGGCATAAAAATTAAAACTTTGGGAATGAAAATTAAGCCCATAACTTAAAATGTTACTTCGCAGTCATAATGAACCTCTCGTATGGCCATATTTCCATCAATTCCACCATCACCTTGGCTCAGAGGAAAGTTCATATAATTTTTTTAATTATGTCTCAGTTTTTAGGAAGAATTCCTAATTTGATTGATGAGCTCATGGAGGTTCAATGAAAGATAACTTTCTCTGGATGCATAAAAAGGCCATTTTTAGTCATTTTGCAACCTGTAAACATCCTCCAAGGACATTTAGAGACAATATAAATCATTTGAGGGTGATTTTGGAGAGTATTTAAGATTTCCAAAATAATTTAGGAAAATTCTAGGAAGAAATTTTGATTTACTAACAAATTATGCAAGATCGGGTCTTTCGAGGTGTAGACAATGAATGCTCTAACGGTGAAATTTGACTTCTTTGGATGATTTCAGGAGTTATAGAAGTATTTAGGAATTAAAATATTATTCACCATAAATATATTGGAATCCTCTACAAGATGGAAACATTAATTTTTTTCTAAGACCTAAAGATATCTCGAGGTGATTTAGAACACTACATTTGCACCTCTCCATGAAAGATAGGAAATTCCCTAAATTTGAATTTTCATGTAGAATTGGGTCTTATTAATTGTTAAAATTATCTCATAAAGTATTTTGGAGTCAAAATCATATAATTTTTTACCCCAAAACACTTTCCCAAGATCTAGAGGCGGAAATCTCACTCTCGGTGTCTCGATTTAGACACAATGAGTTAAAAACAACTTTTCTAAAGATATAAGTCACATTTTTTCACCTCCACTATCCTATCTATCCTCTAGGTAATAGAGGGATAAAAGCGACAAAAAAATATTCCGTCACTTAATAACTCATAACTTCGCTCCTATGATGCACTATTCCACGTCATCACTTGCCCCTTTCATGTCTCCTCACCCTCGAGATGAAATTTTTCATCTTGAATATCACATATATACCCCATGGTATAGAGGGGATATAGGGGACGTAATATTATGACCCCTCTTTCCCAATCAACCCCTAGTCACCTAAATAGCCTTTTTTAGCTCCATATGACTATGTTTTGGCCCCCAAACATCATTTTCAGCCCTCTCTCTCTCTCTCCTAGGTTGAACTTTTCACCTTGATTATTCTAACTATCCCCCATGGGATAGAGGGGATAGAGGGGACACAAAAATTTTACCCCTCTTTTCCCATTCATCCCTTGGTCACCATAACCTCATCCGGCCTCTCTCGAGCTCATTTTCAGCCCCCTCATTTTCCCAAGACACACTTTTTCACCTCATATGCCCCAATTTTCCCCTAGGGTAAAGAGAGGATAGAGGAGTCATAAAATTTTAGCTTCACCCTCATTTATAAAGTTTAATAACTTTGATTAGCTAATTGGGGTCTCGGGCAAGTTAAAAAACTCACACAAAATGAAATTTCTCTCACTCTCTAAATAGTTACTCAATTTTTTATGTCAAGGTACTAATAAAACATCCTCCAAAACTCCATTTATTTCAAGACATGTTGTATAAATTTTTCTGACATCCATAAACTAAAAAATTAAGATTCGCTCATATCTCCTCAACCATGCATCTGTTTCTAATAAAATTCTATCAATATCTTCCTCTCTAAAATTTCTTTAGGAATATTATCAAAGAAAATCCATTGATGGATATTTTTACAATGTAAATCTGAAAAATAAAAATCCCTAAAATTTATTTTTTAGTTTTATGAAGATCCGATGAGATAGAAAACCTTAAAATTCAAAGCAGAGGGTCCTAATGAAAAATAGAACTTTTGACAATTTTACATTGTAAACCGACACTTATAAGTTCCCTTTCTAAAAATAACAAGTGTTCGAGAGGTATGGATGTCTAAAAATAGTAAGTTTCTATAAATAGTAAGTCCTCGCATTTTCAATACTCCAAATCAGCAAGAAACATCGAGTAAAAATAGTGAAAACTTACTAAAAATAGTCGTCCTAGGTAGGACCTACTAAAAATAGAAAAATTTGGATTTAAGTTCGAGAAAGTTTTTGCAAATTCCCACTCTATCTATCTCAGTTATTTTTGGCATTATGAAGTCTAAATACTCGGGTTTTCAATCTATTTCAACCTTGATCATAGAACATCCTAGTGTGTGAGACAGGTGATGTCACCCACATGGACCTGGAGAATTTGGAAAATAGGATGCTCAATGGACCCTGTGAACAATGGAGGAAAAAATAATCTCAAGTCGGTTATTTTCACCAGGAGGTCACCCATTTTCTATCTAGGGCACTTTGAATTATTCCTCTCTTTGTGTATAACATTATGAAGTTGATTTCAAGATAGTTTGGGTAGATGACAATTCAGTCCTTGCATTCCTCACTCCCAAAATCATCTCACAATGTCTATTGATTCCCACTAACAATAACATGGTTATCATTACCAAGGATTTTACATCACATGAGTGGGTGGAGACTAATTCCTACTTACAATTCCTATCACTTGGATCATGACTCGTAAAGAGAAGGAAACCTTCTCATGTTCCTAAGAGATTTTCCAAAAGTGAATTCCATGAAGGATATTTAGATGTAATTATTCTACTGAGCATGGTGATGAGAGAGGAAAAGACAAAAGAGTTTCAATATTTGATGGTTCATTTCATCTTTTTTGCTACTGAAGGGAACCAAGTGATAGATTAGAGGCAGATTATCAATGATAACATCCATCAACAATTGCTCAAGTTACCTTCCACCAATAATTTCACCATAATGTATGCTCTTACCTTCACAATACCCTTCAAAGGATTAAATTTTTCTCTCAATGTCTCTCAAATATCACCAGATTAGGGGAAGTATTCATATCTCATGTACAGAGAAAGCAACTACCATTTTACTAGGGTGAATGATGCATTCACCATGTTCATTATCAGAATCCTCGAGGGAAATCCAAAGATAAGTATCTCCTCCAAGAATTTACACTAATTGAGAAGTACAAGAGCCATTTCATCTAGTTATCTAACTTCACCTTTATTAGGATCTCATACTATGATCTTTCCCTCGTTGGCTACCAGTGTATCTCGAGTGAAAAAATCATTATGTTTGAATTATGTCGGAAACTAGCTCATGTACATACTCGGTGTAGAAAAAACAAAATATCATATAGATTTTACCATTTCTTTGGGGATCTGTTCATGTAAAAGTTTCGTGGATGAATCAAAATTCTCTTTCGCTTCTCTCATCTCTTATCTTACACATCCAAACCCAAACTTTGATACTAGAAATAATTTTGAAAATTTCACCTTCCTAGGATTGCATCACACACCTCAAATAGAGGACTACTAGACTAATTATATTGATGACTTTGAAGTGATAAAAAAGGGACCATATGCATATGATAGTTGATTGGATGATAGATTTCAATTTTGATTGGTTCATCGAGGGAATAGAGGATGATGCAAAGATAATTGTGTGACCCCGAGTATCGTGTAGTGAAATATTCACCCCTTCTTTCGATCACATGGAACATCAGAGAATCAAGTGATGTCAAGGAAAGTAATGCAACAATAATTCAAATATCAAGGGAATGGTTTAGGAAGAAAAGAATCACTTTCATCACTTTTGGTCACTTTCTCGATCCTATCCAGATAGGTATCTCACACTTCCTCTCTCAATACATTTGATAATACCATAATTTTAACTCATTCAGAAGAAACCTTGAAGAGTAAGGTTTTGGAGGAAGATAATATTAAAGGATCTCACCCTAAGAGACTCGAAAGAAGGCCAAGGTCACTGAATACCCCACTTTGAAACTCTTGAGAAAAGTGAAATTGACCCTTTGCAATCCCCAATTATTTTTCAAATCTTAAGTGTATCTTCTTTGGTATTTGATTCATTTCACCATGTACATGATGTGATTCCTGGTATGCACCTAAAAGTGAACCCATGTCTCGATATTAAGCCCAATCTAGTAGATATGTTCCCTTAGATTCAATAATATCTTGGAAGTGAGTTAAGGATGGTGCAGCATGTCATGGCACCTACTTTTAAGCCTATCTCAAAAATCATGAAAACTAAGCGAAGCAAGAAGGCACATGTAACTTCTAGTTTATTCAGTGGAGCTTCTAGTAATCAGTATGTAGAGGTTTCTCGACCAAACATTATAAAACCTATGGAATAGATGACTCAGGATGATTATAAAATGATAAGGATCTCTTTAGGTCAAGCCACACATGAAGGTGATGCACACTTGTTCAAGGAATTTTCTACCTACATGTTTTCTCGAAATGAGGTGTATAAAAAAACAATAAAGCAATTAGAAGATCATGTGAGAACTCTCAGTGCTTATGTACAATCATTTTGGATCCCATTACAATACCAAATCCTCTTGTAAAGGCCATCACTCCTATCAGCAACAATCTATGGAATCTTGGGTTACCTCCAATTAATGATAATTCATCAATTAAATAGCTCCTAAAATCCTTGCAATATTTTTTTAGAAAAGAGGTGGGAGATCCCTTCTTGTTTAACAAAGATAACTTGGAATATCTCACAGAGATCGGAAGTTCAATTTCAAATATTGTGAAGTATCATCATGTGTGGTTCAACTAATGAAATACCATCAACAACATTCCTAAAAAATTTATTAATGATTTGAGATGCATTCATGTTCCACGGGAAGATAAGGTGGCACTTTGTTGTGGCCCATTTCAAGATGGGAATTCAATGGTAAAGAACTACTTCTCTAATCTTTTCCTCAAGGTTCCCTAGAATTTAGTTGTTTTTAGTGGGAGCTTCTTCTTCATCAGAGTGATCATCTCTTCTCTTCTTCCTTCCTTGTTTTTCTCTCTGTGTGTGTTCTAATTCTTCATTAAGGATGTACTTTTCACTATTTCATCTTATTCACTTAAGTGACCTTTAATTTAACATTGTAAGAATTATTTTCAATTAATAAGAAAAGGGCTCATTTTTGTTTCCTAGGAACATGAAAGGTCACAAGTGATGAGGGAAGGTGAAAATTCATGTGGGGAGGAGATGAAAAGACTCTTTTGTAATGTTATAAATTGGAATGGCCTCTTCATTCCAAGGGGTTGTCAATTGTGAGTTTCTAGTAGATAGCTTTGCACTACTAAATAAAAGCAAGAGATTACTTTCTTTTATTTCCTCTTTTTCTTTAATTCCTCCATTCCTTACATACTAAACTTTGTAATAATTATGATCTTGTAAAATGAAGAAAGGATTGTATGCCTTTGATGAATAAATCAATAGAATTTTATGTTTATGGTTTGTTAGTCTTATCTTGTTCTCAAGGTTGAATTCTTCTAATTGATTGTAGATCTACTCTGATTAATGTTGTGAAAAATTTTTAGTGCTTATTCAAAAATATAACCCTCCACCATATTCTTACTCCCTCTACCTCCTTTCACTAATAAAATTCCTCCCTTGCACTAAGTGCAAGCAATTTTCCATAGGTCTAGTGGAGTATTCATGTGTGATCCCTAGCTTCACGACCACCTATTAATTTTTTTCTACATTCAATAAATGGGAGCCTCCCCATTACCAAGAGGAGGACTTAGTCCCAGAGCATTGGTGAAAACTCACTAATTTTTCATTCACGACAAATTATTTCACCAACAATAGTAATAATAACCAATTGGATAAATAATTATAAAAATAAAAAAATATAGAATGAAATTAATGGGGTGCATGATTGTTTGTTTGGAATGAGGGACACTCTACTTCACCTATATGTTCTATAATGGGATGTTTTTTTTTGTCCAAGTGGAAGTCTACTTGAGACCGTGTGGAATAATGTGTGAGGAAACTGGTTGGTTTGACTAATGCTTAATGAGATGATAGCTCATAATCCATTAAGGATATTTGTGTTAGACCTATAAATATTTTTGGCACATAACCCAATAAAAATACCTTTTCCAACATACTCCCATCCATTCCAAAATAAATAATAACTCAAGGAATATGTTGACTATTAGAAATACACAAAATGAGTTTGTTAATGTGGCTTTAGAAAATTTCAAACAATTGCAATTGAAAAGTGTAAATCCCCCTCTCCACAACCTTTGCAAGCATCCTCTGGGCATGTGGTTATTTGATTACTCTTGAAAAAAATGGTTACATTGTCTACTTACCTTTTCTAACATACTCTCATATTGTGTAAAAATATTGGATCCTTTAAAGGTGCATAATTTTGTTTAATAAAACACCTAAAAGAAATGTGTTGTCATGTGCTGAAAATATTTGTTATATAGGTGTAAAATTAGGATATTTAAAAGGATGTGAGAAATATTTGACTAGATTCCTCCGAGAATTGTGGCATCAAGTCTTGTAATTTTTGTTATATGTGAAAAAAATGGGTATGTGAAAAGGTTTTGGAATGCCTTGGTTGATGGGCTTACACAAAATGGACTTGTTGAAAGAGGTCTTGGAAATTGGGTAGAAAATTCATGAGAACCAAGGTTGTTTTGGAGAATTTTTTCTTCCTTTTTGGTTTTCTTGGAAACATAGGTCTCTACAATGGTTTAAATATGTGTAAGCTCCTCCAAGTTAGGATACCTAGTCCATTGACTAGGGATAATTTTGTAAAATAACAAGACAAAAAATTTGTTAATGTCTATGGCATATTTTCCCTATTAAAAAAATTATGTTTGTAGAGTTGGAAACATGCATAAGTATTCTATTCTACTTATTCCAAAATGAAATGGGATTCCTAGCCCAGGGTATGGACATTGATGAAAATATAATGAAAAGGATAGCTTTAGTGATAGTGTAAAGTCCCTAAATTGATACATATGTTAAATTTAGGAGCATGCTCTAGTCTGTAAAATGGTTGACAAAATTTTTAGTTGTGGACCCATGAAATGCACATGTGGATTCACCTCGAGAACCTTCATGCATCATTTTTTCATTTAACTAGCATGGTTTTTCCTTTTTGTATATATTTTCTTTCATTACTTACACTATTCTTTTTAATCAAGAATACAAATTTAATTATAGAAACAAGATCGTAAATCTTTTTAATACTAGTAGACCATAATGTGACCCTCATTAAAATGGATTTTTATACCAAGTTGATCTAACCATCATAACACCCAATTATGGGTAGTGTTATAACTAAGTTAACCATGAACATATGAAACTAAACTAAAAATATAATTTTTAATTTGCATCTCCAAATGGTGGAATAAAAATGCTTGAAATTAAAAACTCTATTGCAACCCTCCAAAAGTTATAATTTCACCAGAATTGAGTTGTGACGAGTGTATATAAAACTATTTCTTCTATTTTTATGATTTTAACTTGTTCCTTGAAATATAGATATATCAAAACACCATTTAAAATTTAAGCATGGCCCTTTTTCTATCCATTTTATGTGAGTTTAAAATCCCATTTGATGATTTGGTGTAGGAGGCGACCGCTCCATATTGCGAAAACAATTGGAATTGGCCTATTTTTCATGTTTTTGGACCAAAATTTTGTGTCTTGTGACCTCAAACCTCATCATTCCCGAACCAATAATTATGAACCATAATTATATTCACCTTATCTCCTTGGGAAGAATTTTTTTGTTCTAGTTTTGGAGCTATTTTGGCTTGTGTTATCTAGGGTGCAAATGGTCAAATTTCACCAACTCACTCTAGGAAAATGCCTCTAAAATGAGTGTCACTTACCACATTTAATTTTTTTCAGCTTCCTTGTATTCTTACTATATAGGATAATGGGTTAGGATTGAAACCTATGTAAGTGTTTGGTGACTTTTTTCTAAGGTCATTTTAGTTGTTTTGGAATTATGTGGTTAATAAGTTTCGCTTATCCATCTTTGACTCCACGTCAATTCTCTCGAATTTTGTATTTTACCTTTAGGTAATGATTTGTAATATGTTCTTTTATTTTGGAATTTTTTCATAACTCCTTGAATAAAAATTTTATATTGTTGTTGTATTGGTCTTCAAGTTGACCTTTGAGTAGTGGCGGGTTGTTTTAGTATGAAATGTGGGTATGATGTCTCGTTGTGATTAGCCATGGATGTAAAGTGTTTTGGGAACTCTTCTTAGTAGTATGTTCCACCCACAGTGGCATGGATGTGGTGAGATGAAAACACTTTAACATGGTCACCTTCATTCCTAGATCCTGCTTGAAACAAAAACATGTGTAAATGAAACAAAGACACTTTTCTTACTTCTAATAGTACAAATGGAAACTCAACATGTAGGGTTAAATAAATGATAATTTCTCCCTATGAAACCCTTCTTTATAATGTCACTAGAAAATTGTACTTGGTGGGAATTTTTTATTCTCTCTCATTAACTCTTTTTATAATTGTAAATAAATTGGATTCTTGTGTAATAAAATTGAACACTTCTCTATCTCAAACTTGGGAAAGTGAATAAAGTACAAGACTGTGTTATATATACATATATATATAAAGCGTGAATGCAAATGTTGATAGAATTTTTAGATAGGAAAGATGAGATCCATGCCATATTTTTGGTGACACCTTATTGATGTACATGATAGGAAATGCAATGAAAATAAAATGTTTTTTGTACTTGAATATTGAATTTTATATCGCTCTATTTAATTTGAATAATTTATTTGAAATAAAGTGGACTTTTATCGGTGTATTGTTGTAATTTTAATAGCTATATGTATTATATTAGTTGAAAATTATTGAAACTATGAGTATTAAATATGTAAATTGTAATTAATTATATGTTAATGGAAAGTGTGTTGTATTTAAGAAAATTCATTAAATGTTGGAAACTAGTTATTAGCATGTAGTTTCATCTTTGTATGGAGAAAGAATAATTAAAAAATTAAATGAAACAACATCTAAATTTTGAAAAACATGTCCCTATAATGTACCTTATACTAATTGCTTCCTTATTAGAATGAAACCAACTAGTGAAACTCTTAAACCATGTGACAAGAACATGTGTTATATCACAAACTAATATTCAATTTTATTGTGTAAAGTGTGTCGGGACTATGTTACCATTTTGGAGATTAGAATGACCAATCCTTATTCTTATTTTTATTTTCTAACAAACCTTTCATAAGTTGTACTCAATGTACCATGTACATTCTACTCGCTAGACTCATGTGGGTAAACTCATTATGCTCTTACAAATAAGGCTATTTTATTTTGCAAGTAACAAGTGAATGATCATTTAATTTATGCAAGCTATGTAAAATGATTAAATTGTGCTTAATAATATTATATTAAATGGGTAAAGTGAAACTTGAGTTTTTCCTTATAACTTGTGGTTAAACTTTTGGTATGTTTAGTAAAAGTAAAATGAGTTCGTCGCATGAGGAAACATGTCTATTTGGAAATAGAAAAACCTAAATTGAAAATTATTGGTATGTGACTCGCATATACTTTAAAAATGATGCCAAAAAAGTATTAAAAAAGGAATGTAATTGTAATATAACACTACAATCAGTGTACATTACGGATAAATCCTTTATTATTCTCTTTCTTGTTGTTTAATATTGTTTTGTGACTCACTCTTTTGAAAAAATGTGGAATTAATTTATTGTTTTCATGTTGTATGTGTATACATGTGTGGGGTGGGAATTCATCATTTATTGGTGGAGGTATAAGGGGTAATAGTTAAAGGGACGAATAAAGAGTTCATTTTTATATGGAGGAAACAGGGGATTCATGGCTAGCCTTAGTGGAGGGATCGGGAGGTGTTTCAAGTAAAGGGATAAGGGTATATTGATATATTATGTTTATGTTTTTAATTGAGGAAAAAGACTATCTTTGATTCCTTAGTGGGGGATAAGGGATAGTATACAACAATAGTTTCTCCCCTTACAAGTCAAATATGTAGGCTTGGTAGTGTGAGTCTTTCTTATTAGTGAAAATATATTCTCACTCTTTCTTATTCTTATTTGTCATTTATTGATTTTAGTTACTCATTGGAGATTTTTTTCATTTAATTGTTAGTATTTTTATCTTGCATGCAATGGTATGTTCATGTATGTTTGTATGTTGGGGACTTGTATATGTCATTGATGGAGAGATAAGGTTGAATGTGGAGTATGGGTTTTGCATGTTTTATGTGAGGGGAAATTTTGTTGTTATACTAACCTTACTTAAAGGATAAGGGTTGTAAAAATAAGTGTGTTTACATTCATGTTCCATGTCTATCTTATAGGAACCTAAGGCTAGTCTACCTTTCTTGGTGGAGGAATAAGGGGAAGTTAATGGCATTAGTTTTCCCTTGACAAACCATTGGATGGATTGGTTTTATTATGTATGGTTTGTTATTTTGGTGTGTTGACATCAATTTCTCTTTGGTCCTCATTATGCAAAGAGGTGATACATGTTGTTTTATTATTTTGGCATTTTTTTGTTTCTAATCGGTCCCAATTTATTTTGTGAAAGAAAGGAAAAAACTAGTTTTGGCTTATGTTTTGGTCTAATTTTTGTGGGAATTACAGTTTCATTTTTTTCTCCTACCGCCATTTTGTGTTTTGGTAGCTCAAAGTTTTTATCCTATCTACATGTATTTCATCCACATTTTTCCATTTTGTGACAAAATTTTTAATTATTAATATCAGTGTATCACTCCACATACACATTAACTAGGGAAACCTACTAGATAACTTGTTGACTACATTTTATTCTACACCCCTATTGATCACACAAAGGTTATATTCAAGATATCATTTTTTTATAATGTGAAAGTCTAGGATTACCTAAGAATCATTGTTTTTATGTTATCCTCTATATCACTGCGTATAATATATCTAGTGTTATACATCTTTCATACCCATTGATCAGCCTTATAAATCCATACGAAGAATAAATATAGAATTCGTATATTTATAGCACACAAATCAAAAGGAAATGTTAAGAGGAAAATAAAATTAAAATTTTAATCATAACCAAAAATATGTGATCATACCATTAAGCATGCCCTATCTATTTTAAAGATCAAAATCCACAATCAACCTTGTAGTGGGGAAAGAGGTTCTTTAGGGTTCCTAGTCTTTTTATTAGGATAGGAGGCTAAAAATATATCTTTTAACCCCATCCTTTTCATGAAGGAACCTAATATTTGAAATTATATGATGAATCCTTTGGGTCCTATGGAATAGGAAATATGTTGTGGGAAGGTATAAAACTTTACTTTTTTACATCTCATAGCTGATATGGGATAGTCTTATAGTTCATTAAACGTTTATTTCACTAAATTTGGACATAATCTAGTGAATCTTGACTCTATATTACATGTTTTGGAAGAAATCTATCATTGTTTTTTCCTTTATTGGATTCCATTTTTGTCTATACTCGATTCCATTAGTAACAATATTGGATTCCAGTATTGTCATTATTGGACTTATTGGAGTTCCAATTTCAGTATTATTGGATTCCAATTTCGCTATTATTGGATTCTAATATCGCTATTATTGGATCCCAATTTTTTTATTATTGGATTTCAATATCACTATTATTGGTTTCCAATTTCTTCATTTTTAGATTTTCATGTTGGGAGTATGTAAGCCTAGTGGCCGCTAACTATTATAAGGCATGAGCCCATTGGATTAATAATACTAAAAACTAACAATAACTTCCTACAAAAGTAAGTTCAAATTTCAAGCCTCGCAATTTGAAAAGGTGATACTAGCACTTTCCTCACACTTTGAAAGTGCAAAAGCGTCGATGTAAGGTTAGCGGCTACTAACTATTATAATTCATGAGCCCATTATCTTAAATGAAATTACAAAAATCCTTTTATGTAAGGTTAGTGGCCACTAACTATTATTTGTCATGATCCCGTTGTATTAAATTAAAAATGAAAACTCACAATAAATCCCTACAAAAGAAAGTTCAAAGTATGAACTATGCATTTTCAAATGGTGAACCTCGCATTTTCAAAGTTGGGAGACTCACACTTTCAAAGTTGCAAAAAATGTGAGACATGTACTATGAAAGTGTGAGGAACACATTTCCAAAGTTGTGAGCCTTGCACTTTGACAGTGCAATCCTCACACTTTGAAAGAGCAGGGCTCACACTTTCAAAGTGTGAGGCTCGCAACATAGAAAGTACCTCACAACTTTTCAAGTGTGAGCCTCTCAACTTTGAAATTGTGGGGATCATACTTTCAAAGTACAAGGCTCGTGATTTCAATGTTGATTATTCACATCCTTAAATTTGCAATGGCCTTAAATGCTAATGGTATTGTTTTGATTTCGGTGGAACTTACGATAAAATTATGTTCTCGCCTTGAAATATACCTTGTAATAACTCAAGTATTTTTTCTTATATTTTACACGTCATTAGTTTCACTATTTTTATTATTATAGAGTTATCATTAAAAGTGAACAGCATAAGTGGGAATTATGTATATCAAAAATTCAATTACTATGAAAGATAGTAGAATTTATGCTTGTAAATTATTCCATTCTCCATATAAACAATGAGTCACTTACTTCCATGAGCAAGAAAATGAAATAATCCTTGACACAATGCAATATAAATGTTTATGAGAGATTCAATCTTACGTCCTCAAAGATACATTGAACCAATATCGTATAGTTTACATCAATCAAAAGACTCATTGTGCCACAATTGTATTCTTTTTGAGTCAATAAATGCCACCACCTTTTTCCCAATGTTGGTCCATGTGAATGAGCTACATTTTCATCACACCCCTTAATGTGGTATAGCACTTTTCTACTATTTATTTTCACAAGTCTCCCTCTTGTAGCCCATTCTCTTAGCCTTGTAAAAGTGTCAGGCCCTTGTTGTTCTTGAGGACTTTGATTGGAATATCATTTTCAAATATTCTAAAATCCAAATCAATGATGCATGTTTCAGAGAACAGAGTAAATATGAAAAAAATATTTATAGGTTCAAACTAGAGGTATATACATTTCTCCATGTCTCCTTTCTCTTCACTAAGCACATAGGTTTGGAGAATGAATGATCGCTCATGCCTAAAAACTCAAAGTCTAAGTTTTTTTATGATAGATATAGCTCATAATAACACAAATTATTTTTCATTATCTTTACATTGAAATGTTTTATACATGTACATTTCAAATTTGTTACAAATACATTTATAAATCTTATATGATGAGTAGTCACCTTTTGTGGAAAATTTTATTTGCACAAAACATGAATACATTTGTTACCTTTTAAACGGGATTTTGCTTTGATCTTGTTATCCCAAATGTGCCCCCTGCTCATTTTGTGGCTAACTCCTTTACATCTTTCCTTCTCTTGTGCCTCAGTCAGAATATTTTGTTTTCTAGGCACTCAAAACCTTCTAGAAATGGCACCATTGGATAGAGCTCTTTCTCATCTTTCCAGAAAGGTAAATTTTTCCTCCTAACTCCACGTATTTTTCAAGTTATGGCTCAGTGGAGTTTTGGTGGGAAATTTTCCCCTAGAAGGCCCATAGCCAATCAGGAGCCGCCACGTGTCCAAGGGCGAAAAACACCAAGCGACCGAAGGAAAAAATGGTCAGGAAGGGCCCGCACCCAATCAGAACATGCCATGTGGCACCTGGAGTGGTGGAGCATGGGGAAAATTTGAAAAATGTTCCAAAGACCAAACGGGTAAAAATTCAAACTTTTTGCCCGCCGATCCGATTTTGGCCTGTTTTTGCCCTAAAACTTCAAATCACCATAACTTTTGATCCAGAGCTTGGATTTTCATGTTATTTATATCAATGGAAAGCTGGTGAAATTATCTATAAGATTCCATGGTCAATTTTGAATTTTGGTTCAGTTTGGAGGGAGAAAATCAAAAATGCTTCTAGTATGCGCCATGGAGGCCAAATCGACGTTTCAACAACCAATTTTAATGCGAAATGGGTCGCATTCTTCTCCAGCATGGTCAAAAATGTCGGGGATGGGTCTGTCAGGTCACCCATGCTGTTTTTAATGCATTTTGGTCAATGAGGAATGGCTCCCACGTTTTTTCACATTTTCTCTCTCCTGGGTTCGACCCATGCACTGTAAAAAGCCAGATTTGGCTCATTTTTCAAAGGGGAACACTTTTTTTTGCATGAAGCACATTTTCATCTTGACAAGTGATTTTAGAAGTACCGGACCTTCCGGGACCGTATGTGCCTTTTTACCTCTTTGGTGTTGGAATGCAAGGATTTTGATGTTGAAAATCACAATGCAGGCTCTGTGAATGCTTTCAGTCCTTTGCATGTGTTGTTTGTTTCATTTCAAACCTTTGATTACAGCTTATCAACCTGTGCATGATGTTTTATGCTGCAATTTCTGATTTGTGTCTATTTGCATGAGCAAAAATGTTCACCACTCCTTTGGTGCATCACCATCATTAGTTTAGTTTCAATTTTTACATTTCTTATCCCTGTCTCCTTGCAATCTAGGATAAAATTAGGATCTGAACCTCTGCAGTTGTGCAAATAATAGATCTAATCAGAGGAGTTTGAGGAACCAGCCTCTAATCTGGAGATTCCTCTCTCATTTTACAAGTCCCACACTTGGAGAGAGGTTTCAATGTTGTGCAATCACACTGGATGCCTGAAATATCAACTTAGAACCCTGATTTGCATCCAGGGGTGCTGCTGATTTGCAACAACAGTTTTGGCACGCCGGTGGGACCTTAGAGGTCTCATTTTTATTGCAGCAAAGTTGATGTGCATCTGCTGCAATTTTCTTGCTTCAAAAGAGCTATAAATTACACATCTGGCGACTCCAAGGAGAAGAATCAACTGGTTTCAGCAGTGCAGGCCTGAAAACTCATGAGAAGAATCACTACAAGGTCAAGAGCTAGAGAAGAAGAGGTGTTGTTTGAATATCTACAGTTATCTCCAAGAGTAAGGTAAAGTGGGAGGAGAATCCAAAGGTCTCCATCTCCACCAAACAGAACTCTCTCAACTCCTCCACCTGGTAGGCCTTTCATTCAATCAACAAGGGTTCTAAGACCAATTAGAATGGCGCAACCACCGAATCCGTATGTCAATTTCATAGGCAGCAGCCCACTTTCCCTCAATGCACAACATCCAATTCCAATTGCAGCCTTGAAGAACATTCCATACTTCACTGGAGAGAATCAGACTACTCCAGGTGATCATGTTAAAGACATTGCCAACCTTTGTGTAATTCATGAAATCAATGAGATGCAAGTGGCTGTCAAATTGCTGGCATCTTCATTCAAGGGGAAAGCATTGCAATGGTTTAGAAGTCTTGCCTCAGGTTCTATTCAGAATTGGAATCAGCTATGTATAGCCCTCCATGAGCAGTTTGGGGAAAAGGGAGACAACTTGTCCCTTTTGGAGCAGCTGACAACTATCAAAAGAGCTCCCAATGAGCAGCTGACTGATTTTAATTTCAGATTTCAAAGGACTTGGGAGAGAATTCCGGTGGCAAAGCCAACAAAGAAAAGGTGCTTTTCTTTACTATCTCAAAGCTCTAAATTCTGATATTTCTATGTTGATTCAATCCATGGGAGGCATAACTATCCCTATGGCTTATAGCATTGACATTAGGGCTGAAAATTGTTTGATCCAAGATGGCAAACTAGCCCCTAGACCTCCCATGCCATTGTTTCCAAGTTTAGAGAGCCCAAACACTAATCAAGCACCTAATTTGGCTCCTTCTCCCACTCCTAGAAATCAAAGTTCAAATGAAGCTTCTACTTCATCTCCAAGTGCCCCAAATGAGCTTCAAGAAGTCATGAAGAAATTGCAAAATTTAGGTAATGAGTTGGTTACTCTCAAGAGGCAACAAGCCCAAAGTTTTAGACCTTCCTTCCATATTCAAGCTCGGGCCAGTAACAGAAACCATATCAACCTCATAGACCACCCAATCCAGCTGCAAATCTAAATCAAGCAAGGCCTCCTGCCAACAGACCATTTCAGCCCTATAATCCAAATGCTATATCTGCTCTAAGGCATTGGTGCCAACACAAAACAATGTTGCTCAGGAGTATGATTGGTGTTTTCCATGCAATGAACCTCACAACCAATCTATGTGCTTCAACGGTGCCTTGAATCAAGCATTAATGGTGACAACTACTGGTGTGGAGGGTGAGGGCAGTCAAGGAAACAACCAACAACAAGAAACATTCCAACAGCAATCAGCCCCAAATGACACCACATTGGTAAACTGGCAAGCAGAAGATTTCTGTGGCATGAATCAAGTAGTTTCTCAAGGTGTTGCAGCCAACACAAGGTCAAAAAGAAGGAATTTGGGTGAAGAGCAGCCATTAGCTCCAACCAATCTCCAACCTTCTATGGCTCCACAAATGGTTGGCAAGAAAAATCCAATTTCAAATGCACAAGGGCAGCCAAGAACAGCTCCTAGACCAACTCAAATACCAGTTGTTGCTGCCCACATGCAAGGAGTGAATGTGCCAACCAAGGGACAGCAAAGAGATCCTCCATCACCATTCAGTATCATTGATCAGATGAAGAAGACAAATGTAAATATATCAATGTGGGAATCCCTATCTATCCCAGGCCAAAGAGATTTGCTACAAGCTGCCATGAAGGACTGGCCAACTTTGAATCAGCAAGTTCAGATGTAAGAGAAAGTGCTCACAAATGCCGCCTAGCCTCTTTGAAGGGAATCATGGAGGACACCAAGGTAAAATGTTGAAGCCCCTCCTTTCTATGTCTCATTGATCATTGGAAATCAGCTAGTGCACAATTGCATGATAGACTCGGGGCAAGTAGCTCGGTGATGCCTAAACAAATAGGTGATTAGCTAGGGCTCCAGTATGAAACCATATCCAAAGGGGTAGTGCAGCTGGATGGGACAGCAGTAACAACAGTTGGAGTGATTAGAAACTTGAGTCTTACCTTGCATGCATGTCCAAATGTTGTTGTTTTACAAGATGTATCAGTTATAGACCTTCCACCACTCTTTGCCCTATGCTTGTCAAGGGACTTCACAGCCAAGATTGGAGGATATTTGTCTGCTGATTGGTCACACATGCTATTCAGAACGAGGTATGGAACCAAAGCTATAATCAGGTCTGAACCTATTGCAAACTTCCACATTGAGCCCTACACTCCAAGTCAGATCAATGCCAACTGTTCGGCATTTGATCAAGAAGATCACCCAAGCACTGATGAAGCTGACACCAAGGTTGGAAGCATCCCGGATCTAACTCTTGATGAATGGGCAAATAAGGTGCATGCTTTTGATCCTTATCAAGAAGTAGAAGAATCTGAGCTAGGGGTCTATTGCATACATCAAGAAGATCAGCCCATTCCTAGC
Source organism: Taxus wallichiana var. yunnanensis (assembly GCA_018340775.1). NCBI lineage: Eukaryota > Viridiplantae > Streptophyta > Pinopsida > Cupressales > Taxaceae > Taxus > Taxus wallichiana. The sequence goes on along the minus strand of CM031237.1, from coordinate 676,176,234 downwards.
ATCACCAAGCCAAACCACAAGGATGACAATGAGGTATGGCAGCTATTTTTTGATGGATCAAGGAGTAGACAAGGTGCAGGAGGTGGAGCCATGCTTATTTCACCTCAAGGAGTAAAGTACTATTCAACTTTTAGATTTCAGTTTGCATGCTCCAATAACACTGCTGAATATGAAGCCTTGGTGCAAGGGATGCATTGGGCAATAAAGAGAGGAATAAAGAACTTGCAAGTCTTTGGTGACAGTGAATTGATTGTAAATCAGGTCAAGGGATAGCATGCTACCAAGAATGATCTACTTAAGTGCTACAAGAACAGGGTGTGGGACCTCATTGAAGATTTTGAGGGTTTTGGCATCAAATCCATTCCTAGGAAAGAGAACCAAGCTGCTGACAGGCTTGCAGCAGTAGGGGCAGCCTTTGACATTGTGGAAAGCATTCAATAAGACAAGGTACAACCAAACATCCATGTGATTGTGAGGCCTTTGATGCGGATAACAATGTCGGTTGGCAAGTGTTTGAAAATTACCAAAGAAATCATCCATTTCTTGTAAGAAGAAGTGAGTTCTCGGCTAAAAATTAGGAAAAATTGGAACAGCAGTATGGTGACCAAGTAAGTACATTGAGAACTAACAAACCGCCCAAGGGACTTATCACTTTGGAGTCCATTTTTAACCTCAATGATCAGTTTAGAAAGGAGAAAGCAAACATTTAGGTCAAGAGAGAGGATTAAGTATCCATCTTGGTAGAAGATAACAAACCATTGCAAATTGGAAGGATGACAACTGAACAAGAGAGGTATGAGTTCATACAAATTTGTGTCAAGAGTTCCCTGATGTGTTTTCTTGGAGCTACGAAGATTTGAAAGGTTTCAATCCCAAGTTAGCTCAGCACACCATTGAGTTGGATCCAAATACTAAGCCCATCAGGCAGAAACAAAGGCCAGTCAATCCACACATGGAACCTCTCATGAGGAAGGAATTGAACAAGTTGATTGAGTCAAGAATCATATTCCCAATCAAGCATTCTAGTTGGGTTGCCAACTTGGTTCCAGTCAGAAAGAAGAGTGGAGAGATCAGATTGTGTGTTGACTTCAGAGACTTGAATAGAGCATCTCTCAAGGACCATTACCCACTCCCTTCCATGGAGCAAATCTTGCAAGTTGTGGCTGGCTCGAGAGATTTTCACTACTTGATGGCTACTCAGGCTACAATCAGATTATGGTGAAGGAAGAAGACCAGTTCAAGACAGCCTTCACAACCAAATGGGGAACTTATGCATACAGGAAAATGCCATTTGGGTTGTCCAACGCTGGTGCTACTTTCCAAAGAGCAATGGACATGGCGTTCAAAGGTTTGATTAACAACGTGGTGCTGATTTACCTTGATGATATCACTATTTTTTCCAAGAATGCAATAGACCACCTCTCTCATTTGAGACAAGTCTTCACGAGGTGCAAGAGATTTGGAGTGTCTTTGAATCCTAAGAAGTGTATCTTTCTTGCACATGAAGGAAAGCTCCTTGGCCATATTGTCTCCAAAGAAGGATTAGCAATTGATCTAGAGAGGGTTGAAGCCATAAGAGCACTACCATTGCCAAGCCACAAGAAAGCCCTTCAGAGTTTCTTGGGGAGGATAAACTTTGTTCGGAGGTTTGTCCCAGATTTTGTAGCCCTTGTCAAGCCCATCACCAAAATGTTAAAGAAGAGCATGGCTTTCAAGTGGACAGCAAAAGGCAAGGATAGTTTTGAAGCAATCAAAGAAGCTATCTCTCAAGCACCAACTCTCATCAACCCAGATTTCTCCAAGGATTTCATCCTCTATGCATTTGGAGGTAATGATACTATTTCTACCATTTTGGTACAGCAGAACAAGGACAACGATGAGCAGCCAATTGCTTTCTTCAGCCAGAGCCTAGATGACTATGAGGTGAGGTATTATTTTATTGAGAAGCATGTGCTGGTAGTAATCAGAAGCTTGAAGAAATTCAAGCATTTAGTCTCAAACAACAAGGTCCAATTGCTGGTCTCACATGCTGGGGTTAAGGAATTCCTCCTCAACAAAGATTTGAATGAGAAAAGGGTAGGTTGGATCACCCGTGTCATGGAGTATGACATTGAGATCAAAATCACCAAGCTGGTAAGAGGAAAAGGATTGTGTGAGTAGCTGGTTTTGGGGAAGCAAAAAGAAGCATGCAATGAAGGAGAGGCTGTTTTGACAGTTCAAGACAGCCATGAGCCATGTGGCACTCAAGAAGAAAACAATGCTACCCCCACTCCTTGTTGGACCCAAGGTATAATGCACTTCCTAAGCACAGGCCTATGCCCTCCGGAGATGAACAAGACCCAAAGAAGACACTTCAGATTGTAGGTTGTCCCATATGCCATTGTTGATGGAGTTTTGTTCAAGAAAGATGTGAATGGAGTGCTGTTGAGATGCATTAGCACAAATCAGATTCAATGGGTATTGGAAGAGTTCCATGGTGGACCATTTGGTGGTCATTTTACACTAAGAGTGTGACTCTAAAAATCATGAAGCCTTTGGTTATTATTGGCCTAAAATTTTCGGTGATGCTATATGCATGGATCAAGAGGTGTAAGAATTGTGCATTCTTCACAGGAAAAGAGAGACTTGCTGCCCTTCCATTGCATCCAATCTCAATTGACCAGTCATTCATGCAATGGGGTTTGGACTTTATGGAGTCATTAATCCCAATTCAAGTCAAGGGCATAAATGGATTTTTATAACCACGGACTACTTCACTAAGTGGACTAAAGCAGTAGCACTCAAAGAGGCAAATGAGTCCAGCATCTTAGACTTTTATGAGGGGATAGCAACCAGATTTGGTATACCTGCTACAATAATCTCAGATAATGCATTGGCATTCATTGAATCCAAGGTGACTGAGTGGGCTGTCAAGAATGGGATCTACCTAAGCACTTCATCAAACTATTACCCTCAAGGTAATGGCCAGGCCGAGTCTACAAACAAGAACTTGTTGAGGATCATTAGGAGGACTCTTGATGAGAATCAGAGGTCTTGGCATACCAAACTGAAATCAGCCTTATGGGCTGATAGGATAACTCCCAAGAGATCCATAGGTAACTCTCCATTCAGGCTTGTTTATGGAAGAGAGGCAATCTTGCCCATGTCACTTGAGTTTCCAACATTGGAACTCATGAAGCAGTTAGAGTTGCTAGAGTTTGGGCCCATGGAGGTGAGATATGCAGAGTTGATGGAGCTCCAAGAGATCAGAGATCAGGCATCCCAAGCAATGGAGAAGGATCAAGCTTTGATCAAGAAGACCTTTGATAGGAAGGCCAAGAGTAGATCTTTCCAAGTTGGAGATCTAGTGTTAAAATGGGATGCAGATAGAGCAAAACCAGGAAGGCATTCAAAATTTGATGCCATTTGGAGTGGCCCATACATGGTCACGAAGTGCAAGAATAGCAATGCCTTCCAATTGGCTTCATTGGATGGTGAAGAACTGCAGATTCCAGTCAATGGAATCTATCTAAAGCATTGCTTCTAAAGGGAAATTCTCCACCTTGTAAATATTAGCTTAGGTTTCCATTCCTTCAAGTGCTTGTGCACATTGTTTTCTTTGTAGGTTAGTTTTTCTTTCCCTAAGTGCTTTGGCACACTTGCTGTCCCTGGAGATGTTTTGCAGTCCTTGCTTCCATCAGGTGATATTCCATCTTCCTCCTTGCAACATTCTAAGTCAGTTGGGGTTCCAACAGAAAATTTGATGACTCCATGCCCAATGGACTGCTTCAGGAAACTGGTATTTTCATCTAGCAGGTAGATGACCCCTCTGAGTCGCCAAAATTGTTATCCCAAATGTGCCCCCTGCTCATTTTGTGGCTAACTCCTTTACATCTTTCCTTCTCTTGTGCCTCAGTCAGAATATTTTGTTTTCCAAGCACTCAAAACCTTCTGGAAATGGCACCATTGGATAGAGATATTTCTCATCTTTCCAGAAAGGTAAAGTTTTCCTCCTAACTCCACGTATTTTTCAAGTTATGGCTCAGCGGAGTTTTGGTGGGAAATTTTCCCTAAAGCCCATGACCAATCGGGAGGCGCCACGTGTCCAAGGGTGAAAAAACACCAAGTGACCCGAAGGAAAAAATGGTCAGGAAGGGCCCACACCCAATCAGAACGTGCCATGTGGCACCTGGAGTGGTGGAGTGCGGGGAAAATTTGAAAAATGTTCCAAAGTCCAAAAGGGTAAAAATTCAAACTTTTTGCCCGCCAATCCGATTTTGGCCTGTTTTTGCCCTAAAACTTCAAATCGCTAGCTAGTGAAATTCTCCATAAGATTCCATGGTCAATTTTGAATTTTGGTTTAGTTTGGAGGGAGAAAATCAAAAACACTTCTGGTATGCGCCCATGGACAGAACTGACGTTTCAACAACCAATTTTAATGCGAAATGGGTCGCATTCTTCTCCAGCATGGTCAAAAATGTCGGGGATGGGTCTGTCAGGTCACCCATGCTATTTTTAATGCATTTTGGTCAATGAGGAATGGCTCCCATGTTTTTTCATGTTTTCTCTCTCCTGGGTTCGACCCATGCACTGTAAAAAGCCAGATTTGGCTCATTTTTCAAAGGGGAACACTTTTTTTGCACAACAAGCTTCTGTTTTCATCTTCAGCAAGTGATTTTAGAAGTACCAGACCTTCCAGGGATTGTAACAGGCCTTTTTTGCCTCTTTGGTGTTGGAATGCAAGGATTTTGATGTTGAAAATCACAATGCAGGCTCTGTGAATGCTTTCAGTCCTTTGCATGTGTTGTTTGTTTCATTTCAAACCTTTGATTACAACTTATCAACCTGTGCATGATGTTTTATGCTGTAATTTCTGATTTGTGTCTATTTGCATGAGTAAAAATGTTCACCACTCCTTTGGTGGTGGGTCTCATCGTGAGGGCCTTTTATTGGTGTAAATCAAGGCCAACTAGAATATTTTTCTTACAATCCCAAGATCCCCTGAGGTCCAAAGAACTTCTATATCAACAAAGTATCCATGACTATGTTGTTGTCTTCTTTTGATAGATTTTGGGTTCACTTGGTAATGTCAAAGACAACTCCATCAACATTTTATTGTTCCATGTTCCAAATAGTAAACCTTAAAAATACTTAAACAATGTACAAAGTGTAAGCTCGAATGAAAATTAACAAACAGAAATCTTACCAACTTTGGCAGATTTTAGTTATTGTCCATAGCTTCCTTCTCATCAGCAACTCTAGAAGAACAATTTTGTAATTATATACATAGGTAGAGGTGTGGTTTTTGGCCAAGGAAATGCACTTGGAAAATGCCAAATTTTGAAAAATGTGCATCAAAATTATCATCTAAAAGAATGTTAGAAGTATTCACATCCCTGTGAACAATGCATGGGTTACAATCATGATGAAGATATGGTAATCCTTCTTCAGCACCATGAGAAATATTTATCGAGTGTCCCAATCTAGCTTAATATTATTTTATGATCCTATATGAAAATAAAAATTAATAAAACACTTGTTATATTTTCCAACAATCCATTTTAATCAAAAGGTTAGAGATTGATTGGATTCTTCTATTTCAAAATATGAATCTACAATGTACATATCCATTTTTCTTCATAACATAATCATTTTACTCACCATGTAGGATGTCCCACATACTTTTGTTTACCATGTAATCATAAAACAACATGTTTCCATGTGGAGAAAGTGAATATCCATGCAGACTCTCAAGATTTCGATGCTTGATGCTTCCAACTATTTCCATCTCACTTTCAAATTCATGCAAGCTTTGTGGGTAGTGATTATACATTCTCTTTATAACAATTTGCTTAGAATTCTTTAGAACACATTTATAAATAGTGTTTGTAGCACCATAGCCAATTATATATTTCTCGTTTATATTTTCTATGATTTTCATTATGTCATCATACATGTGAAGAGCCATGTTCATATGCAAGTATGACCAACCTTAGAGAACCTAAATGTAACAAATAGATGTGTCAATAAAGAAATTGTAATAAGATATTGCTTTCTGATTTGTTATTTGATAATCTATACAATATGAAATCATGTCTAGCCATGTTATTTTTAACACCTTACTCAATGTTGTTTGTAGATCCTTTTTTAAATGCATTTGGATGATTTTAAAAATAAAGAGATATAATTATGCACAATATTAGTATTGAATCCAAAAATATGCAAACAATTTCCAGTTTTGAGATGGATGTTGTTCATTGCATTGGGCCACAATTTTGTTACACAACATCATACATATCCAAGCTAGCCAATTTTTAGTAACAATAGAAGAAAGTCTCTGGAACATGATCTATTTAAAAGACAACTACTATTTCTTACATCAGTTAATTGTTGATATCAAAAAACCATAAGAAACAAAATTGAATTGGTCTGCAAAGAAAATTTGTGCTTATATCTACACTTTTCTAGAGGAAAACTTGAAAAAAATTTAATGACAAGAATTTCCCTAGACAAATTGTTGTGGGAGAGGTTTCTATAAAATAAATAGAGCCATTTACAGAATCATCTATTATTATGGAAAAAGAATTAAATTTTCAAATCATATCTTTTACAACTTCACAAAGAAATGTGTGGAAAAAGGAATCCTCTCAAAGTATCAAGGATGAAATAGTTGGCTAACTATGGCTAACTATAATGGAACTTCCCTTGATAAATTGTTTATTTTCTGTATCCTGCATATGATCCATTTCCAATATTATTTGAACATCAACACAAGCCTACCCAAAATTTACATTTAAGGTATAGTTGAAAGGAACATACAGTGAGACTAAGTTTTGTAACTACCCAAGCTCTTGAGGAATAGGACATGTTAATCGATTGACACAAATATATCTACATTGAAAAAAATCACACTAAGTTATAGTTTCCCTTGAAATGAAAATACATAGCATATAGATCCAAAAACATGACCTTAGGAGTTAAATAATCATATTTTTAGTATGAAGAACTTACATATCCACTATACTCCTCATATTTCTAAACTACTATGGAAGAAACCCATTCAGTCTATTTCCACTCAAATTCCTTGAATTTATAATTGAGATGAATCATCAAGTCAATATAATGTTCATTCATAGAAATTGGACTTCTTGTTTATGCTCTATAAAATCCTATATGGACATGACTTACAATTTCAGAAGATGTTCCAAAGCCCCCACAGATCCCGAGAATGGGTCCAGAAAGTATATTATCGAGGGGTCCATAGTATTTCATGTGGGATCAAAGATCAAAAACAAATTGGAATTATTTCACAACTGTCATCTAGATAGTAAATTTCACTCCAAACACAATTCTTAATATCCTATTAGAAGTATAACAAAAAAATTAAAAATAATTGAATGCGCAGTGTGACCTCCATAAGTCGACTATTATAAGATTTCAAACTACAAACAGTGTCCAAGTTAAAAGATCTAAACCATGAGTTGAAATACACAATGTCGAGCCATTAAGGACCACAACCCGAGCATTAACAAAAAACTTCAAGCTTCTAGAAGCTCTAGAAACCAAATAATGGTGTCTACAAAGTAAAATCACAAATTTGTAAACTAACCAGAGCTCTAAAACTATGTATGGCCACCAAAAGGAAAAAAATGTCAGAGTTTACCCATTACCAATAGAGTTTCTTCTCCAAAATCTTCCAAAATGTGAATTTAATGGAGACTTACCCCTCAACCACTCGATGCACGTGGGGGAAATGGGTTATAGAGAATGTTACGGTGAACTGTGCTAAAGAGAGATCTCACTAATAGCCATCCTAAAAATCAACACCATTATGGTTTAAATCAGACATGCAAATGGAGATAAATCTGTAACCTTATTACCTTGCCCAAAAATATAGTTTTTGATCGTCGCCGAATGGTTTCCTAGATGTATTTTCTCTTGGGAAGGGCTGATTAAGGAAATTAGAGGCATCCAATTCCTAGTTCCTAATCTTAAATTTTTTATGTGGGTCTTGTACCATGCTCATATTGCACGGTGTTGGATTCAATTGAAAGGGAAAGACACGACAAGAAAAACTACTTATTTTCCATCAGAATCTTTTCTCGTAGGATTTTGCACCAAAACAAGGGATGTTTGAGAACCCATTTCTCAGTGCTCTTAGTCTCCCAAATCTTCTTGTTGTTTGTGGGAAAATACAGTGAACAACATTGACGTGTTGAGTTTGGTGGTGTTACTATTATCAATTCCATGCCACTTTGTGTACACCCCCATGACTATGCATATAGAAGATGATATCAAATGCATGTCAAACACTAAAAAGGAATTGAAAGACTCAATTGATTTCCTTCTTATGTGGTGGTTCAGGAATAGATGCACACACTTCATCTATAAATTTTTAGAATTCAGTGTTGGCACACCCAAGATAAGATTCTTTCATCAAAGTTAAAATTAAGAAACATGCAGTGAGATTAATATGGATTTCATGCATTTGATAGTTATTTGATCCTCATTTAGAAGATAAAAATATTTAGTCTAGCGACCACTAAGACATTTATTTCAATAAGTAATCTAGCTTAGTGGTCACTAAGCATTTTCTTTAATTCAAACCAATGTGTATTACAAATATCAGATGCATAGGTCTTACCCTAGTAGTCTCTAAGCTAAGAAAAGAGTGTTAAAAAACACAAAACTATAATTGATCTCTAATTTTGGCCGATACGATACAATACTATTATACCAAATCTTGCTTTCCTAAGCACCATTTAATATGACATATCTCCACATCATGATGTTGTACGAGCACCCTGCATATTCTGTTAATAATCATTTTTTTTACCGACTAGGGAAAACCATCCATAACATTTTAGAGTATGAAATGTCCCTTATGAAAAAATTTTTATTTTATTCCCACCGATGGGTATGATGAAGAAAAGATGCAAAGGTGAGATCCCAACCATTGCTAATCTGAAAAAAAAAAAAATTACGACGATTCCATCCAATGGGAATAATGAAGAACAGATGCAAATGTGTGAGCCTATCCATCGCTATTATGAACAAAATGTTTTTACCATGAAAAAAACATAATTTTACTTTAAATTTGTCCTTTAGGACATAATGCTAGTATACACCATGCAACATGGTGGTACAAATTAACTCGTAGCAATTAGTATGTTATTCACTAATCCACATTCATTTATTCATTAGACCTATGGATGTATACTTTCAACACTTCAGTGTTGTATACATATTTATAGGTGCTTAAGAGGTATTAAACTAAAATACTTTGGTCACAACAATTGGAAAATACAATGCTGAAAATAAACTAAGTTACAGATGAAAGTATATGCTACAACTAATCAATAAAGTAGGTAAAATCATAACACAAGGAAAGGAATAAACTATTGCAATTATAATCTACTCATGCAAGTAAATAAAATAGAAAATGAAAAGGAAAGGGATTCAAAGCAAACCACAATTAGGTCTTGCCTTCGGTGTTAATCCTTCCCGAGGCTGTTTCTACAACAAAATGATAGAACTCAAATTATATTCATCAACATGAAGATTACTAAATGAAAATTACATAAATTCCCTATGGATTGATCCCTTCTACAGTCTTGAAATTCTCTTTATATTCAACAAAGACATGAAGAGACCGATTCAAACTAATAGTTACAATTTGATTAAGTACAAGATCATTACCAAGAAATCCGTAGATTCTTATTCATGCAAAAGAACTCGAGAAAAGGTTTTCTAATATAACAACATAACTAACTATTCAGTCTAACAATCAGTTATCAAGTTAAATCAACTAGTTCCATAGTTGTAGTTGCAGAGCATAATCAGGTATTGGTGTGAGATATGCTTCTTGTTGTCATAACTACTTCTTTATTGACATGTGAAAACTCAAGTGAAGTATCCATGTTGATCAAGCTTCCCAAAATCATGGTCTTTTATATACACATGTTATCCTTTGGCTACATGTACTTTACTACACAGAGTCCTAGTTGATGCATGTCGGTTTCTTTGGACGAGTCCCTTTTCATTGCGACAAAGTTTCTTCGGTTGCATGTTAGTGGCTACATATAACATCTTCTTAAAAACAAGTATGGAATTCAAACTGAGAATTAGTAATCATTTCATTATATCTAAGAGAGTAACATACACATTCAAAATCCTCATAATAGAGTAAACTTAGTAGTAATAATATTAATTAATATAAGTGCCATAAGTTTAGGATATAACATATATGTTTAGGATTATATAAGAATCATAAGTTTAGGAGGTTACATATGGATAAACAAAATATAATAGATGAGGCATTTGAAACATTAAATAAAAGGGATCATCACACCCCCAAACTGAGCTTCTTGAATGTCCTTATTTAATAATTATTGTTTTCTTCCTTTTCTTTCTTACGGTTAGCTGAATAATGTTGCACAATCTCCTAAGGTCCATTGGTGCTGAGATACCTTATGGTTCTATGAAGAAATAACTTGCATTCCTTTTTACCTTTCCATTATTTTTTCTAGAAGTCCTCATCGAGCTCTATGTTTCCAGACCAATGGGGAATAGGAAAGTGGAAGATTAGTGGATAAAAACCAATAGGAAACCAATCTTTTCCACATCCCTGGAGACTTCAATAGATGCATTTATGTATCTAAAATTTGGGACAATGTTAGGATAAGAATGCATTTATTTTCTCCTCATTTCTTGTGAAATTTCTTCCCACATTGACCTATAGGCCTGTATTATTTCCGCACCATTAAACTTAATGTGATCTCATGCTTCATCATGGTCCTTGTGTTTCATCTTGTAAACCCTTTGTTTTATTTTCTACTCTGCCATTAACTTTCCATATTCCTCAATCATTGCTTTAGTGTTTCTTACCTCTTCCCTTATCATCAAAGGTTTTACTTTGCACAAGTGTCTATAATCCACCATCTGCTTCTCCTGTATAGCTCATTGTGAAAGTAGGAACATAGTTCCCAAATTTGTACATCCCCAATGTAAAGTGTAGGTATCTAATCTTTGTCATACTCTAGAGAATAGTTATGAATATATAATTCACACAATAACAATTGAATTTCATGTGGCATTTTTAAATACATTCGAAGAAGTTGCATGAGTTGCACTATGTAAAACTAAAAATCTGAATTGATGCAAGTATATTTAAGTTACAACAAGTGTTCCTTTAAGAAGATGGCATATACATTTGAAGTGGCTGCATAAAATTATTTCATTAGTTACCTTAATAGTGTCTTATTTCTTCTTCTTCAATCTAGAAATCTCATTATCCTTAGCCCTATTTACTGTCCTTTTCTTCAATATCTAGCTGATGTTGGAAGAGAAATTATTCCTTCTCTCTGTTCCACTTTCTCTATAGCTTGTTAACATAATTCTCAAATTGTGTTACCCAGTAGTCTAGTAAGGTGGTTTGAGTTGTCATATCCCGACAAGTTGGGTGGGAGGTTCTCTAAAAATTTCCTCTATCACAACCTGTGGCTATAGGTTGAGTGGTGGATACGCAGGCTCTAAGACTTCATGAACTTTTTCTTGGTCAACTATAGGATTTTCCACTTCTATTATCCCAATAAGATTATTAACAGGATTTGACTCAAGGTCTTGGACAATATTCTCAATTGTATCCTCAATATTTTGTGGTAATTCATCCACAATGTCCATTACTTTAGTCTTTGATTCAGGTATTGAGTGTTCTAGTGCTTCCTTGGTCTGTTTTGTATTATTTGTGGTCACATTGGCTATATTTTCAACTTCCTATATAGATACTTTTCCTTCATGTTGTATGGGGTTTCCCCAACATGAAAATCCTTTGTTTGAACTCCAATTAGTTCATTAGCGCACTCATGAGTAGGTTTCTCACTTAACTCATCCTCATTTTTCTCTTCCACCTCCTTAGTTGCATCCTCCATGCCTATGTCTACATATGTGTCTACATGAACTTCTTGCTCAACATCCATTGGAATAGCTTCCTCAGTATTTTTATTTCCTCTTCATCATTGTCTAGGAAGATTTGAATGTCCCTCTCGGATTTGAATTTTTTTCTTTTTAGTATGGAGTCTAAGGGATCTTCTTAGTGGTTTAGAGGTTTTAGTTGAATAATTTCACTTTCCTTTAGAGGAAGAGGACTCGGGTGTAGATATATTTAGAAAATTTTCAGCAATAAGGATTCTATCAGGGGAGATTGGCCTAGAGTCCTTCTTAGGAGATGGAGGTTTTTCATGGACAAGTGTTTTTGTAGGTATAGTAGGTTTTGTAGGAGTAGGGGTCTCGAGGGAATAGAGGTTTCTGTAGGAATAGATGTAGCAGCTACAGTTTCAAGTGGAGGAGGTGCATAAGAACCGGTGAGCTTCTCCTCTTTTTACTCCCCTTTTTCAATAAATCATTAATATGTTTTTCCCTAGAAAACTCTTCCCATTTGACTATAGGATGTTTAATTTCCAATGCATGCTTCACAATTAGAGTGACAAGACAATGGTGAGACAAGGAAGACCTACCTCTTTATGATTCCTTACTCATCTTCTTCAAACTCTCATGCAATAAATTAGGAACATTCACATGTCTGTCATTATTTAAATGATTGAGCAGTTTAAAATGGATGATTTAACCTTGAGTACCGACCCTCACAGGTAAAATATTTTATGATATAGTTTGACACATCTTCCCAAAAGGGTTTTAAAGAAGTTCGTAGAGTACCTTGTCTGTCTGTCACAAAGTTTTCATCCTCATCTCCAAACTTTATGTGAGCTTCATCTGGATTTTATTTTTCAGGAAACATCTCTCCCTCCATCAGTAGTCTAGTGACTGCAACCAATATTTCATCATCAACTTTAAATTTCAAAACCTTTACTATTGTTTTCCGTCCCACGAAAGTGGCGGTGAAGTTTGTGACCATCAAATCATTAAAACCTTGAAATCTATTGATGTACTCCATCTAACCACTATCATGAAAGTATTGTATAATTTTTATTGATTTCAAAGTTGTGAGTGGTCTATAGGTTCGTTTCTAATCAAGTATCCCCTTGTTGTTGAGTTTTGAAATTTCCTTAAGCTCGAGAGTCAAGAAATTTCTACAGTTTGAATTGATTTGAATAAAATTGAATGAGTGTAAAGATCTAGATTACTTGGTATTTTTAAAATTTATGACTGATTTACATGTGTCTCGAAAGGGCATGTATTAATTGGATTTGAAGGATGCAAGCATGTGAGGTGATAAGGTAGGATGACGTGGAACACAACTCACGTTTATAAAAGGTGGAATCAAATTATGACAAGTAAATTTATTGAGGGCATGACACAAATACTAATTAATTATAATTATTCTATCACTACTCTAATAATGCGGATCAAGTGCACTTATCTCAAGAAGTACTTTTGATGATTGTGACATGTTCCTTGTTGAAATTCACGCCTTTGGCTACATGCAGAGTCATCATGATGTTGTAAGTTGAGATGCTTTGTTGCTACAAGTGTTGTATATAGTGTTGTAAGTGCATGTTAGAGGTCCCTTAATAAAATTAATTAATTCCCGAAGAGGGAAGACTGAATATTTCTGGTGTCAATCTTCTTCATAGGTGCTTGCAGGCACAATTTGATCCTTATTTCTCTTCATAAAATCATGAGTTATGCCAACAGGAAAGCAAAGCGGATCGTTGTTGTATGCTACTACAAGTGGACATTTTAGTCTTTGTGTCATCTCCTTTTGTCAGAGATTATGCACTCCTTGGAATAGATACACCAAAACCTGCAAAATAGAAATACTAAATAAACAAAACATGTTAGTTGAGTGGTGATGATCACCAAGAAGGCTAATCACACCACTTTTATTCTTCCTTGGAGTATCCAGTAAGCTGAATATACCAAGGCCACTAAAGATATCATTCCTCTAAAACTTCAGAATATGAACCACCAGGTTCAACTTCTGACCTCAATTTTGATGTTTTCATTTCCATCATGTTTTGGCCTCCTCTGAACTATTGGATGAAGGTGCTCCTATCAGTTGGATTTTTGCATAGCCTCAGTCTATGACCATTTACCAGTATTTTGAATCTCATAGGATCAATGGTGGTGAGTTTCATAGCTCCATTGGAAAATATCTTCTCAATCTCATATGGACCTAGCCACCTTGTCCGAGTTTTCCCATGTGGTCCTTGTATTTGTAGTCAAAGAGAAGAGCCCAATCACCTTCTTGAAATTTCCTTGTTTTGATGAACTTTCCATGCCACTTAATCCTTTTCTTTTTTACCACCTCTACATTATAAATAGCATGCCTCCTCATTTCATCCAACTCATTGAGTTGAATAATCCTTCACCTCTAAGCTTCAAACTAATCTATGCCCAATTCCAATGCAATTCTTAATGTCTTGTACTCGAACTCGGTAGGGAGAACAACAATCTTACCTTACAAAGTAGCTCAAAAGGTGTGAATATAATTTTTGTTTTACATGTGGTATTGAATTCCCACATTTCCTCTGGAATTCTTTTTGACCAATCCCTTCTATGCAGTGTAATGGTCGTTGTCAAGATGTCTTCAATTTCTTTTTTTACTTTACTTTAGCTTCACCATTGGATTATGGATGATAAGGTGTATACTTCCTATGCTTGATTTCATATTATGTAGCTAAATCAGAAATAACTTTAGTAGTGAAGTGGGTACCTTGATCTGTAACAATCTATCTTGGCACTCCATACCTTGTAAAGATATGGTCATATAGGAATTTTGTAACTTTTTCACTCTTTTGATTTGGTAATGCTTTCACTTCTGTCCATTTGGTGAGGTAGTTTATGCACACCAGAATGTACTCTTTTTGCTTAGACTTAGGATCCATAGGACCAATAAATTCCAATCCCCATTTTTCAAATGGTTGCAATACTAGTTGAGGCTGCAATGGCATTTCATCTGATTTGATAGGATTTCCCATTCTTTGTCACTTATTGCATCTTCTTGCATACAAAGTTACATCATTGTGTAGTGTAGGCAAGTAATACCCTATCGTTAATACTTTCTACGTTGTTCTTTTTGCAACAAAGTTTCCTCCACATGGCTCACTATGGAAGGATTTGAGGACATCATAAATTTCCTCATCATCTATACATATTCTCATAACATTATCCTACCCTATGTGGAATAGGAAACCAACTATCCAAGAAAAATTCACACTTTTCTCAACAATATATTTCTTTTCAGAATATAGATAGTGTGGAGGTGTCTTACCTAAAACCAAATAGTTGGCTATATCAGCATACTAGGGTGTCTTGGTGGAAATGGAAAACAAGTGCTCATCTAGGAAATAATCATCCACCACTTCTTCATTATCATTCTCCATTCTTAAGAGAAAATATGCTACAACATTATCTTTCCGGGATTATCCACAATTATTTCATCAAACTCTTATAAGAGGAGAAACCATATGATTATCCTTTTATTTATAATTGGTTTGTTGATCAGATATTTAATGGTAGCATGATCAACATGAATAAACATTGGGTATCCCGTGATGTAGTGCCTAAATTTTTTGATGGTGTAAACAACTGCTAAAAACTCTTTCTCAATGACTGTATAGTTAAGCTCAAAGCATGTTATAGGTTCTTACTGACATAATAGATTGCATAATTGAGTATCCCATATTTTTTTCCTAAAACAGCTCCAATGGTGTGATCCGAGGCATCAATGTGTATATGAAATGGAAAAATCCAATCTAGTCCTCTTAAAACAGTGTAGAAGTTAGCATTTACTTCAAAGTTTGGAATGCAGCTTCACATTTCTCTATCCATACAAATGCATCATCATTTCCTAACAAAACAAACAATGGTGTTGCAATTCTAATGAAATATTGAATGAATCTTTGGTAATATCCAACATGACCCAAGAATCTCCTTACATATTTCTTCTTTTTAGGTGTTGGAAGGTTTATAATCACTAATATTTTTGTTGGATCTACCTGGATTCCAGCAGATGACAGATAATGACCTAACACTATCCCTCAGACATCATCATATAACATTTTTGTTGCTCAAAGAAAGGTTATGCTCCTTGTATCTCTTGATAACCTAGTCTAAGTTCTTCATTTATTCATAAAAATTACTACCATGGACTATAAAATCATCCATATATAACTCCATGCATACATTGGTTATATCTGAGAAGATGTTAAGAACTGCTCTCTAAAATGTGGTAGGTGTATTACATAGACCAAAGGGAAGAATAGAGTATGCAAATGTTCCCCATGGGTATGTGAATGTGGTCTTTTCCTAATCATCTACTACAATTTGAATTTGGTTGTAGCCACTATAACCATAAAGGAAAGAAAATATTTCTTACCAGCAAGAGTGTCAAGTACCTGATCAATGAAAGGAAGTGGGAAATGATCCTTCTTTGTTGTTGCATTCATCTCCCTATAGTCCACGCAAATTATCCATTTTCCATTATTTTTAGGTACAATAACAAGGGGTGACACCCATTGACTGTCTAAAATCAGATATATAAATCCAACATCCAATAATTTCTTTAATTCTTCTTTCACTAAATCCCTCTCTGTTGGGTTCATTCTCCTCTGTGGTTATCTTATTAGCTTGCAGTTGCCTTTGATGTATATCTTATGAGTATAAAGATTAGGATGGATTCGTTTATGTCTCCATATTCCCATGCAAATGTTGTCTTTTTATTTTTAAGAAGAGCAACTAACAATTTCTCTTGTTACATGCTCAGTGTTTTGTTCACATTGATTGGCTTTCCTAGTACAATTTCCACTTGTTAAGAAAGATCAATCATGGAGAACATACTGCTACTTACAAAATTCAATATACAATCATGTGGAAGAAGCGGGTGTAGGATGCAATTCTTACCTAAAACATTCATGGTACTTTGTTGTGGTAGAATTTTATTCTCATGACAATTTATGCATCGCAATTTTTCATCTACTTCTTCATTCTTACCATAATTATCCTATAGTATGTTATAGAGAACAGCATCTTCTTCTTGTCCTTCAATTGTGCATGACTTTTCTAGCATCATGAGCTACTGAACTGAACTTTAGTCTTCCATTGGCTCTTCCACCCAAACAGTTTGGTCTTCTTCATTGAGTGACTGTGTAGGTGGGTAAAGCATGATATTTTTGTGTGACTTCTATTAGAGATGATCATATCACCAGATTTGAATCCTATGAATACGTTAACAGTTTCCAACCATGGTCTTCCCAGGATGATAGGATATCCTCCCAAGCTTGCTTTTGGCTGAAGAACAATAAAATCAGCATGGTACTCCCAAGATTCCACCACTACTAATATGTCCTCCAGAACTCCTTCAAGCCTAACAAGTGATCTGTCTGCAAGCTGCAAGACTATGGTTATTGGTCTTAGTCCATATAACTTCAAATCTTCCATAATTTATTTTTTCATTACATTTATTGTTGCCCCCAAGTCAATTAGTGTATTCTTGATCATTGTGTCATTAATTGTGACATTCACCAAAGGGATGCCTAGATCTATGTATTTGGGCGAATTGAGTTCCCAAGCATAATATCAGCTAATTATCCAATGACTTGCACAGTAGATGGATCTTTCCTTTTTCTTCCTAGTTTATTTATGCATAGATATTTAACCAATTTTTTATAGATGGGCACATCCTTAATAGCTTGAATCAATGGAATTTTGACACAAATGTCTTTTAATTGGTTGAAAAAATCATAATCAGATTTTGATTTGAGGTCAATCTTATTTTCTTATAACCTTTCAGGAAATGGTGGCTCATTACCCTGCATTTTACGCTTGCTGGAAATTTGTGTAGGTTACTACATATCTACCTCCAAAGCATCTTATGTTGTTGTTTGGGTCATCCCGCAACGTCTATGGTTCCTCAACAATCTTAATAATTGTGGGTGCGGCTAGTGAAGGAATTACTCTTCCTAAGAGAAGATGGATATTGTTTATATCAACATAATAGGTCGAGTATTGAGTTGGTTCAGTGGAATATGTTTGATGAGCATATTTATTGTTAGGGTTAGGAATTGGTTGAGTAGGTAGTTGTGTAGCTTTTAGTTGGGAGCCTACTGGGGTTTGGCATTAGAGCTTGTTGTTGTTGTTGATAAGGGGGTTATGGATAATATTGTTGGTAATTAGGAGGCGGGTTATTCCAATGTTGTCCTCCTCTCCAAGGTTACTTCCATGATTGAGGAGGTTATTTCCATTGTTGTTATGGTTGGCCTTGGAATTAAGGTTACCATTGTTTTTGATATTGGTTAGGATATGGGGCTTATCCTTGATGGTTAGCCCAAGGTGGTGGCTACATATATGCATTAGTAGACCAATTTTGAAATGAATGCATAGGGTCTTGTGTCATACCTCCTTTCCTTGGGGCCATGGTTTTCTTTGAGCAACATAGAAAAATTTCCCATATTCTGTCTATAACATCTTGAAATCAAGTGAAGCCTCCCTTTCTTGAGCAATGTTGGCAAATTCTCTAAATCTACAATCTAATTTTCATCTTTTGCGTGTATGGAAGTACTCTTTGAGTATTTCTTCTGCATATTCTTTCTTCTTTTTGGCATGTAGAGCATCTAGTTGATTGGCCATATCATTGACAATCTCCTACTTCATGTTTTTGAACATGCTAACAATATCTGACTTAGATATGTCCCCCATTATTTTGGTAGATAATCCACCTCTTGATCTTACATTCCTTACCCTCTTCATAGTAGCTCTTGAATAGTTTTTACAGGCCTCACAAATTTGGTCAAAAGTAGCTTTTGAAATGTCCCTGCTCCTATTAGATCCAGAGCATCCATGTCCTCCTCACTAAGTCCCTTTAAAAAGAGTAATTTGAGGGAGTCATGTGGTATGTTAGTGGTGTGTCTTGACTTCTGAACACAGAATAGGAACCATTCCAAATAGTCTTCTAATGGTTCATCCTCTTTTTGTTCCATTCTGTAGATTTCATCACCTCCTATGTTGCTTGGTTTGCAATAGTCTTGGTACTTATTAAGGAACTTCTCCTTCATTTATGCCCATGTGGTAATAACATTCCTTCCTAATCCCATGAACCACCTTAAGGCTGCATCTTTGAGTGTTACAGAAATAATTTCAACTTATGTGCATCATTGGTATAATCATAGCTCTTGCACAAAACATCAAACTCAAATAGAAAGGTGTATGGATCCTCTGACATAGCTCCATGGAAATTTGGAAAGGTTGATGGAGAAATATTCTTCATACAGCAACTGTATTATTTTCAGTGATGGGGAACTCAAAGGTGTTTGCCCCATTTCAAGCATTTTGGTCTACTTCTTCTACCATCCCTAGCTGCTTAGGAGTAGCTATAGAACTTTCACTTGTGAGATTATCTTGGAAAAGTAAACCTAGTACGGAGGTTTCTTCTTCAGAATCTTCATAAACTTCATAGGTAAATAAGAGATCTATGTTACTTGTGGATTTGGTAAAAATATACCATGGGCATCCCTTGGACGGTGCATGCATCAACTACTCAACTCATTCAAAAATAATTAATGGGGGATTTAGTTTGAGATGAATTCCTAAAACCTACATTTCTTCTAAGAAATTAAAAACCCTCTTCAACAAACTCATAACTTGGTAGTATCCTAGAAAGCGGTGCCAAAAATGGTGCTACAAATTAACTCACAACAATTAGTATGTTGTTGACTAATCCATAGTCATTTATTCATCAAACCTAGGGACGTAACTTTTAACACTAGTAGTGTTGTATACATAGCTACATGTTCTTAAGAGGTATAAACTAAAATATTTATGTCACAAAAATTGGAAAATATAATGTTGGAAATAAACTAAGTTGTAAACAAAAGTATATGCTATAGCTAATCAATAAAGCAGGTAAAATCATAACACAAGTAAAGGAATAAACTTTTATAATTATAATCTATTCATGCAAGGAAATAAAATAGCAAATGAAAATGAAAGGGATTCAACAAACCACAAGTGGGCCCTGCCTTGGGTGTTAATCCTTCCTAAGGATTATTTCTACAGAAAAATGATATAACTCATATTTTATTCATCAACATGAAGATTACTGAATAAAACTTATAGAAATTCCCTAACTATGGACCTATCCCTTCTATAGTCTTGACATTCTATTTATATTTAGCAGAGAGATGTGAAGAGACTGATTCAAACTAACGATTACAATTTGATTGAGTACAAGATCATTATGCTACGCCCTTAACCTATTGCTTGTATTAAGATATGAGTAGTTGACTTGTGGCTTACCATATCATTTTATTATATCATTTATACTTTCTCATGCTTAGTAGGTCGGCCTTGGTGATGGCCATAACATATGAATAGTATATATAGGGGATTGTAGGTAGTAGTTCATCATCATTGGAGCATTTGAGTCTTATTGTATGGTTTGGAGGTTGCCCCTCGAAGTGGCGAAGCTATTCTAATTGCATATTGAGATCATTATTCTGGAATATTGTGTTATTTGGTGTTATATTTCTGCTCATGATCTGAATTATACAAGTAATTTCATTACAAGTGGTATCAGAGCTGTGATCTGGGCCAAAATTAGGGCAAAACCCTAATTTTTGTTTCCACCATATATTGCGAACCAAAACGAATTGGTAGGAGATATTTTTACTTGAGTTGTGAAACATTTCAAGTAAGGTTCCTTGAAAATTTTAGACTTTTTTGATTTAATTTTCAAACGTTATTACAAATTTATGGTTCTTTATAAAATCACTCCCTAGGGTGCAAATAGTGGAATTTTTTCAAATTCATTACATTTTCGGAAAGAAAAGAAAAAATTATTTGGGGTTTTTTATTTAATTTTTTTATATTTGGTCGAATTCTTATCTAAATATAAAACCCTAAAATTTTACCATGATCCCTACATCCTACTATTTTGGGGCATCATGGCGGGGCCTTCCACAAGAGGAAAAAACAATCCCATCACTCCGGGTAAAACACCAGAAAAGGATGAGATAGTAGTTGAGGAGTTGGAAATAGAAGATATAACTACAGATTCCTCAGGGTTAGGGTTTACTTCGACAAACCATAAAGTAAGCCAACTTGATTTTAACCTAAGAGACCTCGAATCTCAGGTGGCCAATAAAGAAGATGTGGATAGGATTGGACAAATATTGGAGGAGTTCATGCAAAAATTTAGTATGCATATGATGGGTAATCATACTTATGTCAATCAAGGTGTATCTTCAGGTCAACATAATAGACACATGAGCTAGAGTGGATCTTCGAGTGTGCATAATCCAAATATGAGCACTCTTCTTGAGCACGTACTATGTTTCCAAAAGTGGAGATTTGAAATTTTGATGGAAAGGATTTGTTCAATTGGATCAAACAAATGGAGAATTTATGTGAACTACATCATATTCCATCGGGAAAAAGGTGACCATGGTAGCTTTGTATCTTGAACCTGATCAATTCATCTGGTATCGATGGTTATGTGCTCAAAGGTAGAAGATTGGTCTCAATGTATATTTGCAATTACATTACAGTTCTAGTGTGTCATATAATTACTTCACCAATTGGCAAAGTTGAGATATATAGGATTTGTTAAGGATTACATTCATCACTTCCAAAAAAATTCTTTGCGGGTGGAAAATATTCTTGAAGAGAATTTGAATGACCTATTTCTTGGGGGTCTTAAGGATCACATTGAGCATGAGTTGTGTATGTTTAGTACTCATAAGGTTTCGATTCTATTATTATGGCAAGAAGGGCATAGGAGAAATTTGTTTCAAGTAGGATACAACATTTCACTTATACGAGAGATCGCAAAACCTTGGCCCCAAGACTCCCTTGGCCGATTAGATTGACACCTCAACAAATTCAAGAAAAAATAGAAAAAGGGTTTTGTTTTAACTGTGTGAAGATAAATTCGGACCCGGACATAAATGTGTTGAAAATAAGTTGTTCTACATTGATGGGCCTAGTGAAGATGAAGAGAAGGATAAAGATGCAGATTCAGAGGTCTTGGTTGAGCCAGAGGAGGAGTCGGGAGATCCTCAGCCAATGATCTCATGCCATGAAATTTTAGGTATTAGCACCCCCCAAACCCTAAAGGTGGTTGGATTCCTAAAAATTTTAGGGTCACAGTGTTGATTGATTCAGAATTACTCATAACATTATCAATCATAAGTTATTAATGCGCCTAAACTGTTTCATTTATCCAACTCCTGAATGTCAAAGTAATGATTGTTGATGGAGGTATTGTTACTTTTTTGGAAAATTCCATAGCATTAAGCTTTCCATGGGAGATTACATACTAAATAGTCCCATGCATGTCATTTCTATGGGAGGAGTAGACATTGTGTTATGGGTTCAATGACTTACCACTTTGGGAACCATTGAGATGAACTTCCAAGACTTGTTCATGCAATTTCACTCTGAAGGAAGGACTTTTGAGCTAAGAGGCTTAAGAGAAAAGTCTCCACAACTAGTAAGTTCACATTATATGCACAAAATTCTAAAAAAGGGTGCAGAGGGATTTGTGGCAGAACTCTTTTCATTGGAGGCTCATCATTCTAAGGACATTATACCATCAAATATGCAAGCAGTGTTGGATGCACACTCTGTTGCATTTAAAAATATGCCAAAGGGATTACCTCTAAAGAGAGATCATGATCATGTTATTCAGTCATTACCAAGAAGTCAACCGCTTAATATCAGACCTTATAGGTACCCATATGTGCAAAAGAGTGAAATCAAGAAGATTGTACAAGAGATGTTTGAAGTAAAAATCATCTATCAGTCGAGTGCTTATTCTTCTCCAGTAGTGATGGTATGGAAGAAAGATGACATGTGGCACATGTGTCCTAATTATGGGGAACTTAATAAGTACACAATCAAAGATAAGTTTCCTATTCCTATAATTGATGATTTTCTTGATGAGTTGCATGGTGATGTTTATTTTACAAATCTTGATCTTCATTCAGGATACCACCAAATCAAAATCAAGGATGAGGATGTTCATAAAACAACCTTTGAAACACATGAAGGCCATTATGAATTCCTGGTAATGCCATTTTGAATCACAAATGCACCTTCTACATTTCAGAGTTTGATGAATTCTATTTTTAAGT
Source organism: Taxus wallichiana var. yunnanensis (assembly GCA_018340775.1). Classification (NCBI taxonomy): domain Eukaryota; kingdom Viridiplantae; phylum Streptophyta; class Pinopsida; order Cupressales; family Taxaceae; genus Taxus; species Taxus wallichiana. Next base: position 676,153,165 of record CM031237.1, on the reverse strand, counting down.
CATTCCTGTGGAAGTTTGTCTTAGTGTTTTTTGATGATATATTAATTTATAGGAAAACATGGGAGGAACATTTTCATCATGTAAATAAGGTTTTGGAAACCCTTGAGCAACATCAAATTTAGGCAAATCCTGTAAGTGTTCTTTTGGACTCAAGGAGGTTTCATATTTGGGTCACATTGTCTCTCATGAAAGGGTTAAAGTGGATCCTAATAAGATCAAAGCGATGATGGAGTGGAAGGTTCCAAAAACCCTAAAGAATCTACGAGGATTTTTTGGGCTTACAGGTTATTACCAAAGATTCATAAGGCATTATGGAAGCATAGCTGCACCTCTCATAACTTTATTAAAGGACTCCTTCAATGGAACCAAAGCATTTGAGCAACTAAAGGAGGCCATGTGCACCACTCCAGTCTTGGCTACTCCATATTTTTCCAAAACATTCATTGTTGAATGTGATGCATTAGGGGTGGGTATGGGGGTAGTTCTCATGCAAGAAGTCCATCTTATTACCTTTTTGAGCCATCAATTCAAAGGTAAGAATATTTCCAAGCTGAATTATGAGAAGGAAATGTTAGCCATACTTCATGTAGTAAAGAAATGGAGACCATATCTCATAGGAAGAAACTTTAAAGTGAAGACAGATCATGATAGTCTAAAATACATCATTGAACAACGTTTATCATCTAAAGAACAACAAAAATGGGTCTCCAAGATGTTAGGATATGATTTTGAGATTATCTATAAGAAAGGTAAGGAGAATGTAGTTGTGGATGCTCTGTCACGGAAAGATGACTCAACTGTGGCCTTGTTATGCGCCATATCCATATTATAGGAAGATTGGATAGATGAGGCAAGGTCAGAATGGAGAAATGATCCAACCACACAAAACCTCATTCATCATCTCCAGAATGATCCAAGCATGTCGAAAAAATTGTATTAAAAGAGGATGCTTTATGGTATAAAGATAGATTATACCTATGTAATAACTCCACTCTTAAAAATAGGATTCTATCCGAGCTTCACTCTTCTCCAATAGGGGGCACACTGGATTATTGAAGACTTATCATTGAGTTAAACAAGATTTCTTAAGGAAGGGCTCAAAGGGGATGTCCGGAAATTTGTGGCAGAATGCATGGTTTGTCAACAAAATAAGGGTGAAACAGTTCAATCCCTAGGTCTTCTACAACCTCTATCTATTCCTAGCTAGCAATGGGAAGAGGTTTCCATGGAATTTATCATAAGATTACCTGAATCTGAAGGAAAATATGTCATCATGGTTGTGGTGGATAGACTCACCAAATATGCTCATTTTTGTGCCTTGGTACACCCATTTTCTACAAGCACGGTAGCAACAACCTTAATGGACATAGTTCGAAGCTTCATGAGACGCCGAAGATTATATTAAGTGATCGAGACCCTATATTTACTAGTAATTTTTGGACTGATTTATTCTCATGTTTGGATACTCAGTTAGCTCGTAGCTCTTCTTATCATCCCCAGTCTGATGGTAAAACAGAAGTTGTAAATAAGTGTTTGGAGGGATATCTTTGTTGCTTCACATTAGATAAACAAGCAAGATGGGTCCAATGGTTGCCACTTGTAGAATGGTGGTACAACACTTCCTTCCATACTTCATCTAAAATGTCTCCTTTTTTGGCACTCTATGGGTACCATCCACCATCCATCACATCATCATTAAGAGAAAAGCGTGGGTTAGAGAGTAGAAGAACACATTCAAGTATTAAGAGGTCGTCTCTAGTCTCAAGGAGAACTTGGCCATGGCACAAAACCACATGAAGCAACAAGCTAATCAACATCGCATGGAAAGGCATTTTGAAGTCATTGATTAGGTTTTTGTATAGTTTCAACCATATAAGAAAATTCCTTTGAAACAACAACAAAAGGATAAAAATCACCAAAGTATTATGGCCCCTATCAATTATTGCATAAGATTGGTATTGTAGTATACAAATTAGAACTTCCAGAGTCAACCAGAATACATCCAGTCTTTCATGTTTCTTTCCTGAAGAAATTAATTGGACAGAGAGTATCAGCCCAAATAGTGTTACTTGAGCTCGATGAGGAGGGGAGAGTCATCTTAGAACCTGAATGCATCCTTCAAACATGCACTAAAATATTGAGGACACAGGTTATTACTGAGTACCTGATCAAGTGGAAGAATATGGACAATGAAGATGCAACATGGGAAGATATGACATTCCTGTAGTAGCACCTAGAGCTTCTCAACATTGGGGATAATGTTGCTTTGAAGGGGAAGGGCATGCTATACCCTTAACCTATTGCTTGTATTAGGATATGAGTAGCCGACTTGTGGCTTACCATATCATTTTATTATATCATTTATACTTTCTCATGCTTAGTAGGTCAGCCTTGGTGATGGCCATAACATATGAATAGTATATATAGGGATTGAGGTAGTAGTTCGTCATCATTAGAGCATTTGAGTCTTATTGTATCGTTTAGAGGTTGCCCCCTCGAAGTGGCGAAGCTATTCTAATTTCATATTGAGATCATTATTTAGGAATCTGTGTTATTTGGTGTTATATTACTGCTCATGATCTAAATTATACAAGTAATTTCATTACACATTACCAAGAAATATGTAGAATATTATGTATGCAACATAATTGAGAAAACATTTTCTAATACAAAAACATAACTAGTTGTTCATTCTAACAATTAGTTATTGTTTATCTTCAAATGTGCATGCATGTCTTGGATCCGGAAGGATCGAGGTGTTTAAGATGACAATGGAACCATCCCCAAGTTGTGGGACCTTGCACACTTGGGACGAATCTCCAGAGAAGGTCGACTCCTCTATCTATTTTCTACCGCTACTACTACTCCTAGTTCCGAAAGGGGGAACTAAGCTAAGAAATGCTAAGGGACCAAGGATAGAAAGATAACATGAAAGGAAACTACACTAAAATGTAATAGCACTAGAAAAGAGGGATGAACATTATTTGTTCTGAGCAGGAATGAAATGAAATGCGTGAAAGGAGGCTAGGAATGAGTAGCATAGCTAAACACGTATTTACCAGATCGTTCTAATAGAACACAACTAAATAAGGGACTGTAAGGGATGTGAAATGGCACAACCAGCACACAACACAAAAGAAAATGCAATAAGAAGGAATGCAAACATGTTAGGACAGAGAATAGTCATAAAACGATGCTTCTATTACTTCTAGAAATGCACATAGCTATTACATAGGTGAAGGATGTCGATATCCACATGAAAGATCCAGATCTAGAGGTCTATAACTCAAAATACGAGAAAATACAAAGTCCTTAGCAGGATGCATAAGGATCTAGAGTGTCCAATGTTAATAATGAGCCCAAATCTTACATTTATAGATGAATTTGTAGAAGAAGAAGAGGAGGGAAAACTTGAATTTGAAATACAACCACTAATAAGAAGCATTCAATGCCTACAAATCCACCTAAGAATCATGCCGAATATGCTTCCCTAGGTCTGTTTGGTGTGTTGAAGAGGGAAGAAGGGAGAATCAGATTAAATCAAGTGGTTGGAGCAATCAGATCTTCTCATAAATGCTCGTGAGAGATGTCTTCCCATTTCTCACTGTCGAGATCCACCAAGAATGTGAATTTGAATATCTAACATTGTGGCTGATGTCGAGTAACTCTCTAAAAAGTCCAAGCATGCACCAATCATAGCTCAGTAGCAAAATATATGGCTGTCGAGAAGATGTCGAGCCACCTACGCATGTGGCGCACGTGAATTGGCTGAAATGATGGCCAACTGTGTAAATATTTGGTGTTTCTGCCACGTGTCATTCATTAGTTTTTTGTAAGGATTCGGCACCCTGTTGGCTCGCTTTAATAGGCTATGTGTGGTAGAATCAAGTATGTCATAAGATGACCTGACATAGAATGGCGCAAAGGAGGGCACAAGGGAAGGTGCATGGAAGAAAATAGAGGAATACATAGAAGAATGTGTGCACGATGTGCACAGGGAAATGAGGCAAACTGGTGAGCAGAGAATGCATGGTCAAGGTGCAACTATTATAAAGTAATGGATGTAGTGCGTGAGAGGGCCAGAGACTTAGCTGATTAAATTAATTGCAAGGCGTGCACGTAGGGAAAAATTCTTAGGAAGAAATTGAATGTGCAAAAGGTGGGCATAAGGGAGGAGTAGAACAAAGAGGAAAAGGAAAGTGGAAGGAGAGAACAGAAAGTGTACAAGGGCACGTGAGGAAAAGAAGGGGCACCAAGGGAAAACTACAACCAAGGAATTGTGCCAACTAAACCTGAGCACGCACAACCTTCAATGAGGAGTTGATCATAAAAATATTTATTTAAGTTACCCGGATAACTAGGAGAGTTATTTGGATAATGATTATCAAGTTAAATCAACTAGTTCCACAGTTGTAGTTGTAGAGCATAATCAGGTATTGGTGTGAGATCTTCTTCTTGTTGTCATAATTGTTTCTTTATTGACATGTGTGAACTCAAGTGAAGTATCCACGTTGATCAAGCTTCCCAAAATCACAGTCTTTTATATGTGTGTGTTCTCCTTTGGTCAGAGTTCTTTATGAGGACAAGTCCCGGTTGTTGCATGTCATTTGTTGTGGATGAGTCCCTTTATATTATTACAGAGTTTCTTTGGTTGCATGTTAGTGGCTACATATAATAGCTTCTTGTAAATAATTATGGCCTTCAAACAGAGAACTATTAATCATTTCATTGTGTGCTCATGTTATATTAACTAATCTATAAATTAAAATAATATCTACATAGCTTCACAAGCAAATGCTAATTAAATAATGAACCATAAGATAAGAGCTTAAAGAAAATGTTTCTTCAATGCATAAATGAAACTACATGCTAAGCTATTTCCTACTCTCTATGATTGCTAACTTAAACTATGAACCTATGAAGAACATAAGCAATCAAAGTGGATTGGTGTTTGGTCTCAAGGATTGAGAATGGAATCTCAACAAGAATGGCTACAAGGCCATTTTGGATCTTCCCATATTACTCAATTTTGAGTGAAAGGATGCAAGATGGAGAAGCTATTTCCAACAATGGAAAATGGCTCAAGATCAAAATGCTTATAGTTTTCACTATTCAAAGCATGTATGGTGCAAGAAGAAAAGTAAGAAAGAGGGTTCTTTATATAGCTTTCTGAAGAGGTAAGGCTAGCAAATTGATAAATGTGGAATAAATGTAAAACAAGATCGGGAATGGATAAGGTTGCTTTATAAAAGGTAATATTGATTTAAAAGATTTTAATTTGTCATTAGTAAGTCATGGGAGTTGGGGATGTTTTAATTAATCAAAGGTGATTAATTAATAGGTAGAGGGAAGCTTATAGAAGCTAATTAGAGGAAATTTAGTATGATTTGTAGGATGTAAGAGAGGAATTTGATCCAATAAATGATAATTTATAAATTTAGAGTTACGAGTGTAATTAATTAATAATAATTAATTAACCCAAGTAGAAGCATATATTAATTAACGAAAGTTTGTTAATTGACATCTTTAATGATAGGAAGGCTAATTAATTAATGAAAGGTCATTAATTAATGAATATGAAGAGGAATGTTAGCTAATTAGTGGAAAAATGTTAATTATTATGGAAATGACAAGAAAGAGGATAATTAGTGCAATCTTAGCATTAAATCCTGCGTAAGCGGATTTTAGGTGTCTACACATTGTATCAAGAGAGTAACATACACATTCAAAATCCTCATAATAGAGTAAACTTAATAATAATTATATTAATTAATATAAGTGCCATAAGTTCGGGATATATGAGATATGTTCGGTAGTATATGGGAATCATAAGTTTAGGAGGGTACATATGGATAAACAAAATACAAAAAATGAGGCATTTTAAATAGTAAATAAAAGGGCTCATCACAACTTGCCCAACAACATTTAAGACAACATGTCTCTACACTATGATGTTGTATGAGCACCCTGTAAACATTTTTAATAACCATTTTTATTTCCCACTATGAGAAGACCTCCATAGATTTCAACAATAAAAATGTCCATTTCTCACATATTTATCATCAAAATATATTATGGAAAATGCCTAGTGACCGCATTTTATCCATTCATATGATCTGTTTTTCAAGTGTTATATTCTTTAAGTATTCAATATTAGTTGTTGCTAAGAATTTTCTTTAATACAAAATATTTTTGATCTCTATTTTCGAAATTAAAAAATAATTTATCATAGTGGCTGCTAATCTGTTCCTTAGTGGTCGGTGAAGCTTTTTATTTAATGCCCACCGATATGTATAATGTGAGCTAGCAGACACTAATCGAATAAGCTGTACTTTAATTTTTTCCTGTAGGAAGTAATGCTATTATACACAATGCAAAGCATACCCCAACAACATTTATGACAACATGTCTCTACACTATGATGTAGTATGAGCACCCGCAAACCTTTTTAATAACCATCTTCCCTCCCAACTACTCAAAGACCCGCATAGATTTTGACAATAAACAATTTTCATTTCTCACATATTTATCATATAAATATATTATGAAAATGCCTAGCAACCACTAATATCTATTATTATGATATATTATTAGAGTGCTATATTTGAAATAAGAAATTTTTAGCCTAGTTTCTGCCAAATCATTCATTTCTCGTAAGTATTAGATCTTAGCAAACGTTAAGCATTTTCTTTAATACGAACTTTTGTTTTATCTCTATCATCAAAATTAAAAATCTGTTGATACTAGCAGCCACTAATCTACTCCTTTTAATAAGTAGCGATGCTTAGTGATCGCTAAGATTTTTCGTTGATGCCCACCGATGTGTAAAATGAAGAAAAGATGCAAAGGTGTGAGCCTAGAAGTCACTATGGTGTTATATGAGCACCTTGAAAACATTTTTTAATAACCATCTTTCTTTCTAACTATGAAAATACCTCCATAGCTTTCGACAATAAAAATTTTCCACTTCTCACATATTTGTCATTAAAATATATTAGGAAAATACCTAAGAACCACTAATATCTATTACTATGATTTTTTATTCTAGTGTTATGTTCAAAAATAAGAAATTGTTTAGCCTAGTTGCCGCCAAATCATTTCTTTTTGTAATTATTAGAGCTTAGCGGTCGTTAAACATTTTCTTTAACACAAAATTTGATTTGATCTCTATTTTTAAAATTAAAAATTATTTGATCCTAGCGGAGGATAATCTACTCTTTTTAATAAGTAGTAAAGCTTAGTGGTCGCTAAGCTTTTTCATTGATACCCATCGATGTGTAAAACGAAAAAAATATGCAAAGGTGTGAGCCTAGCAGTCACTATGATGTTATATGAGTACCCCGAAAAATATTTTTACCAACCATATTTCTTCTCGACCATGCAAATACCTCCATAGCTTTCAACAATAAAAATTGTCCACTTCTCACATATTTTTCATCGAAATATATTAGGGAAAATGCCTAGCAACCGCTAATATCTATTATTATGATTTTTTATTTTAGAGTTATGTTCAAAATAAGAAATTGTTTATCCTATTTTCCACACAATCATTCCTCTGTGTAAGTATTTGAGCTTAGCAGTCGCTAAGCATTGTCTTTAGTACAAACTGTTTGTTTGATCTTATTCAAGTAATGGAGTTTACTGGTCGATAAGAATTTTACTAGGTACGAACCAATATAATTATGTGTTAGACATAAAAAAACTTATGAGTAATATAGAAGTTGTGATATCTTTCAAGGGTATGTAGTGTCGCACTTAGTTGTGCAAGGGATTGTATAGCCAATAAGATATGATTATAGTTAATGAAAAATACTGGTAATCCAAAACTGTAGAGATACTTATTTACATTGCTGAAAAGGAAACCTAGCAAGATTATAGAGGTTAGCGACCGCTAGGCTTTTTCTTGACAAATAAATGGGCAACATAATACATGCAGAGTTGTTCATTAACACCTACACGAAAATAATAGCCTAGTGCCCTATAAAATCTAAGTATTTATTATTTTAAATCCGGTGTTGCAAAAAAATCATTCTAATGGAGCTTAGTGGTCGCTAATTTCTTTCCTATCTATAAGTTACTCTCAAATTCTTGTGAAGCGGAAAAGTATGTTTTAGTTTTTCTAGAGTAAAACCTAACTAACACCAAAATATTGACGATCACAAGATATATTATACATTTCATGCCACATGTCAACATTTTAGTGGACGACAGTTACAGCTTAATATGGCAGATTTTTATAGGTTAAAAGTATTTGTTAATTCTATCACTAATTAAAAGTTTCTTAATAAATGTGTCAAATATATAGTTGTGTAATCAATTGGTTCAAACGTGCAAGGTGTCACATTTTATTGGATTTTTTAAAAATTAACACGTACTACATTTTAAAAATATCGAATTCAAATTCGATAAAAATTAATAATAAATGTGTGTATGTCACTCTCTTAAATTATAAACCTTTGTTTAGAAATTTTCACTTATATGTATTTGTCATTTTCCCAAGTTCACAAAGAAATAATTGTCGTTGTCCCACTCGTTTGTAAAGTAAAATTAATAAATTTGATTTCCCCATATCCCACGTTATCCCCGAATTAAATGTGAATATTAATGAGGGTGAATTCAAATTTTCATATACAAAATCCCTCGCATTAAATGCAAATATTTGAAATTTCAAAATCCCGCACTTTCACTTTATGAAGGGGAAATTCAAATTTTGAAATTTTCCTATCCCCCATTTTTAGTTTTTAGAATTTCTTTTGTTGAATGTATTGGGAAAAATTAAATACCCATACTACATATTAGGGTTTCTTTTTTTTTTAAATCACGGAAAAGTAGCTCTTGAAATTAGAATAGAACACACGCAGCACTAATTTTGGTCCGAGTGCTCGAATCCTAGCTATTTTTGGAACGAAAAGTTGAGGCAGTGATTATAATCTCGTTTGGGGGCACACAAATGAGGAAATAAATATTTATTGTGGATAGATCACATGTACGAGTGTAGAGCAAGAGGTCCACAAAGGATGGAATCAAAAGAGTCAAGAAAAAGAGGTTTTTATAGAATCTCACAGATAGATTTTTTTAAGAGAGAATATGAAGCTTTCACAGACAATATCAAGCACATAAAAATTCAGATACTACTAAAAAGGGTATTTATCAAAAGTATCTATGTTATTGTATGTGTACCTTATTTGATGGTGGGCACTTTTAGTCACTCTGTATTCACCTTGTTCTTGTGTTTTGCACCACAATCCAGCCATGCCTTTCACTCCGCCACCTTTGTAGTTTCATTTCATCTCCTTGTCAAAATGTGTTGCTCTGTCTAAAACCATATTTTTTTCCCTTCCCTAACCGAATAAAATGTAATCTCTTTTACAATATTTATTCTTTTGGAAAACCCATTTTTGTGTTCTGTCATAGCTCATGTATTTATTTTTGTTGAATGGGTTCCCTTTTTAGCTCGTTTATGTGTGTCTCTGGTTAATTTTTTGTGGGTTTTTCGTTCTCCTTCTTGTGTTTATTTTTTCCCACAAGTGGTGGCATCTATCCCCAATTGCAAAACACAAGTCGCATATTCATTTTTTTAAATCATAATGGTTTGATTTTGTATAGTTTAGGTAATCATTTTGAACTCCTTTAATGATTTTTTAATATGAAAGAAATAGTCGTGACTAATTATTTCAATGTTTACATGATTTCCGCGTTGATATATATATTTAATTATATTTGTTTTCCCACGTAGAAATAGTTAAATGTAATGTATTTAGCAAGTTTTTATGTTTAATAAAAGGTAAGAATATTATATGTACTTGTAAATATTATTAAATATAAATTTTAATCATTCTATTTACAAACATATATTTCCTTTTACGGACCTTATGTTATGCCATATATTTTTATTATGTTACATATCATTGGTTGAGTTTAGAATTTTTGAAATATATTAATACAAGATTGTACTCGTATATTTATGTATCTTTTTGTAAAGTCAATCAAGAAAAATGTTGTTTAACCTAGCTTCCATAAAGGTATAATTCTTCTTTGTCGAAAACATTCGTGTAGAAAATAATTAGTAACGACTTACTTGATAAATGAGCCAACCTAAAGTAACAATTTTTAAATTCTCCAATACCATATTCCAAGACTAGCGATCATTAAGCTGGATGTTTACGACATTTCTTAGCTATTACAAGACAACACAAGGCAAAAAATATTCCAAGACAAGACAAATATTAAATATTTTCTTGAATACATTTATTCAAACAAGAATGGAGATTAGCAGCCACTAAGATATTGGTTGACTCGCATATGATACAACTAGTAATGACTCGCTTGAAAACCAAGCTAAGAACCATTATTATATTTAGATTTTCATATTATGATATCTGAATCCTAGCATGATATTCGAATCCTAGTGACCGCTAATGTCAAAGATTATTAAATAACATTGGTGCAACATAACAAATACTTGAGATTAGCGGCCACTGGGATAGTTGTTTCCTTGCATACAGGACAATTAGTAATGACCCAACTAAAAACTAACTAAGCTCCATTATTATATTTGGATTTTACAATACTACCTTCTAAGACTAGTGACCGCTAGGGTGGATGTTTAATTTTATTTCTTTGATGTTCCAAGATAACAAATATTCCAAGACAAGACAAATTTTAATGATTTTCCTAAATACACATATTCTAAACGAAATTTTCAGCCTAGTGGCCACTAATTTCAATATGTTATTTGAAGTCTATCACATGATATTTGAATCCTAGCATCCACTAAGGTCATAGATTATTCCACTGCGTTGAAGTAACATAACAAATACTTAAGATTAGTGGTCACTAGGATAATTGTTGTCTTGCATTCAAGATAATGAGTAATGACTCGACTAAAAACTAAAAACTTAACTAAGCTCCAACACAAGATTTTTAGCCTAGCAACCTCTAAGTATAACATGTTATTTGAAGTTTATTACATGATATTCCTAGCCTAACATGATATTTGAATCCTAGCGGCCACTAAGGTCAAAGATAATTACATAGCACTGGTGGAAAATCAAAAAGACTTGAGGTTAGCACCACTAGGATATTTGTTGTCTTGCATACAAGACAAGTAGTAACGACTCGACTAAAAAAATAACTATGCTTCATTATTATATTTAAATTTTATAAGACTATCTTGAGGTTAGAGATGCTTTAGGATACTTTTTCCTTGCATGTAGGATAAGTAGTAACGACTCGACTAAAAAAATAACTATGCTCCATTATTATATTTAAATTTTACAAGACTATCTTCAAATACTAGCGACCGCTAGGGTGGATGCTTACTACATTTCTTTGATGTTCCAAGACAAGAGAAGACAACAAATATTCCAAGACAAGACAAATATTTATGACTTTCCTGAATACATGTAATTCAAAATGAAATTTTAAGCCTAGCGGTTCTAAGTTCAATATGATATTCGAAGTCTATCACATGAGATTTGAAACCTAGCGGCTGCTAAGGTCGAAGATTATTAAGTAACATTGTTGCAACATCACAAATACTTGAGGTTAGTGGCTGTTAGGATAGTTTTTGTCTTGCATATAGGACAATTAGTAATGACTCGACTGAAAAATGAACTAATCTCCATTATTATATTTATATTTTACAATACGATATTCCAAGACTAGCCACCGCTAGGGTGGATGTTTACGTATTTTCTTGGATATTCCAATACAAGAAAATACAATAAATATTCCAAAACAAGAAAAATGTTAACGATTTTCCAGAATACACATAGTCAAACACGTAATCTTAAGCCTAGCGCTCGTTAGGTAGAACTTGATATTTGAATCCTATCACGTGATATTAGAAGCCTAGAAACTTTTGAGGCTTGAGACCAAGCAACCATACTTTTAATAAGTAATTGATCCTAGTAACCACTAGGCATTTTCCTTTTTATTAGTTGATTTGAATTATGTGACATACATGATATATCTTATGAGAACTATAAAAGGAACCAATACTTGAGCATGGTCCAATTAAGTACGTACTAATTATTTAATTTTGATACTTGTCAAAAAATTATCTAATGATAACACCCAATCACATCATGACATGTAAATTTTTTATTATTAAATATTATGTGCTCAATCATTACCACCCATGTTGGATTAAGGTGTTTCCATCATGATGTAGTTTAACTCAAATTTGTTTTTTTACAATGATGGGAAGATATCCGGCAATCTTGTTTGGGTCATGTGTGCATGATTTTGTTCATTATTAAATCATAGCACTATTATGCTACTCCCATATTTCCCCAACGGTGGTATTAGAGCAGCATTTGTTTTTCCTAATGAGAAGATCACAGGAAGAGATTTAATCTTAAGTGGGAGCTGGAAGAGTAAGGTTGCTGGAAATTATAGTGACCGGTGTCAGTTAAGTGGCAACCAGTGTTGGCAGGGTAACCATGGTTGGTTACAAGGTAACCGTGGTCGATTCTTGAGTAACCTAGTTATAAACAGAAAATCATAGATCCGAAGAAATGGAAATATAGATAGAATGTATCTTGTTTCTTGAAGTGTCCCAGTTCTTGGAGGCACAAGCATGTTGGTCGATTGCAAATCCGGTTCCGAGGTATGGTTTTACCTTGTTATTGCAATGCTTATATTATTTTGGTTACACATGCATGTTTGGGACTGTAGATCTAGATCTGAGAATGAGAAAAGGAGCAGTTATGCATCCTTTGGTGTAGTTAGATACACGGATTTCATTAGATAGGTAGTAGCACTGAGAATGAAGATGGGGGCTTTCATCGAGAGAAGCATGTACTTCAGTTGAAGATGCGGTTGAGTGTCTTGGTGCTGGTAAGGTGATGTGTTTCATCTTGATGTAATTTATTGCATGGATTTGCTGTTAAGTTTTTTGTATGAGATTTGGATGCTTCTTGAAATGATTAGCTCAGCTCAACTATTGGCTTCGGTCGAAGTAGGAACTGGTGTGGTGTATTATGCCATTTATTGTGTGGCGTTGGGTTTGTTCCAGTGGCATTGACATTAGTCCGGGAACTAAGGTCGATCACGGAGAGAAACCAATCTTGGTCAGCTAACCATGGTTGGTTAGGGGATGATCGTGGTTGGTCTTTCTGGCAACTTATCTGTACATGGTTTTTTGCATCAAGAGAGAGTAGTTGGTTTAGTGTCCTATTTTGGAGGATCAGGTTTTTGGCATAGTGTGTATAGGTAGAAACAGTGTTGATCACTTCAATGTTTAGATTAGAAAGAGGACAAAGTTGGATTGGTTATTCCATTGATAATTTGGGTCGAGTATCTCTATACGGTTCGGGTTTTATTTCTTTCATTTGGAGCAAATGATATTATGTTTTGGACTGTGTCCACAAATTTACACCATGGTTTCTTAGTGTTGTTTGAATTTTATTTCCTGTTGTGTGTGGAATCTTGAGGACAAGGGTTTCTAGTCTAAGGATGAGATCCTCAATGAAAATTCATGGTTAGACACAGTTGCAGGTAATGAGAGATGTTGAGTACATATGGATGGAAAGAAGTTGATTCACCTACTTCACAAGAATTCCAAACTTCGTGATGTAGAATTATTCTTTGATAAGAATGGAATCAATTTATATTTTCTTTCATCTGGTTTTATTTCTCACTGACGTATTAGTAGGCAGTGCAGGGGATTTTGTGTTCAGTGGGAGCAAGCCATGGTTGTTGGCATTGTAGGATTGAATACATGATGCACATGTAGAGTGAGAGGAGATTTCTACTATTTAGAGTGACAGAGGCACTAGTTGGTTTTGGAGGACAATCACGGATTTGTAGGTATATTGAGTTTATTGCTTTGTGATGTCACTTTTGGTTTATTTTGTGGTGCCTAGATATCCCTATGGGATTACAGTTGATGGTTAGATTCAGTTGGGTGAAGATGATAGAGAAATTTTTCAAATTTTTAAGGGTTAAAAGAGAAAATCATTATAGAGACCGGTGTCGGTTAGCGTTAACCGTGGTCGGTCATCTAGTAACCATGGTTGGTTAGAAATTGACCAGGGTTGGTTAGGGGAACCGTGGTCGGTTTGGTCATAGGTTTGACAGAAGTGTTTATTTACCATTTTAAGATGGTACCCTTGTCTTGATTTCATCTTGGTTGGTTTGTGCAGAGTATGTTGATGACATGTTTGTTGGTATTTGCACTTAGTATTAGTGGCATGGTTTAGCATGGATGTTATTAACATTGATGAGCACAAGATTCATATTTAGCTTTGGAGTTAGTCGGTGGCAGACTTGGAGCTTCTAGAGAGCTGGTGATATGGATGGATGTACATGGTGAGTTTGTACATGTTGGATAGATTCATTTTATGAGTCTATGATGATGCAGATGTTTGATTTGCACATGGATGCCTTGAGCATGAGTAGGGGATGTTTGTATTTCCTCTTGTTACTATGTTACTCCTTGAGAGATGTTATCTATAGATGATTGTCTTGGACATGCTAGTTGTTTATGCAGTATTGGATTTGTAGATTGCAGTGTTTGGATTCTTTGAGTTATGCAGGTTTGTGGATTGATCACCCACTATTGCAGGTAGAACTCATTTGGGCTATCTTTACCCAGGATCTTGTTTTGCTTTCACATATTCTATTTTGACTTGTCTTGGTCAGTTGCATTGGTGGTTTCATGGAGACATGGATAGATGGATGGAGAGCATGGTTGGTTTTACAAGTATGGCTACAGATGCAATTGAGGCTCAAAACTTAGTTTGAGCGGGAGCTCTTCTACAGTGTGTTAGTCATGATGGCTTGGCTGCATGAGAGGCTTGGTGTTACGATTCAGTGGGAGCTTGAGGCTTGGTGTCACGGATCAGTTATAGCTTCGTGCAGGTTTGGTAAGTCATGGTTTTATCTTCTTTGGTTTTGAGAAGATATTTTGATCTTCGGGTTTTATTTCTGAGAGAATTGTTGAAGGAAAGAATAGATGGTCTTCACGGTGTGTAGAAGACGGTGATGTATAGGTACAGGTACAAAGGTTCAGAAATTTATCTCCAAGTGGGAGATTGTTAGGTTGTGGAGCTAGATTGCTTCACAGTTAGCATGCAATGGAAAGTGACTAGAAATACCATGACCGTCATTGGTTAGACAGACGGACATCATCGAGCAAGTGGGAACCGACCACGGTTAGGTCTAACTGGCATTGGTTACCTATGTGATGTGTTTTATTTTTAGTCACGGGCTTTAAATATTTATTTTTTAAAGAAAATCTATTGGATGTAATTACATAGCTAAGGAGCCCTAAGTTTATATATTTATATATAAGTGTGAAAGTTAGGGTTTAGTAGAAGAGTCAATAATGAGAGGGATTGCATTAGATCCTCGATTCTCTCCCAGACCGAGAGGATGAAGATGAAGAAGAAGAAGAAGAGAAAAAGGAACAGGTTACATGAAGACAGAGACTCCATGGAGAGGAGCGGGATAGAAGGAAATAGTAGGTACATCTGAATGGTGAGAAGAGGGAAACGTCTTCTACTGTATTTCCTTTGTATTGTTTAGTCTCATGTAATGGCTTGCATAGTATGCAAAGCACATAGGGCTTCTTCTTGTAGATCCACATGTTGGTGAGATCTTGTATTATAGATCTATGTAGATCTGGTCTTGCATTGTAGATCCATGAGATCATATTGTATTGTTGATCCATGTAGATCTATAAATTATAGAGTTCACGTTTGTAGATTCACAATACTGATGGGAGAGCTTGGTTTTGCAGTCATGGCGGATGTAGGGTAACCCTGTGTATGTGAGATCCGGTTATGTTTGAGAGGCATGATTGTAGTGCACTCGGGTAGATCTAGTTAGAGATTTGGAGGAGACACAAGTGGTGGTATCGAGGCATGGTTTAGTGTACTCGGGAAGATCGATTGGGGATTTGGGAGGAGGAGATCTTGTTGTAGAGATACATGTACTCTTGTGCGAAGAGTTGGTTTGTAATCTCTTTTTATATATTATATATATGAGATATCTATCTTTGGTGAACGTAACCCACTTTGGGTGAACCACGGTACATGCTTGCTATGTGTGTATACTTTTGTGTGGTTTGGATTACTCTAGTTTATGCTCCCACTACTGTAGATTTTGTGGGGAATTTTTTGGGTCATGTGTGCATGATTTTGTTCGTTATTAAATCATAGCACTATTCTGCTGCTCTCGTATTTCCCCAACAAATCCACTATTCACTCCTCTATCCTAAAGCTATACATATTATGTTTACATTGATGGAAAGATATCCTAGAATATATAGATGTTAGTGGCTACTAGTCTTCACTTCTACCAACAAATTGACATCTTGAAACAAACCAAATTTAATAGTGATTAATTATTTAAATTTCTTAGTACAACACATAACAAAAACTTTTATTAATTATTTCTTATTTTTATAATTAAAGGAGGGTTAAAGGGTCCCTTTCCCTTTACATTACAGATATAACGAGAGGATAAATATTAAAACTCCTCAACGCGATCCAAAGCAATACTTTTTGAAAAAATGCAAGGCCTATGCCAAAAACAAAAGTGGTTGGGAATACAAAAAAACCCAAACCAATAAGACAGACAGGATGATTCGATAACAATGGAACTAGAAATACTATATAATAACCAAAATAAAGATACAGACTGATGGATTTTAGAAGCACTTATTTATCTGAATCAGATGACACCTTTGTAACCTCCACTTTAACGGACTTGAAAATGGTTTTGCAAGAGGTTCTAAAAAAATATGTTCTTTTCCAGTAGCATCCCGACTCTTTAACCAATCGTACACCTCACAAACTTTCCTGCAAATAATATCCCAACATGTCGGTTCCGATTGCGATCGAGAAAACATAGCATCCACATTAAGAAAGTGGCGCAACCTAGGTCATGTCATCGAAGTTCTCACCCCATTTCAACATATCATACAAGAAACGTATTAAGGCGTCAAACTGATTATACAACTCGAAAAAATGGCCATGCCCACAAAACCTTCCTATTTATAACGAGCCTCAGAAATCAAGGGCCATGATGCACTCAAGATTTCTTCCATTTCCACTTCCATGCCAACCTTATATGTTGGCTTGATCCAGTGATGACCCATCTCCAAAGCCTAATCCTTCACTGGATGTATGATAAGAAGATGAAAAAAAAGGTCAAAAAAATTTTTCATTCACCCTCGAGTGTCCCTCCATATAAATATAATCATCTCCAAGAACTCCCTCAATAAAGAACCATGTCTTACTTTGATTCAATCAAAAATAGATTTCAAACGACAACGTGAAATTTTGGTATAAAATCTCATTTCACGCACCGACACGGAGAATTACATGAAATGAAACATTGGTGAGGTCATGAAAGACTAAATGAAATCTAGTGAAATAAACCCGAAAGGTTTGAAAATAAGGGGGAGAAGATCGGAAAATATATGTAGTGACTATGCCATCACATGCTTGTAATTAATACAAGATTGTTAAGGGCTTTAATATCAACATTTATTGGAAAAGGTGATGATTCCAAATTTAATCAACATATTAATTTCCACTCTTATCACAAAACACTTGGTCATTCCCTCAAATTTTTATAAAATTCACCTATTTATTGGCTTCCCAATATATAATATTTAATGTCCAATCTGTAATTAATGAAAGCATAAAAAAGGAATTTTATTCACACAAGATTTTTGATGGTGGTGTTAGCAATAATATGAGATTCACCTCCAATAATTAATTCATTACTATTCAATTCATTAGCCATGGACCAACAATGTTTTAGCACTTTAATTTATTGATTTATACATTTATTAATTTACTAAAATTCTAGTCATTAGTCACGTTATTAATTATGAGAATAGCCTCTGGAAGAAGATCACCCTTTTTCACGGCTATCTTTCCAAACACGCTTCAAGGATTAGAGAGAGGCTGCCACACACATTTAGCACTTAGACCCATTTTTTCGTAGTTCAAAAGTGAAACATCGACCCATTTAACAATAGGTATTTTCTTGGTCTCATCATTTCCTTGCAGAGATAGGTTAGCAAAATTTTGTTGATTTTATCAAACACACAATTAGGGATCCTCAGAATAGAAAGCATATAAATGTAAATAAAATAATAGTATATCAGCAAGATTAGATCAATGTAATAGAAGTTCATCATTTAATCCTAAGCAAGAATCTTGTTCACCTTCATCCTACATATTTGGTAGATCGTTTAGGTCTATTTTCTTTGAAGGATGATTTTAAGAAAATATGCAAGGCCAAGATGAATAGGATACTTCTTCAGGTTTAAATGATGTACTTTTGTTACTATGATCTAACCTTTCCTAACTATGTGGCTATGTTTATTACCAGAAACTATTGAACTTAGTAATAGCAAATCCTTTCCTTTCATTAACTAACGTCTCTTATCATTGCTAAGAATTTTTGTTTATATGAAAAGATATGAATTGTGTTTTATATACAATATATCAAATGAGAACTACATAAGGCATTTTTCATCTTGAAGGTATGTATTCAAGGACTTGGCTCTGTCAGGGATAGTCCAACGAGTATAAAATAATTACAAATAATGAAAACAAAGTTGTTCAGATTGTTTTTTGCATTATTAAAATGGATTCTTCAACAATATAGAGGCTATCATCTCATGGCCTAATCATCAACACGTAATTGGTAAACATAAAACATGCATTTTTGTTCACGGACTCGGATCATGTATTCTTGAGCAAGATTCATGTTCATCTTCACCCTCGATTTTTAGTAAATCGTTTAGGACTTTTTTATTTAACGGGTAATTTCTTGAAATATACAGGGCCAACATGATCGAGATACTTCTTCAGGTTTAAATTATGTACTTCTATTATTATGGTATAACTCTTATTTATTTCGCTAAGGTAGACAGGTTTTACTAGGTCGGTATTTTTGAAAACCAAGCTGTAGAGTTTAGTGAGTGCCAAGTCGCTCCTTTCAATAAGTAATGGAGATTAGTAGTCATTAAACATTTTCCTTGATATGAACTGACATGAATTATTTGATATGACAATATATTCTATGAGAAATACATAAGGCTTCATCCTTCCGATTGTTATTCTCAAAGTTAAAAATGGATTTTGACAAAATATAGAGGCTACTACCTAACAAAAATCATGGAGCTTAGCGGTCACCAAGCATTTTCCTTGATAAGAAATGATATGGATTATGTCTTATACATAATATATCTTATGAGAACTGCATAAGGCTATGTCTCTCTTGAGTGTATGTAGTGCAATGTAATGACCATTTGAGATAGGTAACCTTTACACTAGTTTTTACATTAAAGAGGAAAAAAATAGAAATGATTTTCTTGAATACTTTCTGACTGCAGTATTTTCTGCTCATTTGATATTATTGATTCTTCACATCACTATTTTTTCCCATAAGATCTCCTAGTTCATTATCACAAGAATTTTTTACTTCTACTAAAGGCATGACTAAACCAGTCTACTTCCAACAAGGAAAATGACCTAAATGCAAACATTGAAATTTAAAATTTTGAAATTTCAATTTCTGAGGTATGAAATACAATAGGAATTCACTCCATACTTTGTCAAACCTCACAAAAAACAATCATGACTGAGTTATGAGGGTGTTTTAATTACTCCCATATGAAATTCAATAGGTTATTGGTGGAATGATGTATGGATAACTCATGCATGCCATTCTTCAACAATGGCCTTCCTTGTCATAGCAGGTGGTATTAATGCAAACAATGACAGTTGAGCTCCTCTTCTTTACATATTCTTCAAACTAAGAATTTTCAATTCTTCATCTATTGTTAGTCTTCTTTCATAAAATACAATACCTAACTAACGCTGATTTTCATTATTACGTTTAGATATTCGACATGATATTTGAAGCCCGTGTGCCACGAGCACGATGTGTTTTATAATGCTTTAATGTAAGATTAGGAATCGTTGTGATTAACGGCTGCTAGTCATATTATTATGGTTTATACAAGCCTTAAATGATATAAATTAATCTACAATGTATTTGTCCTTTCCATTTGTATTCTATAGCATGTTGAAAGTTTTCCTAATGACAATTAAGCTATAAATATCCATTGGTAATGATTTTTAATCTATGAAAATAATGACATCAAGATACAACATCTCCTTATTATTGCACTATTGAAAAATAGTATTTATCCTTCCCAATTATGTACAAATTATTAATTTGTTTAATTCCTTTTCGGCAATATGTCTTTAATTATTCACACTCTATTCATGTAAATTCCTTTGATGAAGGAGAAGAGGATTGGAAAAATGGAGATGATGAATGGTTTGTAGAAATGCATTCCCAGAAAATTATCATGGTGATCTGTGGTTATTTTTTGTTGATGATGATATTGTCAATGAAGTCAGTATAGTACTAACTTTAGAAGTTATTGATCACCAAACATTACATATTCGGGTTGAACTTGTTGACGTTACTGCAATGAATAAGTGCTTTATTCTTGACATAGAATTGGAAGTTTCATTGTTAGGAAAGCTGAAATGAGGGCTTCTAGAGAAAGTAAGCCATGTTCTTGATCTAAATTTGGTTGGAATTTGGGGATGTTCATACACTCTAGACAAAATAGGCTCTGAAACTTCCCTTGAAATTCATAATAGCATGAATTTGGTATTTAAAAATTGTATAGTTTCGATAATACCTCTTCTATTTGTCATTATTTGAATAGAAAAGATTTGATTTCTCGACCAAAACATGAAAAGTTGTTTACAGCGCTAAGGTGATATTATTTTTCTAAATTAGAGATAGATCCCTCTAATTCAAAGTTGTAAGGGCTTAAAAGAATAATAAATCGGTTGTATTGTTGAAAAAAGTGACCAGTATATTTGAGAAAGAAGAATCTTCAACCACTGAACAATTTAAATTGTTTTTGTTCAATGGTGATGTTTTTCTAGTTGAATTTTCTAAGTGCCATGTAGCACCTCTAGAATATCAATACCATCATGTACATGATGATAATGTTGACCTTCTTGTCCATTCAATTTTGATTAATGTTATTCCTACACAGAGGGATGTAATTCTTCTTCCCTTTTTACATTCTACAAAGGAACTTGTGCAACTAGAGGATCCAGATGACCTAAAAAGGGATGATGTGCAATTCTACATTATTGATCAACATACCATTTTTGCCCAAAAAAATAGATGAAAGAAAATACAAGTCATTACATACTATGCTACATTTTAGAAAGGCTCGCATTATGTCTTCAAAAGCATTTAGCAAAAACATTATTGATATTTGCAAGTAAAAATGAGGTAAACAAAAATTGGATTGAATCCAATTTTATTGATGTACTCTACAAGGCTCGAATGATTTGGAGATCCCTAGGATGTCCTCGAAGGCCCGGAGTGGGAAACGCAAAGACAAAGGAATGAAGGGTAATGAAACTTAATTTTAATGAATTTGTATTTAAAATTTGATTTTTGTAATATGCAGAAAGTAAATATACTATTTCCTCTTTCAATTCATCATTTCAAGAAGTGATGTCTTGTTATTTTCAAAGTGTCTAAGATAGAGATTCTTTCTAATAAATGGACATTTCTATTGTTACCTGAGGACATATGGAAAAAATGGACAACCTTCAATTTGTTTAAATCAAGTGGGCTTATTTGCTCTCCCTCCTTTTAAGGATAACCAACCTAACTTTCAGCCAAATTCACTAGCAACAATCATGGAAAATTCCTTGTGGCTACAAGAGCAATGACCGATGAGGAACTTTCAATACTAGAAAATAAAGTGCAAACAAGGAAATTATGGATAATTGGCTCTATTGAAACAGGTGTCATAGTAGATACTTTTGACTCTTATTGCCAAAGAGTAAAATATGGTAAAATAATGAGAGGAAAATTTATAAAATATTTGAAAAGTAAATATCCAGGTAATATTGTATTGGTAGAATGCACTGAAAATAATATTATTGAAAAATTTGGTCTGCATGAATCTCACTACCATCAATTGTGTGTACTCTTGGGAGAAGAAAATAAAGGGAAAAATTTTGATTCTACGGAGGAAGTGAAAAATCAAGAAAAAAATTGATGTTGAAGTGTCAGAGGTTATCCTAGTGGTAGCTCAAAGAATTATAGAAAACTACATGATTTCAATGGAAGAACAAATTCCAGGAAGGATGGAAGACATAGAAGAGTTTACTTGTCAATGTGCATATCCCTTCCATCTCCAAACAAAAATATCTTATTTTTCATCAACTAATTCATTCAATGCAAAGTGTGTGATCACAATTTTATGTAATTTGTCTAGTGTAATAAATTCAAATATAATAATGGACGCTTACTTACGATTGTCGGATCTAGTAAGCTAAATTATGTCATTATTATTCTCTTACATATTGATTATTCAAAATGTTACGAGAGACGGTAAAAAAATACATGCAAAAACTTAAAGACAGGGGGAATCGGATGTGGAAATATGTCACATATTTTATGATAGCAATGGAAAATTTAAGATCTTGTGTTTTGTGTACACAATAAGCGATGTACACAATTGTGATGTTGATGATGGGGATAGAGAATAAATCATCATGGATTAGATGGAATAACTTCCGCAGCAATTTGTGAGTGCAAGAGAAATTGGCCTACACGGAAAGACACATCCTTTTCCTTACAAGATATCTTATGAGTTTTTGTCTCATATGTTCACTCAACTCTCTTCTGAAAATTCTCTCGATAATAGTGATTTACGGCGGTAGTGTTGCATTGCATGCTTTGGTTGACTTAAATCTATCTCTGCAGTTTTATTGTTGAATCGCATGATCAAGAAATACTTTTAAAACATTACTATTCTCATTTGAAAAAGGTACGTTGATTAAGATCACATTAAACAATTTTATTAGTTTAATTCATTTGAACTGATACATACAATATTTATGCAGAAAACCAACCAATAAAGGAATACACTATCTCTTCCTCTCCACATACAAACAAAGGAGACAATGTCATTATTAACATGTTGCAACCCATTCAACTTGTTTCCCTAGATTTCATTGACCATTCATCTAATGAATCTATAAAAGGTGAGTGGGAAATACTTGTTTTATAAATTTATCACTACAACAAGTTTTCGATTGTCATTTTTTACATATTTTTAATAAAACTTAAAATCTATCGATTTGATGGAAAATGGGAAGGTTATTAGACGTCATGCAAAAATTCGTAGATAGAAACTGGTATGATATTCATGTGCAATTATTAACAAAACCATTTATAAGCCTCGCATAATTGTAAGAACCTATAACAAATTGGTTTATTTTTTATATGTATTAGCCTAGCGGTCCCTAACATACATCTATTCATTTGATTTTTTTTTAATTAGTTAATATTAAATTGTGGACAATTGAAAAAAATTACTTCTTTGTAGTTGGCCATTTTTGGTCGCTAAGATCATCAAAGAATGTCAACCAACCATAGTCCAGGAAATAATGGCTTAGCCTAGCGGTTGCTAATATACATTTATAGCTATGCAATATTGTCCATCAAAGGTTTTTTTAATTAAATAGAAATAATTTGTATCATGAATTTAATTACGTTGACATGATATTTATGCTTAATTGATTAATGTGTTTTTAATTAGTTAACATAAGAATTGAAAAAATAATTAATTTTGCGTGGTTGGCCATTAGCAGTCGCTAAGCTCATCAAAGATTGTCAACCCAAACATAGTCCAGGCATTAATGGCTTAAGCCTAGCGGTCACTAATATACAACTATATCTATGCAATATTGTCCAGCAAAGAGTAGAACATTGTATAAAAGCAATTTGTATCACGTATTTTTTTACTTTGACTTAAAATTTATTTTGAATTGATTAATTTTTTTGAAATAGAACGTGCATCACAAGAACCTACAGGGGGAGTGTGAGGAAATCCCAACCAAAATCTCAATCAATAAGTGTTACCCTACTAAAATTTTGATTATTTAAATTGGTTAATATCAAATTGCAGAAATTTTTTAAAAATTACTTATATGCGATTGGCCAAAAGGATTATTTAATTATTTTAGATTTGGATGGTTTTCTATATGATAAAACCAATCCCATAAGGAGATGAAAATCAAGTTCGATAAGGAGACTATCAACTTGTGATATGGCCTCAAGGAATTTTTAAAGCTTCTATCAGCAAAATATGAAGTGTGATATTGGTCTAGCTATATCTTCCGCCGAAGTTGAAAATTTGATAAAGGATTTGAAAAAAAAACAGAGGTTGAATTGAAAGTAGTTCTTTTTGGGGAAAATAACATTGTTGTGTAGAAGACAAAATTGCAATAAAAGATCTCAAAAAAAATTGGAGTGGAGAGAATATTATTTTCGACCTACGAACACATTGTATATTACATAAGGACAAAAGGGAAAACCTCCAGAAAATTTTATGGTGGGGAGGAAATCCAATGGAGAAAATTATTTCAAAGATATGTGGTTGATGACCAATTTGTACACAAACATATCATAGATATTTTCTTAGGGTTTGAGTGTTGTAGAGGGCATCAAAACTTACAACAAACAAAAATTGTATAACTATTCATTATTTCAAAAAAATTACAATAATATTCATTCGGACCTTCATATGGTCACTCTTAATTTTATATGTTGAGATTACAAATTTAAAAGTTGACAGTATTTATATCTTCATTGTGATTAAGTTGATATTATAGTTTTATAAGTTGTTTATGTGAATTACCTAAATAAAATATTGTCACAATAATATGTTGACTGGTTTTTTATCACTTTTGGATGCTTACATTAATTTTGATTTGTTTTTATAGATCCAATTGGGAAGCATCAGAAATTACTAGTTTTGGGAGTTGAAAGTTTGTTATTTGGAATTTCTGGTATCACGACAAAATACCTCATAATATGGTTCCAGATTTTAGATTCGAGGATATTGAATACTTTGAATGATAATTTAGTGTTGAATTGATAAGAACTGCATCAAAATATTTTTACGTTGCCTTATGGTCTTCATTTATGGATTCAACAATTGTGAAGTACATTTTCATCAAAACATTTAGTTGGCTATGAGATACCCACTTCCGGTTCATTTGGGGATGTCACCAATGTAAGCTCAAAACAAATACCAATCAAGTAGATAGTAGACATTTTTGGTAATGTCTATGGTGAAAACAATATACTTTTGATCGATGACGTAAGATTCTTATGCATGAAGTCAAAGAATAAATTACTCTCAAACTTCAACATATCGAGATTTGATGGAAAATATAAGACTGATTCAATAATTTACATTGAATTATATACATGGTTGAAACATGCAGGAGAACACAAGAACATATGTAGATCATTGAAAACTTTCAAACACACCATTGGCATTTAAATTATATACATTTCTTCCAAATCCAACAATGTATTGTGCATTTATATGGAATAAAATAACAATCTTAAAGTTCTTAAAGATTCATAAGACGCGATCATTTTTTAGATTATTTTTTTACAAGAAAAACATTTTTTCCTAAGGGTGAAGAGGCAATCATGGATCATGGACTAATAAAAGAAAAAAATTCCTAGATCTATATAGTTTAATCTTAAACACATTTTAAAACCTGGTTAAAACCTTATTCCAAATAAAAATTAAGCCTAACGGCCACTAAAGACGTAAAAATAGAAACATATATTGTTTATCATTTTGCAAATTGATGTTGGCTTCCCTGAAATCAAAAAATATTTTTTTCCCTAGTTATACATGGTTTAATCTTAAAGACATTTTGAAAATGATAAGAATCTTAATCCAAAGCAAAAAATAATCCTAGCAGCTGCTAGACCGTATAAAACAAAAACATGTTATATTTATTGATTTGCAGATCCGTGTGGGCTTCCCTAAAATCATAAAATGATTTTTACCAGATCTTCATATGTTAATCTTAATTAAATTTTAAAAATGATTAAAAAACTTGTTCGAAAGAATAAATAAAGTCTAGCAGACCACCAAAGCACTTATAAAACATAAACATTTTCTATTTATTGTATCGCAGATCATTATTTTAGATATTTTCTATTTATTATTGTGTGGACATTGACAATAATGTTAAATCTTAATGACATGATGCCCTCATTCCTATGATACATAATTTGGCTTGGATGTTGGCAGCTTTGATTTTATATTCACACAGGAAGAATGCATCGTTACCAAACATCTTGTTTATCAAGGATCTAGGAATAAAAATATATTTCCCAAAAATATTAGCATCGTTTAGAGCAAGTGTAATGCGTATTACAATTGTAAAAATACACCTATTGAAGGATGAATTGTGGCCTATAATGCATATTACAATTCTACATGATAGAATAATTGTATCCTATAATGCAACTATTCAAGGATATGGAAGATGATGTAGAGATGTCAATGATGTCATTAAATCAATAACCCAATTACAATTATGTAATTTTTCCTAAATTTATTTGATAACACCTTTCTATATAATGTGTGTGACTATCTTTAGTAATGTTATTTTGTATAATGTGTGTTTATCAATCAGCGTGAGCATTTATTCATAATCAAGCCAATGCATGGGAAAATATTGATGATGTCATCCATTTTTTATGTGCCAACCTCCCTCACACAAGTCAAGGGACTAATTAATTGGGTTGTGCTTTTGGCTGCCCTCATTCATTTTCTCACATTTCTCTCTATTGTTTTCCCCTTCCCTCTCATGGTGTCTACCTATGTTCCTTTCATCCTCTTGCGTAGAAAGAACCTAAAAATGGATTTCCTCTCTCTTATGTCTTCCACTCATCTTTGCAATGTCTTCCACGTAGGCTCCACACCTATTCGAACGCACAATTGAGAAAGTTTTGGGTGAGGATTATCTCCAAAGCACCGGGAGATCTCATGTCAACTCAAAGATTACAGTTGTCTTTGAGTTCAATTTCTTGGTGTTGTGTATATATAAGGAAGTGGTCATGGTATTTGCATCCTATTTCATTTACCCACATTATCGTGAGGTTTTTTTCCAAGCTCGGCATAAGTATGCCTTCCTATTCTCTTTGCCAATATGTATCCTTGTTTGTCTCCTTTTTGGGTTGATAGTAGGATTTGTGATGCCCTGGAATTAAAAATTCAGGCCCTCCTTCAATTTGTCAAGTTTTTTCAAAGCATCTGTCAATCTGATGGGGTGTCTATCTCCGTGGTATCATCCCTAAACCTCGTTCATGCTCACAAACCCGCCTTGCCCCTTCCTGGTCATGTGGTGTAGTTGAAGATTATTGTTGGCTTGTCCTTTTCCTTTCTCAGGAAGATTGCAATGCTTGGCTCGGTGGACCAATTAGAGGTGGAACCCTATGGTTTCTCAATCATTCCCCCTCTTTTTGTGTGTTCTCGAACCTATGTTTTTTACAAGCCTAGTTATTCATGTTACATGTTGGCCTTGTTATTTACTGATTTCATACTATTTTTGGTTTTACATGTATCCATCCATCAATTAAATCTTTCAATACTTGTAGGGTGGGGACCCATCAACCCTCCGGTTCATAGCTCCAGTCAAAAGTGTTTAACTATCTAAAAAATAAAATTATGTAATTTGTCCCTAAATTTATTTGAGAACAAGTTTTTGTATAATGTGTGTGACTATCTTAATAATGTTAATATGTATAATATGTGTGACTATATTTAGTAATTTTATAATACAATAAAGGATTTAAACGATAATAGATATGTTAATATATAAAAAAAGTGTACATAACATTTTTATTTCTAGTGAATTCTAATTTGATTAATGTTAATTTACCTAGATAAGCTACATTGGCATTACCTAGCGAGTGTTAAGTTTTAACTCTCTTACTTTTATTTTTTAAGTCATATTATCCTCTCAACTTCAAATTGTTCTGCTTTGCACAAATTGTTCACATCGGTTTAAGGAATTTAAGGAATTGAAAAATTCTCAACCACCTCAACAATCAGTGCATTCATAGGTATCATGTAAACAATTTTATTTTTCTATGATTTATTCTGTGAATTTGGGATCCCAATGTGATGAATAGTTTTACAATGAAATTCAAATAATTCTTAAAATGATTTACCATAATTCTACCTTTAGAAAATGAGTTTTAATTTATTTCATATCTATATTTAAATATGAAAATATATCCTCCTGATAAGGGGAGTAAGGAGAATTTTAATTGTCATTTAAAGTGTCATATGTGGGAGGAAAATTTCCCGTGTGTGTTTATATTATATGGCATATAATGCCGGAGAATTTATATTTTGTATTTAGGAAATAGAATAGGTATGGGGATGTCAAAATGCTTACAAATCTTCCCAATAAATTTTGTATGTAATTTTCATGATAATATATATAAATATTAAAATATATATGGAATGGTTTTGTAGTTAATTTGATATCTATATTTAAATATGAAATTATATCTAGAAAGGTTTTACATTTAATCATATTCTCACAGTTTGGATTGTTTCCCTCTGCTAGTTTCTTAATAATATCTTCATAATATTTATTATGATGATGTTTAATCACATCATAGTAAATAAACATGGAAGTGTCTCACATCTCTTGAAATTCATTAACCTAGCGGTTGCTAGCCCGTATAAAAAAGAAACATGATCGGTTTATTGTTTTGTAGAAAAGTTCAAATTCCATGAAATCATTAAAAAAATTTCCCAAGATTTACATAGTTTAATGTTAATGACAATTTAAAACTGATAAGAACCCTCTTCCAAAGCATAAGTTAAAGCCTAGTGGCCACTAGCCCTTATAAAACATAAACATGTTATGTTTATTGTATTACAAATCAATGTTGGATTCCCTAAAATCATTAAACGATATTTCCAACAACTGCATAGTTTAATCTTAAGGACATTTTAAAATTGATAAGAAACTTATTCCCAAAAAAATTAAGCCTAGCAGTCGCTATCCCGTATAAAAAGGAAACATGATCGGTTTATTGTTTTACAGACAAATGTCGGCTTCCATGAAATCATTAAAATATTTTCCCAAGATCTGCATAGTTTAATGTTAATGACATTTTAAAATTGATAAGAACCTTATTCCAAATCAAAAATTAAATCCTAGCGGCCATTAGCCCGTATAAAACAAAAACATGTTATATTTATGGTTTTGCAGATCAATGTTGGATTCCCTGAAATCATTAAACGATTTTTCCAACTGCATAGTTTAATCTTAAATAAATTTTAAAACTAATAAGAACCTTATTCCAAAAAAAAAGTAGAGCCTAGCATTTGCTAGCCCATATAAAATAAACATGTTATATTTTTGGTTTTGCAGATCAATGTGGGATTCCCTGAAATCATTAAATGATTTTTCCAATAATTGCATAGTTTAATCTTAAATAAATTTTAAAACTGATAAGAACCTTTATTCCAAAGGAAAAATTAAATCTTTGTGGCCTCTATCCCGTAAAGAACATAAACATGTTTTGTTTATTATTTTTAAGAAAAATTTTGGATTCCAATATTTTGATTTTCAGATTCCAATATATGTGATTTTGGAGTACGCTAAATTCCAATATATCTTATTTTGGATTCGGATATATGGGAATTTAGATTCCAATATAGTTGATTCTCAGATTCATAATATATGTGATTTTGGATTCCAATATGTGAGATTTTGGAGTCCAGATAATTGTAATATTTAACATTTTGGAATCCAAAACTAGTAATTTTGAATTCCAATAGTGGTTATGTTTTTAGCTTCTCATCTTTGGAATAAGTCTAGATTCAATGAAATAAGCATTATTATTTTTCCCAAAAAATCCTTACAGTAACTTAAATAATTAACTCAACGATGTTGAGAACTCTTCGTCTTGTTAATTTGATTAGAGTGTCTTGGTTCTAGTAAAGAACATGTATTCGCCTTTGTTGTGCCCATTCTTCACTCCTTTTTCATCTTCTCCCCTTGTATGAAAATATATTTCTAAATATTTTCCCTCTTATTTATATCCTTTTCTCCATCTCTTTTAGGCATGGTACCATTTTGATAGGCATTAAATTTTAGGGAATTTTTTTCACCAATCCCTACTTGAGTATCACTTGCATATTTAGGATTTTACGATGCTCTCTCTCAATCATTTCTCCTTTTTTTTTTGCATTCTTAATAGTTATGTTTGGGGAATTTTAATTTCACATTCTAGTGATTCAATTTCTGAGGCTTGTTAAATTCTTTCAAGATTTCCCATTTATGAACATCTGAAATTTCTTTAAATTTCCCACACCTACTTTATTCTCTCATTATATGCTATCCAAACCTAACCTAGTCCTATCATCAACCTACTTTATACTTACTTTCATTCCTACAAGAGTGATTTATTTCCCATATATGAACCTTATGACATTTTTAGGTTTTTCATACCTAATTTAATATTTTCTTATAGGATCTCCATACTTGACCTAGAACCTATTGTATGTTGGTATAATAATGTCAAGTGGGGACACCTTTTAGGTGGGCTACCATTTCACACCCCATGGTTAAAATTTTATTTATAAACTTTATTAATCTGATTTGGTACCTACTTTTAAAATTAAATCATTGTGATTTAATTAAAGAGTGAAACATTGCACCCGAGTGAAATAGATTCACTCACCCTATTTAATAGGGTGATCCCTCATGAAAGTAGGGATCGGAAAATTTAAATTGTGAATTCGTGATTTGTGAGATTGTGTGAAATATTTATTATTTCAACATTGTAATTGTTTTGCAATTGTTTTGTGTGGGACCGAGGAGGAAGTGGAAGTACTAGGTAAAAGTATTTGGTAAGTTCTAATAAAGACAATGGTTTATTTTAAAGTGTATTTTTTACCTTCGGGTTTCCCCACTATATATCTTGTGTTCTTGAGTTGTGTTATTTTCATTTACAATTTTTTTTACTTTGCAAAGTTATTCTAAATATATTTACTTTATTTAATTTATTAAATCTCTACCCACTTCTAAAAACTATAATCCTTAGCATTTGATTTATGGATATTCACTTGTTTAATTAGATATTTAACCTATGAAATTTGACATGGTATCATAGCTTCATTTGATAGAGGGGGAAGCCATGGATAAACACCCTTATATTTCTTAAACATTCCCCCAAATGGGGATGGTTTAGGGTTTACATGGCCAAGAATAAATCAAAGGCATCCACCATTCTAGTCTCATAAATTGGTAAATCATTAGCCGGCCTATTAATTCTATTCAAAGCATAATAGATGATTTTTACTATATATAGGACACATGGACTCTCCTATTGATGCTTGGAAACAACTAGAAACCATGCATGAGGGAAATCACCTCTTGAAGATAATTAAACTCATTATGGAACTATTTACAAATCTACTTTGACGGGGATGAAAAAATAGTTAATTATCCGGTGAAAATTAAAATCATTAAAGCACATTTAGATGGATGTAATTTTGAGTTATTTCAAGATAAATTTATTTATTTGATCATTCAGATAAACATCCATGAAAAATTATAAAACTGCATCTCCATCTTGAACTCTAAATACTAAAATGAAAATGTTTACCTAATCTGGATATCCCATTATCTCTTCTAATTCAATAAGAGCGTGTTATGGAAATTTTTGATTCAAAAGAGAATACCTCCTACGAATTTTTCTCTCATAATCACAAACTCTCCCAAAATATAAATAGTAAAAATCCTAATCAGAAACCAAACCTCATATCAAAATTTAAAACTAATCCTAACTCTAATTTTGTCAGAACAGTCAAAAATTCAAAGTGAAATTCAATGGAACATGTAAAAATTTGGAAATTTTGGTCATAAGGAGTCTTATTGTCAAGTGAAAACTAACATGTTTTTAAAAATCGAAAACAATAAATTTAACAATCAAGAGAAGGATCATAACCACAACCAAAATCAAAACCATGCAAATAACGTTGAGCAATCTATTGCCTTGTATATTGCACTCTTAGCTTTGAATGAAAATGAATGGAACCTGATAGTGGTACCTCTAGGAATATGACTTGTATTCATGATATCCTTATAGATTTTGTATAATGTGAGGAAAATATATACCTATAGGATAATATTATCATTCAATCTAAAATTTATGAGAATATTAAATTGAAAAATGGAATAATTAAGAATGTCTTATATGTTCCTCAGATGTAAAAGAACCTTTTATCTTGCTCTCAATTAACCAAAGAAACTTTTAATTTGTATAATTGTAAAATAAATGGTATTTAAAAAATGAACTCATTAATTTATTAATTCTGGTATACAAAAACATGGTTTATATTTTTTTGATGGATTTATTTTGAATCATTCTTTTCTTCTTCTTCTAGAAATGATCATCAAATTTAGCATGAAAGAATAGGACATGTGAATTTTATAAATATTTATGAAATTTCTCACCTAAACCTTGTAATTTAGGTCTCCCTAAGATGAAATTTGATCATGAAATGTGTGAAAGTTGTTTGCATGGTAAAAAACATGTTGAACCATTTCACAAACATCACAATCTGAATTAATCTCACCTGTTAGAGTTGATTCACAATGATGTGAGAGGTCCAATTGAAGTTCCCTCTCTCAATGGATTTTTATACATTGTATGCTTTATTGATGATTTCTCTAGGATGACCTGGTCATACTTCATTAAGAAAATTTTTGATGTCTTGTCTAAATTTCAAGAGTAAAAGCCTTAGTTGAAAATGATTCTAATTTAAAAATCAAAAAAATAGAACTAATAATGGAGGTGAGTATGTAAGTAAGAATTTTGATGAGTGTTATAATATACAAGAGAGAAGAATAAAATTTACATGGAGACAAGAGAGCAAACTACACCGCCCAAATGATACTGACAGAGGTTTATTTATTGAGAGAGAGAGGTGGTTGAGCGATTTACCAACCGAACAACTACATAATTGTTTTTACATTCTATATAATGTGTTATATTTTAACACCCCCTCTTAATGAATAAACCGGAAACAAGACAGAGTTTGTCCCAAAATTTTACAAATTTCCTAAAGCCCATATGTTTAGTCATTACATTTACAAATTGTTCCATAAGTTGAACTTTAAAATTAGCGAGTCCTTAAGCGTGATGCGGTTGTCGAATGAAGACGAACCACAAAACAAAAATTTGGTCCCATGAACAAAAGATATGGCAAGTGGTCCATTGGTTCTTTGTTTCGTGATTCATTGACCAGTAATGAATCACCAATGGTTGAGAGTGTCAACCCCATCTCCAGAGTGCTGAAATCAAAACCTCGAAGATGTGGATTGAAAAATCTATTCCAGGCTTGTGTAGCATGCCGGAGTCTCAGATAAAGACTCAATTATCTTGTGATCAAAGTCACCTCAATCACATCCTTACACCACCATGTAGTGCTCATCCAACTTTTTCAAGAAGAGGAATGTGACCATCGTGGAGGAGTTAGAACCACCTCCTCAATAGTATGAGAAATAACCATCTCCATCTCAAAGATTGGTCCCCATCTCAACGGGAGAAATAACCATCTTTGTTTTATCTATTTGCTCATCTATCCCCCTCTGTTGGGAAAGATCCTTCATAACACAATGATAAAATTGTTCATGCTCTATTGTCCTTCGATCAAGAACCTCTGAGTGAGTGGTTGGGCATGCCATCTCACCATGCACCATCAATGCATTTGGAATAGTGGAGTCTCCATCCACAGCAAATTGCTCTTCGAATGAGGAAATCCATCCTCCCAAGACATGTTCACCTCCCGTACACCTAGTATAGTGGATATTCCCTCCACAATAGGTGCATGTAGGTTGACTGTATCCAAGTCAATAGATTTGTGAGGAATGGCTTCCTCCCAAGGCATTGCAGCCTCCTACACATCCTGAATGGTGGAGTTGTCCTCCACATGTGCATTCATGTTAATCACAGCCAGATCAAAAAGATGATACTGACCATCTACCCCAATACCAAGGGTAATTATCCGTCTCTGTTTCACATCAGAGACAACACACTTCTTTCCATAGAAATCCATAGAAATATTGGGATTTTCAGTCAATTGACAAATAGATAGAAGATTCTTTTGTAAAGAAGGTACATATCTAACATTCCGTACCAACAATTTATGAGCATTATTCAATACAATGCATATATCTCCTATCCCTTCTACTACAAGTGATTCTCCATCAGCTAGTACTACTGATTCAAAACATATATTTGCAGTAAATGAAACATACCAGTCCCTATGACATGAAAAGTGTGTAGACGCCAGAGTCAATGATCCAACAACTGGTACCACTATCATTCAAGCATGATGTCGTAAGACAATAAAGAGCATACTCGTCATCTGAATCCCATTCTTCTATAACTGACGCCACATGTTCCTCAT
This sequence comes from Taxus wallichiana var. yunnanensis, assembly GCA_018340775.1. Taxonomy (NCBI): domain Eukaryota; kingdom Viridiplantae; phylum Streptophyta; class Pinopsida; order Cupressales; family Taxaceae; genus Taxus; species Taxus wallichiana. Next base: position 676,118,811 of record CM031237.1, on the reverse strand, counting down.
TAAATGGCTTTTTGTTCTGCTTCAAAAGATCATACATCCACTTCTAGAAATCTTTCTTGAGGTGCCCAACCTTGTGACAATAATAGCATGTGACCTGATACCGAGTGGAAGACTCGCCAGATTGACGTTTCCACTTTCCCTTTGAGTGAGTGACAAGAGCACTCTCCAAATGGTCATAATTAGATTCTGCCTAAAGTTGTCTCTACTCCTTTTGCAATAGGTAGGAACTCACCTTGTCAAATGCGAGTGTTTGAATTTTAGCCATTAAATGGAGTGCCTCCACAAATGACTCATACGAAGAAGGTAAGTTGTTCAAAACCAGAGCCACCATATCATCATCGTCCACCTTTTTGTTGATGGAAGATAACTGGTCTCAGAGGTCTTTCATCTAAAGTAGGTGCTTAGACAGTGATCCACCTTCTTGTAACTTGGCAAAAAGAGCATATTTTTCAAGTATAAAACCCTACTCTTCTCTGACGTTTGATATTTATCCCTTAGACTGGCCCACAACGTACTTCCCATAGTGGCATTCCACACTTCCGGTATCAAATCATCTGACACCGATAACTTGAGAAGTAATAACGCTTCCTTATAACGCTTTTTCATAATCCTCAAAGTTTTTCGTTGGTCGAATTTCACTACCCTTTATTATTTTATCATAATCACGAAACTTCACGATCATTGTTAAAATCTTATGGCTCCATACATTGAAATTAGTGCCCGTTAATTTTTGTGTCTCCGGCAACGTCGAGTGTGATATATTTTCCATTTTATTATTCCAAAGTAATGGAAAATAATAAAATAATAATAAGTTGCTCCACACTTAATAAAATATCCAATTTTCAAAAATATAAGTAAATAATAAAAATTTATTATTACTTATGCCTCCAAATTTAATCACGCAAAACCAAGGTAAATAAAAATAATTTCACCGACTTTGCAGTTTGAAGGAAATAAATCAAATGATGCCCTCAAACTTGTCACGACTCTGCTCCAATATCACCGACTTTGCTTCAACACAACACCACCGATTTGCTTTTGCGACCCACGTTTTTGCAGGAGTTGTTTCTTTCTCCCCACGCAGGCTTCTGAGACCCACGTTTTGCCTTTGCTGGCCCACGTTTTTCCTCACGTTTGGCGTTTGTTTTGTCACGTGAATTCCCTTCATGTTTTTGCCTTCACTTTTTCATTTTCCTATGAGGTTTTGCGATTGCCACGACTTTTCTGGTGGCTACACCTTCAAACCATGATGCCCTCGAACTATTTTTCCAAACTCGTGCTTCCAACATTTTTCTTTCACAATTTTAAAAAACCGATCATTGTATTGTCTCATGCTTTCCTTTGATGGTGCCCATGTTGTATTGTCTCACGTTTTTCTTCACCACGATCCACAATTCTACCAAATTTATGCCTTTTAGGGCTTCCTTGAATTTTTTTCGTGCCTCTTGAAGGCTTCCTTGAACCTCATGTGACACTCTCGTGCTCGTCAAGAGCTTCCTCGGGCAAGTCGCTCTCATACCAATGTTAGAATATACAGAGAGAAGAATAAAATGTAGATGGAGACAAGAGAGAAAATTGCACCGCCCAAATGATACAGTAGAGGTTTATTTATTGAGAGAGAGGTGGTTGAACAGTTACCAACTAAACAACTACATAACTATTTTTACATTCTATATAATGTGTTATATTTTAACAATGAGTTACGTATTTGTACAGGATTGCATGATTTGACAACTCCATATTCCCCACAATAAAAGAACATCATAGTAAGGAAAAATATGACCATATTATAGATGGCTAGGACTATGATGCATGCGTCGAATGTGCCTAAGTTTCTATGGGAAGAAGCAATGAATATTTTAATCTATATCCTAAATAGAGTTCCTCATAAAGCTTTACATCAAACTACACCTCATAAGTATAGACAAAACAAAAACTAGATATCACACACTTAATAATATTCAGTAGTATTAATTTTCTCTTTATTCGAAAGTTAAACAAGAGAAACTAGATCTGACCTCCTAATTCTATATCTTTTTTGGTTATAGTTGTTGCACAAAAGTATTAATAGTCTAGGACCATTTCAAACATGACATGATAGAAAATAGGAATTTTCATGTCTTAGAGAAAACATTTTGTGACATAACTTGTGTACCCTCTTCTATTTCTCCTGGAATAGAGCTTGATAATCCTTATCTAGATGATATGGAAATGGAAGTTCAAGAGGATGAATATCCTTCTCTAGATATGATATAGATTGAGGGGGAGTCATTTCAAAATGTTTCGCATCCTAGAATTACAAAATGGTATCAAAGTCTAGTTAAGAACTCTCATCCCGATAGCATTAGATATATGACTCGTAGCCAACATCTTTATCATGCCTTGATGACCCTATATGAGGTTGAACCAAAATCATTGAAAGAATCCGGTCAATATAAAAGATAGATTGAATCTATGAAAGTTGAGTACAATACCCTAATTAAAAATAACACTTGGGAACTAGTCCATCCTCCCTCTAAACATAGCATTGTAGTGTTCATGTGGTTGTATAAAATTAAGTATAAATTTGTAGGAGAAATTGATAAATTTAAGGCACGATTAGTAGCTCGTGGGTTCACTCAAAAACCACGGTATTTCGTATGTTTAAATATTTGCTCTCGTAGCCAAAATGAGCACTTTTAGGATTCTTCCAGCATTGGTTACTCAATATGGTTGGGAGATTCACCAAATGGATGTTAAAAATAATTTTCTAGATGGTGACTGAAAGAAGAAATCTACATGCGAAACCTAAATTTTTAAAGAAATTAGTAAGGAACTATATGTGTGTCAATTGAAAAATTCCTTATGTGGTCTTAAACAAGCTCCTAGATCTTAGTATGCTAAAATAAATTGTTTCTTTCACTATCTTGGATTCAAAAATTACTTTTTTACAATGATTTGTTTGTAAAGTGTGAAAATAATCATATTATCATTATTTTCTTATATGTTGATGATCTATTGATTACTAGTAGTGATAAGAATTTAATTCTTAGAATCAAAGAAAGATTAAAACAATGTTTTGAAATGATTGACTTAGGTTTGCTAAATCATTTTTAGGCATGGTTATATTTTAGGATCATAAATCTATCATTACATATCAATCTCAAGTATACTACTAATTTACTTAAAATATTTAACATGATTGATAATAAACTTGTTGTTATTCCTATTGAAGTTGGTGTTAAATTAGATCCTAAACCTATATGTGCTAAATTTAATCCTACTCTATATATACAGCTAATTGGTAATTTAATTTATTTGAATATTACTAGGCCAAATATTTCATATGAAGTAGGATTTGTTTATAGATTCATGTATAATCGATATGAGGGTCATTAGAAAATGGAAAAAAGAATTCTAAAATATATTAAAGGAATAGTTAATTATGGTTTGTATTATTATTCTTGTAATGATGCAAAATTATTTGGATATTGTGATTCTGACCATGTTGGTGATATTATAGATAGAAAATATACTTTTGGATATGTTTTCAAGTTTGTTACAAGTGTGTCATCACTTGGAGTAGCAAGAAGCAACCAACAGTTTCTATCTCTTCTATTGAAGCAGAGTATAGAAGTGCTATGGAAGCAATAAAGGAAGCCATGTGGCTGAAAATAATATTGTATGAACTCCATATGGGCATCAAAGGAAGCACTACTCTTCTATGTGATAGACAGAGTTGCATTGCTCTTTGCAAAAAATCCATTTCAGTGTCATACAACAAAGCTTATAGATATTCATATGCACTTCATTCGAGATAAAGTCCTGAATGGTGATATTGATCTCAAGTTCTATTCGATTGAATATCAAGTTGCAAATATTTTCATGAAGACACTGAGTGTTGTGAAGTTTTACAAAAAAAAATCCTTGTTAGGTCTTTCAAAGTTTCCATTTAGGGGATTTTTCATGTTGATGTCACCTCTTAAAGGCTTGTTGTAAACTTTCTATACTTCCTCCATTTTGTAAAAGATCATTTTATGTGAGTCTTAAGTAAATTATCACAACACATGAGTTTACTTGTAAATCCTAGTGAAGCATTAGTTATGGGAGTTCCTTGTTTTATAAAAGGCTCCATAATTTTATGTAAGTCTTCATATGTAAAACACTTGTCCTTAGAATTTTTTTATGGAAAATCTATATGATTTCCCTTGTGTACATGCTAGCCTAAATCATCATTGATGATTTATGGATTGTAAATCCTTTTGTATAAAAATTTACTATGGTATGTTTTACCCCACTTAACATTAAGGGGATTTTGGGGTAATAATGTTAAGTGGGGACACCTTTTAAGTGGGTTACACCTTTTAAGTGGGTTACCACGTCACACCCCATGGTTAAAACTTTGGCTATAAACTTTATTAATTTGATTTTGTCCCCACATTTAAAATTAAATCATTTTGATTTAATTAAAGAGTGAAACATTACACCCGAGTGCAACCGATTCACCCACCCTATATAATAGGTTGATCTCTCATGAAAGTAGGGATCAGAAAATTTGAATTCTGAATTTGTGATTTGCGAGAGTGTGAAATATTTATCATTTCAACATTGTATTTTTTGTGTAATTGTTTTGTGTGGGATCGAGGAGGAAGTGGAAGTGTTGGGTAAAAGTATTTGGTGAACTATAATAAAGGCAGTTCTTTATTTTGAAGTGGGGTTTTTACCTTTGGGTTTCCCCACTATAAATCTTGTGTTCCTATGTGTTTTATTTACATTTACTATTATGTTTTACTTTGCAAATTTTTAACACCCATGTTATGATTCATCCAAATTAAGGGAAATCTTTATTAAAAAATAATTCCTTAAGTTTTTTTATGTTGTAATTGTTATCATTAATATTTAGCTCATTGCTAAATAATCCAAGATTGTTTAATATTTGAAAATCCATTTTGATAACATATATTAACCATGTGTAATTGTAAGGGTCCTTTAGATCTCCTTGAATCTCCCTTATACACTTTACACGAGTGTGTATACACTGTATAGATTTGGTTAAACCTTTTTATAGGTTATGAACACCTATGTATATTCTTAGTGTCATTTGGTAAACTATTTCAATAATTCCCTCTAACTCCAAAATTTTTGATTAGAAGAAATGGTGAACAAACAATGCAATCAATCATTTGCATTACTATGGCCATAGTTATTTGGCATTGTGCTAGCAAGCTAGTTTTGTGACTAATACGGTAGCCTACAAAACATATCTTCCCTTCACCACATAACCATCTCAATATAGTTATCAAGATTCTTTTTCGTTGATTAAGAAATTAAGTTTTAGTTTGAAGCAACAGGACCATGACTCACCCTTCTAATGAAGGAATCCTATCAATGCCACCTTAGGATCCCTATGGGAAAGATAGTGACCACATAATGAATTTCATTATTACACCCTTTCTACCCTTCTTGTAGTCATCCTAAGTTGGTATGGGTAATATATCGCCAAAAGGATGATAAGTAAGCATATGCTTCATTTACATTTTTAGTTATCCATTTAAGTTAAGTAGATAAGTTGGTCTTACGATAGGTTATTTAGTATCAATACACGACATTCCTTTTCGATAGAGAGTCATAGTATCGCATTGAATTAGCATATTCAATATCTATCTCTCATTGTGTTGTCGTAATATTTTGTTATTAATTGATATAGAATATCTTATCCAAGTCCCTGTGTTTATATGATACAATCATTTCCTAGTTAGTTTTGGTCTTAGTCTCGTCCTCATAAGATTAACATTTAATATGAATAGAACACTTAATCTCAATGGGTCATCATCTCGATAATAAATAGATAAACTTATGATTGACATATAGCGTGAATTTAATTAATCACGTCTCGTATATAGTTATTCTATTAACGCTTATTTTAGTAAATCTCGACATATTCCAGTGAATCTGGACTCCAGTATTACAAGTTTTAGAAAAATCCTATCTCCTTTTTTTCGTATATTAGATTCCATTATTACTATTATTGGATTCCATTAGTAGCAATATTGGATTCCAATATTGTCATTATTGGACTTATTCGAGTTCCAATTTTTCTATTATTGGATTCCAATTTCGCTATTATTGGATTCCAAAGATTTATTATTATTGTATCCCAATTTATCTATTATTAGATTCCAATATCACTATAATTAGATCACAATATTGCTATTTTTATATTTTCATGTTGGGATTATGTAAGGTTAGTGATTGCTAACTATAATAAGGCATGATCCCATTGATTAATAAAAATAAAAAATTAATAATAAATTCCTAAAAAAACAAGTTCAAATTGCAAGCCTCGCAATTTGAAAAGGTGATGCTCACACTTTCCTCACACTTTGAAAGTGCAAGCCTCGATGTAAGGTTAGCAGCCGCTAACTATTATAAGGCATGAGCCCGTTGGATTAAAACTAAAATAAAAACTAACAATAAATTCCTGCAAAACCAAGTTCAATGTGCGAGCCTCGCACTTTCAAAGTGATAGCCTCATAATTTCATAGTGTGATCCTTGTTCTTTCAAAGTGTGAGGCGTGTGCTTCCAAAGTGTGAGGCATGCACTTCCAAAGTGTGAGGAAATTGCAAGCCTCGCACTTGAATTGTGAGGATCAAACTTTCAAAGTTTGAGTCTCCCAATTTCAAAGTGCGAGGACTCACACTTCCAATGTTGGAGTCATTATGTGCATCCTTGATATTGACATTGACATTGAAATGCTAATGGTGTTATTTTGATTTCTAGTCAAACTTACAATAAAATTAAGTGCTCACATTTGTTATGATTCTCTCAAAATATGACCTTTTTTGTTTGATATTATAATAGTGAAATTATTGAAGCAAATAGTGAAAAAAATTGTATACATTTAAGTTTGCTTATCTCAGTCATAGAATTGAAACAACTCAAGTCTTCTTCTCTTAGATTGTACACATGCCTTAAGTTTACTACTTATTATTGTAAATTATATCTTATATTTATCATTAAAATGCAACAACATCATTGGGAGCTATGTATATCACAAATTCAATTATTGTGAAAGAAAGTAGAATTTATGCTTGTAAATTGTTCCATTCTCCATATAAATGATGAGTCACTTACTTCCATTAGGAAGAAAATAAATTAATCCTTAACACAATACAAGAAAAATTCTTGTGAGAAACACATTCAAACTCCTTGGAGATACATTGAACCAATATTGTATGGTTTACATCAATCAAAAGAAACATTGTGCCACAATTGTATTCTTTTGAGTCAATAATTGCCACCACCTTTTGCCCAATGTTGGACATTGTGAATGAGCCACATTTACATCACACCCCTCATTGTGGAATAGTTCTTTGCTCGAATCTATTTTCTCAAGTCCCCCTCTTGTATCCCATTCTCTTAGCCTTGTATAAGTTGAGTAGATCTTCATGGTTTGATTCAATTGATATCTAACTACCAAGCCCTTGTTGTTATTGAATACTTTGATTGGAATATCATTTTCAAATAATCTAAAATCTAAATCAATGAACTGTACTTACATAATCCAAATCAATGATGCATGTTCCAGAGAATAGAGTAAAAATGGAAATATTTTGTAGGGTCAAACCAGAGGTATATATTCTCCATGTCTCCTTCCCTCCACTAAACACATTGGTTTAGAGAACGAATAGCTACCCATGCCTAAGAACTCAAATTCTATCTCATCATGCTCTAAGTTCTATGATGATAGATGTATCTCACAATAACACAATTGATGTGTCACACACAAGCAAAGGAAAGCATTGTGAAAAGTAGGAGAACATGACTGTCGGATAAATGGTGCAGTCACCAGGTACCATCTTTATTCGCATACTGAAGTGCCCAATCAAATACATTTTCTTGGATTAGAATCCAGTACCTACACCACCATCAACCAAGTGACATCAACCACCATGGAAAACAATAATCTTCATGTCAAAATCTCACTGAAACATATGGTAGGTTGCCTTAATACCATCTTAACCCTTAAAATTTCATCTAATATTCCCAAGTTTTAAATACACTGAGATAAGTTGAAATAGTTAATCAAAAATATTGATAAGGAAAAAAATAATAATACAAAAATCTACTTATGTGCATAAACCAAAACTTCAACCTAAAATAGAGAAGATAAAAAACATTGTGAGGCATCTAAGACGAGGATGTCAATACAATAATCTAGTTATGCACCTAATTCAAAACTTCAGCCTAAAATAGATTTGATAGGAGGATGACAACAACTCTTAACATGTAGGACATGAAAAATATCAGACCAGAACAAGATACAACCAAATAACAGGAATCATAGATGCAATCAATATAAATAATTAAGGGAAAAACCAAATCAATTGACATAAAAGAGAGAAAATAGTTTAAATTTCCTCTCCTCTCCTCTCCTCTGTTTTCCAATTGTTATCTCAACCAAGTCAACCAAATCAGAAGGTTAATATTTTCCTCTCCTCTCCTCTCCTCTATTTGACAATTTCTATCTCCTCCATTTTAATTTAGCAGTGGGTGGAAATTGGAAATTGGAAATAGCCATGGCCATGAACAACATTGGCCAAAGTGATAGCCATGGCCATGAAAAACATTGGATTTATGAGTTTGGTGGTGCCATTTCAAAGTGCACCCCCGACCATAGCGCGCCCCCCCCCCTAATTCAAATTTAGGGAATTGGGAACAAATATAGCTAGGTGTTCGATAAAGCTTCCTTTTGGTCCTCCTGTCATAAGGCCAAAGTGATAGCCATGGTCACAAACAACATTGGCATGGTGAGTTTGGTGTTATCATGCCACAACACACCTCATGTCATAGTGCACCCCCACACTGTGATGGATTTATGGAATTGTGAACAATTAAATTTAGGTGTTTGACCAAGCCTCCTTATGGTCCTCTGTCACAAGGTTAAAGTGATAGCCATGGCCATAAAGAACATTAGCATGTTGAGTCTAGCATGAGCTACTTGTGCTCAATTCCATGCCTGACACACCACCCATGGCTGATTTTATAGAAGATGTCATTAATTTATGTATCGACACTAAAATGGATTTGAAAGACCTAAAGGATTCCATTTTCATGTGTCGGTTTGGGAATAACAGATATAGGATTCATCTGCAGACTTTGTAGAAATTGAGTGTTGGCATAATGAAAGATGAAAAAGTGTTGAGTATCAACCTCCCTGGAATGACAATGGAAAGAGGATTCCCCAGTGGCTTGAAGTACTTTGCATGAACATGACTTATTTGGATCTCTCCAGTAATAGTATTTCAGGAAGTTTTGATTCACTCAATATTTAATAAAACGTAGACCAAAGTGATAGAAATGGCCAAAACAACAATGGTGTGCTAATTTTTTTGGTGCCATGACACAGTGCACCCCCCAGCCACAACACACCTTCCATGTCTGAGATAAAATTAGGGAATTGGGAACAAAAATAGCTAGGTGTTCAACCCAGCTTCAATTTTTCCTCCTTTTAAAGTGATATCCATGGCCATGAACAACATTGGCATGCTAAGTTTTGAGGTTTCATGCTACATTGCACACCAACCATAGTACACCCCACATGCCTGAGACAAATTTAGCGAATTGGGAACAAATATATGTAGGTGTTCAACCCATCCTCCTTCTAGTCCTATTGTTACAAGGCCAGAATGATTTATGGACACAAGAAAAACATTGGCGTGTTGATTTTGGTGGTGTCATTTCACAGACACCCGCACCCCCAGCCACGGTGCACCCCTTAACCAAAATTCACCCCCAACCACAACACATCCCCAACCATAGTGCACCCTTAAACAAAAAAAATAGGCACAACACACCCAGGGCCGAGATGGATTTAGGGAATTAGAAAAAAATATTACAATTTGTGTTTTAAAATAGTTATAATGTAATGTGGAGTATTAACAAGTTTTTATAGTAAATGGTTGAAGACACTTAAGTGGAGAGTCTAAGTGAACATGTATTTGAATTTATTGTGTATGGTAAGGAGAAAATTAGACGAGACAGGGTAAAAGTGAGAGGGTAATGTTATAAATAGGTGAAGTGAAATTGGAATGGTCCCGAGATGTTGAGTTGACATAGAAGGCGATTTCTGAAAGAGAAACAGGGGTTTATTTTAGGGAAAATTTTCATGAAATGACAAATATTAGGTTTTTGAATTTTGAAATTGGTGAATTTTTTACTACCGTATGGTAGCGCATTTGCCAAAATTTAACGGGTCCTAAAGAAATTTGACCATAATTTCACTTTAGTGTTTCACTAAGGGGAGGAGACCAATGTTAGCATGTTCGCTTTCATGTTATAATATTCTATTATATATAGGATTAATTCACCATAATATAGTAATAAAATATACTATTATAAGTTGAAGGTAAGGTGATTCTACAATGTCATATGATAGAAAGAACCTATTACTAGACGGTAACTTATATTTTTGTTGTCATTCGGTAATAATAAAGTATGTAAGCACAATCGAGTGATTTTAAATATGCATTATCGACATTCAAAGGATGTTACCAACCAAAAACCAAATTTTGTTGTCATCAATAACCAAAGACTATTACCGGCCAACAATCAAAGGTTGTTATCAGCCAAAACCAAATACTTTTCTTTATGCAGAAGAGAAAAGGTTGTTACATGATCATTGAGTAACCAAAGGCTCTTATGGCCCTTGATCAATAGCTAATATTTTTACCGTATGATAACAATACTAAAAATTTTATATTCTTCACCTTCACGAAACCCTTCTTTCCTACATTCACCAACACTACAAATTTCCTTTTCATCAAATTCACCACCCATTCTATAATAGTTTTTTTGGAGGGGGATCTTAAAATTAACCTGCAATATGGAAGTTGGAAGCATCTCATTCCCATTTCCCATTCTCATATTTTTCTATGTGGGTCAGACACTAGACCAAAGAAGCGGGTGAAAGGGAGATTCACAACCAAAGAAAGCATGGATTTTCCATCGAAAGTAATACACAAATGGTTATTTACAAAAAAATAAGGTACATTTCAGATCCTAATGCCCCATCCCTTCAATCCCACACATCTTCTTGTTGGTTGGGAGAAAAGACGTTCAAAACTATAGGGGAGGAGACGGATTTAGGGAATTGGGAACAAATATAGCTAGGTGTTTGACCCATCCTCCTTATGGTCCTCATGTCAAATTGATTGAAATGCCTTTGAATAACATTTAAATGTTGAGTTTTGTGGTGCCACTACAATCAATTCCATGCCACCGCACACACCCCATTTGAGTTTTGGTAGAAAATGACATCAAATGTATGTATGACACTAAAATGTAATTGAAAGACCCAATTAGTTCCATTATTAGACACTTATTATGATCTCTCTGTGAATGCTTATATTTTACGCTAATGTATAAAATATTACATCCAGTTAGGTGAGTGTTGAGGAGAAGAAGGGATAGAGATTAGTGACCATTAGGCTAGTAATTACCTTTCCTACCAATATAATTTATGATCAATTGTCGAAGAAGGGATGGGGAAGACTGGAGTAGAACTTGAAAGATGAGATGTTTGACATCTCTGTCAACAAGTTTGGTTGGTACTTACAAAAACATAGAATAACAAAAATAGAAGTTGTAAATTGTAAGGGAATTCTATGGAAGTTGGAAGCATCTCATTCCCATTTCATGGAATAATTTGATTACAAAATATTCTCATTCTATATTTTTCTATATCGGTCACACACCATGCAAGCATCGCACATGAGTCAAGAATTTGAGGTGAAATGGTGAGTCACAACAAAAGAAAGCATGCATTTTCCATCATATGCAATGCACAAAGGGATCTGTACAAAAAAAATAAGGTATATCTCATAACCAAGTGCCTTGTCCCCTCACTCCCCCACGTATTCTTGTTGATTAAATCCTACGGTTTGTGATAAAAGATGTTGAAAATTACATGCAAAGAGATGGATTCATGGAATTGGGAACAAATATAGCTAGGTTTTTGACCCATCCTCATTTTGGACCTCCTTTCATAAAGACAAAGTGATACCCATGGCAAAAACAACATTGGTGTCTTGAGTTTAGTGATACAATGCCTCAACGCACCCCCCATCCATAATGCACCCTCCATGCCTAAGACAAATTTAGGGAATTGGGAACAAATATAGCAAGGTGTTTAACCCACCCTCTTTCTGTGCCTCGTGTCACAAGGCCAAAGTAATAGCCATGGCCACGAACAACATTAGTATGTTGATTCTAGTGTTACCATGCCATGGTGCACCCCCCAACCATGAGTCGGATTTAGGGATTGGGAACAAATATAGCTAGGTGTTTGACAAAGCTTTTGTTTGGTCCTCCTATCACAAGGCCAAAGTGATATCCATGGCCACGAACAACATTAGCGTCGTGATTTTGGTGGTGCCATACCACAACGCATACATAGGCATAGCGTACCTCCCACACCTGTGATGGATTGAGGGAAATGGGAAAAATTAAAGGTAGGTGTTCAACCTAGGCTCTCTCTGTTCCTCTTGTGACAAGGCTAAAGTAATAGCCATGGCCACATAAAGTATTAGCTTCACCTTTGAGTCTAGTAGAGCTACTATGTCCATAAGTAATTTTTTTTTCTTTCAAATACCACCTCCCGAGTTTACAAAAGATGACATTAATTTCCTATCTGACACTAAAATGGATTTGAATGACCCTAAGGATTCCATTTTCATGTGGCGGTTTGGTAATAGTAGCACAAGATTCATCAACTTTTTCAAAATTTAGTGTTGGCATGACGACGATGGAAAAGTGTTGAGCATCAAGCTCCTCTGGAATGATGGTGGAAAGAGGATTCCCAATGGCTTGAAGTACTATGGGAGCATGACTTATTTGGATATCTCTGGTAACATTCTTTCAAGTATTTTTGAGTTACTCAACATTTAATAAAATGTAGACAACTAGTCGCCTCGCCATTACAACCATACTCAATCCCCACCTAATCTCACCTTGTAAGGTCAATATTTTCATATTCCAACACAATATTCTAAGCCTAACGGAAGCTAAGCTTGATTTTTATTTTATTGCATTGATGTAACATAACGAAAATTTGAGATTAGCAACCACTAGGCTAGTTATTACCTTGTCTATCATTATAATTTTTGATCAATCACCGATCATTGCGTGGGAGCATAGAATATTATAAAATGCAGTTAAAATGGCCCGTGCGTAAAAAATAGGTAGCACTTCCCATGACACCAATTCAATGTCATGGATCATGAGACATGAAAAGGAAATTAAAAGGAGCATCTGAATGTTTGTTGATTCGATAAAAAATCCGTAGATGAGCGATTAAGGGCTCATTGGCTAAGATCACTTTTAGGTTCAGTAGACAGTGAAATGTACATAGAAAATATCACCTACATCAACCGCTTGGATAGGGTCTATTTAAATGAGGTAATTTATGCCCATCTCGTAGCCTAGCCTAGAGTTGTGTATAACATATTCTCTATGGGCCCCTGGAATGGTTGAACGTTATGTGTGCAAGGGTCACTAGAACAATATGTGTGCTAGAGTCACTAGAACAATCATTACTGTTAAACAAACTTATAGATTTTGAAAATCCTTGAAAATTTATAGAAAATAGATCGGTTTGGAAATAAAACTAACAAGCACTAGTCGCCTCTCCATTACAACCACACTTATCCCGCTAGAATTTAATATGAAACTTTGCGTTATCATTAAAATTTATTTGCATTGCTTGGGAGCATGGAATCATCCACAATATTTTTGGGTGAGTTTTTGATTGAATACTTCCATCAACATATGTTAAAATTCCACAATATTTTATATCTTCGTCGATGGACATATCCATAATTTATCATCAAATTCCAGAGTTTGAAATAGCCATTACACACATATTTCTCATCAGATTTATAAATCATAATAATATAGTGATCACTAAGCTATTTTACTATGATTTGTTATTCAATCAATATTTTCAAAATAAGAAACATCAGACCTTAGTGGCAGCTAAGCCATTCCTTCTAATAAGTAATAGAGCTTAGTGGTCGTGAAGCCATTACTTCTAATCCACAACCAAGTGTTTTATATTTAGCAAAGGAATGAAGGCTATGATCATGATACGAAGGCTCACTCATTCTTACGTCATGAAGCAAAGGCTTAACCAGTCCTGATTTTCATGATGGGCATGTTCATGAGCACCTAGTATTTGGAAATCCATATTCTTTTGGCCATGTTGATGAGCATGCTTAGATTTATGATTGTGTTTATGTTATTAGCATGCTTTGATGTATGACTATGGTTATGAATATGGTTATGTGATTAGTGTTGGCTATGAAATTATTTTAATACATTGGGAAAGGCATTAAGTAGGTCATCGGTACTTCAACATCCACATCATTGATACACATAGATTGGTGGTACTTCAACATACAATGATGCATTTACATATTTCATTATTTTATTTGTGTTTGTGTTAAATGTTATTCATGTGGTTTTAATTGTGGAATATCAATCATATTTTCCATGAGGGTATTAATTAATATTAATCATAATGTCCTTGATGGATTGGAAATGGTCAAGTGTGAAAGATTGGATTGGATTGTATCATTAATGTCACTCGTTCTTCCATTTAATGATTAAGGTATATTCTCACGTGTGCTCAAGTGTAAGGGGCATTTTTAATGTGTTGGTCGGGCTTTCTATTTTCATATTTTTCCTTATGATTTTGGGAAATAGAGTTTCCCATGCTTCTACCACTTGTTTTCCAGTTTAGATCATGAGATGGCCTTTTATTCTAGTATTTTGAAGCATAGACTAAGTTTAATCTTTTCTGTTGATTCCAAACAATCTATGATGAGACATTGAAAATATTTTGGGAGAGAAATATATGCAACTATCTGGTCGTGCTCATGTAAATTTGGAAATAGCTACTAAGTTTATTGAGCACATTTTGATCATTAATCCTGATAAATGTAAGCGGTGGCTATGGGTGAAAAAGGATTCACCCAAAACACAGAGTGGGTATGGAGACGGTTGTTGAGCAAACATGTCTTGCTTCATGGCCCTTGTTCTCGACTAACTTATCTCATCAAGTGGACTAGGTGGATAGGTCTAATTTTGTGGAATTAGGAAGGAGAGTGGAAATTCTCAAGTCCTTCATTGAATCGGTGATTAATTTCTATAAGAAAAAGGAGGTTGGTGTCCTTCAGCTACCTTTTCTTGATTTAGCGTCCATGTCCACTCTTCTCTACGCATCCATTCTCAAAGGAGGTTCTTCATGGCTCAGCATTAGAGGTGTATTATCGGCTCTTTTCTGAGGATGGGCCGAGCTCCCAAGTAAAGTCACCCAAGATGTTTGAGGTTGGGTCTGTGATGATGGAGCTGATCAAAATCATAGACATCTCTTTTGACTCGAAGCTTGAGTGGGTAGAGGATGTGTTGATTATGTTTCCTATATACATAGATGTAAATAGTATAAGGATGTAATCGATCATATACCATTAGGTGCATAATGCACTTTTTGTAAGCTTATAGCATTTACTTATAAAAATCAGCTGATATAAAGGTCATAATCACTCTTGAGACATTACATATGTGTGTTTGATTAGTTTTCATTCTTTCATTAAATTTATCTTTAATTGTAATATTCCTTTCCAATTAAGTCATCTTTACATAATTTGATTTACTGCAAAATGGAAATTTGTATCGATTTTACAAGGTCAAGTAACTTCACTATCTTACACTCAAACTATCAAACACTCTGCATAGCTGTCTAAATATTAAGTAACATGCAGTGAGTTGACACCCAAGATAAGATTCTTTCTTCAAAGTTAAAATTAAAAAACATGTAGTGATATTAATATGGATTATGTGCATTTGATATCTATTTTGAAAATAAAAATATGTTGAGCCTAATGGTCGCTAAGCCATTTATTTCAATAAGTAATATAGCTTAATGGTCACTAAGCATTTTCTTTGATACGAACTGATGTGTATTATAAAAAACAGATGCATAGGTCTCTGCCCTAGGGGTCGCATTAAGCTACGAAAAGAATGTTAACTGCAAAATCATAACTATATAATGTTATTATACCAAATCCCACTTTCCTCAGCAACATTTAATTTGACATGTCTCCACATCATGATGTTGTACGAGTACCCTGCAAATTTTGTTAGTAATCATCTTTTCCCTTACTTAGGAAAACTATCCATAGCCTTCAAGAGTACAAAATTTCTATTACACAAATATTTCTCATAGAAATAAATAAAGGAAAACACCTAGTGACCACTAAGATATACTACTATGACTTGTTATTCGATCTCTATTTTGAAAATTAAGAATTTGTTGAGCCTAAAGTGGCCACTAAGCCATTTCTTTCACTAAGTATTAGAGCTTAGTGGTGCTAAGCATTTTCTTTGATATGCACCGATGTGTATAATGAAGAAAATATGTAAATGTGTGAGACTAGGGGTTGTTAATCGAACAAATATTTTTATGACGACAAAAACATAACTGAACTTTAAATTCATCCTTTAGGAGATAATGTTATTATACAAAATGCATCTTTCCCCAAAAACATGTAAGATGACATGTCTCTACACCATGATGTTGTATGAGCACCCTACAAACATTTGTAAGAAACATCTTTTTCCCAACCGGGAAAATCCTCTATATCCTTCTAAATCTATTTTGAAAATTAATAATCTATTGAGCCTAGTGTTTGTTAAGCCATTCCTTTCAATAAGTAATAGAACATATTGGTCGCTAAGCATTTTCTTTTATGCACATTGATGTGTATAACGAAGAAAAGATTCAAAGGTGTGAGACTAGCGATCGTAATGTCGAGCAAAGATTTTTATGATGACAAAAACATAACTGAACTTTAAATTCGTCCTTTAGGACATAATGATATTATACATAATGCATCTTGCCCCAACAACATGTAAGATGACATGTCTCCACATTATGATGTTGTATGAGCATTGTGTAAACATTTTTAATAAACATATTTTTTCATGACTAGGCAAATCCCTCCATATCCTTTGAGAGTAAAAATTGTCCATTACACACATATTTCTCATGGAAATATAGAAAGGAAAGTTCAGAGTAACCATTAATATATATTACTATTTTTATTCAATCATTGTTTTTAAAATATAAAAATTGTTTAGACTAGTAATGACGCCAAAACATGCCTTTTAGTAAGTATTCGAGCTTAGCATTCGCTTAGCATTTTCTTTGATACGAAATGATTTTTGATCTAACGCAAGTAATGGAGCTTAACAGTTGCTATTTTAAAAATAATATTTTTTTTACTAGTTGTTGTCAATCCATTCCTTTTAGAAAGTATTCAAGCTTAGCATTCGCTAAGCATTTTCTTTGACATGGTGATTTGTTAGCTAATGCAAGTAATGGAGCTTAGCGGTTGCTAAGCATTTTTCAAGATACGAACCGATATGAATTATGTGTTACACAAAATATAACTTATGAGAAATATATAAGTCATGATCCCTTTCAAGGGTATGTAGTGCATTTCTTGGTTGCGTCAGGGATTGTATAGCCAATATGAATCGATTATAATTAATGAAAAATACTAGAAATTAAAATCTTTACGGGTAGTTTTTAACATTTTGAATACTGTCCTAGGAATTATAGAGGCTAATGCCGCTAGGCTCCTAGATAAATGAATGGAAAACATAAGACGTGTAAATTTGTTCATTAACACCTATTGAAAGGAATAAAAATCATAGTAATGGAGCTTAGTGGTCACTAAGTTCATTCCTATATATAAGCTGATGTGAAATATGTGTGAAACGGAAAAAATATGTTTTAGTTTTTTTCTGTAAAATGTAATCGTTATCCCAAATTTACCCCTGAGTTAAATTTGATAACTCGTTAAAAATGGACTTAGCCATTTTTTACAAGCACAGGTTGTTCAAACGACCATCAAATTCCCCCTTCCAAAAGCACTCACCATTGGCATTCAAAAAAGCTATGGGTCCATTAGAGGGTTATATTTAAATGAGCGTGTGAATTTCATTTGGTATCACAATTACAATGACAAGCATTGGAAGAATGCCACATGGTGGAATTATGGCTCTCCTTAAATGTTTTATTTCTACGGATGTCAAGTCCCCAAAATAAATCAAGCTCAATAACATTTTAGGTTCGCAGAGTCGACAAAGTTTGAAAGGTCAAGAGGATAGGTGGCAACACTTCTATGAATCCAAAAATTTTAATTCCACCCAAGAAAGAATTTGTGACATGAAGGAAAATCCAATCGAGGCAAGCACAAAGCAAAGAAACTGACACATGTGAAGTCTTGTGGAGATTTTTCTTTGGCTCACGTTTCTCGATTGTCAATCGGGGTTATCAAATAGACCGACATGTGAAGCGGTATGGAGCTTTCTTACTGGCCCGTGCTTTACGGTGGTCGATTAAGGTTATCAAGAGGTTTGAGACATCCACGATATTGTAAGTAGCGTGGGGCTTCCTCATGGGTTAATTTTTTATAGAGGATAGAAGGATTAATCAAAAGGATGGACATTGAAGAGTGTGGAGCTTTCCCATTGTCTCACACTTCATAGTGGTCAATCAAGTGCTATTGAAAAATTGAATTGTGAAGTAGTGTGGAGTTGTTTCATTGGCATATGTTTATCATTGGTCGATACAAGTACAAAGACAATCTAACATTTGTGAGGAATGTGGCATTGTTTTATTAGCTTGCATTTCATAAAGGAGCAGACCTACGTGTAAAAGGAAAGGAAGTAAAGCTCGATCTTGTAACCCAACCGAGAGACTAACATGTGGAAAAGGAAAAAGAAATGCACACATTGGAAAAAATGAAATCCCCAAGCTAATCAAATATGGCCACTTGTCACATTCTTGTGCTTCCCAAAATGCAAATTTTTAAATGTCCATATCTTAATCCAGAGCTCCAAATTGGACAAAATTTATATCATTGGAAAGGTCTCCTCAATCCCTTAAATTTTACATCATAAAAATCGGATTTTGGTGGCATTTGGTGGGAGAAAAATGAAATAAAAAATTTGGGCCATTAATATACACACTCAAATGGCTCAACCACCAATTGACGAAGTATGGAGCTCTTACCTTCTCTGGAAAGCAAAAGAACATTGGAGAATGATTTTGACAGGATTCTCATAATATTTTTATATTTTTAATGTATGATTGATGGTGGTTAAAGCCAAAGAAGTCGTATTGTATGGAAAGACGAGATATTTTCAATCACGACAAGATCAAATCCGATCTCTTTCCCTCTCTTTTCCCTCTTCTCTCTCTCCATTCTGCTATATATTGTAAAATATTTTATTTTTGTTGAGAAAGCTATTTTTTTGTAATGGCACCATGCCAAAATGGTGGCCGAGTTACGATAAGTTCCATACCTCAAATTTTGTCTCTGCAATGTATTTCTCACCTTTTGTCATGACTGTAATAGAATTGTGCATATTTTAAGAAATATAAAATCTGTTTTGAGGAACATTAGTCTACCCTAGCTTGTTATATTTGCATCCTTTCCTTTCTTCTCATTTTTGGTATGTTGTGCATATTTATTTACTTGCATTTTCCATTTTTGTGTTTTCAATGCGTGGGTGAGTAAAGTTGCATGGTCGATATGTGGCATGTTTTTTCTTCCTCTCTACCATGTTGTTTCCCTTTCCTTCCCCTTGTGGAGAGAGATCAACACCTTTTCTAGTGCTATCACCATATTTTAGCTTAGGATTTCCCTTTCATGCATCTCCTTCTAACTTTGGTCCCTTGGAATGTTAGTTTAGGATTAGATAGTTTCATTTCCTTCGTTAGGAGTAGTTTTAACATTAGGATTAGGTAGACGAACCGGCCTTCTCCGAAGGCCTTTCTCATAGTGCAAGTCCCACAACTTGGAGACAGTCCCATGTTGCCTCAAAATCTTGGGTTTTCCATAATTCAAGGCAGGGTGTAATTTTGAGCTCCAAAAGTTTCGGTGGGATAACTTTGAAGTCATATTTTTACGGGTGTTCCATTACAACTCCTTGTTTACATCTTCATTTCATCAATTTTGATGTGTTATTGGTGATATTTCAGCCTTTGGAGGTCGTTCTAAGCACATATGATAACTCTAATGTTCCAAAAAACCCATTATCTTATTTATAGACCTTTTCCTTCATTCTTCCATTCATTTCCATTCATTATTTCCCTTCCATTCTTTCATTTTCCTTTCATTCATGAAGTTGTGAAATCATGACTTCATTTCCTTCTTGGAACTCTCATTTGCAAGAGTAGTATCATTCCACTCCACCTCCATGTTCCCAAAATCCTCCTCCAAATCAATTTTATGAGCCCTATCATGAATAATCTGCATATAACCCACCCTCCACTGACCCATATGGTTATTATTCTAACCAAAATGTTTATCAAGAACAAGGTTATGCAGGTGATGGTGGAAATCTCATGGAAGATGTTAATTTTCATATGCAGATTCAAGAAATGGAGATGAGCATGATGCAAATTAGGGCTACTAGTGCATTAAAGGCAGCCAAGATTGGTTTTAGGAGGCCATATTCATGGACGGGCCCTATACTAAGTTAGTTCAATCTTTAGCAAAGGCTAAAGTTTATGGCTGAAATTACACCTCAAATAGAAATGTGGTGTGATAAATTTGAGGCTTACCAATCTAGTGTTAAAAAACCTTGTCAATGGGGAAACCCTATGCTACCATCTGACAACCCTCCCTTTTACTCTCCCCAACCTGAACCATCTCAACCTAAATTTCATGTTCCTAGCTTTCTGGCTGCTCCCATTGAGGATTCCCTTCTCCATCTTCGTCCCTCCCATCCCGCCTTCATTTCTCCACCCTCTTTTCTTCTAAATCCTCATCCCCCCGCAAGAAAGCATTCCACTTCCTCCACCATATGAACCTTTACAAATTCAGCGAAGGGATAAATCCCCACTTTACAAAATCATATCTAAATGTGCCTAAACTTCATGAAGAATCGGTGGAAAACCATGAAGTAATGGAGGTCAACTAATAGACTAAGGGCCCAATTTATTAGTTTCCGAGGATTCTTTCCTCACTAAATAAGATCTTGAATCTTTCATAAAGCAACAAGGGTTGAAGTTGTAATGACCTAAAATTTTAAACCCAATTTAGTAGCAATTTGTTTTTAGCTTATAGACATTCCTCTGCATTTACAAATCAAATTACTAGCTACTGACTAGTTAATATAAAAATTCATATTAATTTAGAATGAGTAGACATTCCTCTACGTAGTAAAATTATGTAACTAGCTAAACTAGTTTACGTAACATGTCTTAGCAATTTGATCCATCCTATAGCATAGTAATAAACCTTGTGCAGATGTAAGAGTTAAGTATCCCTGATCTCCACAAACACCCTTAACATTCGTTGGAATGTCCACAATTAGACTCACTGTTTTTACCACATTACGGTAGTGACATCTTGTGACTGATTCTCTAGTGTCTACCTAGAGTTCACTTAGTAACTCCATATTTTATCCTACACTTCGGGATTGAGGAATCGTGGTGATTAAACAATGTACCCAAAGAAACACATTACTTTGGCCAAAGTTTTCAAATTGTATTATGTACACTTAGTATAGATGAGTGCACAACACGTCTAAACTTATCTTCTCATCACCTCACCATCATCTCATCATACTTATCTAGATTCATTAAACTTAAGTAGGTGAACCTATTAAGACTCACTTAATTCCTAATGAGTTCATCTACGCAAGCTCAAGGAACCCCCAATGCCCGTTATTAGTTACCTACAAGAGGCCTATATGTTGCTTAATATGTTACTTGCATTAGGAATTTGGTGCACTACTCGTAGGCAGCCTGCATTGTGCACTTATAATCAGTTCCTACTAGGTTCATAACACTCATGTGAAATTTCACTACTTATCGGATATTAGCATAAGTATTTAGTTACCTTTGTTTGGAGGTTAGGAACACAAAGTGGTTAACACCTCGCTGCCCCTTCATACATTCTTAACATTTTTTTAGAGAAATATTTTTAAATCCTTAATCAAGGTTCCCATTAGGTCCTACAAATCCTAATTAGTCACAACATAGCATGTCTTGTTTTTTTATTCCCACTATTCAAGGGATTGTTTACATTATTAGGTTTGTGCCACGTCTTAAACTTATTTAAAGCTAGGTAGTACCCGCTTATGGTATATTTCTTTACAATGCAAGGTATGATGACCCTTGGATATGATCTTAGATCTTATAAGTATTAACTAACTCATCAAGTTAAGTTTATCACATTACTCCTTATAGGTCATTCAACTAAGTTAGACTTGGAAGTAGCATTTAGGTCCAAGGTGGTGTCACTTTATGATCATTCCCATACTTAGCTTAGGTATTTTTAACCCATTAAAGTTGATATTAACAATGATCTTAGTCTTCCCTATGTCTTGAATAGATTAAAACACTTCTTTACATAATGCTCAAACACCCTTTGCTTAATTAGACCTTAATGCCCTTAACTTAGATTGTAGTCCCATTTGAAATGGATGCTTAGGCATGCACTAGTATTTCAATTCATTAGCTAGATTTCTTTCAAGTATTAATCTCATAATGAAGTTAAGGATTGACTAAATTATTTCTCAAGTTCATATTTACATCTTATCAAGATAAGACTAATGTCTCACAAGTTACTCCATTTTAATTCAGTTTTTATACATACTTGCTAACCCTTATTTCTGCCCAATTTTAACTCAATAAGGAAGTAGAAAGACACATAACATTGAGTAAAACTTAGTAACTTAGCCCATAACCAATTTAATCATTAGGAAATAGAGTATGAGGAACCTTAAGTCCTTTAATGAGATAAGACTACATCTTATATTTTTCCCTTCATATTCACAATTTCGTATCTCAAATTACATACCTTCCATTTACCCAAATTAATTCTTTACAACCTTGGAAATCTAAATAGATAAGAGATATATCTTTAGTTTCATAATTGTAATCATTTAAGGCATAAGATACTTAACTATATGATTCAAAGTTTATCCATTAAATCATTTGTTTCCCAAGACCCAAATACGACAATTATTTATACATAATCAAATCAGCCCATTCATTAATATATAACAAATATCGTCCACTAAAGGACTATTACAAGGTACAATTTTCCCAAGGCAAATATATTTAATCATAAGTACAATTACAAATGGATCCAAGATCCGTAATAAAAACATCCATTCTAACATTGATCTCCACAAGCCGGAGTGAGATGGTCCAATCATCGTTACTAAACCTACGACACTATTTGTTTGGGGGTGTCAGTTAAAATAATTGGAAAGAGTTATTCTAATTTTTAAACTAAGTTTTGACACATAAAGAATATTATTCATCTAAACTTAGCTCATCTACCTTAAGTAGTAATGTTTCCACAACAGATTAGGGAGCTGGAATCTTCCAGCAATCCCATAGTTGGCGAAGGAAGAAGCATGGGGAATATATGTGAAGTGCTCCCGAAGGACCACTCCACATATATTCCTCCCGCTTCTTCAATCACAAGCCATGCGATTGATGGAGGATATCGGTTTCGAACTATGTCGGATCCATTACTATTGCACACACTAAAATGAACCAATCAAAGAATTTAAACTATAAGAATCAAGGAAATTAAATTTGTTTTGCATCCAACATTATTTCAGCTTAATTCTCATACCATAAAATTCAACCATATATCTTTAATCTGAAAAATGACTAAGTATAGAATTCTGGAAAAAAAAATCCGAGTTTCCCCTTGTATTTTCCACTTTTAAAATTTTCCAAAGCAATCAAAATAAACTATATTGAATCAAAGTATGAAATAAATGCTTTAAAATAAAAGGTATGGATCAAGTGATCCAACCCTCCGAGTTAAAAATCTCGGGATAAGTAAAATAAATGAAATGAACTTAATGACAGAAATGTTCTTACCCACTGTTCATTTCAACATTCATATACCTTTATGCATTTTATAAAAAAATTCAAATGCCCCATAAAAGGGTTTTAAACATATAAAGTTGAAAACAAGAGCCACATTATCATTTCTTTCTTCTCATGACAAAGGTTAGTTCACAATTCCATTCATACAACACAGAAGACAAGTTTTTCAACCAAATATCCTTTCTAGACCATAAGCCCAACAACGTAAATTTTATTTGCATACAAATTTTGTACATTTCATATTTGTATACATTTAAAAACTAGAGGTTCTTTTGACATATCAACAATTGATTGAGCACACAAAAGAAAGCACAAGAATCTATCTCTTTCCAGTATACAGTTAAAGTAAGAAGAAAAGATCATGCCACTCACGAACCCACAACTTTGATTTTATTTTCCATCACAATAAACAAAGGTACAACCATGCAATTTGAGTTATGAACCTTAAATAAGAAATCCCCAATAATTTTCCAGGGTAAAATCCAACCCAACAACCATATTGTTTTCAAGCAAGAGAGCAAGAAGCAAACACTCCAATAACTACCAAGTGAAGCATACAACCCCACAGCCCTAACTCTCTCAAAATCCTCAAAAATATCAGAGATAAATCGATTCAAATGAAGAAGAAAATACCTCTACAAAATCCATATGGTTTTCTTTTCTAGAAGAAGGCCCTAGCTAAAAGATTCAAAGAATTTTTACTCAAACCAACACAACCAAAGATTCCAAACAAAAATAACTAACTGTTAGCCACAAAAATTGATTTGCACAACCAAATCATCATACCCATTTCAGCCAACACTATTATTGCTAAAAATTCTAGATGTTAACCCTCAAATCAATTTGAACTTCAAAATAATAATACCCAACATAGCCATAAATTTTCTTGCCAACAAAGTTAACAAAAAACCAAAAAAAATCAATTTACTCAACCAAACAAAAGAACCCATTTCTTCCAAATGATTTTGCTACAAAAATCAAGCAAATGAACCAGATTCAAACATTTTTTTACATATTTCATTCAACAAATGAAAATAGACCAAGCAAAAATGACCCATCTCATTAAAAATCAAAACTCAGTGGAGTAAAGGGAAAACCCTTGCTGAAACAATTACCCACATTTTTTCCTTTCTTATGTTGCTCCAAACCCTAGCTAGAATTGATTTCACAGTGCCACTTCTATATTTTCCACAAAAACCCCAAATACTTTGCATTCCCGTAATAAATAGCAATTTTCCCAAGAAAATCGACTTCTCTTCATGCAAAAAAATTTGCTAGAGTTCCTCCATGAGAGGAGTTAACTGATAGTGGAAAATGAATGCAAATAAAAACTAAACCTCCTTTCCTCTTTCCTCTCCACACATCCCTAGAAACCCTAGCACCCATCCTTCTCATGCTTCAGGTGGACGGTTTTGCAATGCCTTTTCCATCATGGGAGGGGAGGGATCAAGCCAAACTGAATATGCAACCAAAAATTCTCATTCCTTTTCATTCACATGAATGTCCACTTTGTGGATTTAGAAATTATTAATAAAACTTTATCATTGCCATACTATGGCATTTTTAACCTTTTCCACATTGACTTTCAACCCCAATAATTCCTTTGAAAAATACATGCAATCATGGTGTTCCCTTGCCATGTGTCTAATTATTGAAAACAAATAATAGTCAATTCAACATTGTTATCATTCCATGGGTGTGGCATTATGCCCCGAATCTTAAATAACAATAATATTAAAATAGGCCACAAATTAATGTTATAAATCCATTCAACCAACTTATAAGCCTTGGGGATTTTTTTCCAAAATAAGCCAACTTAAAATAATTTCGAAGCCGAAAGGTAACTAACTCAACGACACAATCGGAACCAGACAATAAGTTTCCGTAGCAAAACATACTGCACTAAATAATACCAATAGGTGGTATTTAGTTGTCTGAGTACTTAATCTATAATTAAGTACTTAGATAACTAAGTACCATCATTTGTAATATTATTTAATTAATCGAATAAACATGCATTTTCGTATTCATATTTATTTGATTAATTAAATTATCGAAAAGAAGGGATTAATTAACGGGATGTTACGTAACTTCACTCTTCTATACAATAAGATGCACATGCAGACCTAGAGGGGAGGTTGAAAAATATCTAAACAAAGTAGATCGAATTCAAAACTTTAAGGATTGAAGCCATGATTTTTAAGAAAGAAAGGTTCATTACCAAGAACCTAACAATCATCCTTCTCCAATTTCTTCAAAATCAGTTGAGGTGAGTCCCATTCTTATAAATCATGAAATACTTATAGAAGAATGGATTTATATTGAGAGTATAGTGGATAAATAAGTATCCTATCCCATTACAAAAATCCCTCCTATTTTAATTGGAAAACCTAAATTCAAGGAGGATTAAATTAAATGGCTAAAAGCAGAGGAAGAGAAGCTTCCAAGTGAGCAATATGTTTCATTTGAGTGCAGTGATCCACCAATAATATCTTCAGATGGTGCAACTAATCATGAGGATATTCACACCATAGAAGAGGACAAATCAGATCATTCAAAGGTTTTGAGTGAAGAAGAGATCATAGAAATCCCCTTGTTTTCTTCCAATGGTGAAACTTTGTATATTTCTTCCCCTTCATCCTTACATGAATAATTTTTTTGGATGATATTTATCTCCCAAAATTTATGCTTGAGGGTGAGGAGATCCATGATGAATTAATTGTAAAATCAGAATTCATCATGGAG
Source organism: Taxus wallichiana var. yunnanensis (assembly GCA_018340775.1). Taxonomy (NCBI): domain Eukaryota; kingdom Viridiplantae; phylum Streptophyta; class Pinopsida; order Cupressales; family Taxaceae; genus Taxus; species Taxus wallichiana. The sequence continues at coordinate 676,092,091 of CM031237.1, read as the reverse complement.
GAGAGTTCTTGTGGAAGAAGAACAAGGATCAAATCAACTTGCAAACAACTTCATTCATGAAAAGGAAAGTCTGCAAGATGAATCCATTCATGGATTTGACCTTCAAGGAAATGAGAAAATTAAAAGGAACATCCCATTGGTTCCAAGGGCCTCATACCTAATCAGATATCGGCTAGCTTGGAGCTAAAATCATAGTTGTAACTTGTCATGCTTAATTTAGAACATGAGGAAGAGCTAAAAGTACCAAAGTCGGGTCACTGATGCCTCTCAAATCAAAATACAGAGCATCTAAAAGAGAAATTCACTTTTTTTTAGGCCAATAATTTGATGAATAGGGTGGAAAACCAACTGCAAATCATTTTTTCACTCTTTTTAAAGGCCGTGTTCATTGCCAAATTAATTACATGGCCGCACTTTATAAGAAAGGGAATCTATTTCTCCCTACCTATTTCAAGTTGTTCTTATCTTCTCACTTCTTTGGTTAAAGTAGGATAGGTAGGTTTGTTTTCAATAAAATAAGTGCATCGTGCACACTCTACATGTTTCCGCTTGGGACATGTATGATTTTCATGTTTTTATATAGTTTTTCACTTTTATTGTTGTTTTCATAGTCCAGTTCGGTTCAGATCCCCTAATGCCTCTTCCTTGGATTTAAATGTAGTGTTTTAGGGAAATCATAAAGTGAATCAAGACTCCCAAGACATCAGCTTTAAGAGCCATAACAAGGTTATTTTCAGTTAACCTCGAGGCAAAGCAAGATTAATGGAAGAATCACATAGTTGGAGCAATTCTAAGCTTCACTCAGAGCTCCACAAGTTCAATTCGAGGCTATTACACTTTAATAATAAGTTCATAATGAATTCAAGAGGCATATTTTCATAGAAAAATATTACTTTCTTCATTTTTTTAGGTCGAATCCATGCCCAATGGATTACTTCAAGGCTAATAGTCTCTTCATTTAGTAGGAAAAATTCCCTAGAGGTCGCCAATTGTTATCCCAAATTTACCCCTAGGTTAATTTGGATAACTCATTAAAAATGGACTTAGCCATTTTTACAATTTTGGGATGTTCAAATGGTCATCAAATTCCACCTTCCAAAAGCACCAGCCATTGGCATTCAAAAACCCGTGGGTCTAGTAGCGGGTTATATTTAAATGAGCATGTGATGTTAATTTAGATTTCAATTTTAATGACAAGCATAGGTAGCGAGTCACGTCACAAGATTTTGGCTCTCCTCAAAGGTTTTGGCTTTGGCGAGACATCAAGTCCCCAAAATAAATTAAGCTCAATAAAAAAATTAGTTTAGTGGTTAGTAAAAGTTTGAAATTTCAAGAGGACATGTGGAAACATTTCTATGAAGCCAAAAATTTTAAGTCCACCCAAGATAGAAGTTTTGACGCGAAGGAAAATCCAATCATAGGAAATCACGAAGCGAGAGAGACTAACACATGTGAAGTAGCATGGATATTTTTCATTCACTCATGTTTCATGGTTGTTAGTCAGGGGATATCAAAAAGACTAACATGCGAAGTAGTGTAAAGATTTCGTATTGGCTCATACTTCGCAGTGGTTAGTTAAGGTTATCAAGAGGTTTGACATAGCCTGACATTGCAAGTAGCATGGGGATTCCTCATTCTTAATGTTTTTTAGGGGACATAAGGGGTAATAAAAGGAATGACATTGCAAATATCATGGATATTTCTCATTGGCTCACACTTCACAATGGTCAGTCAAGGGCTATTGAAAATTTTATTTTCAAAGTAGTGTGGAGTTATTTCATTGGCTTATGCTTCACGGTGGTGGTATAAGAGCAAAGAGAGTTTGACATTTGTGAGGAATGTGGCATTGTTTTATTAGCTTGCATTTAATATAGGAGTAGACACTGTATACAAAAGAAAAGGAAGTAAATCGACCTTATGACCCACCTAGAGACCAACACATGGCAAAGGATAAAGCAATGCACACATTGGCAAAGAGGCAATCCCGAGCTAATAAAATGCTACAACTTTTCACATTCATATGCTTCCCGACATGAAAATTTTCAAATGGCCTTATCTTTTGATCCAAGGATCCAAATTGGAAAAATAAAATGTTGGAAATTCTCCTCGATCCCTTCAATTTGACATCATCAAAATCATATTTTAGTGGCATTTTGTGGGAGAAAATGAAAAAAATAGTTTGTTCCATTAATATTCGGTCTCATATGGCTCAACCACCGAATTGACAAATTATGGGGCTCTTACCTTCTCCAGCAAGAAAAAGGACATTGGAGAATGAGTTTAACAGGTGTCCATAATTGTTTTTGAGTTTTAATACATAATTGATGGTGGTTGAAGCTAAAAATCCATGTTGTAGGGAAAGACAGAGATTTTCAATCATGACAAGATCAAATCCGATCTCTTTCCCTCTCTTTTCCTTCTTCTCTCTCTCCATTATGTTATATAATGTAAAATTTATTTTTTAGAGCTCTTTTTGTTGTAATGAAACCATGCCAAAATGGTGGGCGAATTTCCATAAGTTCCATACCTTGAATTTGGTCTCTGGAATGTATACCTCGCCTTCTACCATGACTATAATAGAATTGTGCATATTTTAAGAAATATAAAATATGTTTTGTGGCACATCTTTCTACCTTATCTCATTTTATTTGTATCCTTTCCTTTCTTCTCATTTCTGGTATGTTGTGTGTATTTCATTGTTTGTAGTTTCCACTTTTTTGTGTTGTCAATGCATGGGCAAGTGAAGCTATATGGTCTGATCAGTGGTATGTTTTCTTGCCCACTCTACCCTATTGTTTCTCTTTCCTTCCCCTTGTGGAGAGATCTCACCCCCTTTTTCTAGTGTTATCACCGTCTTTTAGCTTAGGATTTCCCTTTCATGCATATCCTTCTAGCTATAGTCTCTTGGAATGTTTGTTTAGAATAAGAAAGTTACATCTCCTTCATTATGATTAGTTTTAGCATTAGGATTAGGTAGATGAACCAACCTTCTCTGAGGTCTGTCTCATAGTGCAATTCCCACAACTTGGATATAGTCCCATATTGCCTCAAAATCTTGGGTTTTCCATAATCTCTCCATCTCTTTATAGAGGTTAGGGACCATATAATATAGAGAGATGGGGAAGATATTCTATTTTAGGCCTACATCAACCCCCCTTATCTATTCTCTATAGATAGGGCCTCCCGACCGGCTCCCTCCCCCCTCTATATGGTAGATAGTAGCAAGTAGCAGAATAAACTCTTCGAGCAGCCCGTGTCCCCTCGACGTCTGGCCGGCCCAGACTAAATAACTAGGGCTGGGCCCCTCTCTCTATTCTCTATAGAGAGGGCCCGGCTGTCAAGAGAAACTGGGAAGCAGCCCCCTTCGATATAGATGGAGATGGGGCCGGTAGTTTCTATGAAGGGCCCCTCTATCTACTCTATAGAGATAGGGCCTCCCGGCGTCTCGCCCATGTGCAGGCGGGTGTAATTTTGAGCTCAACAATAAGTACCACCAAAATGTTGACAAACACAAGATATATTAGAAATTTCATGCCACGTGTCAACATTTTAGTGGGTGTCATTTACATAATAATATGACGAATTTTTATAGGTTAAAAGTATTTAATAGGTGTTTCTTTAAATAAAAATTTCTTAATAAATGTGTCAATTATATTGTTGCCTAACTATTTGGTTCAAACTTTCCATGTGGCACATTTTACTTGAATAATTATTTTAAATTAGGGTGCACTATATCTAACAATATCGAATTCGAATTCGATAAAAATTAATAATAAATGTGCATATATTTCTCTATTACACTTTAAAACTATGTTTAGAAATTTTTACTTCAATTTTCTTATAATATATTTTTATTATGCTTATATTAATATTTTTGATGCCCCGTGAGCTCAAAAATATTTTTTTCATTATCCCACTCGTTTCAAAAGAAAAATTTATAAATAGGTTTCCTTTTTTCCCCATAATCCCCCATATTAAATGCAAATATTAATGAGGGATAATTTAAAATTTCAAATTGCAAAATCCCCACATTAAATGTGAATATTTGAAATTTCAATATCCCACACTTTCACTTACTGAGGGGTAAATTCAAATTTTCATATCCCATAATTTCTATCATGAAATGTATCCAAAACTACCCAAAGAGTTATAGATTAGGGCTTTTTTTTTTTGGAAATGCAGAAAAATAGCTCTCAAAAGTAAAATAAAACACGTGTAGGCACTAGATTACAAGTGTGAGTGCACGAATCCTGGCCATTTTTTGCAAGGGAGCATTGAGGCAGTGATTATTATCCCATTTGTAGGTACACCTAGGAAATAAAAAGTTATTGCAGATATATCACATGTTCAAGTGCACGCATTCCGGTCATTTTTATTAATCTCGATTGCAAAGAAAGATTCACACAAAGGATGAACTAAAAGAAAGAAAACAAAAGAGGTAGAATCACACGAGATAGTTTGTTTGAGACATACCAATGGAACTATGATAGTTGTTGTTGTAGGAAAACTCAACTAGATGCAAATAATCTTCCCATTTCTTCTGTTGATTCATGATAAACATTTTTAACATGTCCTCCAACACCTGATTAACCCTCTCTGTCTGCCCATCTATCTCTAGATGATAAGTGAACCAAATTAACTCAGTACCTGAACGTCCCGAAAAGAAGTCCGAGAAAACTAAAGTGTAGATGGTATCCCTATCATTGATGGTGGTCTTGTAATCCCATACAACCTAACAATGTCCTCCATAAATACCTTAGCAATGACTGAGCATTATAGGTGACCTTGGTTGGCGAAAAGTGTGCAACCTTGGTCAATTTATCCACGGTGACCATAATGGCGTCATGACGATAAGAAGACATAGAAAGTCTGACTATGAAATCCATGGAAATCACATCCCATTTCCACTCGGGAATATCATGAGGGTGAAAAAGTCCTGCAGGATGAGAATACTCTGTCTTGACCCTCTGGCACTCAAGGCAACATGCAACAAAATATTCTATGTCCTGTCGAAGACCTAGCCAATAATATAACTCCCTCAGATCAGCGTGCATTTTCTTTACTCCTGGATGTGCTGCATATGGGGCTTGATGAGCCTCTGTGAGGATGAAGCTACGCAGATTCACCTGACTTAGGCACGTAGATGCGCCTATGGAACCAGAAGCAAACCATCTGCCTCTAAAACACACCCAGAATATCTACCCTCTAATGAACCCTGTGACTCCAACATCTGTCTGGCTCCCTCATAAAATATGTCCTTTGGAAGGTGCTCAAGAATCCTGCCTCTCAAATCTGACTGAAGTGTCAAGGAAGCAAGCACATGTCATCGTCTACTAAGTGCATCTACAACAACATTTTCCTTCCCTTTGATATATTGAACCTCCATGTCATACTCACATAGGAACTCCATCCAACACCTTTGACGAGTGTTGAGGTTTGGCTGTGAGAAGATATGCTACAAACTCCGATGATCTGTCCTCAAAATGAAAGGTCTACCCAAAAGGAAATGTCGCCAACGCACTAGAGCATGAACAACTGCTACAAGCTCCAAGTCATGAGTAGGGTAATTAAGCTCGTAGTCCTTGAGCTTATGAGACTCAAAAGCAATAACGACATTCTGCATAATAACTTCTCCCAAATCCTCGAGTGATGCATCAGTACAAACAAAAAAATCCTCTGTCGGGTCTGGAACTGCTAAGATGGGTGCCGTGGTTAACCTTTCCTTAAGCAACTAAAAGGCCTGCTCACACTTTTCTAACCAATCAAACTTCTTCCCTTTCCTCTGAAGAGAAGTGATAGGGTGAGAAATCCTAGAAAAGTCCTGTACGAACCTGTGGTAATACCCTACCAAACCCATGAAACTCCTTACCTCAAGAATCGATGTGGGTCTTTGGCACCCAAGATAGCTTTGTATCTTAGAGGGATCTACTGAGATACCCTTGCTTGATAAGATATGACCCAAGTATTGAATCTCATCTTGAAAGAAGCTACATTTTTCCAAGTTCCCATACAACTTCTACTCTCTCAAATCTTGAAGTACCTGCCTCAAATGCTCCTCATGTTCCTCCTCGGAATGAGAATAAATAAATATGTCATCAAGGAACACTAAGACAAAGCGATCCAAAATGTCACGAATACTCCATTCATGATGCTCATGAAGACGGTTGGGGTATTGGTCAACCCAAATGGAACCACTTTGTAAACTCATAATGCCCATAACATATGTGAAATGGTGTCTTATGAATTTCTACATCTAAAATGCACAACCGATGATATCCTGACTTGAGATCAATTTTAGAGAACACTCTAGCTCCCCTCATCTAATTAAACAAGTCATCAATCCTAGGGAGCAGATAACGGTTCTTTATTGTGACCTTATTGAGCTATCTCGAAGTCTACACAAATTCCGAGAGAATCATCCTTCTTCTTCACAAATATGATAGGCGCTCCCCAAGGAGATACACTAGGGTGAATGAGTCCCTTATCTAATAACTCCTCTAGCTAAATATTGAGCTCCTGAAGCTCTGGATTCGTCATCCGATAAGGTGCCCTAGAAACTGGTGCTGATCCAGGTACTAAATCAATGGTGAAATCTACCTCTCTGTAGGGTGGTAACCCCGAAGCTCACCGAAAACACATCCGTATAATCCCTCAAAACTACATGATCATCTAAGGGTGAATGCTCGGAATTCTCTCGGATCAATCACTCGATGTTGATAAAAACAACCGACACC